>CAMRHE010000649.1:0-717385 GCA_947044405.1 Leptodactylus fallax | reverse complement strand
CACGACACGGCAAAGCCTCCCATCGGCTTTCCAATTTCCCTTGGGGTTTCTTGACACGAACTAGCACCAGGTCGCCTGGTTGCAATGGTGCTTCTTGCACTGGGGTCTTATCAGGATGGGGATGTTCTTGCAGGCGCTGCCGCACCAATCGATGGATCGTCTCAAGTCTCTGCCGGTGCGCCCGCACCCAAGAGGTTGGATCCCTCGGAGGGAACCCATCCATATCATCCAACTGTAATTCTCCTACACTTCGCCCAGACCGCCCAAAGAGAAGTGTATAAGGAGAGTACCCCGTTGTAGAATGGACCTGATTGTTATAGGCCCACACCATTTCAGACAAGAACTGAGGCCACTGTAACTTCTTGTCTTCCTCCAGAGTCCGCAGCATCTGTAGCAGAGTTCTGTTGAATCTTTCACAGGCCCCATTTCCCTGAGGGTGGTATGGAGTCGTGTGCGACTTCTTTATCCCGTAGATACGTTGAACTTCTTTCATTACGTGTCCCTCAAAGCAGGCACCCTGGTCGGAGTGGATGCGTTTAGGGCACCCATATACTCGAATGAAATCTTGGCACAGAGCACGAGCTGCTGACTCAGCTGTCTGGTCCTTGGTGGCGGTTACCACCGCAAATTTGGTGAAGTGATCCACCATTACGAGGCAATACTGGTGTCCGCTATTGGATGGGCCCACCATTAGATAGTCTATCATGACGATTTCTAAAGGTTCCTGGGTCACGATGGTTTGCAGGGGAGCTCTCTGTTCTATTGCCTTATGGATCTCACAAGTTCGACAGCTGCGGCATACTTCTTCGACCATTTGACGAAGACCAGGGCAGTAAATCAGTCGCTGTAACCAACGAAAGGTCTTCTCATGACCAAAATGTCCATTCTTATTATGAGCCTCAACTGCCAACGAGCGAGCCAGTTCACTAGGCACCACAATTTGGTATCGAATGTCGATCTCAGAAGGTAAATAGACCTTTCGGCATAGCACTCCATTTTTCATCTCCAACTTTTCCCACTGACTCAGAACAGATAATATCTCACGTGTCAGTCGTTCTCTTTCCTCTCTACAGGGCTTCTGGCCTTTCTCAACACACTTGATCATCTGTGCCAGCCCCTCATGGGTCTGTTGTATCTGTGCCCATTCCTGTCGTGAGGGACCAAAGAAAGGAGCCATTTCAGTCCCCTCCATCTCAAACTGATTAGTGGCGGTCAAGGCCTGTGAAAATCTGCTGAAGTCGGGCACCTCCACATGCTCCAACTCATGATCCACGTCTACTGTGGGGGTCTGGGCGGTTACCCTAGAAAGCCCGTCAGCATTCTGGTTCTCTGTCTTGGACCGATACTTAATGCGGTAATTGAACTTAGTCATTCGGGCTATCCACCTCTGCTCTAACGCCCCGAGCTTGGCATTTTCCAGGTGAGCTAGTGGGTTATTGTCAGTCAGTACTAAAACTTCAGCACCGGTCAAATATTCAGAGAATTTCTCGGTCATGGCCCATACCAGTGCCAACAGCTCCAACTTAAATGAACTATAATTCTCGGGGTTTCTTTCAGAATCTCTCAAAGACCGGCTGCCGTACGCTATGACCCTCTCCTGGCCATCCTGAAGCTGGGAAAGCACTGCTCCAAGACCATACAGGCTTGCATCCGTATACAGCTGGAACGGCAAGTGGTAATCAGCATATGCCAAGATTGGGGCTGTTGTCAGTGCATCCTTTAATGCCTGGAAGGCTTGTTCCTGTTCAGGTCCCCACTTCACGGACCGGTTCTTTGGACCACCGGATGTGCCTCGTAGGAGAGCATTAAGTGGTGCTGCTACCTTGGCGAAATCCTTAATAAACCGTCGATAGTAACCGGCTACTCCAAGGAACGCCCTCACTTCTCACAGGGTAGTCGGTATTGGCCAATCTTGAACAGCCGCTATCTTGTCTCTTGATGGTCTCACCCCTTCTCCTGATACGCGGTGACCCAAGTAATCAATTTCAGATTGGAACAACCGACATTTACTGGGTTTCAATTTGAGCCCATGTTCCCGCAATCTTCGAAATACTTGCCCCAACTGGTGGAGATGGTCTTCAAAGGTCGCAGAATACACTATAATGTCATCCAAGTAGATGAGAGTGAACTCAAAGTTGAAGTCACCGAGACATTTCTCCATCAACCGCTGAAACGTTCCGGGTGCATTTGTCAACCCGAAGGGCATCCGGTTAAATTCGTATAGTCCCATGGGCAAGATGAATGCCGTCTTCTCCTTGTCTTTTGTGGCCATCGGCACCTGCCAATACCCACTAGCCAGATCTAGTGAGGAGAAGTACCGGGCTCTCCCCAGCGCTGAGAGGGACTCCTCAATCCGTGGCAAGGGGTAGGAATCTCGTACGGTGCAAGCGTTTAACTTCCGATAGTCTACGCAAAATCGGATGGACCCATCTTTTTTTCTTACTAACACCACAGGAGCTGCCCAGGGACTCTGGCTTTCTTGGATGATCCCACCCTGTAGCATCTTAGCTAACAGTTCTTTTACTTCCTGATACAACTGTGGAGGAATTTGTCGGTAGCGCTCTCTAATTGGAGGGGTGTCTCCTGTGGGAATCTCATGGTAGAGCCCTGTGGTACATCCAAAATCTTCAGCATACCGTGAAAAGGCGGCTCGGTTCTCCCACAACAGTTCATCTACCTTCTGCACACATTCCAGAGAACATGAACTTGCATCCATCTTCATCTGTTCTCGAATTGCACGGCCATTCCATTCAGAGGTGGGTTCCTCATCTTCTCCCATGGACACAGTTACGGTCCACTCATCCCTTTCAGTCGGCTTCAGCTGCATTGGAGTTACTTTCCTTACTTCCTCCGGAGTCACATAGATGTTAGCCAGCTGCCTCCCTGGGGTCAGGTCCACACTCTGGTCCTGAGTGTTTACACATCGAAGTGGTACTCTTCCATTGCGAACTATTGCCAAGGAACGGGCCACTAGCGGATCAACACCTCCTTCGGCTGCCTGCAGTGGTTCTACCAACACAGCTATGCCCTCTAGTTTCCGACAGGTGCCTACGGGCATAGACACTATTGTCTCCCGACTGGGTGGCAGTGTAACTTTTGTATGCAAAGGAACTGAAATTCGAGCCAGAGGACGCTGCGCATCCGAACTTTTCTGTAAGCCACATGTCCGGATCAGCCGCTGGAAAGCTGTTTGAGTAGGCCGATGGGTGGTGGTTTCTTTCCAATAACCGTGACCTTTCTTTTCAAAGAGGATCTGATCTAATTCTTTTAACACATTCATCCCCAAAATGACAGGGACCTTTACTTCATGTGACTCCTGTACCACCACAATGCCTTTCCTACCCAGATCTTGGCCACATACCCGGACATTCATCCAGGCCACTCCCACGACTGGAACTGGTAACTGGTTAGCTGCGACCACTCGTACGAATGTATGGGGATCATATTTCACATGTTGCTGGAAGTACCGTTCATAACAGTCTCTACTCAAGGTCGTTACTTGGGAACCCGTGTCAATCATCCCGGTAACCGGAATACCCTCCATTTCCACCTGTATAACAGGACTTGCAGCGATCAGGTCATCATTAGGGCATTCTCCCCACATAGTCTCCTTGTCAGTCTCCCCTACTACACGCCCTACAGCAGCAGGGGACTTCAGTTTAACGGCGGTCTCTCATAAGTTTGTCGCTGCTCTGGACATCTAGCAGCAACGTGTCCCATCCGTCCACACTCCCAGCAGCGTATCTCCCGTCGTTCTGGCCATCTGTTTGGGCCCCTTCGGTAAGCCCCTTCGATTTCTCCTGAGCACTGCATTAACTGATTTGGACCCCTTCGGTAGGTCCTATCCTCATCCCTCCAGCGGGGTGGTGGGTGATTCTGATTTTCTGGGTATGGACGGCTCACCCTTTCACCTCCAGTTTTCTGGAAGTCTGCAATTTTCATAGAATGTTCATCACAACGGGTGTGCAAGTGTTCCATTTGCTCTTGCAGTTTCTGCATTACTGTGAGAATTTCTTTAACCGTCCCCTTTTCTACTGTCTCTGAGCCAGAACTAGCCCCCTTTGACAAAGTAACTCCAACTGCGGTCTGGGACTTCGGGAACATACTATTGGCACGGGAGATGGCCTCTACCTGTACATCATGGAATTTAGCATCAGTCTCTCGTCGTATAAAATCCTGCATAGTCACAGTTAAACTGCCGTCACGTATCCCCAGGACAAACTGGTCACGGAGAGTCCGATCAGGGTTACAGAAGGCTGGCGAGCCCCCTCTTTCCTTCACTTGAATATCTCGGAGCAGTTCTTGTAGGGCATTTGCATATTGGGGAAGGCTTTCATTCTCCTGTTGTACCCTCTGGAAGAACCGAGCCTGCAGAGACCCCAGCAATGCAGTTTCTCCATAAATGGTTTCTAGAATCTGGACTACTTGCTCAAATGTCTGCCTTTGTTCAAATGGCCTCAATATCACCGTGGTCTTAGCATCCCCTTGTAATGTCAATATTGCTAGCTCTACTAGTACTTCTGGTGCGGTCTGGTACATTCGCTGTATCATTCGTATCTGTTCCACCCACATACTCACTGACATATTATTGCCATCAAATTTAGCTAACTGACTCATTATAGCCCCTGCTGGCATTCTTCCTCCAGCACCATTCTCCCGAACGGGTGCGTCACCGTCCATTCTGGTAAGCGGATCCTGCCGACTACGCCAATTTGTGAACCGAGAGCAAGGCAGGTGGTTTGGTCTCCGCAACCAGAAATGAACGCACACGCGGTAGTTCAAGAAAAGAATATATATTTACTATAAGTTAATAAAGGCTATTTGAAGGTAAAATGACAGGGATAAAGACAAGCAAAAAAATATAAAATATAGCATGAACAATTTCAAGGCAAATTCTGCAATGGTTTCTACTTTTACTCTGTCCAATTCTGCAGTATGGACACTGAATGAACAATATACTCAAAACTATCCCTAACTGACCCTGACATCACATTTGGGTGCACCCCCTTTCCCCCAGTGGTCCAGGTGGACCGCTTACAGTCTGTAGAAGCGCGCGGTGGGGCCCAAAGTCGTTCCTTTCTTTTATAGCGAAACGTCCTCTCCTCACGGTTATCAGGATCTTGGGAGAAATGAAGTCCTTTTTAACAGGGAAACCCAATGAATGCAATGTAATCCAACAGCAGATTCCACTCAGCACACTGACAGTCCTGCCGAATCCATACACTGAGCTGGGATGTAAGCCGGGGTTTAGCAGGTGCTGTCCAGTACATCAACAGCACTGCGAGTCTCTATCTGTGGTATCCATATACACAGTCACAATGTCAGTCTCACTGATCAGCCACTGAGCACAGTTCCTTTCACGTGGACTCACTAGTCCTGTTGTCTCTTTACACTCTGTTTGTCTCTGGACCAAGATACAGCTTAGCTGTACAGAAAAATCTCCACACCAGTTCAATACAACACTTGCTAAGATGGCTGCTGCTCTCTGTCTCGTCACTTCCTGCTTCTCTGCTCACATTCTGTCTGCAGAACAGGCAAGCTGACATAAAAGGGGGGGGAGTCACTCCAGCATCATGTCACAACTACAATGGCCGCTGTCTCAAAGGAACAGAATCACAGAAATACATTCAACACCAACAGTTCATACAGACAAATAAAGCCCAGGACAACATTGGCCCCCCCCCCTACAAAAAAAAAAAAAAATAAATAATTATAAAAATAATAAAATATTATATTTTTATATTATATTGGGGGGGGGGGGGGGGCCCACAGCCGGGCGCGGGGGCCGGTAGCAACCCCCCCCACCCCCCAAACCCACCCCCCAGGCGGAAAGGGAAAAGGTCAAAACCAAAACCCCCACCAGCCCCACAAAAAAAAAGAACAAAAATAAATACTAAGGGGGAAAAAAAATAACGAAAAATGTGATTTTTTTTTTTTTTTGGGGGGGCGGGGCGTGGGTTTTTTTAAAAGGGTTTTTTTTTTTTTGTTTTTGGTGGGGGGGGCCCCCGAAGAAAAATAGATTGTATTGAGATCTCAGCGATCCCCTATGATCTGTGAGATAAGCCACATAGGATTAATTTCCCCACAATGCCACCACAGAGGAAACACAAAGCATTATGCAGTTACTTCTGAAATATGGATTGCCATGTAATTCCAGATCCTCCAGAGTGAAAGACTCTTTGTAGCTATTCTTCATCCTATTCTGTCATTGCTATAGGGGTTCTTACCCAGACTTCTCCCCAGTTATGTAGAGGGGAAAATCAGTATATGAATAGGCAGGTTTTTTTTTTTTAATCTTAAATGTACAGTTAATTCCCTTTAATCTCCTAAATGTAAATAGTTCCTGTGTGTATATGATACATGGAATAATACAGCCTTTGACTTCTGATGCAATTCACTGTGACCTTAGATATCCCTAATCACCATTTAAGGGTGTGGCCCTAAGAATTACATGTATCAGGATGTTACTGTATAATCATAATGTTGCTTACTATTCACGTTGTAACATATACAGTACAGACCAAAAGTTTGGACACACCTTCTCATTCCAAGAGTTTTCTGTATTTTCATGACTATAAAAATTGTAGATTCACACTGAAGGCATCAAAACTATGAATTAACACATGTGGAATTATATACTTAACAAAAAAGTATGAAACAACTGAAAATATGTCTTATATTCTAGGTTCTTCAAAGTAGCCACCTTTTGCTTTGATTACTGCTTTGCACACTCTTGGCATTCTCTTGATGAGCTTCAAGAGGTAGTCACCTGAAATGGTTTTCACTTCACAGGTGTGCCCTGTCAGGTTTAATAAGTGGGATTTCTTGCCTTATAAATGGGGTTGGGACCATCAGTTGTGTTGTTCAGAAGTCAGGTGGATACACAGCTGATAGTCCTACTGAATGGAGTGTTAGAATTTGTATTATGGCAAGAAAAAAGCAGCTAAGTAAAGAAAAACGAGTGGCCATCATTACTTTAAGGAATGAAGGTCAGTCAGTCCGAAAAATTGGGAAAACTTTGAAAGTGTCCCCAAGTGCAGTGGCCAAAACCATCAAGCGCTACAAAGAAACTGACTCACATGAGGACCACCCCAGGAAAGGAAGACCAAGAGTCACCTCTGCTGCGGAGGATAAGTTCATCCGATTCACCAGCCTCAGAAATCGCAGGTTAACAGCAGCTCAGATTAGAGAGCAGGTCAATGCCACACAGAGTTCTAGCAGCAGACACATCTCTACAACAACTGGTAAAATAGCTGCTAGGAAACCACTGCTAAGGACAGGCAACAAGCAGAAGAGACTTGTTTGGGCTAAAGAACACAAGGAATGGACATTAGACCTGTGGAAATCTGTGCTTTGGTCTGATGAGTCCAAATTTGAGATCTTTGGTTCCAACCACCGTGTCTTTGTGCGACGCAGAAAAGGGGAACGAATGAACTCTACATGCCTGGTTCCCACCGTGAAGCATGGAGGAGGAGGTGTGATGGTGTGGGGGTGCTTTGCTGGTGACACTGTTGGGGATTTATTCAAAATTGAAGGAATACTGAACCAGCATGGTTACCACAGCATCTTTCAGCGGCATGCTATTCCATCCGGTTTGCGTTTAGTTGGACCTTCATTTATTTTTCAACAGGACAATGACCCCAAACACACCTCCAGACTGTGTAAGGGCTATTTGACCAAGAAGGAGAGTGATGGGGTGCTACGCCAGATGACCTGGCCTCCACAGTCACCAGACCTGAACCCAATCGAGATGGTTTGGGGTGAGCTGGACCGCAGAGTGAAGGCAAAAGGGCCAACAAGTGCTAAGCATCTCTGGGAACTCCTTCAAGACTGTTGGAAGACCATTTCAGGTGACTAGCTCTTGAAGCTCATCAAGAGAATGCCAAGAGTGTGCAAAGGAGTAATCAAAGCAAAAGGTGGCTACTTTGAAGAACATAGAATATAAGACATATTTTCAGTTGTTTCACACTTTTTTGTTAAGTATATAATTCCACATGTGTTAATTCATAGTTTTGATGCCTTCAGTGTGAATCTACAATTTTTATAGTCATGAAAATACAGAAAACTCTTGGAATGAGAAGATGTGTCCAAACTTTTGGTCTGTACTGTATATTGATGTATATTGTTTGCACCCTTTTAGAAGCAGTGACCAGGCTCAGACTAGCCCACCGGGGTACTGGTGAATCCTTTTCAGCCTTCAGCCTCTAGGAGGCCCTGTGTTCCACACATCATGTCAAGGTGCCACAATGTGATGTGCAATGCAAAGGGCCCCCTGGAAGCTGAAGGGAAATTGTAGGAGGCTGTGGACAAGAGCAGGGATGGGTAAGTGAATATTGGCCATTACTTACTGGAATAATCCCACAGTTAGCAGCCTAAAGTCACTTTATGGGGAGCACTTACTGTACTTACTACAGGTGTAGTCCACCTCAATTCCTCTTCATTTTTTGCCATCTGAACAAGCCCTTACTCTTCCCTGACCTTCTGAGAACTACAAGCCCCAGCAGCCCCAGATCCTCAGCTGTAGTTTTATTCCTGCCAACCACTGTACCATTATTCTGCAGTGATAAAGACTGCTCTAATGGCAGAGACGACAATCTCAGCCATTTAACCCCTCAGATCCCGCAGCCATTACAGACTGCGGCCCTCTGAGTAATATAGAAAATATAATGGCTGATTTATCAAGAACAATTTTTTCTACCTGCCAGAAATGGTGCCTAATTTGTGCACTCCTCGCCATAAATTAGGTGCATCTTCTGGAGTCCATGTAGCTCCTTTGCTGGCATAGAATTCTGGCATCATTTATACCAGAAAACTAGCATCAATGATGATAAATTTGATGGGGCCAGGAAAGTGACCTAACTTTTTTTTTTATAGCTTGTACGCCAGTAGTGGGAGGGTGGGCTCCTAGAATCAATTCCACTGGTGGGCACTAGACATCTGGATATTGAGTCATATTGAGGAGGATGCTTTGCCTAGCCAGAAACTGGAGGTAGACTTTGGTAAGTGGTGTCTTCAGTGTCCTGGCTGCTACGGGGCCCGCGACCTTATGGGGCCCGGTGGCACACTGCTGCTTTTTTTTCTGCAGTTTTTTTTTTTTTTTTAAATAGGCCATTACCTGACACTGAACAGCAACATGATATGGGATGCACAGGGCCCCCTGGAGGGCAGATGGGGAAATGGAGACGGCCGTGAGCAGGAGCAGGGTAAGTAAGTAAGGCCGGGGGCCTGCGACAAGAGTATTTGTTGGGCGAACCCCGCTAGGTACGTCTTGCCAGGTTCTCCTGTCAGTGCAGTTCGGCCCAATTATGTCTGAACTGAAACTGCTATTATCTGAAGAGACCCTGGGGTATAATGATAGGAAGCCCAGGGAAGGTGAGCAAACAGAAAAAACAGTGTTACTTACCTCTCTTGTGCTCTGGTGTGACTCCCTGTTGTCTTCGGACTTCTTTAGGGATGTCTGAAAAGAACCCAGAGTATAATAATAGTTTGTGGGTGGTGAACCCCTAAAAATTTTGGGTTCTGTCGAACCCAGAATTTTTGCAAAACTTTCAACGCACACCGTAGGGGCCACTGTGGGACATTATACTGTGTGGAGGGGCTACTACGTGACATGATACTGTGTGAAGGGGCTGCTATGGGACATTATACCTTGTAAAGGGGCCGCTATGGGACATGATACTGTGCGAAGGGGCCATTATGGGATACAGTATTATACTGTGTGAAGGGGTCACTATGGGACATTATACTGCATGAAGAGTCCACTAGGGAACATTATAATGTGTGTAGGAGCCGCTATAGGACATTATATTGTGTGGAAGGTCCACTAAGGGACATTATACTGGGTGAAGGAGCTGTTATGGGACATTATACAATGTGCACGGGCCACTATGGGACATTATACTATGTGGAGGGGCCACTATGGGACATTATTCTATGTGGAGAGGCCACTATGGGACATTATTCTATGTGGAGGGGCCACTATGGGACCTTATACTGTGTGGAGGGGCCACTATGTGACATTATACTGTGTGGTGGGGCCACTATGGGACATTATACTGTGTGGAGGGGCCACTATGTGACATTATACTGTATGAAGGGGCCACTGAGGGGCATTATACTGTGTGGAGGGGCCACTATGGGACATTATACTGTGTGGAGGGGCCACTATGTGACATTATACTCTGTGGTGGGGCCACTATGGGGCATTATACTGTGTGGAGGGTCCACTATGGGACATTATACTGTGTGGAGGGGCCACTATGTGACATTATACTGTGTGGTGGGGCCACTATGGAACATTATACTGTGTGGAGGGGCCACTATGTGACATTATACTGTATGAAGGGGCCACTGAGGGGCATTATACTGTGTGGAGGGGCCACTATGGGACATTATACTGTGTTGAGGGGCCACTATGTGACATTATACTGTGTGGTGGGGCCACTATGGGACATTATACTGTGTGGAGGGGCCACTATGTGACATTATACTGTATGAAGGGGCCACTGAGGGGCATTATACTGTGTGGAGGGGCCACTATGGGACATTATACTGTGTGGAGGGGCCACTATGTGACATTATACTGTGTGGTGGGGCCACTATGGGACATTATACTGTGTGGAGGGGCCACTATGGGACATTATACTGTGTGGAGGGGCCACTATGTGACATTATACTGTGTGAAGGGTCTGCTATGGGACATTATACTGTGTGGAGAGGCCACTATGGAACATTTTACTGTATGCAGGGGTCACTATGGGCATTATATTGTGTGAAGGGGCCGCTATGTGATAATAGACTGTGCGAAGGGACATCCACTATTGAATTTGGTGTGCAGGATCACTGTTTAAGAAAACTCCATCTGTCTCCTTCTGAACTTCACAGCACCTGAGTCCACCACTCTGACCATGAGCAAAAGTCTTGTTCCTGCTGCTACCCAGTGACTGAGCCTGAACTCTGATGTTTACTGTGTTGCCTTGATCAAACATTTGCATTTAAGAAATGATTTTCTATATTCCACTACCCACACCTTTCAGAGGACAGAAAAATTGACAAAATCTGCAGTTCATGGAGCAAAATTACATCTGATAAACCATACCTGTAACCCTGCCCATGTCTCCTTTGGTTCCACCTAATCTCATCCAGTCCATTTGTAACCCCCCCCCCCACAGTGTAATGCAACTTTACTGACCACCACATGGTAAAATGCTCCCTTACTGCCCCCATACAGTATCATGCCCCCTTGTGCTCCCCAGGCAACATAATGCTCCCTTGTGGTTGCCACACAGTACACTGATCCCCCAGTGGCCCCCACACAGTATAACATCCCTCAGTGGTCCCCACACAGTATAATATCCCCCTTGTGGCTCCCACACAGTAGAAAATCCCCTTTGTAGCCCACACATCAGAATTACCTCTTTGAGGCCTCCGTGTCCCCTTTTTATGGCCTTAACACCATAGTGTGGGGAAAATTCTAAATCCTGATCAAATCATGACATCACCGATCGTCTGAAACAAAATAAGATTAGTTTTATTTGTTAACAAATAGGAACACACACAGCATACAAGCTATAGTGTGTCTGCCCACAGACTTCCAATAGACACAGATTTTTATACCTTACTGATCACATGATTTTATGGGTTGGTTTTTTCACAATATACAAAAACATATGCTGATATCATATAAAACATGTAATACAATTGATCAAGAAAAAATGGGTGTTTAGGCACGACTAGCAGATGCACTTCCGGTATCCGCCATCTTGGATTTTAATAGGCATCTGTTAATGAGGATGAGCTCATCCAGGCAGAGGACCTTGGAAGTGCCATAAAACATTTTTAATGAGATCTAACTCTTATCACCATATAGCACATCCAACTCCCTGATAAGAGATTAGACAGACATCTTATCAAAAGACCTTGACTATAGAGCAGCGGTTCTCAACCTGTGGGTCGCGACCCCGGCGGGGGTCGAATGACCAAAACACAGGGGTCGCCTAAAGCCATCGGAAAATACATATTTCCGATGGCTTTAGCCGCTGAGAAGTCGCGCTATTCAGCTGGAACGCACGTCGTTATGGATGTGCGTTCCAAACTGAATACCTGAGAGGGTGCCCCGCGCTGTGTAGCTCCCGGCATCCGCCGTGCCGTTACGCGGATGCCGGGTCTGTTACAATGATGGCGGCCGCTCTGCTGCAGAGAGGTCACCATAGCAACCGGGCCTCCGCTGTACAGCGGAGTCCCGGAGCTAATGCCCACGATCAGAGTCTGACCGCGGGCATTACTACTGTATCTGTGAGCAGCCCCCCCCCCCCCGCTGTAAAAACTGCCCCCGGTCCCCACCGGCCCCATACCTGTTAAGTTGCATGTCGACTCCCTGCGCAGCGAGATCGCGGGAGTCGACCTGTTCCGGTGACAGCCTGGAGCCTAATGAAGGCTCCCAGGCCTGTCACTGGGATACTACTACTGAGTGGTCTATGACCAGCCTCAGTAGTAATGTACAGAATCTCCCATAGACTGCAATACACTTGTATTGCAGTCTATGGGACTTGCAATCAAACGATTGCAGGTTCAAGCCCCATGAAGGTAGGGGGGCTAATAAAATAGTAAAAAATAAAAATAAAATTTAAAAAAAAAGTTCTAACTCACCCACTTTCCCTAGAATACATATAAAAGTACAAAATTACTGTGAAACACATACACATTAGCTATTCCTGTGTCCGAAAATGCCCGGTCTACAACCTTATAAAAATATTTTTCTTGTAGGGTGAACATCAGAGCGGGAAAAAAAAATCTAAAGTGCCAAACCGCCATATTTTTTGCTGTTTCGCCTCTGAATTGAATAAAAAGTGATCAAAGCAATAGACATTCCCCAAAATGGCATAACTAAAAAGTACATCTGGCCCTGCAAAAAAAGACGCCCTATTCCTCCCCGTACAGCTGCAGGGACACCTGTCAATGTGACCTTGCAGCTGTTGCAAAACTACAACTTCCATATATTAGACATTTTACCACATTTTTTTGTCTTAAAATATTTTTCCCTATTTTCCTCCTCTAAAACCTAGGTGCGTCTTATGGTCCGGTGCGTCTTATAGTCTGAAAAATACGGTAAATATTATAATATGACTCAAGCCCATATTAACCAGAAGCTTGGCCATTACTGCTCTCTGTCTTTATGTGAAGTCAGGCTATCGCCACTGTTAAGCGATATATTTATATGAACAATGGCCGTGTGGCATCTATTTTGTTTTTGGTCTGTATATGAGGGGCTATTACAGTTATAGTGACGCCACACAGGTAATAAGATTACTCATATGGGAGGCACTATTACTGTAATAATTCTCAATTTCCCCATATTTAATAACATTACCTGTGTAGGGGGTAGATCACTATGTTTAAATTATGTTTGATTTGTAGCAATTAGAATACATAATGCATATCAGGTATTTACATTCCGAATCATAACTGTAGCAAAATTACAGTTTTGAAGTAGCCACCAAAATTATTTTTTGGTTTGGGGTCACCGCAACATGAGGAACTGTATTGCGGGGTCACGGCATTAGAAAGGTTGAGAACCACTGCTATAGAGCATAGAAAGAGCATCTAAGCTAAGGAACATTTTAATTAGTCAGCTTCTACAAAAATACTGAATATATTGTCTCAAAGTGGTAGATATATATATATACAGTCATATGAAAAAGTTTGGGCACCCCTATTAATCTTAATCATTTTTAGTTCTAAATATTTGGGTGTTTGCAACAGCCATTTCAATTTGATATATCTAATAACTGATGGACACAGTAATATTTCAGGATTGAAATGAGGTTTATTGTACTAACAGAAAATGTGCAATATGCATTAAACCAAAATTTGACCGGTGCAAAAGTATGGGCACCTCAACAGAAAAGTGACATTAATATTTAGTAGATCCTCCTTTTGCAAAAATAACAGCCTCTAGTCGCTTCCTGTAGCTTTTAATCAGTTCCTGGATCCTGGATGAAGGTATTTTTGACCATTCCTCTTTACAAAACAATTCCAGTTCAGTTAAGTTTGATGGTCGCCGAGCATGGACAGCCCGCTTCAAATTATCCCACAGATGTTCAATGATATTCAGGTCTGGGGACTGGGATGGCCATTCCAGAACATTGTAATTGTTCCTCTGCATGAATGCCTGAGTAGATTTGGAGCTGTGTTTTGGATCATTGTCTTGCTGAAATATCCATCCCCGGCGTAACTTCAAATTCGTCACTGATTCTTGTACATTATTCTCAAGAATCTGCTGATACTGAGTTGAATCCATGCGACCCTCAACTTTAACAAGATTCCCGGTGCCGGCATTGGCCACACAGCCCCAAAGCATGATGGAACCTCCACCAAATTTTACAGTGGGTAGCAAGTGTTTTTCTTGGAATGCTCTGTTTTTTTGACACCATGCATAACGCCTTTTTGTATGACCAAACAACTCAATCTTTGTTTCATCAGTCCACAGGACCTTCTTCCAAAATGAAGCTGGCTTGTCCAAATGTGCTTTTGCATACCTCAGGCGACTCTGTTTGTGGCGTGCTTTCAGAAACGGCTTCTTTCGCATCACTCTCCCATACAGCTTCTCCTTGTGCAAAGTGTGCTGTATTGTTGACTGATGCACAGTGACACCATCTGCAGCAAGATGATGCTGCAGCTCTTTGGAGGTGGTCTGTGGATTGTCCTTGACTGTTCTCACCATTCTTCTTCTCTGCCTTTCCGATATTTTTCTTGGCCTGCCACTTCTGGGCTTAACAAGAACTGTCCCTGTGGTCTTCCATTTCCTTAGTATGTTCCTCACAGTGGAAACTGACAGGTTAAATCTCTGAGACAACTTTTTGTATCCTTCCCCTGAACAACTATGTTGAACAATCTTTGTTTTCAGATCATTTGAGAGTTGTTTTGAGGAGCCCATGATGCCACTCTTCAGAGGAGATTCAAATAGGAAAACAACTTGCAATTGGCCACCTTAAATACCTTTTCTCATGATTGGATACACCTGGCAATGAAGTTCAAAGCTCAGTGAGGTTACAAAACCAATTTTGTGCTTCAGTAAGTCAGTAAAAATTAGGAGTATTCAAATCAATAAAATGATAAGGGTACCCAAATTTTTGCACCGGTCAAATTTTGGTTTAATGCATATTGCACATTTTCTGTTAGTACAATAAACCTCATTTCAATCCTGAAATATTACTGTGTCCATCAGTTATTAGATATATCAAATTGAAATGGCTGTTGCAAACACCCAAATATTTAGAACTAAAAATGATTAAGATTAATAGGGGTGCCCAAACTTTTTCATATGACTGTATATATATATATATATATATATATATATATATAAGTGCCTTGTGAAAGTATTCGGCCCCCTTGAACTTTTCAAACTTTTGTCACATTTCAGGCTTCAAACATAAAGATATAAAATTTTAATTTTTTGGTGAAGAATCAACAACAAGTGGGACACAATTGTGAAGTGGAACGAAATTTATTGGTTATTTTAAACTTCTGTAAAAAATAAAAAACTGAAAAGTGGGGCGTGCAATATTATTCGGCCCCTTTACTTTCAGTGCAGCAAACTCACTCCAGAAGTTCAGTGAGGATCTCTGAATGATCCAATATTGTCCTAAATGACTGATGATGATAAATATAATCCACCTGTGTGTAATCAAGTCTCCGTATAAATGCACCTGCTCTGTGATAGTCTCAGGGTTCTGTTTAAAGCGCAGAGAGCATCATGAAGACCAAGGAACACACCAGGCAGGTCCATGATACTGTTGTGGAGAAGTTTAAAGCCAGATTTGGATACAAAAAGATTTTCCAAACTTTAAACATCCCAAGGAGCACTGTGCAAGTGATCATATTGAAATGGAAGGAGTATCAGACCACTGCAAATCTACCAAGACCCGGCCGTCCCTCTAAATTTTCATCTCAAACAAGGAGAAGATTGATCAGAGATGCAGCCAAGAGGCCCATGATCACTCTGGATGAACTGCAGAGATCTACAGCTGAGGTGGGAGAGTCTGTCCATAGGACAACAATCAGTCGTACTGTAACGTCTCTGCCATTTTGGGTCTCGGCGCTGCCCTCCACTCGCACGCTGTGGCGAAGGAGGCATCTTCAGTTTGGTTCTTTGTGTAAGTTACTTGCTGCTCAGTCTGAACATGGTCCTAGTCAGTGTAATGGATTTCCGACCACACCCGTGTTCTAGCATTTCTCTCTGGACGGTATAGAGTTAATCTCTTCCTGGCTTGTGTGATTGACAGCCTGTGTACCTATCAGGTGTGGGGCTGGGCCCAGACTTTCTATATACAGGATGTCACTTCTCTGCAAGTCGCCGGTTATTGCACTTGTGTTTTGCCTGCTCTCCTTATTATATCCCTTGCTATTTTGTTACCTGTTTCTCTGACCCTTTGGCTTGCCTTTTTGACTATTCTCTTGGATTTCGATTTTGTACTGCATTGCTCGTTTGTTACTGACCCCTTGGCTTGCGCACTCTGCTTCTGTGTTGTTTTGTCTTGTCCTTTTCTGTGTGTCACTTACCTAGTATAGGGCTTGTCTTCGAGTTGTCCTTTTACCGTTTAGGATAACTGAGGCAATAGGAAGGGACAGTGGCTGGGGTGAGATTAGGGCTCACTTGTCTCTGTGCTTCCTCCCAGACCCTGCAATAGTGTCAGGGTTGCTACGGTTGGCAAGACCCTTACACGTACACTGCACAAATCTGGCCTTTATGGAAGAGTGGCAAGAAGAAAGCCATTTCTCAAAGATATCCATAAAAAGTCTCATTTAAAGTTTGCCACAAGCTACCTGGGAGACACACCACACATGTGGAAGAAGGTGCTCTGGTCAGATGAAACCAAAATCGAACTTTTTGGCCACAATGCAAAAATGATATGTTTGGCGTAAAAGCAACACAGCTCATCACCCTGAACACACCATCCCCACTGTCAAACATGGTGGTGGCAGCATCATGGTTTGGGCCTGCTTTTCTTCAGCAGGGACAGGGAAGATGGTTAAAATTGATGGGAAGATGAATGGAGCCAAATACAGGACCATTCTGGAAGAAAACCTGTTGGAGTCTGCAAAAGACCTGAGACTGGGACGGAGATTTATCTTCCAACAAGACAATGATCCCAAACATAAAGTAAAATCTACAATGGAATGGTTCACAAACGTATCCAGGTGTTAGAATGGCCAAGTCAAAGTCCAGACCTGAATCCAATCGAGAATCTGTGGAAAGAGCTGAAAACTGCTGTTCACAAACGCTCTCCATCCAACCTCACTGAGCTCCAGCTGTTTTCCAAGGAAGAATGGGCAAGAATTTCAGTCTCTCGATGTGCAAAACTGATAGAGACATACCCCAAGTGACTTGCAGCTGTAATCGCAGCAAAAGGTGGCACTAAAAAGTATTAACTTAAGGGGGCCGAATAATTTGGCACGCCCCACTTTTCAGTTTTTTATTTTTTACAAAAGTTTAAAATGTCCAATAAATTTCGTTCCACTTCTCACTTGTTGTTGATTCTTCACCAAAAAAATTAAAATTTTATATCCTTATGTTTGAAACCTGAAATGTGGCAAAAGGTTGAAAAGTTCAAGGGGGCCGAATACTTTCGCAAGGCACTGTATATATATTGAAACAAAGATACAATTTTATTGATTATTGATTCTTAACCTATTTTCTAATATTTTTATATCGATCACTACAAAATACTTACTGTATATGATATAATGTAAAACAAACCATTCCTAACACAAAGTATGTCCTGTTTATGGCCCCAACACAGCAGATGTCTCCTCTATCGCTCCCACATTGTAGAATGCCCCCTTCCTGTAACCTATACACAATAGAATTAATGCCCCTATAAAATGTAAGATACAGTAAGTAGAATAATACTCACCATGCTCCATTTTCCCGGAATCCACTGCAATCTCTGCTGCCAGTGACTTGAGTGCAGCAAGCGTGATGTAGTGTCATCAATATATCACCTCTGCCAAGCTACTAGGAGAAGAGACTGAATGGTGAAGCAGGACTCGGACATGCCTCCCACCAACCGGGATGGCAGAACAGCACCTGAAATCCGGGACAGATGGGAGGTATATATTATCTACCATACTCTATACCGGCCAAACCAGTTTATGCTTGCTCAGTTGATACTACATATGACTACAGAAAACAAGTTCAGCTAAACATATAATCTTTGCCAACCACGTGTCCTGTAAGATCTGTGCCACCATGACAAACATTTGTAATGCACTTTTCTCACGAAGACTCAATAACAATACTCTACATGTCTACATTACCTAAGTGAGGGAAAGTCTGCATTATATACTGCATTACACTATATATGTAGCACAGGGGTACAGTATATCTGTTTTTTGCATGTGTACTTGTGGTGCCAATTTTTGCAGAGCCATAACAGTCTGTTGTAACAGAAACTAATAAATTTTACCCTAAAAATTATCTAAAAGTCTCTGCTTGCCATAGATTTTGCAGACTCTCCGGACATATGGAAATGCAGTTTCACAGTAAAAAAATTCCTTTCCCCATTCTCTGCCCTCCTGCAGTCAAGACATGGAAGTATTAACTTTTTTATATTTCCGTGCACAGGTTGCTTTTCTTGCAGGGCCAAATGTACTTTTAAGGTATACCATTTTGGGGAATGTCTATTGTTTTAATCGCTTTTTATTAAAAATCCTAATCAGAGCTGAAACTGCGAAAAAATGGCGGTTTGGCACTTTTTTGATTTTCGGACACAAGGACACCTAATGTATATATGTTCCACAGTAATTTTCTACTTTCATTTGTATTCTAGGGACAGGAGGGTGATTTGGATTTTTAATACTTTTTATTTTATTTTTTTTAATACTTTATTTATTAGACCCCCTAGGGGTCTTAAACCACAGGGGGTCTGATCACTAATGCAATGCATTACAATGCTATTGCATTGCAAAATACTTCCATTTGCATAAAGCAGCCTGTCATACAAATGAATGCCAGACAAGCATGCCAGACAAGCCTGGGAGCCTTCATTAGGCTCCCAGCTGTCATGACAATGGATCACCGGCCCCGGATCTCATTCCGTGTGTCGGCGATCCTCACCAAAATGCGCTGCTGGTCGCGAAGAGGTTGAAATTTCCTGTTCAAAATCCTGGTAAAATTCCAATGTTACCAGTAAGGGGTCCTCTACAAGATCATTTACCCAAAGAACTTAAACCAGCCTTGCATCTTACCAATATTTATGCTGTACACTGATATCTATACCGGACAGTGGATTGTGGACCCATTGTGTCACCTAACCAGCTTGACTTTGGGTTACTGAGGCTGTTGGCTATAATGCTATACGCAGGACCGGTTTTAGACAAAGTGGGGCCCTGGGCAAAAATTTAAAGCGGGGCCCCAAATGCTGATATGCAAACACCATCGTCTTCCAGTGACAGCCCCTATAATAACACCTCCTTTCTGCCAACAAAAAAGTAATAACAAGCCCCATTTTACCACACACAATTCAAATGAGCACCTTTGTACCACCTATAAGATTTTTGCACCCAGTCATCAGTTATTATAGCGCCTCCTTATAAATAATAGTCCCTGCTTATAAATAATATTACACCTTTATCAGTAATAGCTCCCTTATAAATGATAAATAGTGCCCTGTATCAGTAAAATCCCCCTTATCAGTAACAGTCACCCCGTAAAAATAATACTGCTCCCTTATAAATAATAGCCCCCTCATAAATAATAGTCCTCATTATCACTAATAGCCCCCTTTATAAATAAGCCCACTTAACAATTATACTCCCCTTATAAATAGTTCCCCTCTTATAAATAATAGCTCCCCCTTATAATAGCGCCCTCATACTTAAGTTTCCCAATTATATATAGTAACCCACCCTTATACATAATAGTTCTCCATTATACAGTGTCGGACTGAAGGGCCTTAAGCCCACCAAAGTAACTTGTTCTGGGGCCCCACCCAACAGCTTCCTGCTAATAGCCTACACCGCGGCTCCTTCACTGAAGTCTTACATATGTGCTGACTATCTGGTGTTACTGAGTATGTTCCCCGTATAGTCAGCCCCTATAGTACTGTGCAGGCCCCAATAACTCCATGGCCAGTTCATGCACAGTACTGTATGGGGAATGACAAGGCCATGGAGCACTACACATATGTGCAAGATTATAGTGAGGGAGCTGTGATGCAGACATAGCACACAGGGCTGCCAGCAGGAATTGTGAGCCCCCCCACAGTATAATGCTCTACATGGTATATAATGCTCCACAGTATAAAATGCTCTCCTGAGCCCTCCAGTTTCCCCACATGGTATATAATGCTCCACAGTGACCCCACACAGTATAAAATTCTCCCCTGAGCCCCCCATTGTGGTCCCACATGGTTTGTAAGGCTCCACACAGTATAATACTCCACAGTGGCCCACACAGTATACTACTCCTTAGTGGCCCCAGACAGTACAATATGCTCCCCAGCAGCCCCACACAATATAATATGCTCCATACAGTATAATATGCACCCCACAATGTCCCCCAGTATAATGCTCCACAGTGGTCTAACACAGTATAACATGCTCCATAATGACCTCCACACAGTATAATATACTCCCCAGAGGGGTTCCCCCAGTATAATGCTCCACAGTGGTCCCCCACAGTATAATATGTTCCCCACAGTCCCCCACAGTATAATGCTCTACAATGGCCCCACAGAGTATAATATGCTTCCGAAAAGCCCCACACAATATAATACACTCCACAGTGGCCCCACACAGTATAACAGGCTCCCCACACTGTCCATTCCCCCAGTATAAAGCTCCACAGTGGCCCATAGTATAATATGCTCCCCAGAGGGCCCCCGCTAGTATAATGCTCCACAGTGCCCCCTCCAGTATTTTGCTCCACAGTGGCCCCACGCAATATATTATGCTCCCCAAAGCGTCCCCCCAGTATAATGTTCCACAGTAGGCCCCATGCAGTATAATATGCTCCCCAGAGGGCCCCCTAGTATAATGCTCATTAGTCCCCCCCAAATAATGCCCCACAGTGGCGCCACGCAATATAATATGCTCTGCTGATGCCCCCCCCCAGAATAATGCTCCACAGTGACCCCACTCAGTATAACATGCTCCAGAATGGCCTCCACACAGTATAATATACTGCCCAGAGAGGTTTCCCCAGTATAATACTCACAGTGGCCCAAAACAGTATAATATGCTCTCCAGAGCCTCCCCCCAGTATAATGCTCCACAGTGGCCCAAAACAGTATAACATGCTCTCCAGAGCCCCCCCCCCCCCCAGTATAATGCTCCACGGTGGACCCGCACAGTATAATATACTGGGGGGCCCCTCTGGAGAGCATATTATACTGTGTGAGGCCACAGTGGAGCATTATACTGGGGGGGCTCTGGAGAGCATATTATACTGTGTGGGGCCACTGTGGAGCATTATACTGGGGGGTCCCTCTAGGTAGCATATTATACTGTGTGGGGCCACCGTGGAGCATTATACTGGGGATGGAGCCCTCTGGAGAGCATATTATACTGTTTTGGGCCACTGAGGAGCATTATACTGGGGGAACCTCTCTGGGCAGTATATTATACTGTGTGGAGGCCATTCTGGAGCATGTTATACAGTGTGGGGTCACTGTGGAGCATTATTCTGGGGGGGGCCATCTGAAGAGCATATTATATTGCATGGCGCCACTGTGAGGCATTATTCGGGGGGTAACTAAGTAGCATTGTACTAGGGGGCCCTCTGGGGAGTATATTAAACTATGTGGGGCCTACTGTGGAACATTATACTGGGGAGACACTGGGGAGCATAATATATTGCGTGGGGCCACTGTGGAGCAAAATACTGGGGGGAGGCACTGTGGAGCATTATACTAGCGGGGGCCCTCTGGGGAGCATGTTATACTATGGGCCACTGTGGAGCTTTATACTTGTCATGCAAAGAAAAAGTCCTCACATAGTTATATCGACAGAAAGTTATGGATTTTGGAAGACCGAGATGGAAAATATGTGTCCTTGAGGGGTTAAATAAACATTTACATCTAAGTAAATGTTTTTCTTGTTGGAGAAACCCATAGAAAATTCAGGTAACTACCAAAGAACCAAGGGCGTACACAGTAATTATGAGACCCCATGGGAAAAGTTAAAATTGGGCTCCCCCTTCGAAAAAAAAAAAGGGGGGGGAAAAAACAGAAGGGAAAGCAGGTTGGTCCTATAAAGGTCACACGCATTTAGCAGGATTTCCTCAAACCTACAGGTGCATCTCAATAAATTAGAATATCTTTGAAACGTTTGTTTATTTCCGACCTAAGGTCGCGTGATTGGAATCAATCCCCATTCAACGAGTTGCTTTGCCCACTCTCTATTCTCTTGAATTCACAAGTAATGATCTGTGCTATGTGGGTTGACTGAATATAGTAACACCAGCCCCCATGGCACAGGTAATCACCTGTGAAATATGGAGAGCAGGGAGGAAGCCGGTTCCGATCACATGATGTCCCACAGGTATAGCATGAAGAAACCACCAGAGGAAGGCGTTCGGGTTTCCTTCCTTTAGGTCCACTTGGGGACCTGAAAAACGGAAACCCTATCCACTTAAAAAGCGGTTACATGTAGAAACCCACGGACCCCATAGACTATAATAGGGTCCGCCGGGTTTCCACCGATTTTATAAGTAATCCATCAGAGAGAAAAGTCCTCTTTGCAGGACTTTTCTCTCTTCTGATTTTAAGTGGAATGGGGAACAGAGTGTCTGAACGCTGCTCCGATAGTGTGAACCTGGCATAAGTTTAAATCCCCAGGCAACCCCTTTCATTTTTTTTACATACCTTATTTACTTCCTTCTCATATACTATCATCTCCTCATTTCTTTTCATTCTAAGTAATCCTCCCACCGGTATATTTATAATTATATTTAGAATCACAATAACATGTGACCTTGGGTACTATTTTGTTGCCTAAAGATTTTGATAGTCATGGTAAATATGAAGACATTTGGTTTTTTTTGCTGTGGGCATAGGAAATGTAGGTTTGGAAATGTTACCCATACTTTCCAATCTACTTCCATTGGAATAATGTTTGGAATTTATGTTATTTCAAATTCTTCTAGCATTATCTACCTCATAACTTGTAAGGAGTGCAACCTCAAAATTTGGGCTGTACCTCAGAACCTTTAAAAATAAGAATCAGAAGACATCATTTGGATGTCGTGAATGCACAAGCCTTAAAGAGGACCTTTCACCACCTACAACAATTTCAGATCTGTACATTATGTAATAGCTGCTGCTCCACTGATTCTGGTACAGTTGGAATTTTTCTCTCTAGCTCCCACCATTCCTGAGCAATCAGTGCTGTTAGTTTTGGTGCCTGATATGCTATTTAGATTCTGTACTGTCAGGAGGGCGGTGTCATTGCAGGAGCAGACAAGGGGGTAGGATTCTGAGCTCTGACACTGGCTGCCTCTGATTGGATCTCTGAATCCCACCCCCTGCCTGACACCGCCCTTCTGATATTACAGAGTTTAAATAGCACATCAGACACCAAAACTACTTGCACTTATTTCTCAGGAATGGTGGAGGCCAGAGAGGAAATTCCAACTGCGCTGGAATCAGTGGAGCGGCAACTATTAACAGATGCTAAGAACTAGAATTGGTGGAGGTGGTGAAAGGTCCTGGGACATTGACAATGTTTTTAATATGATTGCATAAAACTTGATTTTATTCTGCTTGCTGGATTACATATTTCACCTGTTGGCCTGAAGGAATCTATACATGTGGAATGCCAAAAGAAAAGAGGTGACCTGTGTATTAATAAAAGTTATGTTTCCTAAGGTAGTTAAATGGATAAATACAGTTTGTTGTGTACAAATAAGCACTTATATGACTACAGAAACAAAAAATGCGAAAGTGTTAAAAAAGGGCCACATGCTTAAGTATCAAACAAATCCGTATCCCTAAGTGGTTTAATGGGAAAAGGATATTTCTGAGTTACAGTGGGGAAAAAAAATATTTAGTCAGCCACCAATTGTGCAAGTTCTCCCACTTAAAAAGATGAGGCCGGCCTGTAATTGTCATCATAGGTAGACCTCAACTATGAGAGACAAAATGAGAACACATACAGTATCCAGAAAATCACATTTTCTGATTATTTAAGAATTTATTTGCAAATTATGGTGGAAAATAAGTATTTGGTCACCTACAAACAAGCAAGATTTCTGGCTCTCACAGACCTGTAACTTCTTCTTTAAGAGGCTCCTCTGTCCTCCACTCATTACCTGTAGTAATGGCTCCTGTTTGACATTGTTATCAGTATAAAAGACACCTGTCCACAACCTCAAACAGTCACACTCCAAACTCCACTATGGTGAAGACCAAAGAGCTGTGGAAGGACACCAGAAACAAAATTGTAGACCTGCACCAGGCTGGGAAGACTGAATCTGCAATAGGCAAGCAGCTTGGTGTGAAGAAATCAACTGTGGGAGCAATAATTAGAAAATGGAAGACATACAAGACCACTGATAATCTCCCTCCATCAGGGCTCCATGCAAGATCTCACCCCGTGGGGTCAAAATGATCACAAGAACGGTGAACAAAAATCCCAGAACCACACGGGGGGACCTAGTGACCTGCTTTTTTTTTTTTTTACTTTTTTAATTAGTGCTTGGATGAGCATGGTTTTGTTTGAAGCTTTTTGCCTGAAGTTAAGGCTGTATTTTATTTTGCTTATTCTGTGCCTGACGTGAAAGTTTATTTATTTTTGCTGTTTTTCCAAATAAACCTCTTTGCACCAGACATCATGTCCCTGTCTCTGATTGGTTGGGTCCACACCATTGCTGCTACCAAGCTACCTTCCCCACAATAGTTATCAGCTAAGATGTATTTTATGCAAAACTTTATCTCAAACTAGATGTGCCAATATGCACTGAGATGCCGAAATGCACCAAAATATGCCAGACTCTAGTAAATAAAGTATAGTATAGTATAGTATAATAAATCTATCCTTATATGAGCTAAATGATCACCAGGGGATGCCATCCTAGATTAAGACAGAGTAATTATTTTTCATTTTCACTATCTTGTCCAGCTCTTTGCTGCACCTTTGTTTTGATGCTTCTAGGGCTTGCAGTGGGCAAGATTACCATATAAAGTACTACTTTTCTCATGATTCCTATCCCCTATTATAGTCATTGCCTGTATTTACAGCCACCTGCTGTTATGTGATGTCTGACGTTCTATACTACAAGGGGAAAAAAAAGAGACAAAACCATTCAGATATTATACCAGTACCATAGCCATATCAGTGCATCTGAGTCTGACTTACAGAAGCTTCTCGGCTACAGAGAGTTATTTTACTGCGTGTAAACCCTGTTCATAAATTACTCAAGATCCAGGAACCCCCTGTCAGGAATGTTACATCTGTTGTTGCTATGTCAACATAAAGAAGCTTCCTGTTAGGATTGGTTGTTGCTGCTTTAAGGTTGCCATGACAACATAGGGAAGCTTCCTGAGCAGGCCTTTATAAACCACTCCCTCATCACCCAGCTTTGCTGGCTAATTAGTTTGCAACTTCCTGCTTGGCTCCTGACATTGATTTGACTACTCTAATACTGACCTTTGGCGGTGTTCTTGGATTCCTCTTTGTCTTACGCTTTTGTTCTGATGTTCCTGATCGGTTTTGACTATTGGCTTTGTTTTTTGGATGTGTCTTCGTCTCGTGATTTGGTCTCTTGTTGCCCGCTTCAGCTGCTGACCCGTTATTGACTACCATTTTGTTATCTCTGTCCCTTTGAGTAGTGTGTGGATTTGATGTTTGGCTTCTGCTGCAGTGCATTTATTTGTGATGCACTTTCTGTTCTGATGACAATTCCAGTCTTCGGATTCAGTTACAATCCATCTCTTCTTGCGAGGAGCTCTGGTGAAGGCGTCTGAGGCCGGTCTTGGCTCACAGTAGTGTATTACCTTTAAGCAGCATTTTCTACTGCTCGCAGTTGTCAGCCCATTTCTGCTGCTGCTCTCCTGAAGACCAGTACATTTCTTACCTTGCATCTGAATCTTAACACCCCCTTTAACCATAATCTATGAAAACCTGGATAATAATTCAGAGTAGACAACTTTGAACAAGGGACCCTTACAATGCACTATTGCTAAACCCCTTAACCCATATAGTTAACACTACTCATAGTACAGCACTCTCATGCCACAGGCACAGCAAGACTTCCGGGTCTCAGCTGTATTATACAGCTGAGAGCCAAGACTAGCCACTGGAGTTGGAATTAGAGATGAGCGAATGGATTCTGCACAAGTGGAATTCGATCCGAATTTCAGGAAATCTTCGATTCACCACGATTCCGGATATCCTGATGCTTCGTGGTAACGAATATTTAGTAAGGACCTTTGTGACATCAGACGGTCACATGATGTTCTCTAGTGATGTGCTTGGGTAGGCGTGTCTTGTTAGCAGATCCTTCCACATGAATAAAAGTTGTCCGTGCTAAAGAAAGAGAAACATGACCGCGGCATCCAAGGGCTTCCGCCATTTTGCTGCCCACCCACCGACCCTGGCTCTCTGTAGCCCGGAAATAGCTGTTTATTCGCCGCGAAGTAATTCGGATCGAAGTAAATTTTTTTGGAACTTCGAATCGAACTGCCGAATCGAACTTTTGAGAAATTCGCTCATCTCCAGTTGAAATATATTCCAACTCCAGCAGCTTAAGCCTTCAAATGCTGTGATAAATAGTAAACATGGCATGTGGGTAGTTAGGGAGTGAGATGGGCCCTCCCTTTCGGCCCTTGCATTCCCTGAGATCGCAGGATCCAAGGGGTTGCCATGGCAGCCAGGAGGCCAATCAACTTTAATGTACAAAAGAGAGATGGACAGCACTCCAATAGTTTTTTGAGCTTGCTTATTTAATGAGCAGCTTCAACATTCCATGTATAACATAAGTGAAAGCTGCATAGTACAGAAATTGTCATAATACAGTTGATTTCAAGCAACGTTTTGGGCATGTGTAGCCCTTCCTCAGGCAAATTGAAGATAGATGCAAGGTAAATGCTGCTTGGTTTATGCTGGGTGGGAAAAGGGCCCAGGAGGGTGTCCCTGGCGGGAGACCAAGTGAAATGCTGGAGCAGGGCTTGTGTGGCAAATTTTAATGGAAAATTAGCTATTTATGGGTTGTTGTTTTTTTTATTTATACGCTTTCCAATGTTTTATTTTATTATTTACATTTTACTTAGTCCATTATGGGACTTAAAGTTTGAACACTAAGGGCACAATCACAAGAATAACAAACTGCAATACTTTTGCATTGCAGTGCATTATACTATGCAATGTAATACTGACAATGTATTAGACTGTGTCTGGCCTCTGGAAGAGTCTAACAGGTTAACCTCTGAAGGTGATATGGCAGCTTTCAATATACCCACTGTCACCAGGATAACATATGAGCGACTGGCAATCATCTTGTGGAGGAGCTGATGGACAACCATAACATTTGGATGCCAGAGTTACTATTGCCTGCAGCATCTAAGAGGTTAAATGGCTATGCATGTTGCCTTCTCCACTTTTGGCCATTAAAGCAGGATGTCAGCTGTATGTTACAGCACAGGAAGTTCTGGCTAAATTGGGGGCTCCAAGCAACCACTGAGCTCCTCTCACCTTCTAGGACACCCAAATAATAGGCCACTGTGCACAGCAACACAGAAGTGGCCTGTTAACTCCAATGTGTCCAGAGTAAAGCTGGGAAGTGCAAATAGACAGTTATAACCTGTGCGCAACAGTACAAAAAATATAAAACAGTGCAAAACACATTAAAAGCCCTTAACTGTGGCCATTTGGGGGACACTACATAAGCTTGAAGGCAGTGCTCCAATGAGTTTCGATGTCTAGATGTATATCCGTAATTTTGCCTCTGAATGATCTTTTGTAGATCCCCAACTAGATAAAATATCTTATACGTAGTGTATGAAGAATTTTTTTAAACCTGGTATATTTTTGGAATTTTTGGGAAGTGTAAAATGAATTCTGTTTGTTCTTGACTATGCCAATTGCACAATTCAATGTCACAACAAATTCAATTCTAATCAATGTTTCTATTTTTTTAGAATGCGAATAAAGGACATGAATGAAAAAGGAGACAGAATGGATTTTAAGGAATTTTTTTTATCTTCGTTGTCCTTACCTGTCCAGGACATGCTGGATTTAGAGACATGTCAAAAAAGATAACTTTCATCTATCTTTTAATTTCTAATAAAGTTAAAATTTAAAATTTTCTATTTATTTATTATTTGCTTTAAAATAATGTCCTCAACATCAGAAATAGCATGTATAGTATGAATTTAAAGGTAGTAGAAAATAATACTATACTAAATATTATAAAAGAATATCTTAGCATTAAAGGTGTTTGCCCACAAATATAACTTATCCCCCTATCCACAGGATAGAGGATACGTTGCAGATCAGTGGCGGATTGGAGAGACCTAGCTGCCCCTCCAATGCTGATCACAAATAAGACACGTTGAGGTCAACATCTGTCTCATTGTTGATAGAATTGCATGTGGTCCACGTGGCCGTAAGAGACACAGAAGAGTGTTGGGACATGGCTGTGGAAACAACTAGGTTTGCAGGAGCTTTCTCATGCAAATTCTTGGAAGTTTTGCGACAACTTCTAGCTCAACATCTGATAATATTCACTAGTCATGCTGAGAAATACTGCTGTATAGAGGAGATTAACGGCGGAGATTCTGCGCCTGTCAGTGATAAATATCGGAATATTACTCCTGCATTGCACCAAGAAGTCAAGGCGCTCCTGCGCAATATGTTGGAAAACCTTGTGATAAGGGAGAGCAAAAGTCCATTATACTGGTGTGGAAGAAGGATGGGTAGAAGCTCTGCACATACTATAAAATAAATTTCTTTGTGGTCCTGGTCTACATTGCTTATTTTTGTATGTGTGTGTTTTTGTGTAATTGGTCTGTTTTGGATCTTGTTGTATTCTTATAAAACTGCAATAAATATTTGAATTGAAAAAAAAATAAAAAAATTCCTGCACACAATGTAATGCCTATCCCTTAGGGGGCGTTCACACTACCGTTGGTGACCATCAGTAATGTCCGTTGCTATTGTCCGTTACAAGATTTTAGCATCGGACACTAGCTGAACCGTCAGAAATCCGTTAAAATTTCCATTCATTTCAATGGGTTTTTATATTGTGTCCGTTAGTGTCCGTTTACACCAAATCCGTCAGAAGTCTGTTTTTTTTTCGCAGATAAAAAATCCTACATGCAGGACTTTTTGTCCGTTTGAAAAAAATGGATTCTTGACGGACAGCAAGTGTCCGTTATTTTTTTAACATTGAAGTCTATGGGTAACCGACTTATAACGGACAGTAACTGATAGCCATCAGTTACTGTCCGTTATTTTATGTCCGTTTTTTTCCTGCGCATGCTCAGAAAGGAGAAACAAACAAACAAAAAAAAAACGGACAGTGTTAAACAGACACTAACTGATGCTAATGTGTCCGTTTTTTTTAACTGAACCATTAATTGGATCAGTTAAAAAAATGGACACATTAACATCAGCTAGTGTCCGTTATGATAGGTGTCCGTTTTTTTTGTTTTTTTTTAACGGACACCTTCATAACGGATTCCAACGGTAGTGTGAACCCTGCCTTACTGAGATAATCCTACAGAATACAAAGTTCTTCAGCACCCTGGATTTAGCCAGTGACTTAGTGGAAGGTGCCCGTGAAAGAGCCTGACTGAGAGTAGACAGTAGTCATAATCCCTATAGGGTTAATCAAATTTAATCAGATGCCATTCAGACTAATGAACGCCCCCAGCACCTTCTAACATCTCATGGACTTAACTCCATAATGATCTATACAGATAACATCACTGTATACTCAGGCTCCTTCCCAGTAAGTCTCCACAACTGGATGTTTTGTGTAACAGATTCAAGAACTGTGTGTTCAAGCTGAAGACTGTAAAGCGTTATCCCTGCCAGATGGAGATTAAAGGGGTTTTCCAGGCAAAAAATATTGATGACCTATCTTAAGGATAAGTCATCAATACCAGATCACTGGGGGTCTGACATCTAAAATGTGATAGACACCCAACACTGTGCCTTCCCCCTGATTAGCTGTTCTCAGTGGCTAGGTCAGTTATTGTAGATCAGCTCCCTATCATTTGAATGGGACCTAAGCTGCAGTGACTCAGTTCAGCCACTACACAGAGAATGGAGCTGTCTGCTTCCTACTCTATTCTCTGAGTATCAGCTGTAGAGAACAGCTAATCCAGGGGAAAAGAGGATGTTGGGTGTCTATTGCATTTTTTTGTTGCAGATATTGCTGCAGTCTTTTGAGCCAAAGCCTAGAATGGCTTCAAAGTAATGAGAGATATAAAGGAAGCAAGTATACTTTTTCCTGCAGCGAAATTCTACAACAAAAAAAAAGTGCAGCTTTTCCATATAGTGTGGCCTAAGTGGACCTAAAGTGGACCTGGGACTTTGATGCAAAATACAGAATTGAACAAGCTATAGAGACCTTCCCAGGCTATGGGGCTCTGGTCTGTAACAAGTATACCAGAATACGAGGTAATAGAGCTCTGCTGACATCTAGTGGCAATTTTGAAAAGTGCATTCTCAGATTTGTACAGATCAGTAGAAACAAAAATACTGTCCCTGATCACATACTGTAGTTTCTACTCATCCTCCCCTACATGTTTTGCTGAAATTCACATCCTAAGGAGTCTGGAAAATTTTAGCCTGGAGAGGAAGCACGATGCACTGGCCCCCGAGCAGTGGCCCAAACTTAACCTCTGGGCTTGCAAAACAATTTTGTATGTTTTATAATGTCCGAGATATAAAAGTTTAATGTGACCCTCCCCTCCTTCATTTTCTCTACATGTTACACAGCCTCTACACCATACACAGTAACATTCAGTGAGAGGCAGAAACAGCTCTCAATACAGAAACAAGAGGAAGAGTGAAAAATGCAGGATTTCACAGAAAGGATCAAAAATTTGTTAATAAAGTGTATTACAAAATTTATTTATGATACAAATACTGCCAGAAAATCAAAAGTTGTATGAAGGTTTAGTTACGCTTTAACAATAAATTACTGGGTAAGCCTGCCACTGAAAAAGACTTGGTGATTTTGGTGGACAGTAAGCTTACCTTTAGTGACCAGAGCCAGTACAATGTAGAAATACATGAAGGGACAGCACAAAGAACTTTCTAATGATCGATTTATTCCTGGCCAGTGACAGTGACAAGGGGACATCCTCTACCCCTAGAGGAAAGAACATTTCACAAGAATCATAGACGGGGATTCTTTACTATAAGAGCAGTGAGGCTATGAACATCACTGACACAGAATGTGGCGATGGCGGATTCATTGTGCAAGTTTAAAGAGGGCCTGGGCGCTTTTCTTGAATGGAAAAATATTACAGGTTACAGGTTTTCACACTAGCGTTCGGGTTTCCATTCTTCGGTCCTCTTGGGGACCTGAAAAACGGAAACCCAATCTGCTTAAGAAGCAGTTACCCGCGGAAAGTTTCCACTTTTCTCTCCACATATTTTAAGTGGAATGGGAGACAGAGTCCCTGAATGGTCACCGACCGCTAGTGTGACCACAGCCTTTGCTTCTCATAGATTGCAAGCCCTTGCGGGCAGGGCCCTCTATCCCACTGTACCAGTTGGTTACTGTTAGTATTATCTGTTTTGTATATCTTGTGTACTGTATGTAAATCCTCAAATGTAAAGCACCATGGAATTAATGATGCTATATAAATAAACAATAATAATAATAATAGCCTTACTATGTTACATGGTGGCAATCAAGTACACAATAATTAACACTAGGTGTCACTGCAGTACAATATAGTACAATTATACAAGGCCCAGCTGCACACAGGTGGTTATAAAGGGATTCCTGTCATTTTGTCTAAGGGCATTTATTCTATAGGATCAATACCAAAATCTGACAAAGATATTGGGTTATTAGCAAGGTTTTTTAATATTTAGACAACTGGTGTTTGTAGTAATATATACTTATATACTCTGCATCTATCACATGGGATCTTTTGGTATATGCTCATTGACAAAAAAAAAAAATACCGCACTAAGAAGGAGTTGTTGTACTAGAATCAAACTTTCTATGTGTGAATGTAATGATGATATATATATATATATATATATATATATATATATATGTGATTACATTATTAGAGCCAAAGGAGAAGTTTATTGGGGAAAACCTCTAGCCTGGATACAAGATGAGATACGGTTGGGTATGGAGGTATACAGGTTCTGTATGGTATCCTGCAGCACATTTGCCCACAGATGTTGCAGCTGGGCCTGTAGATCCTGCAAACTTATAGGTCACTGAAGTTAAAAAATGCCAGTTGTCTGTCCTGCCATGAGAGATAACACATGTGGCCGCAGGATGTCATCTACATATCACTGAGCTGTTAGTATCACTTGTATCACTACTATGGGTGATCAACGTCGTATGTGATGGCTCCCCAGATCTCCACACCAGTAGTTGGGGCAGTGTGTTGCTCCATAGGAAAAGCAGGATTCGAGGGCTCACTATGAGGCCTCCATACTTGAATCCGACATTTTCTTGCTCCTATTACTTCCAAGCAAGCCAATCTTTAACGAAGATTATGTTGACCGAAATGTTACACAGTGTTTGATTTTAGGATTGCAAATAAAAATTGTGGAGTCCATTGACCTAACTACTACCTGAGTGCCAGGATTATTATGCTATCAGATTATGCGACAAGAAGCCCTCATACTTATACATATACTGTATATATATATATATACAGTAGGGTATATGCAGAGGGTGCAATCGAACACCCGCGCATTGCTTTAAAAACCCATTCAAATGAATGGGTTTTTAACCAATGCGTCACTAACCTGTCGGTATCCGATGCCTATCCTGTTCCCCAAGATTTTCACTCGGATTGGCAGCGGACGGACTCAAGCGCAGGTGTGAACCCACCCTCACTATAAAAATCTCTGGTATATCCAGTTTACGATAGACTGTAGGACACATGGCTCAGATTACACATGTCTATAGAAGTTTGTGGAGAGAGCGACAGAAGCAAAAAACGGAGGCTTAATCTCATGCTGGAGCTAAAGAGGAGGTTTCTATCACAACTAAAGTACTTATTCACATCAGTACAGGTCCCTGCTTCTTATATACAGATGTAACAGAATTAACCCAAACTTCTGCAACTGGTTAAACTGCTGCAGTGTGATATTTTTTTACAGAAGACAACAAAAACCCATGAAAAGTTATATGGAACACATTTTTCAATGTATTGACCACCCTCCCATAGCTACCATTTCTATTTAGATATAAGGTATCACCCAGATTCCTCCTTGGTGATGTAGAGTGGAAGAACTGTGGTGTAAACAGGCTGATTTGTATATTTACATTTAATTCTTTTTTATCTTAAATGTAAATGCCCTTTAATCCCCCTTTAATCTTCTGTGTATTGTTGACAAAGACCAATGAATTTCATACAATACACAGGTAAAATCTAGGATTTTACTGATGCTGCAATTCATTGTGGCACAAGCTTTCAATGTATGCATAGTACACTCAGCTATATATAGTACCAGGGTGTATATACAGTATGTGTCTTCTTTCTGTGTATCTACTTGTAGTGCCAGTTTTAGCAGAACCACTCAGGTCTGTAGTAACAAGCCTTGCTTGTACATTAAGGGTGTTGGATGGGCAGTTCACATGGGTGGTGGCTGATGTCAAAAAGTGTTAGTTAAGAGTGTCATAACTTCCTCTGACATGTTATGGAAACTATATGATACTGGTGTATGGATATAGCAACCAAAGACACCAGTGTGTCTAACTAATGACCTATGCCCTTTACTAATAGTCTACAAGTTTCATATGCCATCTCACAGGGCATATTGGGATGAGTTTCGCAACAATTGCAGAGGAATAGGTACTATAGAGGCCAAAAAACTAAACCACCAAAACCACCTTCTCCTATTCGTTGTCATCCTGCCTATTGGCTCTATTGGAAAGATGTTGCATATAGAGTCTAGACTCATTGAACAAAGACTAATGTTAATGATACTATGCATCTTACCAGGGCTGGATTATATATTGTAAAGAGCAAACTTTGTTACGTGCCCATCTCCTAGTTCCCACCAGCATTCTTATAAATGGAGGTTTCAGAGGTTTTTGGGCCAGATTTATTATTGAATGCCCACCTGATTTCGGATTTAGAAACGTTGCAAACCTCAGATAGCTCAGTGCCCTGTATGGTGGTGGGGCACCAGTACTGCAGCTCAGCTCCAATTGCCGGGCCACTACCTGGGCCTGGAGAAAACTGCTTCCTGCTCTATGCACTGTATAGTACACAGATCGGAGGCCAAAACAGCTGATCCATACTGGGCCGCACCATTAAGATATTTCTGGCCTATGCTAAGGATAAGCCGCAAATTTAAAAAAAAAAAAGAAAAAAAATCAGTGGAAACCCCTTTAAGAAGATTATGCAAATAGTCGTCCTTCTAAGTATATTTACACAATCTGGAAGTAATTTACAGAGGGACTTGTATTGGGCTGCAGGTGTACAACAGAATTTACATATCATTTCAGGTACATTCACCACTGAGGACAATGAATGCCCATTGTGTTCCTTTGTCTGTGAAGAGGTGTCAGTAATAGGATGCATACTGTCTTACAACCTGTACAGGATCTTTTGTCCTTATGCAATACAATGTGATTTCCATAAACCTTTGGGGGGGTTATAGTTTCATTTACTACAGTCTCATTTACAAGACAAACAGACAAGGAAATAGTGGATGAACCATTTAAATGAGCTCTTTATTTAGTAAGGTTCACAGATCCCTCTTTGTGGCCTTCAGTATTGTCTACTGTACACATACTGTGTAATTCATTTAGAAGAGTGTGTATCATTGGCATCAAGGACTCCAACACCTGCATTGAATTCATAAGTAGTGTACATAGGAAGCCTCACAGAGTGACTTCTTGTCAGACTGAGTCTTCATGCTGCGGTTTTAGTGAAGTTTTTGCCGTAATTCCATGGCAGTTGCAGCATTCTGCAGGATATTACTCTCTTCGGAATGGAACAGAACATCGGACCCCCCCATTGGTAGAACCTTGGCCTGCACACTCAGTATCTCAAGTATCTGAACTAAGGCACATGAGAAATATAGTTGCCAACTGTCCTGAAATTGCCAGGGAAGTCCCGGAAAATTTGAGCATGTCTCAGCTTGAAAAGAGTGCTTAACTTGTGAAACCCCACCCACTCACTTTAGAGGCCTGTCCAGGGGTGGGACTTAAATGGGTTTTCCAGACTAAATAATTGATGACTTATCCCTAAAATAGGTCATCAATTAAAGATTGTCAGTGGTCCAACACCAATTAGCTGTTTAAAGAAGCTGCAGTATTCTGGTGAGTGCTGCAGACTCTTAAGTACTTACCAAGCACAGCGCCACCCATTTGAATATAGGCTGTTAGGTATCGCAGCTCAGCCCATGCACTTGAATGGTACTGAACTGCGATCTGGCATCTGACAACATGACATCACATGGTCTGTAAAGTGGAAGCATGGCTCAGGAAGCATTGCTTAAATCTTCAATCAACCGGTCCAAATGGGTCCCAGGTGTCCGACGCCCAAGGATCTTCACTTATAATAATAATAATAATAAATTTTATTTATATAGCGCCAACATATTCCGCAGCACTGTACAATTTGTAGGGTTCAAGTACAGACAAAAAGATACATTACAAAGAAATAGTCAATTCACACACTGGGACTGAGGGCCCTGCTCGCAAGAGCTTACAATCTATGAGGTAGAGGGGGTGACACAGGAGGTAGCAGGGGCGGCAACAGATGTAGCATTGCTTATACAATGGTCAGACAATTCTGTAATAGAGGTTACTGTCATTACACATATATAAGCTGTATGAGCCGTAACCAGTCGTGTCCTTTAACGTGCAGATGGTGCCTGGACATATAAAGCTAGTCTGATACGACATCATACCCTGTGAGGTAATGCGGGAGCGTGAACAGAGGAGGGTATGTTTTAGGGATTCTAACTACAGAAGGGTTTACATTAGGAGTTGTGATAGGCCTGTCTGAAAAGATATGTCTTTAGTTTACGCTTGAAGCTGTGGAAATTGGGGGTTAATCTGATAGTCTGGGATAGAGCATTCCAGAGAAGTGGTGCAACTCGGGAGAAGTCTTGTATACGAGCGTGGGAGGTTCTGATAATAGAGGATGTTAGTCTTAGGTCATTGAGTGAGCGGAGAGCACGGGTTGGGTGATAGACAGAGATGAGGGAGGAAATGTAGGGAGGTGCAGCATTATGGAGAGCCTTGTGAATGAGGGTGATAAGTTTATATTGTACTCTGTATTGAATAGGCAGCCAATGTAGTGACCGGCACAGACCGGAGGCATCGCTGTAGCGTCTAGACTGATAGATGAGCCTGGCCGCCGCATTCAGAATAGATTGTAGAGGGGAGAGATTAGTAAGGGGAAGACCGATTAGTAAGGAGTTACAGTAGTCAAGGCGAGAGTGCATCAGGAAAACAATAAGTGTCTTTAGTGTATTTGTGGTAAAGAAAGGGCGGATTCTGGAGATGTTTTTGAGGTGAAGATGACATGAGCGTGCCAGTGATTGGATATGGGGGGTGAAGGAAAGGTCTGAGTCAAACAAAACTCCAAGGCAGCGGGCATACTGCCTAGGAGTTATGGTAAGGCCAGAGACTGCAATGGAGATATCAGGGACAGATCTATTAGATGGTGGAAACAGCAGTAATTCAGTCTTTGAGAGATTCAGTTTCAGATAGAGCGAAGACATGATATTAGAGATGGCAGAGAGACAGTCACTGGTGTTCTGTATTAGTGCAGGGGTGATGTCACGGGATGACGAATATAATTGGGTGTCATCAGCATAAAGATGGTACCGGAAGCCAAATCTAGTGATGGTTTGTCCACTTATGACTTATTTTAAGGAAAGGTCATCAATTTAAAATTCCAAGAAAACACATTTAAGCATCCCTATTTTACCAAACATCAAAGTTGTCAAGTATGGAGAAACCTTATGGTTGAAAGGTTGTTTGTCCAACAGTTATCTCTCCCCCATATACATGTCTGCTCGCTTCAGCTGAGAATGCTCGTGTTCTCAATATGGACAGGGCAGTAAGCTGTGGTAGCTTATCTCCCTAAGAACAAAAGGATGGGGCATGTTACAATCCAACATGCTCAACCCTTCTCCTAACTCAGGACACCCCCATACACATTAGACGGTTAACTGATCCTGCCCAGACAGCAGGTTCTACCTACATCTTTTTATGGCCAGTTTATGAGTTGTATAAACACAGAGGTTTTCTCTTGTGAAGCAGAAGGCACTGGCTATTAGATACAGTCCAAGTATATAGGAACATTGTGCACAATATAAATGGTATACTGCATAACCAAAGGATGTCCGGATTAAGTTGTCATGGAAACTCAGGCACATTCTGAATATGTCACTATGACTTTAATGGCAGGGTGAGAACATGGGAGAATTGATGATGCTTGTTCCTTCTTGCCTCAATAGATTGCTCATAATAGAGATTTGGGATGAGCAAATGTCTTTGTCTCCTGTATTCGCAGTGCAGAGATTGTCATCATTTACGTCAGTCCCCAATGGGACCCAGACTCTAATTTCTTTATCATGTGTACAAGTTCATAACAAACCAATTACCTATCAGTATGTTTGGAAGGGTCAGAAGAAAACAGTGAATTTCAGGCAGACCTCCAAAACGGGGAACATACAAAACTCCATGCAGATTTTGGCTTTGGACGGATTCAAATCAAGGACACCATCTCTGCAGTATTAACCACTGAGCCAGCGTCAGTCCGCCCTATGGCAAAAAACTGATTATGGGTCACAGGGGCAGAATTCTAAGTCTGATTTTGGAAAACAAGTGAATCTTTAGTTTACTACACAGAAAGAAAAATTTGGGACCCCCATTCTCATCCTTGCATTGGACCTCCACCAATCTAGCAATTTCCCCTAGTCAGTGAAAATTTGTCGTTATCAGAGTACCCTTATAGCCGTGGTGTCGAACCTATGGCATGCATGCCAGAGGGGGCACTCAGCCCCTATTACGGCGGATGTCGGGAAGAGGTTAATGTATTGACTCCATTTTGAACAGTGAATTGGTTCCTGTATGAACTATACAGAATGATTGCTAAAAACTAACCAAAAATTAAAATGTAGATTTGCATGGAGTTCTTACATAACCACCCTGTTACTAATTTTACTACTGTGATATTTCTGCTTCTTTTAGTTAAAGGGAGTCTGTCAGCAGGGTGAAGCATGTTAAAACAGCAACACAGATAGGTTAGGATCACCTGAATGTAACACTTTTTTAATATTAATTTATTTCAGAATATGCAAATGACTGACTCCCTTTAACTAAAAGAAGCAGAAATATCACTGTAGTAAAATGATACCATAGATATCACACATTGGTAACCTCTATTACAAAATTGTGTGACCATTGTATAAACAATGCTACCTCCGATGCCGCCCCTGCTGCCTCCTGTGTCACCCCCTCTACCTCATAGATTGTAAGCTCTTGTGAGCAGGGCCCTCAGTCCCAGTGTGTGAATTGACTATTTCTTTGTAATGTATCTTTTTTGTCAGTACTTGAACCCTACAAATTGTACAGTGCTGCGGAATATGTTGGCGCTGTATAAATAAAATGTATTATTATTATTTATTGGTAAGGATGTAATGGTAGGGTTGCTGACTTGGTTATTATTTAGATCAATCCCATCTCTGTAGCTTCCAATTTAATGATAGAAACTGGGAAACAAGTTTTTCAAGTTCTTTCCAAGTAACAAACAGGATACATGTAAATAACTATAGGCCTCAAAGGGCAGGAAAGCTGTGCATCATGTAGAAGGCATCCAGCATGGCTGAGCTGATCTGCCTGGAGGATTTCTCTTTGCGTTGCTAATACTAACTAATACATCAGGCAATACATATTGTAACATAGGTATGGGAAATACTGAGGCAAAGCAATGGGATCTAACATACTGGTAATGTTACTCAGAAAGAAAAGAGTTATTAAAGATAGTCTGAAAATCTTTTTTAAGCCAATTACATGCTTTTATAGGGGCAGTTAGTGACATAGTCCACATAACTATTTTGTTTCAATGTGCATTCTTTTAATCTGTATGCAAATTAGCTGTTTGCAGCACCTGGGGCATGGCCAAGCCTGCCGGAGCACCCTTTTTTCCCCCACTTTTGACTGCTACCCAGGAGAACCTCTTAACATACAGATTGACAGGTCCCAAAATATAATATGGGTTCTCAAACACCACACCTATATCCCCAGTGCACTGAATAGTAAGGCTAGGTTCACAATTGCGACAGGTTCTCCATCATTCGGGGCTGCCGGGCCCGGAACAGCGGAAAGCCTGTCCGCTAAAACAGCAGTTACCCAAGAACACCCGCGGAGCCCGTCAGGTTTGGGATGTTTTTAGAGATGAGCGAATCGAAGCTGCAGAAGTGGAATTCGATCCGAATTTCAGGAAATATTCGAATCTGAATTTCCTCACGCTTCATGGTAACAATTCGCATTTAGTTCAAAATGGCTGCTCTACATGGGGCAAGGAACTCTGGGAACTCGGGATCACCCACAATGCCATGTGTACAGCCAATCAGCAGCCAGTCTTGTGATGTCACATCCCTTTAACCCCTTCGCGAGCGCACACGGCATGTTTGACTGCTGCATCCAAGGTGTTAAATCCCTCTGATCGGTTATGGAGCAGAGTGTTAGCTGCAACTGACACCTAATACCCTGCTCCATAACCGAACCGGGTTTTTAACAACTTGAATGCCGCGGTCAAACATGACCGTGGCATCCAAGGGGTTCTGCCATTTTGCCGCCCACCTGTCCAACCCGGCTCTCTGCAGCCAATAAATAACTGTTTTTGGTACGCGATTCGCCGCAATTTAATTCGGATCGAATAGAATCGTATTGCGAAATTCGGCGAAGTTGCCGAATCAAATTTTTTAATACTTCGCTCATCTCTACATGTTTTTATACTGTGTGACAGGATAAGGGGAAAAGTGGTAGAAGGAGTATACATTTCTCCCAGGTTCTTGTCATATTCCTTCTAAAAGCACCTGGGATAGTTGTGTTCCTTGCTGGAGGGTCTTACCAAAACCCTGGTAAAAGGTCTGGCTGCTGGAGTAGGGAGACTTGGTTGTGGCTCTACTCCATTCAGCCACTTCAGGCTTTGGGATGACTGGGGGTTAATTCATTGTTTCCTGAAGTGTGCGTATATAAGGGCAGACAGCACACAGGTATTTGGCTCTCTCTGCTCCTGAGTAAAAACTGCTGTGTGTTATGTTTAGGGAGATGTACAGTAGGCTCAGCTCTCAGTAGTTAGTTACCTGTATTGTAGGTAGTAGCCGAATGGCTAGGACTTTATTTTGTATTACTATTATTTTGTTTGCTTGGAAAAACTAATAAAACTGGTTGCGGCCAGTTGTACCATACTGGACTGGACTCTTATTGTGCCAAAAGTGCTCGTCTATCTGATCCCTAAGTTAAATCCGTTACAACTGAAACCAGCGGAGAGAAAAGTCCTTTGTGCAGGACTTTTCTCTCTGCCCATTTCTGTCAGAATCTGTGGTGGACATTCTGACGCAGATGTGAACCTAGCCTTAATATGCATATGGATTAAAAGTTGATTTCCTTGACTGCAAAATTACACTTTGACACAAAAAAAGTGTTCGCTATGTTACTAACCACTCCTATAACAGAATATAAGTACTTTAGGAGTGATTTTGGTGGTGGAAGACTCCCTTTAAGACATACACTTGTTAGACCGCTGTAATGTTCCACACCATGACATACTATTAAGTCATAGCAATGACATCCGCTCAGGAACTGAGCAGGTGCCACCAGGAGCTGGTGTCAGTTGTAAAATACAGTTGACACGTGACTGGACCACTGGTGGTCAGAGATTGGCTGCCTCATCTTCCGTCCTTTGCAATCTTGCCATTGGCAGGATTTATTACTAGAGATGAGCAAATTTCTCAAAAGTTCGATTCAAAGTTACAAAAAAATTTGCTTTGATCCGAATTACTTCATGCCGAATAAACAGCTATTTCCGGGCTGCAGAGAGCCGGGGTGGGCAGCAAAATGGCAGAAGCCCTTGGATGCCGCGGTCATGTTTCTCTCTCTCTCTCTTCAGCACGGACAACTTTTATTCATGTGGAAGGATCTGCTAACAAGCAAAGACACGCCTACCCAATCACATCACTAGAGAACATCATGTGACCGTCTGATGTCACAAAGGTCCTTACTAAATATTCGTTACCGCGAAGCATCAGGAAATCCATAATCGTGGCGAATTGAAAATTTCCTGAAATTCGGATCGAATTCCACTTCTGCAGGATCAATTCGCTCATCTCTATTTATTACATAGGCCTATGTGTCTAAAAAGGCTGACAGCCCCATTACGTGAGCATTGCAGCATATTACATTGAACCAGGAATCAAATTATATTTTTCAAGTTCCCTAGTGAGACAAAAAAAAATATAAAATAAGAATAAATGAATAAATAATCCCCAAATTCCATTTTCCCCCATATAAAATTATTTATCATCTAACTAATAAAAATACATATTGCCATGTTGGTTATAACCCATATAATAAAACTAAAACATTATTTAACCTGCCAGAAGGAAAAAAGGCCGGAAGTAATGATTTTTCACCATCTTAACAGAGTCATATGTGCCCCAAAATGGTTACCAATAAAAAGCACAGTTCATCACAAAAAAATACAGTCATATGAAAAAGTTTGGGCACCCCTATTAATCTTAATCATTTTTAGTTCTAAATATTTGGGTGTTTGCAACAGCCATTTCAATTTGATATATCTAATAACTGATGGACACAGTAATATCTCAGGATTGAAATGAGGTTTATTGTACTAACAGAAAATGTGCAATATGCATTAAACCAAAATTTGACCAGTGCAAAAGTATGGGCACCTCAACAGAAAAGTGACATTAATATTTAGTAGATCCTCCTTTTGCAAAAATAACAGCCTCTAGTCGCTTCCTGTAGCTTTTAATCAGTTCCTGGATCCTGGATGAAGGTATTTTTGACCATTCCTCTTTACAAAACAATTCCAGTTCAGTTAAGTTTGATGGTCGCCGTGCATGGACAGCCCGCTTCAAATTATCCCACAGATGTTCAATGATATTCAGGTCTGGGGACTGGGATGGCCATTCCAGAACATTGTAATTGTTCCTCTGCATGAATGCCTGAGTAGATTTGGAGCTGTGTTTTGGATCATTGTCTTGCTGAAATATCCATCCCCGGCGTAACTTCAAATTCGTCACTGATTCTTGTACATTATTCTCAAGAATCTGCTGATACTGAGTTGAATCCATGCGACCCTCAACTTTAACAAGATTCCCGGTGCCGGCATTGGCCACACAGCCCCAAAGCATGATGGAACCTCCACCAAATTTTACAGTGGGTAGCAAGTGTTTTTCTTGGAATGCTGTGTTTTTTGGACGCCATGCATAACGCCTTTTTGTATGACCAAACAACTCAATCTTTGTTTCATCAGTCCACAGGACCTTCTTCCAAAATGAAGCTGGCTTGTCCAAATGTGCTTTTGCATACCTCAGACGACTCTGTTTGTGGCGTGCTTTCAGAAACGGCTTCTTTCGCATCACTCTCCCATACAGCTTCTCCTTGTGCAAAGTGTGCTGTATTGTTGACCGATGCACAGTGACACCATCTGCAGCAAGATGATGCTGCAGCTCTTTGGAGGTGGTCTGTGGATTGTCCTTGACTGTTCTCACCATTCTTCTTCTCTGCCTTTCTGATATTTTTCTTGGCCTGCCACTTCTGGGCTTAACAAGAACTGTCCCTGTGGTCTTCCATTTCCTTACTATGTTCCTCACAGTGGAAACTGACAGGTTAAATCTCTGAGACAACTTTTTGTATCCTTCCCCTGAACAACTATGTTGAACAATCTTTGTTTTCAGATCATTTGAGAGTTGTTTTGAGGAGCCCATGATGCCACTCTTCAGAGGAGATTCAAATAGGAGAACAATCGACCTCAATACGTGAGAGCCCAAGACTGTGTGTCAGGTACCGTGATCTGTAATACGGGGGGCACCTCAGGGTACGGTTCTCGCCCCTTTCCTCTTCACACTGTACACTGCAGATTTTAGGTGCAACTCATCCAGCTGCTACCTACAGAAGTATTCTGACGACTCTGCAATAGTGGGTCTCATCACAGATGATGATGACAGGGAGTACAGAGAACTGAACCAGGACTTTGTGGACTGGTGCCACCGGAACCACCTGAAGATTAACACGGGGAAGACTAAGGAGATGGTGGTGGACTTCCGCAAAGGCAGATGCCCTCCTAAACCAGTGGACATCCTGGGGACGGGCATCGAGATTGTGAACACCTATAAGTACCTGGGTTTGCTCCTTAATAATAAGCTGGACTGGGCAGATCATATGGAGGCCCTGTACAGGAAGGGCCACAGCAGGCTCTACCTGCTTAGGAAGCTGAGAGCCTTTGGAATCTGGGGGGCACTTCTTAGGACTTTCTTCAACTCGGTAGTGGCATCAGCCATCTTCTTTGGAGTGGCCTGCTGGGGGAGCAGTATATCAACCAGGGACAGAAATAAACTTGACAAGCTGATTAGAAGGGCCAGCTCTGTCCTGGGGAGCCCACTGGACCCAGTGCAGGTGGTGGGTGACAGAAGGATACTGTCCGTGGTGAGCTCCATGCAGAAGAAGTCCCATCCCATGCATGAGACTGTGATCGCGCTGAGCAGTACTGTCAGTGACCGACTGCTCCACCCTAGGTGTGAGAAGGAGCGCTATCGGAAGTCTTTCCTCCCCACCGCGGTTAGGCTGTACAACCAACACCGACCTAAGCGGAGATCATTACACACAGAGAACTGAAATATCTCTCTGCCTATTAAATCCCCCCCCCCCCGCTACGTCCTATCTGTCTGTCTGCTATTAATGTAATGCCTCTCACCTTGGAACATTCCTGTACATGTTGTATTTGTATTTGTATCTGCTTATCTTATCTTATCTTTGCTGCTGTAACACACTGAATTTCCCCATTGTGGGACTATTAAAGGACTATTATTATTATATTATTATTATTAACTTGCAATTGGCCACCTTAAATACCTTTTCTCATGATTGGATACACCTGGCTATGAAGTTCAAAGCTCAGTGAGGTTACAAAACCAATTTTGTGCTTCAGTAAGTCAGTAAAAAGTAGTTAGGAGTATTCAAATCAATAAAATGATAATAAGGGTACCCAAATTTTTGCACCGGTCAAATTTTGGTTTAATGCATATTGCACATTTTCTGTTAGTACAATAAACCACATTTCAATCCTGAAATATTACTGTGTCCATCAGTTATTAGATATATCAAATTGAAATGGCTGTTGTAAACACCCAAATATTTAGAACTAAAAATGATTAAGATTAATAGGGGTGCCCAAACTTTTTCATATGACTGTAAGCCCCGAACCAGGTCCATCAACAGAAAAATAAAAATGTTATGCCTCTCAGAAGATGGCAATGCAAGAACAAATGATTTTTTTTTTCCCCATATGGACTTTTATTTTGAAAAATTAGAAACACATCATAATATAAATTAGGTGTCACCGTAATCCTACCTACCTATCGAATAAAGGTAACATGCTACTTATGCTGTATGGTGAACGGTAAAAAATTAAAAATGTGAAAAAACAATACCAGAATTGATATTTTATCATCCCTCCAGAAATAAATATATATATATATAAGTGTGTGTGTGTGTGTGTGTGTGTGTGTGTGGCTTGTACAATGAGACAACAAAACAAAATAATTCATCACATCTTTAGGGTAAAACTGGCTGTGGCAGGAAGGGAATGTATAAACTGTGAAAGCGTACATTAGGGTACACCACAGGTTTAGAGATTATGAGCGAAAAGACACTAGAAGTGCTTCCTCAGAATGAACCCAGAATCCTAGGAGCAAGTGGGGAATTTACTGTACCCAAAGTACTCTGCACAGCTTGCATATTCACTTGCACCACCCAATATGCATTTACATCTAAAAAAAAAAACTAATGCTCATTGCACTCCTTGATAAATTCTTTGTGTGTAGCTTTTAAAATGGGGCCTCTTCCTGGGGATTCCACTTTATTGGCAAATCAGGGGCAACTTGACATGGCATCCAAAAACCAAACTCGCTCTAAAAGCTAAACAGTGCTCCTAAGGGGGGGGTTCACACTGGATTCGCGGTGCAGAGGGTGTAAGCACCCCCCCCCCCCCGAATTGCTTTAAAAACCCATTCAAATGAATGGGTTTTTAAGCAATGCGTCGCTAACCTTTCACTATCCAGTCCCTATCCAGTTTCCCGAGATTTTCAGTCGGATTTGCGTTGGACGGACGGACTCTGCTGCAAGTGTGAACCCACCCTTACCTTTTGCACCCTGCTGTCTACTGAAACAGCAGATTATGCCACATATATGACATAGCTGTACCTAGGATAACCCATGTTCGTATAAACTGCTGTTTGCAGAAAGTTGCAATTTTTCCAGAACTACTGCATTTTAGTGTGCAATATGTTGTGTGACATCTCAGGAAAAAATAGCAATTTTAACTTATCAGCTGCACATTCATGTCTGGAAACTAAATTAATGCAATATTCAAGGGATAAAAATGTTCACTACGCTCCTTGATAAATTCCTTGAGTGGTGTTTACAAAATGGGGTCACTTCTTAAAGAATTCCAAATTACTGGCAGCATCGGAAATCTGCAAAAGTGACATGATGTCTACAAACCAGTCCCTCTAAATCTATACTCCAAAAGCAGTTTACGCCCACATATATAACTTATACTCATCTAAGTGGGTGGCTCTTTTTTGCAACCACCCAAGTGAATGTCGCTTTTGGCACAAAGTGGGTACAACATGTTGGGCACTGAAATGGAATATTTCTTAAAAAATTTACATTTTCACATTTCTTATTAATTTTTGGGACACAATCTTTGGCTAAAAATGTTCAATATACCACTTGATAAATTCCTTGAAGGAGTAGTTTCTAAAATGGAGTCATACTTTGGGGGGGGGGGAGGTTCAATTATTTTTTTTATATATATATATATATATATATATATATATATATATATATATAATATCTCAGAGCCTTTGCAAATGCCCGCCAATGCAGTGTAAAAAAAACAAATTAGGCTTCAAATATGCATGGTGCTCTTTCACTAAATCCTGTGGTATTTCCAGCCAAAAAGATTAGGGTCGCATGTAGGGTATTTCCAAACTCAGTACGCAGAGGATAAATTACTGGGGAGCTGGCTTATCACAATTTCCATTTTGCGTCATCTTCTGTGCATTTCTTTTTGGAGAACAACTTGTAGAGTCAACATGATCACTATACCCCTTGATAAACTTTTTGGGGATGCAGTATCCAAAATGAGGTCACTGCTAGGTACTCTCCACTGCACCTTTTGGACACTTTATTTGAAAAAAGGAATTTTTCATCCTTACATCCCAATGTTAAAAAATTATTTGATACAGCTGTGGGCTCAAAATTCTCACTATACCTCTTGAATTCCTTGAAGGTGTAGTGTCCACAATGGGGTCATTTGTTGGGGGTTTACACTTTTCTAGTACCTCAGGGGCTCTCGCATTATGTTGCTTGAAAACTATTCCAGCAAAATCTGCCCCTCAAAAACCCAGTGGCGCTCCTGCTCTTCGGCACCCTACTGTGAGTCCAAAAATAGCAGTTTACATCTACATGTGGGGTATGTCTCAGGTACTGCTTGGGAGAAATTACAAATTGTGGGATGCATTTTCTTCTTAAATCCCTAGTGAAAATGTACATTTTAGGGGTAAATGAAAATATTATTGAAAAAATGAAATGTCTAAATTTCACATCCATTTTGTTTTATTTCCCGCGAAATGGGAAAGGATCAACAAAGTTCCAAAATGTTTTGAATTGTTTGAGGGGTGCAATTTTAAAAATGGGGTTAAATGTGTGTGTGAGGGGGGGAGGGTGGGTTTGAGTAGACATTTCTGTGTTGCTGTGCGGGCATTGTGTGGCAACCAATTACAGTGCAGTTTTCAATGCATAATGCAAAATAAAGCTGTGCTGTTATTGGTTGCTATGGGCAACTAAGATAGTTTTGCTTTTAAAGGGCTTGTTATGGACACTTATCTCCTATCGACAGGACAGGGGATAAGTGTCCAATTGCTGGGGGCCTGATTGCCAAGTACTCCAGTGATCCAGAGGACGTGGGACCAAAAGTCCTCCTAAGGCCACCTTGTGAATGATTTCTTTCTATTCACTACTATGGGACTGTGGGCGCATTACAGTCCTGACAGCCACGCAGAAGTGAATGGAGCACCGGTCACACAAGAGTACTGGTGCTTCATTGCGGTCCTGTGGCTAGGAAATAATAACAGGACAACCCCTTTAAGTAAACTGAGCCACAAGCCACACCTGTTTGACTGGCCATCCTGTATCCTGTGCCCTGAGGCATAACTGGAAGCCCCTGGGCCCCAATGCAAAATCTGTAATGGGGCCCTGTTTACCTGGTAGCATTTAAAATAGTGGTATATTTTAGGTGTCAGAGGGACCTTTGGGGCCCCCTCAGGGTTCAGGGCCCGGTAGCACCTGCTACTGCTGCACCCCCTATAGCTAAGCCCCTGCCTGTGCCTTCATTTGCACCTAACACCAAGGACACACAGAAAAACCACGACACAAGAGACAAGTAGCAGGGAGTGCTCCGGGGGACCCTTCACCATTACTTCATTGCAACCCCCCTCATCACTTGGCACCAAAAGTCACTGTGACCAATGAAGCTGTCATCTTGGGCTTATTCCTAACTGCGCCATTTCCACCCTACCTTGCATTCCTGTGACCACTGTAGCATATAAAGTTGAATATACCCAGTGGTCACCCAGACACGCTAGGAAACAATACCCAGGAAAAAGATAAGGCAACTAAGGCTAAGTTCAGATCTGCACTGGGATGTCCATTGTTCTGGTCTGTCAGAGGACACATACGGATACATAAATAGCGGATACATACGGAGCACAATGAACTCCATAGTCTATAATGGGGTCCATCAGGTGTTTGTTGTTTTTAAAAAGTTGTGTGTGAGACTCCGACACAGATGTGAACTCTGCAAGACTGGCCAAACTTTGTGTTTGCATTTACAGCCCAAGAGTCAGGCTTAAAGCAAGGATTCCCAATTTGCCTGAAATGACCTTGCCGGGATCATTTGTAAAGCTATCCATTCTTCAGCACAGACTAATTAGTCTGAGAGAGCAAACGAGTAATTATCCCACCTTTGCTCATGAGGGGATTGTATTTAATTCTTACTGGCACAGGGCATATGAGGACATCTCTCTGGTATTATTTATGACCTAGTGCACACAAAGCCAGGGTTTTATAGACTTATCTATGTGGTGAGGCAAAAGGTCACAAGGCTTCATTGCTATCAGTGTTTATGTCTATAACTTCACCACTAGATAACTGCCCTGTATACATTGTCAGAATTGATAAGATGTGAACTCTTCTTCACATTACATCAGAAATCTACACATATCCCAGGTCTATTGCACAGTGAATCTCACCTGTCAAGATAAGCTCAATTTGTATTGCATTAATCCCCTATTTTTTATTTTTTATTTTTTTGCGTTGTTTATTGCAACATGGTATATTTGCCTTCCAATACAGAAAAACCATATGTGTATATAACAAGGTAAATATACCATTCCATCATCTAGGATAGTTTTTATGTTCAGTTTCCCTGCAGTGCCTCCACAGGAGAATTAAAGCATTACATGGTTTCCATTGAAAGCAGTGGACTACTCATGTAATGGACTAGCATGACGCTCATTGCCCTGGCTGATAAAGGGTCAGCAATGAGAGTTTCACTCTATTAGGAAAAGTGCTCACGTTGTGGAAACACAGCGGTTTGTTTTTTTTTGAGCCAACGCCAAGAATGGCTACAGAAGGAATGGGAAATATATAGGAAGCTCTTATACTTCTCCCTTCTGCTCAATGTACTCCTGACTTTGCCTCAAAAAACTGTAACAAAATCTGCAACAAAAAAAGCTGTGTTTCTGCATTGTGCATTTTTAGCCTTAAAGGGGTATTCCTACGAACATAGCCATTTTTAAATTTGTAGATAATTAAAAGTTAAACATTTTGCAAGTATAAGTAATTAAACATTTTGCAGAGTTTTAAATATTTTCTCGAAATATCTTGTGGTCACAGTCTTTTTGTCTTGATCGGTTCCCACGGAATACGACCATGAATGCAGGATCTTTCCAAGGTCAGAAAATCAGCCATGGTTTCCTTATCGTGGCTGGGATATCTTCTCATACATGTAGTGTCCCTGCCTGATAACCCAGCTACAATAAGAAAATCATGGCTGGGTTTTTGACAAGTCCCAGACCATAGAAAGTTTCTACATTTGTGGTCGTATCCATTGGCAACCAATCAAGACAACAGACTGTCACTACTAAGATAGAGGAAATCTGTAAAACTCTGCAGAATTTTTAACTACTTATATTTTCAAAAATGTTTAACTTTTAACTATCTACAAATATGGATATAATCATGGGAATACCCCTTTAGGCTAAGGCACCACGTTGTGGAAACGCAGCTTTTTTTTGTTGCGTTTTTTTGAGCCAAAGCCAAGAATGGCTACAAAAGGAATGGGAAATATATAAAAAGTACTTATACTTCTACCTTTTGCTCAATCCATTCCTGGCTTTGGCTCAAAAAACTGCAACAAAATCAGCAACAAGAAAAGCTGCATTTCCACAACGTGGGGCCTTAGCCTAAAGGTCAAAAAACGCTGCATTTTACATTACCTGCAAAGTGGATCGGATTTTGGCTAATCCCATCCACACACTGCAGAAAAAAATCTGCAGCGGAGAAGTTGAGTTTTGAAAAACGCCCACATTTTGAAAATCGCAACATGTTAATTATACCTGCGGAAACGCTGGTGTTTTCCATATTGGTATAATAAGGGCAGAAAGTCCACAGAGGAAAACTCTGCAGACTTTCTGTGAAAAAACGCTGCAAAAAAAAAAAAACTTGATGTGTTTCCGCCGCAGTCTTTTCAGTGCTCTGCACCATTTTTTTTTTGTTTTGTTTTTGCTGCGGCTAACTACATGGGGCCTTAGCCTAAAGGTGTTTTTAAGGCGAAAAAATAGCTGAGGGCAGAGAAGAATGTAAAATGAAAAAACAAGTGTAAGGCCTTATTCACGTGCCCATTCATTTCAATGTGTTTATTCAGACGTCAGTGTTTTTTGGTGTCCTTTTTTTTTCACGGGGGCATCAAATCAATGAAAGTCTATGGGTCCGTGAAAAACATGACACACGGATCAACTGGTTTGTTTTTTTCATGAGACATACAAAATATAAAAAAATTAAACCTTAAAAAAAATTGATCTGAAAAGCGGATCAAAAAGGACAGCACACTATCCACAAGTGAGCAGGGTGTGTTGCTGTCCATGAAAAAGCACAGACCTCACTCATCCGTGTGTGAAGGTGTGAATTTACTCACCTGTTGACTGTTCTACCAACCCACTGGTGGGGCCCTAGTCCCCTAGTCTCTCTTGTTTGGGAGCTCTGGCGACGTCATCAATAGTCTCCCCATGTGGCCGCTATAACCAATCAATGACCTCATCCCTTAGCAGTCATATATGGTAGCTGGGTATGTCATTGCCTTATTGCCAGAATCTCTGCAGCGATGATGTACCCCAACTACTGACTGCATCAGCAAGTGATACTAGAATACTAGAACTGTCATCTATAAACTTCTCAGTACCCATGCATATTTAGTTCTGCTCAGTATGCATGTTATTTAATAGGGGTGGCAAAGAAAAATGGTGGCTAGGCACCTCCAGTGATGCTTGTCTAAAAGGAAATAAAGAATTAGACAGGTTCAAGTTCAATCTGCCCAATCCTCCGAGATAAAAAATGGCCAGTCTGTCTCAATATCATGTAAGGCTGGGGCCCTCTGTAGCGTAAACGTAGCGCAAGTCCCTGCAAAGTGGATTTGCTAGAATCCCATCCACACATTGCAGAAAAATAGCGGCAATGGACACACTGCAATTTTCTATACTGTTGTATTTTTAGAAATCACAGCATGTCAATAATACCTACGGAAAAGCTGGCAGTTTCCGTATAGGTATAATTGAAGCAGAAAGTCTGCAGAGGAAAACTCTGCGGACTTTCTGTGAAAAGCACTGCGGGAAAAACCACAAGGCGTTTCTGCCACTACGTGGGGCCTTAGGCTTTAAAAGGTTTTGCCACAAACAAATTGTATCACCTTTAAACAGTATAGGTGATAAATGTATGAATGTTGGGGCTCCACAACAACCATGAGAACGGGATCCTGTGTCCCCCATTTAAATGAAGTTGTGGTCACAAATGTGCTCTATGGCTCTATTTAAAGTATTTGAGACTGAGGTATTCTCCCAAGTAGAATACCTCCATGTTACGCCACATGCATACAACTGCGTGTGCAGTCTGAGGCATTTCAATACGGGGGTTCGTTCTTTTCCGACAATTATAGAGCAGGTTCTATGCTGCTCTGTAAACTAGTAAGGAACACTCCATTGAAGCTAATGGAGCAGAATGTCATCTAAGTGTCATCCGAGTGTCTTCCATTAAAAAATCAGAACTTACTTGGCCTGTACCCTCGGTCATGTGCATGAGACCTTACGGTTCAGCACACAGGCACCATATGCATTACATCAAGATCAAGTACTGTAGCTTTCTATATAAATTACCAGGGTAAATACAGTAGGACTTCGGTATCCACAAAGGATAGGTTCCAAGTCTACCCAGGGAAGCTAGAAACTGTGAATAGTAGCAAATGCTATTTCACACAGTGTACAGAGCTGGAAGCAAATGGCACCATGTACTGTGAAGTGGCCAGGCTACACTACTGTAAGCCAGGTCTTGGTACAATGTATGCAGTCTTCTGCTTCTGGCTTCATACACGACTCAGAGAACAGCTGATCAGAGCAGGTGCCAAGTGTCAGGTCCTCACCGATGTTATATTAATGCTAAAGAATAGGTCATTAATAAAAAGTCTTGGCTAATCCCCCTCCATTAACCGCAGTTACGTGAGACTTGCTGTAATTATTGGTGTCAGTTCATGTAACCATCCTTCTCCAGTGTTCTTGCAGTTCTATCCCAACATATATATTCTCCTGTGCTATATGTGATACAGAAGCGCTTGGAGTGTATGGATTCCATTCATTCCTTCACACCTGACCTCTGCCTACAGGGACTTGTTTATTTGTTTCTGCACCTTTCCGCCCTGTCCTAATTATTCCCTCATTCCTCTCACATTCCAGTCATTCCTACATTCCTGTCCTGAGTGATGTCATTTATCACCATGTAATTCAGACAGCGCGCCTCTGCTATTTACCCACAATGTAAACCCTGTGAATGGACCATACATTTAGGAATATGTTCTTTTAGGTGATTTCCACCCCAGTGGTAAATCTCCTGACAACAATAAATCATCCATGACAAACTTGGCAAAAAATGCATGGAGAGTAGGCTAGGATTATTATTGTTCCTGCAGAGAATGAGTGAGGGAATGTTCAATATACGTATTTAAAGGGAACCTGTCACATGGAAAATGTTGTGTAATCTGCAAGCAGCGTGTTATAGAGCAGGAGGAGCGGAGCAGATTGATGTGTGGGAAAATATTCAGTGTACCCTGTCAATGCTCTATTGAAATCCCTGCTCTTTCTATGCTGAGACCTCCAGGAGGCGGTCCTATCAGTGACTGACAGCTATCTCTGTGTGTACAGTCATAGAGGAGAGGCTGTCAGTCACTGAGAGGAACGCCTCCCGAGTCCCTGGCTTCTCAAAACAAATTTCAATAGATAAAAGTTATACTGAATCATTTCCTACAAATCTATACATTAATCTGCTCAGCTCCTCCTGCAGATTTGACAGCATTTCCCTCTAACCCCTTAATGCTCAGTGCCGTACTATTAGGTTGCACTGAGCGTATAGTTAACGCTCAGCGCCGTAATAGTACGGCAATGTAATGCCGTGGGCCCAGGAGGTGTGCTTGCAGCAGTACTTCCGGCTCAACACAGCCGAGGGCCGGGACCAGTATCTTCTGACTCGGGCAGATTAAACCCCTGGAGGTCCTGATAAATAGTGATCATGGCATCCAAGGGCAAGATGGCCTCCCCCCGAGAAAAGATCGCGGGTTACGAGGGATGGCCATGGCTTCCTGACTGCCTATGCATAGTTCCAATAGGAACTAATGTGCGATGTTCAGTAAGGCCGGACCGAGGGCGAAGACTGGAAGGGGAGGCCTCCATGACCGGTGTTAGCCTGGAGCACAGAAAGGAGGAGACAACAAGGGGTTAAAATGGCTGCAGAGGAGCGGGTAACGGTTGGGGAGGGGTAAGGGAGGAGACATGGGAGGAAGGGGGGGTATTTAAAGTAAAGGCGGGAATATTCCCGCCAGTTCTCAGCACAGAGCGCAGGAGAAGCCCGAAGCCCCACACAGCTTAGTATCACCCCCTTTGCCCAGAAATGTCCGGGGTTGACGAACTGCTGGCCCAAGTGCGGGCTGAAGCTGCCGTGAGAGGAACGGAGTGGCTGCAGTCCCAGCTTCAGGGACTGCTACAGGGGTCTGGGGAGGAGGTACGTTGCCCCTCTCCACCAGGCAGACGGCCGCGGAGGACCAGGCCTCCGGCACGCCTTAGCCCCGAGGAGACCCCTCGGGTCCGGCGCCGTTTGAGGAGCCCCTCACGGACCCTCCGGGCCAGGGCGCCGCTCGGTGCGCTGCCGGGCGGCCTTCCCGGCCCGGGAGGAATCCTAGATCTTGGCGGGACCCACGACAGGGGAGGGGAGTCCCCCCTCCTCCTACTATTACCTCGTTGGTGGCTGGAGAGGGAGCGGTCGGCTCTGCGGCGGCACCGGCGGTGTCGGCTCGGCGTCGGAGACGGTTGCCGAGCGACGATGAGGCCTTGGGCAGCGGGGAGTCAGCGGGGCCTGGGCCTCTTGCAGCGGGCGCCGACAGGCCGGCGTGGAGCAGAGCAGGAGCGTCGCAAGATGGCGCCCACAGCGGAGCGGCTGGGGGGCGGAGCTTCGTGGAGGCCCCAGCCAGGGGGGCACATGAAGATGGCAGCGGTGCAGCGTCGGCTGGTGCATCAGGACAGCAGGAGCAGGACTCTGCGGTCGCTGGGTTCACAGCGCCCAGGCAACCAGGTGAGGCTTCTCTCCCTTTGACGGGGCCCTTGTTAGCTGTCCCTGGGGGAGGGGGGCTGGGGGGTCACCCCGGGGAGTTAGGCAGGGGTTTGTTAGCGGTTATGGGGGCGTTGGCGGATGCGGTTCGGGGGGGTAGGTAGCGGTAGTGGTTTAGGTTCACCGTCCCCGGTGTTAGCATGGGGGGTGGGGGGGTCACCAGCGCCGTTGGTGGTGTCGCCGTCCCCTTCACAGGGTGTGTCAGTGTCGGTCCAGACTCAGGGGGAGGACAAAGGGGATGCGCCGCGTTTGGATGACGCGGCAAAAGGCGAGGTTTATGTCTGCTTTGAGGGCCCATTGGGGGCCCATTTAAAGCAGGAGGTTAGGGACCGGATATGGAAGGGCGAATATGTAGACATATTCTCACTTTTGCCGCTGGAGCGTTTTAACTTGGATAAGGCGCGGAAAGAGGAGAAAAAGGAGGAGGAGGAGAAGCGGCGGTATAGGCTGATTCCTAGGACATTTGCTAATTGGCTTCAAGCGTTTGCCATTTTAGCAAGTGTGATAGGGGAAAAGGCGCCAGAGAATTGCTCAGCGCTTTTTTGCTATCTGGACGCGATCGGGGAGGCGTATAGGGTTTATGGGGGCCAGGCTTGGCTCCGCTATGACGAGCAATTTCGTCAGCGGAAGGCGGTGCGGTCCAGCATACGTGGGACCATAAGGATATTGGCTTGTGGCTGAGGATTATGGCGCAGGCGAAGTCGGGGTCGTCCTTTCCAGGGGGGACCGGGGGCTCCGAGTCTTCGGGGCGCTCGGTTCCAGCGCAGAAGGGATTATGCTTCCTGTTTAACAAAGGGGGGTGTAAATTCGGAGCGAAATGTAAATTTAAGCATGAGTGCTCCTCTTGCGGGGGCACTCATGGAGCCAACCGTTGCTTCAGGTCAAAATCCAAGGGTACAGAAGGGGTTGACTCCAGTTCGGCTGGAAAGGATGGCGCCGTTCCTAAGTAGATACCCGGATAGGGCGGCGGCGGAATTATTGACGGACGGTTTTAGTGTGGGGTTCAGGATTCCTTTTGTTGAAGTGGGGGAGTTAGGGATAGGGAGGAATTTGAGGTCGGCGCGGGAGCATTCGGAGGTGGTGGCGGACAAGTTGGGTAAAGAGGTGGCTTTGGGGAGAATGGTGGGCCCGTTTTCGGAGCCCCCCTTTCCAAACTTGCGGATATCACCGCTGGGGGTGGTTCCAAAGAAAGAGCCGAATAAGTTTCGGCTGATCCATCATCTTTCATTCCCCAAAGGGTTTTCTGTGAATGATGGAATTGATCCGGAGTTATGCTCAGTAGAATATACCTAGTTTGATGCGACGATATCTTGGGTTCGGCGTTTTGGGCAGGGGGCGTTGCTGGCAAAAACGGATATAGAGGCAGCGTTTCGACTGCTGCCTGTGCATCCGGATAGCCTACATTTGTTGGGTTGTTGCTGGGATGGGAGGTTTTTTGTGGACTGCTGTTTGCCGAAGGGCTGTTCGTTGTCATGCGCGTATTTTGAGACATTTAGTTCGTTCCTAGAATGGGTGGTTAAGGATGTCTCTGGTTGTGCTTCGGTCATCCATTACTTGGACGACTTTCTTTGTATCGGTCCTGGGGGGTCCTCCATGTGTTCGGTGTTGCTGCATTCGGTAGAACGGGTGGCGGCGGATTTCGGGGGTCCCGTTGGCGCAGGGCAAGACAGAGGGTCCGTCCACGTTTATTAGTTTTCTGGGCATCACCATAGATACGGTCCGCATGGAGTGTCGGCTGCCAGAGGACAAGTTGTGTGGTTTGCGGGATGAGGTTCAGAGGGCATGTCGGCGGAAGAAGCTGTGATTGCGGGAATTGCAGTCTCTTTTAGGCAAACTGAACTTCGCCTGCCGGATCATACCAATGGGGAGGGTTTTCTCTCGGCGGTTGGCGGCGGCGACTGCCGGCGTGTCTGCTCCATCGCATTTTATTCGATTAGGGGGCGAGTTAAGGGGGGATTTGAGGGTCTGGGATACCTTTTTGGAACAATTTAATGGGCGTTCTATTTGGATGGGGGAAGCTGTTGATGCAGTTGATTGGGAATTGTTTACAGATTGTCGGCCTCCTCTCCTCCTGTGGTTCAGGTGCTGCAGCGTCTGGTGTTGGAATGCCTGAGGTTGAATGCGTGTGTGGTGGCCGTCCATGTCCCGGGGGTTCAGAATGACGTGGCAGATGCCCTCTCTCGTTTGCAGTGGGATCGATTTCGGCGGGTGGCACCGGAGGCGGAAGAGTTCGGAGTGGAGTGGCCAACGGAATTGTGGTCGGTGCCGGTCGGGCGGCAGAGGCATTGATTCGTTCCTCCCTGGCAGATGGTACTTGGGCGGCGTATGCCAAGGCTTGGGAGGAGTGGGAGGCATGGATTGAATTTTTGGGCGGAGAGTCGGGCGATCTGGAGATACCTTTGGTGTTATTCATAGGGCATTGCAGGGAGAAGGGTTGGGGAGTGTCTCGGTTGAACAGGTGTCTAGCGGGATTGACGTTTGGGTTTAAATGTAGGGGTTTGCCGGACTTTACTAAATCGTTTTTGGTCCGGCAGGCCGTAAAAGGTTGGAGGCGGTTCCGGTCGGGGGCGGATGCGCGGAAACCAGTGTCTTTCCGGCTGCTGCAGGATTTGGGGGTTGCTCTGGGGTCAGTGGGGTCAACACCGGGGGAGGTCAGATTGTTCAGGGCGGCTTTTTCACTGGCTTTTTTTGGGGCTCTGCACTTAGGGGAGTTAGTTAGCGGCTCTAGGAGTCGCCCAGGGGGATTGATGTGGGAGGATGTGGACTTGTATGGGGACAGGGTGGAGTTTCGGTTGCGTCGATCAAAGACTGACCAGGAGGGCCAGAGATGTGCGATACCGGGCTGCTTGATGTGTCCGGTGGCTTGTGTGCCGGAGTATTTGTCGGATAGGGGCGGGGCGGGGGGCCCCCTCCTGATCCATGAGGATGGTTCTTTTCTGTCTCGTTTTTAATTCGTAGGGGTGTTTAGGCGATGTTTGTGGTTTTTGGGAAAAGGGGTGGATCAATTTAGTGGGCATTCATTTCGTATTGGGGCAGCGACGGAGGCCGCTAGATGGGGTTTGGGAGAGGAGGTGATTCAACGAATCGGGAGGTGGGAGTCAGTGAGATTTAGGTCCTACGTCCGCCCTGGTGGGTTGGAGTGAGGATGGTTGGGCAGGTGCGAATTGTGGGGGGTGGGACGTGGGCTGGGGTGGGGGGGGGGGATTTGTGCCCCTTGTTATGTTCTTTGCTTTGGTGTTTTTACAGGTGCCGGGCCTTGTCTGGTGTGGTTATTGGGTCACTCCTACATATTCTGGGGTGCGTTGCGGGCAGCGGTGCGTCCGGACGGGCGACAGCTGGGATTCAGTAGAGACGAGGCGATCTTGCGGTGGTTAGGGCTGAGAGGTATGTTGTGGGGACAGGTGCTGGCGGAGTTTCATCGGTATGCCAGGCTGGATCGTCCTCCCGATGTGTTGCTGTTACATGTGGGGGGAAATGATTTGTGTGCTCGCCCTTTTCGGGATTTAGTTAAGGACATAAAATTTGATTTATTACGACTTTGGGCGATGTTTCCAGGGATGGTGACCGTGTGGTCGGACATAGTCCCTCGCAAGGTCTGGAGGGAGGCTCGGTCAATCGAGCAAGTCAACAAGGCCCGGATAAAGGTGAGCAGGGCCATTGGGAAGTTCATGGCGCGGAATGGGGCGGTGTCAGTGCGTCACTCGGAGCTGGAGTCGGGGGAAGGTGCTTTTTGGAGGAGGGACGGCGTCCATCTGAACGCCGTGGGCATTGACATGTGGTGTTTGGGCCTGCAGCAGGGAATCGAGACAGCGCTGCAGGTGTGGCAGGACACTCGCCGATGAGGTTTCACCGGCGCTCGTCGTGGCGGTGGGGGTCCTCGAGGCTGGGTATCGAAAATGGTTGTGGTGGGGAGGGCCCCACGGTAGGGGCTGGACTCCCCAGACCATTTGGGCTTTGTTTTGGTTATGGTTAAAGGGGTATTAAGGGCTTTAGGGCCCTCTGGGATAGTGAGCACCGTGGAGCTTAATAAAATTGGTGCCCCTGAGCTGGTGTGGAATGGCTAGGGGTAACAGAGCTGGTGCTCAAGGGACCGGTGGAAAAACTTGGGTTTTGGGCCTCGAGGACCTCCGTCGTCGGGTCAGGGTTACTGACAGTGTTGGGGTGGGGTTGTTGGTTTTGTTTTCACTTTAAAATGGTTATTTATTTTATTTAATAAAATGGCTGCTGTGGCCAATTTAATCCAAAGTTGATGTGGAGTTTTTATTTCAGGTACTGGGCAAGAAGTGTTCGTGCGACTGGGCGATACCCGGGTCAAGTAAGGCCGGACCGAGGGTGAAGACTGGAAGGGGAGGCCTCCATTACCGGTGTTAGCCTGGAGCACAGAAAGGAGGAGACAACAAGGGGTTAAAATGGCTGCAGAGGAGCGGGTAACTGTTGGGGAGGGGTAAGGGAGGAGACATGGGAGGAAGGGGGGGTATTTAAAGTAAAGGCGGGAATATTCCCGCCAGTTCTCAGCACAGAGCGCAGGAGAAGCCCCCGCCCACCCGCCCTTTGTTTCAACTACCCTCTCTGGTTTAGGGGTCTGTGGGGGAAGTTATCTGTCACAGTGGCTATGGCGGTGGGGGTCGAGGACCTCCGTCGTCGGGTCAGGGTTACTGACAGTGTTGGGGTGGGGTTGTTGGTTTTGTTTTCACTTTAAAATGGTTATTTATTTTATTTAATAAAATGGCTGCTGTGGCCAATTTAATCCAAAGTTGGTGTGGAGTTTTTATTTCAGGTACTGGGCAAGAAGTGTTCGTGCGACTGGGCGATACCTGGGTCATGTAGTTGCAGTACGTTGCTCATGGGATCTGTGATGCCAGCTTCAGGTCCCCTTGTGGGACATGTAAAAAGTGAAAAAACACACAAACACATAGTAGAAACACAAAAATAAACACATAATAAGTTTTAAAAACCCACCTTTATATTTAAAAAATATATCATGTAAACAAACCTGGTAGGTAAGTCCCCACTATACAAAGTGTTAAATATCCCATACGGTGAAAGCCGTAAAAAAAAAAAAAAAAAAAAAAAAAAAATTGCACATTGGTAATAACGTATTTTGGTCACTTTGCTTTCCCAAGAAAATAACAATAAAAAGTAATCAGAAAGTCATACATACTAAACATTGGTACCAATAGAAATACAACTTGCCCCGCAAATAAAGAGCCCTGACATACCTCTGTCAACAGTACAGTAAAAAAGTTATAGGTGTCAGAATACGGTGACCCCAGGAAAATCGTCCATTTTTAAAAAGTGACGTTTTATTTGTAAAAGTGGTAAAATATAATAAAACCCAATATAAATATGTTATTACCGTAATCGTAATGACTCGCCGGACAAAGCTGCCATGTTAATGCAGAGTGAACCCCATAAAAACAAAATGCAAAAAATTATGATAGAATTGTGTGTTATTTCACATGGACCCCTAAAAAAAAGTAAATAAAAGCTAATGAAAACATTATATGTACCCCAAAATGGTGGCAAATGAAAGTACAACTCATCACGTAAAGTATAAGCCCTCACATAGCTATGTGGACAGAAAAATAAAAAAGTTATGAATTTTGTAAGACGGGGAAGGAAAATATGAATAAAGTCGCCGAGCATTAACATGCAAACTACTCTGTGTCAATAAGGGATTATACATTTTTGTAACCATCTCTTTGAAAATGCCCTACATATACAGGTTTGAGTAATACAGCCTGGTTCCATGGTTGGACTCTTCACTGTAACCATTCAAAGATGTAACATGTCAGCCCAACCCACCATTTTTTGGTTGGATCTGTAGCAGCCAAGACTACACAAGCCACCAGCATTTGATGTGAGTTACATGGGATCTCCACAAGAGCGCTAGTATAGTCACCTACAAGTTGATTCCTGTTACCAGGGGCAGAATAAGACTACCATGGTACCATACCACTTCCAAGCGGCACAGCCTTGTTAAAGTTGGTGAGAGATTTGGCTGGCCATGGAGCCTCGGGCCACAGAAGTCACCCAAAAAGGCCATATTATAATCTGCTCCTGTCTGCTAGGTAGCAGCAGCCAAAAAGTAAATGGCCTAGCTAATAAACTATCATTAGAGAGTCTGAGGACTCCCTTATGAATCATTACAAAGTTTCAGTAGGTGCGAAAGTTGCTAGTGATCCTGTTCACACAGACAAGTTCTAACAATGGAGAGATGCATATATTGCACCACATTACTCTCTATATCAAATATACTTATTTGGAATCTAGTTTTTCTGGTCGAGTCGGCAGCTGTCAAACCACGTCCGGTGAACTAGGAGCACCAAAAAATATCGAGAACTTAAAAGAGATACAACTGTATTTAACAGAAGGAAGAATGTAAGGAAATGTAAAGAATTCCAACCTAGGGATGAATGTACTAAATGTTTATTTTGCTTGTCTTTAATTGTCTTGTCCTTCCTTATCAGTAAGGACCAGCCAATTTATCCAGACTGTGCTTATTGTCCAGCAAGTGCCATATAAAGATTGGCATCACTTTTATAGTCCACATCCACAATGGGGCTCACAATCTAATTTTCCAATATTAGCTTCTATTTATTTTTATACATAAGTGACATTGTATCCAGTATTTTCAGGTTTAAGATGATAGACAAGTTTGCCAGGACAGTTTGTGGAGGTTAATATTTTATTAAAAGGGTTGATGTCAGCTGTATGGGGCTGCAAGGTCGCTCCTTGCCCTGCATAGTCAGGGTGAGTTCATACTTGCGCAGGCACTCCGTCCGCCGCGAATCCGACCTAAATGTTGGAAAACTGTATAGGGGAAGGTTTGCGACACTTTGCTTAAAACCCCATTCACTTCTATGGGTTTTTAAAGCAATTTGCGGGTGCACGCTTACACCCTCTACACCACGAAACTAGTTTTTTTGTGTCGGAAACAGTCGGACATGCAGGACTTTTTGTCCGACGGAAAAAAAAAGGCTTTGCACCGCAGACGGTATAAGCGCGCATTGCTTTAAAAACCCATTCAAGTGAATTAAAGCGTCACAAACCATTCCCTATCCTGTTTTCCGACACTTAGCTCGGATTTGTGGTGGACGGAGTGCTGCCACAAGTGTGAACCCACCCTCACCTGACTCAGTACTGCTGCTCATCTCCAAATGAAGTCAATGGGAGTGGATCCGCACGCCGCAGGGCAATACAGGTGTTGTTGCTCAGTGGAAGTTCCTAAAGACCTGTACTTCCATTATATAGATGAAGTTGCCTGTTTGCACCTGTTCTTCATCAGTAAACCATTAGTTTTAGCTATTTATTTTGCTTACATATATATATATATATATATATATATATATATATAGCCTTAATATTCCACAGAGATTTACAGATAATCAACTACCTATAAAACCGCCTCCTGAGTTTCAGTCCTGCATTCACCATCAAGGGCACTCCAACCACCTTCAGGCTCAGAGGCTTACCATTAGGATGTGCTCTGGGGGAACACTACAACCACTATTATATATCCTGCAGGTCCCTTGTGCACTGCACCAGGCCTGAGGAGTGCTGGAGGGTCTGGCAGAGATGCTTGTTGCCGTGACTATAGCTACTATTATTCACAACCTCCTGGCCTATCTCCCAACGGGCTGCTGCACCTGAGCGTTCCATAAATGCCTGATGTGTATGCTTGTGTAGCTAAGTGACTTTCCTGTAGACTGTTTGGAAACTACAACTTCTCCTGCATGCTAAATGGTAATTCTACCCTGTGACATGGATAGCGGCTAGTTATCCAGCCATTCGCTGGGTGTCAAGTTTTGTGAGTCCATTGCAGATGTCTGAGTCAATCACAACATTCATGAGAGCTGTGCAGAGGAAACTGCTCGCAACCATAGCAATCTGCTGCAATGTCCCTGGGAACTGCTGAGTTAGGAAAAGGAGGGATTCTGATGTGGAAGTAACAAGAATCAGAAACAGATGCTGGCTGCAATATTCACTCCGAAGCTGCAGCTGTAAGCAAGAAATAAATGCACTACACAAACATGTCACATATAATAGTATAACATTGGATCCTATGTAATGTAAACGCCATTTTTCGAAAATAAACAATTTGCATGTGGTCACCGTATTCTCATGGCTATAACTGTTTAGTGTTTTCTGGCCGGAGCTATATGGGGGGCTTTTTTTTTTTTTTTGGCAGGGCAAGTTGTAGTTTTAATGGTGTAAGTTTTTGATTACTTTTTATTGCTATTTTTGGGGAAAAAGAGTTGACCAAAACACATTAATGTGCTTGTTTTTGGGTTTTTTGTTTTTTTTTCCTATCCCACAAGGGGACTAGAACCTTGATATCTCTTAATCCCTAGTTCAATGTAATGTAATAATTCTGTATTGCAGTACATTGCACATAGGCTCCCTATAAGCAATAGGGAAAGGCAGCTAGGAGCCCATTGAATGGTCTCCTGGCTGCCATGGCAACACTTCGGGCCCTCCAAGCTCAGCACGGGGGATCCGTGGTGTTGATGGAGGGGGCATCTTTGGCAGCTAGTCAAGGGTCCCAACTATGTAGTACAGCTGAGACCTGGAAGGCATGCCACAGCTCCTGTGCCTGCTGCATGACAGCACCGTACTATTATAGCACTGAGCATTAACTATATGCTCAGCGCAACGTAATAATACAGTGTAGAGTGGGTAAAATCCCCCTCTATCCTTCTTGTTTATGAAGTGCCAGTGCAGTTGCATGATCGACACTCCATTCACTTCTATTGGGCTGCTGGGATCGTAGACTTCCATATAAGTGAATGACGTGCTAGTCCCGCAAGAGCACTGGTGCATCATTCACAGGGAGGATTAAGGGGGACTTTTGATTCCACATTTTCCTGATCACTAGGGGCCGCAGCCTTCAGACCCCCAGTATTCTCATACTAATGAAATAGAGGATAGGTATCTATAGTGGCAGAACCCTTTAAATATTTTATCCATCAGAAAATAAGCGGCACCATTTACAGTACATTTGGCTTGCTCAGCCATCAGATTTCTTCTAGTAAGGCTAGGTTCACACCTGCCCCTCATCTACATTCGGGGTTTCCGTCCCCGAATCCGCTTAAAAAATGCAAGCAGGACTTTTCTCTCTGCATTTTTCCACCCTTTATGTGCAAAAACCTGGTAGACACCCGGTGGACCCCATTATAGTCTATGGGGTCTGCAGGTTTTTGCTTGTAACTGTTTTTTTTCGGTGTGTTAGGTTTCCATTTGGAGGGGGTCCCAAATGGATCCCCCAAATGGAAACCCGAACGCAAGTGTGAACCTAGTGTAAACAATGCAGGCAGAGAGTTCATGCCTGCAGACAGAACAGAGCTCTGACACTGTAACGTGTGGCAAAAAGGTGAATACACATTTTATTACATGCAGGTACATTAAAACTTCCATATTTTGCAGCTATGACTGTACAGAAATAGCAGTAAGAAAGAGAGCTAGAGATCCCTAAGGGATATCACCCATGGACAATTGCCCTTTCACCTATTAATCCAGCATGACAGATACAGTATAAAGAAATGCCATGAAATCTGTGATCACTATAATCCACCACTGTGTAACATGGAGTAAATGAAGCCATGCTACCTGTCCCTTTACCAGTCATACTCACATTGTGTTACTGTTGCATCTGGCAGAGCGAGAGGTTTGAATAGAATTTGCATGTTACGTAACACAGAAACGCAACAAGCGGGAAGTCAGCATGTTTCATGTACAGGACATAGGACCTGACACAACTTCCTCTCTCTGGGGTTACTGGCAAACTATACGGCTCGAGTGTTGAGTTTTACATTTGTAGGAATAGCAGTATACACAAGTATACGAAGATACTGCTAAAACAGCAGACGTATTCGTATCAACCACTGTTCCAAAAGACTGTGGACAATGCAAAGTTCTGCAGTGTCCATACTTATGTAATGCTATATGTAAGTGAGATGTATCTGGAAGTGATTCCATGTGAAGTTCAAGCACAGTGTGTGTCCATAAAAGTATATATCAAAATTGTATAGAAACCGTGTATTTAGGCTTCCAAAGCCCTTACTATTGGCCATAGGGCGTATCAGTATTTCATGCTACTTGGGGTACAAAGAAATGAGTCTTTTTACTATACACATAAGGTGGACTTTAGACTTCATGCACATGTTCATAATACAGCAATAGATGGCCTCTGAGACACTGATTTCTATACTAGAAATTTGGGACTTAGCAGGGGTCTCAGCCAATCAGTTGTTTGAGGAGGCTGCAGCATTCGTGTATGCTGCAGCCTTTTAGTACTTACCAAGCACAGCGAGTATATGTGTACAGTGGTTATGCTTGGTATCGCAGCTCAGCCCATTCACTTGAATGGGACTGAGCTGCTCTACCATGTGATCAATGAACATAATGTCATCGGCACTGGGAAGAGGCTGTAGTGCTCATAAGTGCTGTAAAGTCCTGGGTCCGCAACAATCACATACTATGACCTATGCTAGGGATAAGTCATCTATATGTAAGTCCTGCTGAAGCCCCACATTGCGAAAACACAGCGTTTTTGCCGCCCTGGAAACGCCACAGCAGAAAATGCTTCATTTTACAGTACCTACCGATCAAGCCATGTGACCGATGACTGAGACATCATTTGGTCTGTGAAGTGAAGTTGGCACTCAAGAAGCACAGCTGAGATCCAGTGGTTATGGTGCCTGCTCTGCTTATGCCATATTTAAGGTGCCGACAATTATGGCAGATGTTGGCAAAGGGTTAACTATATATATATATATATATATATATATATATATATATATATACAGTAATTATAAACACCTGCTCTTTCAGGATTGGAGCGTCCTCGTTTGGAGTTTATAATAAAAAAGACCCTAAATAGGTGTGCATTGTTAACTACAAAAGACCACATAGCCCTAAACTAAGGCCAAAACCCTATTTCAAAAAATAAAGCAGGTGAGCCGTGACCTACCAGAAGGGACGTATTTAAAATATAAACTTTATTAAATAATCTGAATAAAAAGGGTATCCACCCATAGGACAAAACAAAAGAAAAAACACATAGACTATACAAAAAAGATCCATTAACACGATAACAAAAATGGCGGTACTGCAAATTCGCTCGCCATTCATCACCGGCAGCAAAAGTGCTTTTATCCTTGCAATGCTGACCAGTGTTAAATGCACCCAAAAAATATATCCATTTAAAACCAGAACCAAATATTTGCTGGCTTATTTATCAACGTATCAGAGCAAAGCCCAACATGACTACCTGCTGCTAAACGCCTATATAATAGAAACACCTGACGCGTTTCTAAACTCTCATTTCACTAGTTTTTCATCAGAGGTGCTTTTCTATAGAGGAGGATCTAAAGTCTGAAGCTCAGTGTTTGTTTGTATACCCAACAGAACTTCCCGCCTCCCCCCTTATTTTTCACAAAAGGTGCTTTCTACAAAGAAGAGGAACGGGGAGACCGGAGCGCTGCGCAGTAAAGCGCAGGGAACTTGACTGGGGGCGGGCTGTAGGGGGGACCAATAACGCGCTAGGGCGCGAAGAATTGGGGGCGGGGCTTTACCCCGTTCGAATTGACTAAGCCGCGCAGCCCGGGAAGCGGCCATTCCGGAGCTGCGCGGCATGCTAACGAGCGGGTCAGCTCCCTCCCCCCCCCCCCCTTTTCACTGTAATGGCATCCCTCGATACAATCCTGGAGCAGATCAGAGCTGCTGCCGGCGTCCATGGAGAGGCCTGGCTGCAGGAGTGGCTGGCTGACATTATGCAGCCTGCCGCCCCCCCCCATTAACCCTTCACTACCCCCCGGAGGCGACTGAGCGGCGGCGGCCACGCAGGACTCGCCCGCCAGCACGTTTGAGCCCTGATGAGCCCCCTAGGGCCCGGCGACATAGGAGTCCCTCTCGGGCCCCTCCAGGCCGGGCACCCCCGCTCCACTGCTCAGGGGCGGAGGTCCCGGTCTGGGAGGAATCCTGCCAGTCGCCTGGCCCCTGCGGAGGTGGAGATCCCTGCCACTGGCCTCAGTGGGGGGACCTCCACATCCAGTCTCCATATGGCTACAGCAGGTGGTGCAGCGGTCCCCTCCTGTGATGCTCCAGCGGGAGGGGGACTGGGTCTTCAAGTCCCGTCGGTTCCGGCTTTCCAAGTGCCCTCGGTACAGCAGCGAGAAATTCTGAACGACGAGCAGCACGGCGCTGGCCCCTCCTTCACGGCACCACAGCCCCGGTCCGAGGTGCATCCAGTGGTTTCAAGTGCATACGCGGGTGCAGGTCAACCTTCCCAGGGATGTTGGTCTTGCTGCAGCTGTCAGCGGGATGGTTCTCAACAATCAACAGGCGCCAGCGTTCTCCTGTACAGCGACCCAGGTCAGCAGGATGCAGGACCGTCGACTGGTGGGCCCACAGCACCTACGCAGTCTGGTGAGTACCATTCATTGTCGTGTCCGTTTCCTCCTATTCTAATGTCCCAGGGGTTAGGGATAGATAGGCCGGAGTCCCCAGTGGGTGGTGGTGTAGCTTCTGAGGGGATTAGGGAGCTATTGGGTAGCGTGAGGGAGCTACTGTCGCACTGCGAACAGAGTGTTAGCGGTTCCCCGGTGGCGGCGTGGGTCCCTCCTGCGGTCCAGTCAGTAGCGTCACAGAGTGCGCCGGTGGTAGGGGCTCCGGCGGGTGTCACAGTGTCTGTCCAGACAGATAAAGAGAAGGTTGATTCGGTGAGGCTAGACGACAGGGCTCGGGGGGAGGTTTATGTGTGTTTTGAGGGTCCTCTAGGGGCGCATCTAAAAAAGGAAGTGAGGGAGAAGATTTGGAAGGACGAGTACGTCGAAATCTTCTCCTTGCTCCCTTTAGCTAAATTTAACTTAGACAAGAGTAAGAAGGAGGATAGCAAAAAAGAGGAGGAAGAAAAACGTAGGTGGCGCCTGATTCCACAGACTTTTGCTAATTGGCTTCAGGCCTTTGCCATTTTAGCGAGTGTCATTGGTGAAAAGGCTCCTGACAACTGTTCGGGGCTTTTTTGCTATCAGGACTCTATAGGTGAGGCGTATCGGGTGTATGGGGGTCAGACATGGCTGCGGTATGATGAGCAGTTCCGTCAGCGTAAGGCGGTTCGGCCCAGCATACGGTGGGACCAGAAAGATATAGGTTTGTGGCTTCGGGTTATGGCGCCAGCTCGCTTTGGCCAGTCCTTTCCTGGGGCGGCCGGTGGAACCGGCCATAGTGGTCTCAGTTACGGCTCAGGGGGGCAGGTGCACAGGCCCAGCAACGTTACGGGCTGTGTTGGCAGTTCAATGAAGCCCAATGTAAATTTGGCTTCAACTGTAGATTCAAACATGCCTGTTCATTCTGCGGAGGGGTGTCCCATGGTGCGGCACGTTGCTTGCGCAAACAAAGGACCAAGGCCTTGCCTAATAGTGGACAAGGGGCAGACGCCGGTGAAGCTGGAAGCCATGCTTCCGTACCTAAATAGTTATGTTAACAGGGAGAGTGCAAAGTTTCTGGTAGAAGGTTTTAGGGAGGGTTTTAGGATTCCCCTGCCGACGCACACAGTCCCCTTTTGTATAACTAACTTGAGGTCGGCAGCGGAACACTCGGGGGTGGTGTCCAAAAAACTGAGGAAGGAGGTGGCCTTGGGGCGCATGGCGGGCCCCTTTGCATCACCCCCTTTGGAAGGTTTAATTGTATCTCCTTTGGGGGTGGTGCCGAAGAAGGAGCCGAACCAGTTTCGGCTCATACATCATTTGTCTTATCCCAAAGGAGCGTCGGTCAACGATGGTATTGCACCCGAGCTTTGTTCGGTAGTATATACCTCGTTTGATGCAGCTGTGCATTGGGTACGGCGTTGCAGTCCAGGGGCCCTCTTAGCTAAGACGGATGTGTAGGCGGCGTTCAGGTTACTGCCGGTACACCCTGACAGCGTTAGGTTACTGGGTTGCTACTGGGACGGCGGGTATTAAGTGGATCGTTGCCTCCCTATGGGTTGCTCAATATCGTGCGCATACTTTGAGGTGTTCAGCACCTTTTTAGAGTCGGTAATTCGGGAGGTGTCGGGGGGTTGAGTCAGTGATACACTACCTCGATGATTTCCTCTGTATAGGTCCGGCGGGCTCCGATGTATGCGCGGTTTTGCTGGCAACCACGCAGTGGGTCGCTGGTAAGTTTGGGGTACCATTGTCACCGAAAAAGACTGAGGGTCCGTGCACTAAATTGAGTTTCTTGGGCATAGAGCTTGACACTGTGGCAATGGAATTCCGGTTGCCTGGTGACAAGCTGGTTGATCTTAGGGAGAGGGTGAGGCGTGCTCGTCACATGCGAAAAATTACTTTGCGCGACCTCCAGTCATTGTTAGGCAGTTTAAATTTTGCCTGCCGCATTATCCCCATGGGTAGGATTTTTTGTCGCCGGCTGGCAGGGGCCATGAAAGGGGTGTCAAATCCACGACACTTTATTCGGCTGGGGGTGATACATCGGGAGGACCTGGCAGTATGGGACACATTTTTAGATCAGTTCAATGGTAGATCACTGGTCCAGTCAGTTGTGATCGATGTGTTCGATTGTAACCTCTTTACGGATGCGGCAGGGGGCAACGGTTTTGGGGCCTATTACAGGGGGCAGTGATGCGCCGCTCCTTGGCCTGCGTCGTGGCGTCAACAAGGTCTGACGCGGAATTTGACTGTACTTGAGTTATTCCCGATTTTAGTCGCGGTGTCCATATGGGGTGGGGCGTTCCAGGATAAAAAAGTTAGGTTTCATTGTGATAACATGTCAGTTGTGTCGGCCATTAATAATGTGACTGCGTCTTCTCCTCCAGTTATCAAGTTGCTTCAGCGTTTAGTATTGCGTTGCTTGTGCCTGAATGCATGGGTGGTGGCAGTGCATGTTCCGGGGGTTAAAAATGACGTTGCTGATTCTTTGTCTCGTTTCCAGTGGGAGCGGTTTCGTGCCCTGGCTCCGGGGGCGAAAGTGGAAGGGATTCCATGTCCTCCAGAATTATGGGACTTGGTTTGCGAAAAGCAGGGACATTGATTCAGGCATCGTTGGCCCCCGGCACCTGGGATAAGTATTCAAGGGCTTGGCAGCTTTGGGAGGATTGGGTGGGAGATTTAGGTCAGGTACATACTGATGAGGATAGGGTTGGGGCTTTATTGTTCTTGTTAAGCCGTTGGTCTTCAGATGGATGGTCCGTGGCGAAAGTTAATGGTGCGGTAGCGCATTGGCATTTGGTTTCAAGATGAGGGGTTTGGCGGACTTTACCAAACATTTCTTGGTTCAACGTGCACTTAAGGGGCAGGGGAAGTAGTGACACACGGCGCCCGGTTACATTTCAGCTTTTGGAGCGTTTGGGGTTGGAGCTGGGCCGTTTTTGTTCTTCGCACTATGAATGCGTTTTGTTTCACCTGGCTTTTTCTCTAGCTTTTTTCGGGGCTCTCAGGGTGGGTGAGTTGGTGTCCGTGTCGACTAAGCGGCCGGGTGGTTTACAGGTGGATGATGTGTACATGGAGGAAGGGGTCCTAGTGGTCAGGGTTCGCAGGTCTAAGACGGATCAGGCGGGGGCAGGGAAGTATCTGCGCCTGGGTGCGGTTGTAGGGTCAGATATGTGCCCGGTGCGTTGTTTGCTTGTTTTTCGGGGGTTGGTTCCAGCTTCTGCGGGCAGTCCCCTCCTGCGTCATGAGGATGGTTCGTTCCTTTCCCGTTATCAGTTCTCGGCTGTTTTTAGGGGTTGTTTGGACTCGCTGGGCCTTGACGCCTCTCGATATGCTCCACACTCTTTTCGCATTGGCGCAGCGACTGAAGCAGCTAGTTGGGGGTTGAGCTCGGAGGTGGTCCGACGTATCGGTAGGTGGGAATCGCAGAGGTATAAATCATACATACGTCCACACCTTGCCCAAATGTGAATCATTGTGTTGTTGGGGTATTTTCTCCGCCCTCCCCCTACTTTATTTCTTCTTTTCGTAGGCCCTCCTGCTCGGTTAGTCTGGATCTTCGGCCATTCTTTTGTGTTCTGGGGCGCGGAGAGGGTCGGCGTGCGGCGGAATGGTCGGCAGCTGGGGTTCGACAGGGCTGCGGTCGTTGTACGTTGGATTGGAGTCCGAGGTATGGTGTGGAGTCGGGTCATGCCCGAAATCCACAGGTGCACGAGGTTGGATCGGTCTCCGGACATTATCGTGATACATGCTGGTGGCAATGACCTGGGGGTTCGTCCCTTTCGTGATTTAGTGAGGGACATAAAGTATGACCTGTTGAGGTTGTGGTCCATGTTTCCGGGGATTGTTACCGTGTGGTCCGATATTGTACCGAGAAAAACATGGCGGGAGGCTAGGTCTGTTGAAAGGCTCAACAAGGCCAGGATTAAGGTTAACCGGGCTGTTGCGGGGTTTGTGTCCAGGAACGGCGGTGTGTGCGTGCGGCACAAGGAGTTGGAGTCTGGGGAAGGGGAGTTTTGGTTGCGGGACGGGGTCCATCTGAATGCGGTGGGTATAGATTTGTGGACACTAGGTATCCAGGAGGGTGTTGAGAGGGCCCTGGAAGTGTGGCGGGTCTCTCACGCTTAAGGGATTAAGGCGTGCTCGCAGTGGCGGGTGGGGTCCTTGGAGTTGGTGGTCAATTGGCTAAAAGGGTGGAGTCAACGGTAGGCTCCACCTATACATTTGGTGGTAATTGCACATTTTGGTGGATGGCCTGGCGCACGGTGAACGGTTACAGGGTAAATTGGCCCTGGGAGCTGGTACATGGAAGAAGGAGTTCGTCTTTATTCATGGTGCCGCCGAGCCGGTGGTCGCGGCTGGTGGTAAATTTATGGTGTGGTTATGTTAGCGCCAGGCCGGGGGATTGATAGTTTTTTGTAGCTCCAAGGACTCTTACCCAGGTTAAGCGTTTATTGTTAAATTATTTTAAGTTATGCAAATTATAATAAGTTATACTTGTTGTTATTTATTTGTTGTTTGTTAATAAATACGGCTGCTGTGGCCGATTTAATCCAATCCTTTGGTCTCGGTTTATTTCTAAGGGGTGGGGGGTTTGAGAGCTGGGGGCAGGGGTCGAGGCTGGAAAAGAGGGGGGAAGGCATTTAGGCCCAGCAGTTTGGGTATCAAAGGTGGTGGTGGGGTTCATAGGGGGACCCCATTATCAGCATTGCCCAGTCATGAAACTGGAAGCTAATTCATTATTTGTTGTTTGGTTGCCCAGCAAAAGCTCACGCCTCCCCCTCGGCACTAATATATGGCTGCAAGAGGAAGCGAGCGTCAGGAACTTTTAAGGCAAAAAACCCCGCCCACATAACCAGCAAACGGCCAATCGCTATGCAGTCACACGCACAGCTGATACAAGAGGCTGAACGCTAACGGGGTATGAGCCTCTGCGCAAGCGCACAGATGATCCAATAGGCGGTTTAGGCTAGCATATACTTCCTAAAAGCCCGCCCACAGGGGCGTAACCAACAGAAGTCGGCGCATGTCAAAACACTTAGCGTCGGTGATCCATCAGGATGTCATATGCAGGTAAATAACCTATTTTCCTCCAAAGGATGCACAATAACAAAAACACAGAGAGAGGAAGGCATCTTACAAAAACAAAAACCGCAGTAAGCAGATATATCAGAAGTACTCAATAAAAAGCACTTCATTACAAAAAAGCGAAACACATCAAAATGAAAACAAATCAGGGGTTACATAATGATCACGGAGAATAAATAAAACAGCCCAAGATCTAGATGAAGCACACATAGGGAATCCCTTCTTTCAGACCCCAAGGTTTCATAGTACGTAGAATAAAGGTCCACCGGGCTTCCCGTTGTAACAATTTGCAATCTAAATCTCCACCTCTGGGCGATGGATAAACCAATTCAATTGCTTGAAATGCCAGCAGGGATGCATTTCCCCCATGTTGTTCACAAATATGGCGCACTATGGGGGTATCATCACCACGTTCAATATCATTGATATGCTCCCTGATCCTCCTGCGGAACTACCTACCCCTTCTTTTGATCTATTTACTTGGATCAAAGATTTAAATTTATTTTGTAGAAAACTTAAGTGGCGAAAGTACTTTAAAATCTCCAATAAAAGAAACTGTGACATGCTGGGTATTGGGGAAGAGGACCTCCCCTCCTTGCGTATTTTAGGGGGCCTCTGGGAGGAGGGCCAGCGGGGGTTGGGGGATGGTCCTTTTACCAATTTACATCTCCCCTTCAGAAAGTTTCCACCTATGTCAGATAACACTGTCATTGATGCATTTTTACAGGTAGTTTCTAACCAACTATATAAGATTGATGGAAGGGGGTCAGGATATAAGTCAAATTTGTCTCAAGATGAAAAGGAAATTCTGAGGGGACTTGGGGATGATAGCTCTATTATTGTGAAGCCATCCGATAAAGGGGGTAATCGGGTCATTTTGGACAGTACTGATTATATCAATATGTGTAGGGCTATCCTCAATGATAGAGGATGTTATGAAATTCTACCTCAGGATCCTACAAATATTCACCTCTCAGAATTAAAAGAGATTCTCTTGAAGGCAAAGAATGTACATTTGATTAGTGAGGGGGAGTTTAAATTTCTTTTACCCCAGAATCCAACAAGACCTACCTTCTATGCTTTGCCAAAAGTGCATAAGGGGTTTTCCCCTTTGAAATTGAGACCCATTGTTGCAGGAATAAATAGTATCACCCAGAACATCTCGTTATACATCGATTAAATATTGCGGCCCTTTGTTACATCCTTGCCCTCTTTTGTGAAAGACACCACAGATGTCTTAAGACGATTGGAAGATCTGTCGTTACCAGTTGATTCATACCTGGCTAGTCTGGATGTGGAGGCCCTCTACAGCTCCATACCCCATGATAGGGGGTATGGGGCTGTGGGGGACTTCCTTAGGACATATATGGGGATGCATAATCAATTAATTATTGACCTTCTGGATTTCACACTAAGACATAACACTTTTATGTTTGACCGCCTCTTCTTCCACCAGCTCAGAGGCGTAGCGATGGGGAGTCCATGTGTGCCTACTTACGCAAATTTATATCTGGGCTGGTGGGAGAGGGAGGTAGTTTTTTCAGAAAATATGGAACCTTGGTCATCATTTATTTTATTTTGGGTTTGCTTTATAGATGATGTGTTGATGTTCTGGGAAGGTACTAAACAGCAATTTGAGGACTTTGTACGGGCCCTTAAAGTGAATGAACTTGGCCTATTTTTCACTTCTGAGATCCAGGAAAATTCCATCACTTTCCTGGACCTTAATATCAAGAAATCAGAATCGGGTAGGCTTAATACTACTATCTTTCGTAAAAAGACAGCTACTAACTGCTTATTAAAATGGGACAGCTGGCATCCGGGTCCCTTAAAACGGGGTATACCTAAGGGACAGTTTTTGCGTCTTCGCAGAAACTGTACTTTTTTGACTGACTATCAGACAGCAGCACGGGACCTTTTTGGGAGGTTTAAGCGGCGGGGATATCCTGATGGTGTGCTGAGGAAAGCCCATCAAACAGCCCAGCCTCTGATAGAGGTTCATTGTTAAAACCCCGAGAACAGAAAGAAGAGCATGATTTATGGATTATAGCAACATATGATGGGGCCAATAGTGAAGTTCTACAAGTCCTTAACAATGCTTGGGATATTTTGAAATCTGATTCTGACATTGGTTCTTTATTGAGTGATCATCCTCTGGTGACCTATAGGAGGGGTGCTAACCTGAAAGATAGATTGGTTCACAGTCACCTATCATCTCTACAGACACATACATGGTTGGAAAAACAATCTAGGGAAATTGTGGGCACATATCCTTGTGGTTCATGTCGAGCTTGTTGCTCCATTAAAATTAGCAAGTCATTTAGAAGTAATACCACATCAAAATGGTATAAAAATAGGAATTTTGTTAATTGTAAAACACAGGGGGTGATATATCTGGCGACCTGTTCCTCCTGCAGACTCCAATATGTAGGTAAGACCATTAGTGAGTTCCACAGGAGGATCAGGGAGCATATCAATGATATTGAACGTGGTGATGATACCCCCCATAGCGCTCCATATTTGTGAACAACATGGTGGAAATGCATCCCTGCTGGCATTTCAAGCAATTGAATTGGTTTATCCATCGCCCAGAGGTGGGGATTTCAATTGCAAATTGTTACAACGGGAAGCCCGGTGGACCTTTATTCTACGTACTATGAAACCTTGGGGTCTGAATGAAGGGATTTCCTATGCGTGCTTCATCTAGATCTTGGGCTGTTTTATTTATTCTCCGTGATCATTATGTAACCCCTGATTTGTTTTCATTTTGATGTGTTCCGTTTTTTTGTAATGAAGTGCTTTTTATTGAGTACTTCTGATATATCTGCTTACTGCGGTTTTTATGTTTTTGTAAGATGCCTTCCTCTCTCTGTGTTTTTGTTATTGTGCATCCTTTGGAGGAAAATAGGTTATTTACCTGCATATGACATCCCGATGGATCACCGACGCTAAGTGTTTTGACATGCGCCGACTTCTGTTGGTTACGCCCCTGTGGGCGGGCTTTTAGGAGGTATATGTTAGCCTGTGCGCTTGCACAGAGGCTCATACCCCGCTAGCGTTCAGCCTCTTGTATCAGTTTGGCCGTTTGCTGGTTATGTGGGCGGGGTTTTTTGCCTTAAAAGTTCCTGGCGCTCGCTTCCTCTTGCAGCCATATATCAGTGCCGAGGGGGAGGCGTGAGCTTTTGCTGAGCAAACAAACAAACAAAAAATAAGGGGGAGGCGAGAAGTTCTGTTGGGTATACAAACAAACACTGAGCTTCAGACTTTAGATCCTCCTTTATAGAAAAGCACCTCTGATGAAAAACTAGTGAAATGAGAGTTTAGAAACGCGTCAGGTATTTCTATTATATAGGCGTTTAGCAGCAGGTAGTCATGTTGGGCTTTGCTCTGATACGTTGATAAATAAGCCAGCAAACATTTGGTTCTGGTTTTAAATGGATATATTTTTTGGGTGCATTTAACACTGGTCAGCATTGCAAGGATAAAAGCACTTTTGCTGCCGGTGATGAATAGCGAGTGAATTTGCAGTACCGCCATTTTTGTTATCATGTTAATGGATCTTTTTTGTATGGTCTATGTGTTTTTTCGTTTGTTTTGTCCTATGGGTGGATTCCCTTTTTATTCAGATTATTTAATAAAGTTTATATTTTAAATACGTCCCTTCTGGTAGGTCGCGACTCACCTGCTATATTTTTTGTAATTAATTATTGGGTACGTAAAACCCTTTTTTTTTGCTCTTCTTTAGTTGATTTATGCAAAACCCTATTTCACACTCTTGATCAGAAAGCTAGATAAGTCCTAAAACATAACCTTTATTGCACCAATAGGGGTACAATTAAAATAGGCAAAACAATGCCATGTTGTAACTAAGCTAAATGTGATACAAAGTAATATTGGCTATAGGCCTATCAGTAATTGTATACTAAGTAACCAGGAGAATAATGGAGTCTGCAGTTCACCATTCTAATAAAGAGCCATAATTGTGGCTAGTACTAAAGCCAAGGTTGCGGTCAAGTGGCATGGCACTGACTGCAAATATAAATTCATTTACAATGCCCTCTGGACATGTTTCGCCACATATGGCGTCCTCAGAGGTTGTGGGGCAATGCCAAACCTTGTTTAGAGGTTAGGTTTATAATTCCAGAATAAAATCAAGTGAGGGAGTTTTACGCGGATCATTTTCAGTGTGAATGAGGAAAGTTAAGCAATCTGATCAACTGTGAACTCGGCCTGGTCATTGGTGCTAGACTAGCCGGGGTCAGGGTTTTACACACTCCCAACCTTGTAGGGTTGTCTCATGGTACAGCATGAAGAGCATATCAAGGATACACTGATGTGATCAAAGAAAGCATCCGGTGTAAGGGAATCCTGTGGCAGTAAACAACTCAATGAAAGGGATCAAAGGAGGATGTGAAAAACCTGATGAACAGACAGTACACAGTCCATGACATGACAAACACTTGTAATGCGCTTCTCTCACCAATGGACTCAGGGAGCGTAGGGGAGTTGACCATGGACTGACTTTTTATCCACTGGAAGTAAACAAAGAATGACAGCAAGCAGAGATCTAGAAAACCGAGAGGAATTGATACAGAAAGTCTCTTTTCATTATATAAACAATAACAATTATTTGCTGAAACTGGACAACCCCTTTAAGTGCTGTTCACCTCTTTATTAAGCCCAGTAACAGCCATCCATGTGTGCAGTGTTTGATGTTTATAGTTCTATATTTTCCAGAGGGAACAGTGGTTGGGCCCCCCTTTTCCAAGGGTCCCATAGCCGCTGCCTCTGGTATGTACGTGTTGCTTCCCTAGAACTCATCATAGAGACCATTACAGGTCTTAGCAAGAAGGCTAGGTCAGTTGCTGCTCAGTTTCTGGAGTCATGTCTTCATGGTATTTTGGAGGAGCCTGTATGATGTTGATGGTTCCTGGATTGTAAAGAGAACAATTCTGAAGATGCATTAGATCATAATGTTTATAATACAAGTGGTTCAATCTTGATAGTACATTTACGTTTTCTACAAGAACATTTGTGTTCTCACATGCAAAGAAAGATCAGAGCTGGAACAAAGTGTGACTGTGCGGAAGAGATTGTTATGGCAATGTGGCTCAAGTGTTTGAGAGAGACAGGCAGCATCGGTACACACAGGCCGGATCTGTGCAGAGTCTCATCATCTCAAGAATGTAAACACAAAGAATACTTTGATAATGTGCTTGGTCACTTGTGGTTCAAAAAGATACCCACTGAAAACAATGAAAACTTTTTCATATGAAGACATCACTGCTGACAGCCCGACAGCTGCTTTACAAGAACAGACTATCGAACATGTTCAAATCCAACATGCCTGATCATTCATTCTCCTAACATCTGCCATCAGGTGACTAGCTTGGAGGGTTTTTCTAGTTTCAGGGCTATTCTTAGTATAGTACATCAATATCAGATTAGTGGTGGTCCAACCCTTGACATCCCTTCCGATCATCTTATTCGAGGGGCTATGGCGCTCGGGTGAGTTCAGCAGTCTCTTGATTGTTATGCTCTCAATGACCCTGATGATCATCAATTTAATGGGGCTATGTACCTTGCAGCCTCTACATCATTTATATGGGCCCATCTACCTACACCGCTCAACGTAGTAGTAGTAGTGCAGGGTATTACTTTGTCCTATACCCTACACTGCCTCCAATAAGTAGATGGCATGCAGGTAGATGGACTCATGTAAATGATGAAGAAGCTGTAGTGTACATGTCTCTATTAAAGAAATGAAAGTCAGGGTGTTGATTGTCAGACCCCCTCCAATGTCATATTGATGGTCAATGCTAAGGATAAGCCATCAATATTGCAAATTTCTGGTGGTCAAGGGTGATGAAAAGGTTTATATTAATATCCATTATTTATTGTGGTCTATGATAGGTTAACATCTGATATTACCGGAGATTAAGAGTAGTTTTGCTGTTAAAGGGGTTGTCCAGGATTTGGCGGACAGGGTGTAGAATAAAGTAAAAGCCATACCTATCCTCGGTGCTCCGTATTCCAGTCCCAGTCCCCTTTCCCTCCCATGCCATGCCAGAAGCCGAGAGGCCAATGATTTGTATGTGAGTGCTATCACTGGTCCCTCTCCAGTGTTCGCTGAGGAAACTGATGGAAACTGGAAAACGGAGCACCAGCCCTCGGTGAGTATATAGAATTTGTACATGGTTCTGAGCTGTGTTTTTCTGACACACTTTTGCACTGCCATATTTGTTGATGATAAAGTTCTTTCTGCCTACAGCCAGCACTAGGAGGAGGAGGAGGTGACTTCAGTTTCTCATTTCATGATTTATGCAGTTCTCAATCCACTCAAAAATGAATTAGCATATACAGTTGTGCTAAATTTACATACTCCGGCAGATTTTTTTTTTTTTTTTTGCCTTTTTTCAGAGAATATGAATGATGATACAAACTTTTTCTCCACTCATGGTTAGTGGTTGGTTGAAGCCATTTATAGTCAAACTTCTGTGTTTTCTCTTTTTAAATCATAATGACAACCAAAAACATCAAAATGACCCTGTTCAAAAGTTCACATACCCTGGTGATTTTGGGCTGATCACATGCCCAAAAACCAAACCACGGTCAGGTAGACCAACCAAAATTTCGGCCACAACTGCCTGGAAAATTGTTCGGGTTGCAAAGAAAAACCCACATATAACATCATCTGAAATACAGGACTCTCTGAAAACTATCGGTGCGGCTGTTTCAAGATGCACAATAAGGAGGCAATTGAAGAAAAATGGGCTGCATGGTCGAGTTGCCAGAAGAAAGCCATTACTGTGCAAATGCCACAAAGAATCTCGCCTTCAATACGCCAAACAGCACAGAGACAAGCCTCAAAACTTCTGGAACAAGGTCATTTGAAGTGATGAGACAAAAATAGAACTTTTTGGCCACAACCATAAACGTTACATTTGGAGAGGTGTCAACAAGGCCTATGATGAAAGGAACACCATTCCTACTGTAAAGCACGGAGGTGGATCACTGATGATGTGGGGATGTGTGAGCTTCAAAGGCACAGGAAACGTGCCTTTTTCCCCCCCCGGTTGCATGAATATCGGCGCCATTAGTTTCGGCACTGATATCACTGCACTGTCTGAGGGGCCGGCCTCACAGTTCAGCATCATCAAGGATGGCTGGAGTCCACTAAAATGGGACCCTCTGTGATGTTCATATGCCCTAACAGGCCCAAACTAAATTATGGTATAGAAATAGAACTTAATTTGCCTTACTTTATTCTCTCTTTTCTAACCATTCTAATGCTGTAAAGTTCCCAAAACTGATGTTGTATATAAGTACATATTTAAGTACAAATGTTCTTTATTCTAAGGCTCCACGTAGCGAAACGCAGCAAAAAAAAACTCTGCGGAAATGCAGCGTTTTTTTTCCGCAGCATTTTTCGTTGCATTTTTGCTGCATGTTTTTCTGCAGATTTTCTATCCTAATAAAACCTATAGGGAAAACTCCAGTGTTTCCGAAGACATAATTGACATGCTGCAATTTTCAAAAAACGTGAGCGTCTTTGGAAAAGCAGTTTTTCTACAATGTGTAGATTGGATTAGCCAGAATCTCATTCACTTTACAGGTACTGTAAAATACAGCATTTTTTGCTGTGGTGTTTCTGCAGTAGCAGAAACGCTGCGTTTTTGCAACGTGGGTGCTTCAGTCTTAAAGGAGTTTTGCAGGACTTACATCTAGATGAACTATTCCTAGCATAGGTCTTAGAATGTAATTGTTGCGGGACCCAAGACCTTTACAGCACTCATGAGCACTGCAGCCTCTTCCCAGTGCAGATGACGATATGTTCATTGATCACACGGTGCAACAGCTCAGTCTCATTCAAGCCCCTATGTGATGTATGGCATTGTGCTTGTTATTCAGTGAAGAGGCTGTACTCGCCCAAATGCTGCTGTGTCTTCAACCATCTGATCTGTGGGGGTCCTGGGTGTCAGACCCTCACCAATCACATATTGACTATTTAATCCCTTCAATATTTATGTTCAAGATAACCCTTCTGAGGCCGGGGCCCCATGTTGCGGACACTACAATTTGGTTTTACAGTACCAGCAAAGTGGATGGGATTCTGGCTAATCCCATCCACACACTGCAGAAAAGTATCCGCAGCGGAAATGCTGTGATTTCAAAAACCGCCACATTTTGATAAATTACAGCATGTCAATTATACCTATGGAAACGCTGGCATTTTCTGTATAGGTATAATAGGGACAGACTTTCTGTGAAAAGTGCTGTGGAAAAAACGCAACGAGTTTCTACCACGGTCTATTCCACAGTGTTTTTTGGCTGCAGCTCGCTATATGGGGCCTTAGCCTAACAAGCAGAACTTTTTTCACTGATTTTGTCTTACTTCTCAGTGAATTCTTCCATACAGATAGGATAGTATGAAGGAAAGTGAAGTTACAAAGTAAATAGCTATACCAATCGCCATCTAATACATGATGCTGTATGTCATATAATGCAAGTGCAAGTGTATGTTGATGATAATGAATCATATCATATGACAGAGGAAATCATGTGAAAAGCCTCATGACTAGAGTACTGGAATAACATAACAAATCTATACAGATCACCGCAGGACATGATCAACCTTATCTAACTAAAGCAAAAATAATAGCAGTAGTAAGGTGTGCCTCCTGCAAATAAAGGATGTCTGCACTGAAGGACAACTGATGCTAGAACAATGCTGTCAGATACTGCTCATGTACAAAGAATGGCAGATATAGATGCTTCATTAGCATAGAATAAAACTGGCATAGACCTTAAATTGGTTGTCTAGTTTAGGAAATCCCTTCACATACAGATGTAGAAGAGTTTGCCAGAACTTCTGCAAGTAGTTGCAGCTGATATCTTATCACAGAAAATGAAAAGTCACTGGAGAAACATCTTTCAATGGCTTTCCATTGTTTTTTTGTTGTTGTCTGTGATAAGATATCACACTACAGCAATTTAACCAATTGCAGAATTTCGGGTTAGGGTGGGTTCACACTTGTGGTGGCACTCCGTCCACAGCGAATCTGACCTAAATGTCGGAAAACTGGATAGGAAAAGGTTTTCGACGCTTTGCTTAAAACCCCATTCACTTGAATGTTTTTTTTTTAAAGCAATGTGCGGGTGTGCGCTTACACCCTCTGTGGTGCAAAGCCGTTTTTTTTTCTTTGGAAACAAAGTCCTGCATGTCCGACTTTGTTTTCAGTGAAAAAAAAAACAGTTTGCGGCGCAGAGGGTGTAAGCGCACACCCGCACATTGCTTTAAAAAAAAACATTCAAGTGAATGGGGTTTTAAGCAAAGCGTCGCAAACCTTTCCCTACCCAGTTTTCCAACATTTAGGTCAGATTCGCGGCGGACGGAGTGCCACCACAAGTGTGAACCCACCCTTATGGCTACTTTCAGACGAATGAAGTGCAAAATGGCCAATGGGGCAGCCGATTTCACGGATCCCCCATACATCAGTGTGTGGAGGGATTCTTGAAAATGGCCAAAAATAGAACATGTTCTTTATTTTGACTGTCACACGGCCATTAATCACTGTCATGTGAATATAGCTTCATTCTGCTACATCTGTATATCCTATTAGATATCAGGAGGAGTCTTCAGTTCGGGATCCTTATCTCTTAGCCAGAGTGGAGTTTATCCACAAAACTATTTTTCACTCAGGTATTACATAGACAACCCACATTTATGTGCACTATGTAATGCTTTTCCTCAAAAGACCTATTGTCAAGGGACCCTCTTAATATGCCAGACTGTTCAAAGAGAAGACCCGAATTGGGTGGAAATCAGCAATCATACAATAAAAAATTTGGAGATATGAATGCAGTTTTGCCCAATACCCCTAATAATGAGAATACTAACAAATATCACATTTACCTTTAAAGGGTGCAGCCTAGTATCTGAATCCCCTCTTCTCCATTGACTGCTAGAAAGGAACTGAATCACTAAAATTCTGGAAGGCTCCCGCAAAAAGGAGGTGACCCCATGCACTCGAATGTGATTATTTTTCTAACAGAAGAAAAAGTCGTACCTGCAAGACTGCATCTTCCATTAGAAGAGTAAACAAACATGGGGGCGTGGCCTGGACGCGCATGGAGTAGCACGCGCGCAGGTCCTTCTCCGCTCCTCCGCTCGCTACTGAGACCCGTGGACCCCTCAACGAGCGCAGTATGGGCAAGCGCTTGCCGAGGAAGGTGGCCCCGGGCACCCCAGCGCCCATGGAGAGGTCTGGGGGGGCCACCCTGGACGCCTTTCTGGCCCAGCGGCCTTCTCTACCGGGCCAGGCTGCTGCGGGGCGGCCATCTTGGACTTCCTCCGCTCTCCAGGCACAGGGATCGCAGCGCAGCTTCTCTCCTCCCACGCTCCCCCTGTCAGCCAGCGGAGCGCTGCTTCAACAGAGATCCCTGTCGGCGCCTGGGCAACCCAGAGTTTCCCCCATCACGAGTACTCCCACAGTCTCCTCGCCCTGGGCTGTCCCAGCAACTACATTCTGCTTCACCAGCACTCCTGGCAGAGCGGCATGAGAGGACCCCGGATGTTTCCAGCTTCTCAAGGAGTTCTGAGGTCAGTGGCTCTGCTCCCTCCTACACCGCTGATGAGTTGCAGCCTGTGGCCACAGAGCTGGTCTCTGTGGCCCCCCACCTACTATTTTCCCCCATCGCCCCTCCCCTCCATAGCTCAGGGGGGGATGGTGCGGTGGAAGGCGCTGGCGTAGGGGCTCCTCCGCCCCCACACTCCCAAGGATTATGGCTCCCCCCATCCAGTCCTGTACCCCCAGAGCTGCATTCCAGGCCCATCTTCAGCACCATCATCCATGGCGGACCTTCTTCCTCAACTTACTACTAAACAAGACCTTAAAAGTATGGTTGCGGAAATCACAGCATCCTTCCGATCTGAAATTGCTACCCTCCGCACTGATTTACACTCCATTGCTAACCGAATGGACACGCTGGAGAATGACCATGACACTACCAGGGACTATGTTGCCTCACTGCATGATACTACCACTGAACAGGGTTCAGCTATACGGGACATGCAACACCACTTGGAGGATCTTGACAACAGGGGCCGGCGCAACAATATACGCGTCAAGGGACTCCCAGAGGCTGACCAATCTGAGGATCTGCCTGTTCTGCTGTCTTCAACACAATACTGCAGGAGCCCCCGTCCCACAAAATTAAGTTTGATAGGGCACATCGAGCCCTTCGACCCAGAGGATCTTCCGCCACACCCCGTGATGTCATCTGCTGCCTCCACGACTTCACCCTTAAAGAGGCCATAATGAGCAAAGTGCGCAAACTCAAAGACTTCGAGTTTCAGGGAGCTCCACTACAATTCTATCAGGATCTGTCGCTAATCACCCTCCAGAAACGCCGCCATCTCCGACCCCTCCTCCAGATTCTTCAGGAGCACCAAATTCCTTACCGGTGGGGATTTCCGTTTGCTCTCATTGCTCGTAGGGATGGTCGCTCCGCTACGCTTCGCTCCTTTGCGGATTTGCCTCTCTTCTGTGACCTATTGGATATTCCCCTGCCGGATTTAACAGACTGGGAGCTATTCTCTCCACCCCCTCCCCCACCACCGGTTTGGCAACGATTGGAGCCCAGACGACATCATGCATCCTCCGCGGTGGTGACCACTCGGAGGCCCCGGCTGGAGACTGATCCCTGAGGAGGCTGCCCCCCCTTGAGACGTTCTCCCTTTTCTCGGTGGTGCTTTGGAATCTGCATGCCTTAATGTTATGTTTGCTTCTCTTTTTTTCTTTTTTTAGGTCTACGGGTCTCATCTATTATGCTTATTATTGGATTGTTTTAGCGGAGTGGGGCGGGGTGGGGTCCCGGTGACTCCCCTTCCTTCCTTCTTTTTACTGGTGGTTGGGGATCCACCGCCTCCCCTCCGACCTCCTGTCCACGCTCTCCCCCCTAAGGGGATACTTGGACTGTGCGGCCATTGATCCTGGTTGGACCTCTGGCTGTCCTCACTGGTCCCCAGGCGAGTGACTTAGCCTCGCCCACAAAGTATTGTTTAACTGTTTTTATTTTTACTTTGTCATTTATGATGTCTTTTGCCTCCCTCCCTCCCTCTCTTCCCCCCCCCCCTGATCTAGAGACCCTGCCTCGACTTTGGGTTCCTGTTTGTGGATTGCCCTTTTGCCTCTCCGAGGGAAACTTGCCAGCGTCATGTGAGATGGGTGAGCTTATTGCAATCCGCCACTGTTCTCCAATCCTGGGTCCCAATGGTTAGGTGCGTGACAATTAATGTCAAGGGCCTGGGTTCCAACATTAAAAGGCGCCATGTCCTTAGAGAACTCCGCTCCTTACGAGCGGATGTGGCGTTTCTTCAGGAGACTCATTTTGACCGCGCTGGTACTTTTGCCTTCGCTAAGCATTATTTTCCCGTAGCTTTTTCGGCCTTCCACGATCGACGCAGAGCTGGGGTGGCTATCCTTCTTTCTCGATCCTGCCCAATTACAGTGACGACTTCCCACATAGACCCAGGTGGCCGGTTTGTTATCTTGGAGGGGCTCCTTTATGGTGCCCCGATTGTTTTATGCAATGTCTATGCCCCCAATTCAGCGCAGATCCCGTTCTTGCGCCGGGTATTCTCCCCGTCTGCGTGCTCTCCCACCATCAGCTTGGCTGGTGGGGGGAGACTTTAACATGGTCTTCTCTGAACGGGCGGATCGTCTGGCGTTTCCCCAGGGCCCAACCCCCCATAGGTTGGCCCAACTTGCAAGGGAGTTCCGCAGGCTTATCCGCGCCCACTCTTTGTATGACCTTTGGCGAGTGGACAATCCTACGGCGCGCTCCTACACCTTCTTTTCTCACCCTCATAACACTCACACCCGCATTGACTACTTCTTTGGAAATGCTCCCGCTCTTCGTTTGCTTAGGGACACGAACATTGGCCCTCTCACCTGCTCTGATCATGCCCCAGTCGTGGTTACCTTATCTACGACTCCAGTGCCTACTCGCCAATGTCATTGGCGTCTTAACGAAACACTGCTCAAATCGCCGACCTCCCTCGAGACCCTGCACACGCACTTGATAGATTATTTTAGGGACAACTTAGGCTCGGTAGACTCTCTTGCCATTCTCTGGGAAGCCCATAAGGCGGTCATGAGAGGATGCTGTATCGCATTGGCTTCTAGGCTTAAAAGGGACAGACAGGCCCAGGAACAGCTCCTCCAAGCCCGTATTCGGTCCCTTACGACGACTTTGGCAGCGCATCCATCCCTGGGGGTTCTTCGCCGTTTGGTCCTGGCCCGGGCGGACCTCCGTGATTTGGAGACCCGCCATGTGGAACGACTTCTCCTTTATACCCGTCAGAGGTTTTTTGAACGAGGTAATAAATCTCATACCCTCCTGGCAGGAACCCTCAGGGATCATCAGGCCTCTTCCACACCACACTCTGTCTGTGACCCCGCGGGTACTCTTCAACATCACCCTGATGCTGTGGCGCTGGCGTTCCACTCTTACTACTCTAAGCTGTATGACTTACCCCCCCCCACGAGCACTACTCCCTGGGGATGACTCAACACTACTGGAAGACTATTTAAAGGATTGTTGTCTCCCACGCCTTCCTCCTGAGGCCTTAACCTCCCTGAACACCCCCATCACCAGGGAGGAACTAGAAGGGGTCCTGAGGGACCTCCCAAATGGGAAAGCCCCAGGCCCAGATGGGTTCACTTACAATTATTATAAGGTTTTCCAGGGTGAACTCTCTGCTCATCTATTGTCCCTCCTCAATTCCTTCCTTTCAGGTTCCCCGATACCCCCGACTATGCTCTCTTCACTACTCACATTGGTCCCTAAACCGGGTAAGGACTTGCAGGATTGTGCTAACTACCGACCGATTGCTTTGCTGAACACAGACCTGAAACTTTTCACCAAACTCTTAGCCAATAGACTGAATGCTTGGCTCCCTCTGCTTGTCCATAAGGACCAGGTGGGATTCATCCCCTGTCGTCAGGGTGGTGACAACACCAGGAGGACTGTGGATTTGGTGGAGGTGGCCAATCATTATTCTACCCCGGCCCTTCTCTTGAGCCTGGACGCTGAAAAGGCTTTTGACCGCATAAATTGGTCGTTTATGCATACTACGCTTAAGGTGTTCGGGCTTACGGGACCGTTTCTCACAGCTATCCAGGCCCTTTACTCCTTACCCTCAGCAGCAATTACGCTTCCCCATGCATCTTCGCCCTCCTTCCCTATTCAAAATGGCACTAGGCAGGGTTGCCCCCTGTCACCCATCATATTTGCCCTCTGCATTGAACCGCTAGCGGCCAAGATTAGGCGAGACCCTAATATCAAGGGGATCATGGTCCAAGATAAGGAATTTAAGGTATCTCTCCATATGTGAAGCATGGGATTTTGCAAAAAACAATCAGACCTTGATTGAAAAGAAATCCAAAGGAGTTTATTCTAATTATTTCATCAGAACATATCCAAAACATGTACTAAGAAATCCTTGTGTCAACTCCACCAACAACTACTGAGCTTGCTGGGTAATGGAATCCTTTTATAGCATAGACATTTCCCATAATCCTATGCAGTTTTCTCTATAAAACACTGGAGTTGATGCAGACTTGCCTCTTATAAGGCCAGGGCAGACACACCCTACTACAGCTCCTTACTGCAGGTAAGTAAATGAAAACACTTCTTTATGAAACACAAATTGTGAGTATTTCCTTAGTTTTGGTATATTGTTTCCAGATGGCAAGACCAGAAAGAGTAGAAAATAGAGCATTAGGTGGCCAGCCTAATGAGGAAAGAAAGAAATAAGAAGCAGTAAGAACATTCACACAGAGGCTTTACCAGACCTGGCATCTCATGTACCAAAACTAAGGTTACAAAACAGGAAATCAATTATAAACATAAAACAAAACATTTTACCTCTTCACATTCCTCCCCCCTTAAGAGGAAGCTTGTCCTTCTTCACACAACTTTTACTTCAGCACCATACCTAGACAAATGATCGGCATTTTGGTGCTTCGTCCCTGACCGATGTTGTATCTCAAACTTAAATGGCTGTAATGCTAAATACCACCTAGTAATTCTGGCATTTTTGTCTTTCATGGTATGAATCCAAGTGAGGGGATGATGATCGGTTACCAAAGTAAACTCTCTTCCTAGTAAGTAATAGCGTAATGCCTCCAAAGCCCACTTAATTGCCAGCCCTTCTTTCTCAATAGTAGAATACTTTTGTTCACGGGGGAAAAGTTTCCTACTCAAATAAAGAATAGGATGTTCCTCACCATTATCCTCTTGACTTAGGACTGCCCCAAGTCCCACCTCTGATGCATCAGTCTGCACAATAAATGGTTTGTCAAAGTTCAGGCTTTGCAGGACCGGTTCCTTACACAAAATTTCTTTTATCTGTTCAAAAGCTAGCTTACATTCTCTTGTCCATACCACTTCCTCTCTTCTGTTCTTTTTAGTTAGGTCGGTTAAGGGAGCAACTATGGTAGCAAATTCTGGAATAAAACGTCTATAATAACCAACAAGACCTAAAAATGATCTGACTTCTTTTTTTGTGGCTGGAATAGTAGCAGATTGAATGGCTTGTACTTTTGATATTTCTGGCCTTACTTTACCACTACCCACAATAAACCCAAGGTACTTTGTTTCTTGGAATCCCAAAGCACATTTGTGTGGATTAATTGTGAAACCAGCTTTCTCAATTTCAGTTATGACCTTTTCCAAGTGATACAAGTGGTCTTCCCATGATTTACTAAAAATTACAACGTCATCTAGATAAGCAGCACTGTACTCCATATGATCCTTCAAGAGTAAGTCCATGGCTCTTTGAAATGTGGCTGGAGCACCATGAAGACCAAATGGCATGTTTTTGAACTGATACAGACCACTAGGCATCACAAAGGCAGTTTTTTCTTTTGATTTCTCATCAAGTGGAATTTGCCAATAACCCTTACATAAATCTAGGGTAGAAATATATTCTGCACACCCCAATCTATCTATGAGCTCATCAATACGCGGCATTGGGTAATTGTCAAAACTAGATATGGCATTAATTTTACGAAAATCTATGCAAAATCGTATTGTCCCATCTTTTTTCCCAACCATCACTACAGGTGATGACCAAGGACTTTTGGAGGGTTCAATAACTCCCAATTTTTTATTTTTCCCCCCCCCCCCTTCCCCCCCCCCCCCATAAATTTTTAAGTTTTGGATAAGTTTTTCTCTTGAAAGGGGCAGGCCCCCCAGTATTTTTTGTTAGAGAATTTAAAAACACACAACCAGGCTTACTTCCAAAAGCATGTGAACTAGACCCAATAAATGTTTTGTTTTATGTTTATAATTGATTTCCTGTTTTGTAACCTTAGTTTTGGTACATGGGATGCCAGGTCTGGTAAAGCCTCTGTGTGAATGTTCTTACTGCTTCTTATTTCTTTCTTTCCTCATTAGGCTGGCCACCTAATGCTCTATTTTCTACTCTTTCTGGTCTTGCCATCTGGAAACAATGTACCAAAACTAAGGAAATACTTACAATTTGTGTTTCATAAAGAAGTGTTTTCATTTACTTACCTGCAGTAGTGGAGCTGTAGTAGGGTGTGTCTGCCCTGGCCTTATAAGAGGCAAGTCTGCATCAACTCCAGTGTTTTTATAGGAGAAAACTGCACAGGATTATGGGAAATGTCTATGCTATAAAAGGACTCCATTACCCAGCAAGCTCGGTTGTTGGTGGAGTTGACACAAGGATTGCTTAGTACACGTTTTGGATATGTTCTGATGAAATAATTAGAATAAACTCCTTTGGATTTCTTTTCAATCAAGGTCTGATTGTTTTTTGGAAAATCCCATGCTTCACATATGGTGTCAGAAACGGGATGATTTTTGGAGTATCGCTCCAAGTACTCCAGCATAAAGAAACAAGGGAGTTATGGACAAGACACGTTCCTGGCGCATTACAAAAAAACCAACTGTATCTGCAAAGCAAACTGCTGCAAGCAAGCTGGTGAAAATGGAAAGTCAAAGTGCCAGACCCAGTGCACAGATTGAGGAGGAGGAGGCAGAAGTGCAAGGAGCCACAGCTGCTCCAATAACGACAAGTGTTGCTGGACCTTCTGAAATGACTTTACCTGAGAGCATTGCTGACCTTATGAAATGGTTAACTGTGCAGCAGATTGAAGCAGAAAAAAGGCAAATAGAGGAAGCCAGGAGAAATCGCGAGGAATTGCAACGTCAGGATGAACGTTGGAGGGAACTATTCCAAACCCTGAGACCGCCTGTTGCTATGTCTCCTTGGAAAGACCCTCGCATGACAAAACTTTCTCCACAGGATGATATTGAGGCATATTTAACCACATTTGAAAGAATTGCACACACTTGTCAGTGGCCTGAGGAACAGTGGGTGGTAAGACTGGCACCATATCTTACTGGACAAGCCCAACTGGCATATAGCCACATGAACATAAACGATGCAAATAACTATGACTTGGTTAAAGAGACTATTCTAAGGCGATATGACATCAGTGAGGAAACCTACAGGCAGAGGTTCAGAGAATTGAAGTACTGCTACACTGATGGTCCAAGAGAAGTCTTTACTCGCCTGCAAGACTTATATGTGAAATGGATGAAACCAGACACAAAGACAACTAAACAGATCAGTGAAATGATCATCCTTGAACAGTTTCTACAAATTCTTCCAGCTGATGTTCATGCCTGGGTTAAAAAACATCGGCCCAAAAATGCTGACAAAGCAATTTCTTTGGCGGAAAACTTTCTCCTAGGAAAAAGAGACCTAAGCAGGTCTGCAACAGGCCCATCCAAACCATTCAGAATTCTCTCTGGAGGGAGAGGTCAAGAAGCCAGAAGTCCATTAAAAACCATCACAAGTGAAAAAAAGTGTTATATTTGTCAAGAGAAGGGACACATAGCTAAATTTTGCCCAAGGAAAAGCACTAAAGGCCCAACGTCTGGATCGTTTTGTGCTTGCAGTGACTTTGTGCGGCCAATCCAAATTAATGGACAGACTGTGGATGCTTTGCTGGATTCTGGCAGTAAACTAAGTTTGGTAAAGGGGGACCTAATAACTGAGAAGATGGACTTTCCCAAAGTGCCAATTACTTGTGTTCATGGAGATACAAAAAATTACTCCACATCAAATATTGAACTTCAGTTGGATGAGAAATGTTTTACCATGCCAGCAGTTGTTGTTCCGGAACTACAAGTACCAGTGATCCTTGGAAGAACCACTCCTGGATTCAAAGATTTGCTAATGGGGGAAAGCCAGTTGTCTGCTGTGACTACCCGAGCTAAAGCAAAGGCACACAAGAGAGATGAGACTTTGAAGGACATTTTCCCATTTCATGAGGACAACATGGAGCCACCATCATCAAAGCCTCCGAGCGTTCCAGGACAGCAGGATGCCTTCAGGAAAAGACTTTCCCAGGATGGCAAGTATAAAAATGCTGAACTGTGGGACACTGATATTGCATTTGAACAAAAACAGGACATTGACTTATATCCATTGTATGAACAGGGTTTAACTAACTGTAAAGTGGTGGAAGAAAGTGGTAGGCAGCCTGTTACACCCTTTTATCTAGTTGAAAACAATATTTTATATAGAGTGTGTAGTCATCCAAAAACAAGAGAACAAGTGCAACAGTTAGTTGTGCCAAAAAGGTTTAGATCCGACATTTTGAAATTAGCGCATGATGTTCCTATTGCTGGACATTTGGGGTATAAAAAAACTTTGGCCAGAGTACTTTATCGGTTCTATTGGCCTAGAGTTTATGATGAAATAACTACTTATTGTCGTAGTTGCCCAGTATGGCAGTACACAGCTTCTGTTCCTCCCAAAGCAGAACTTATACCCTTGCCAGTAATTGATGAACCATTTAATACTGTGGGTATGGATATTATTGGTCCACTAGAAAAAAAGTTCCAAAGGTAACCGTTTTATTCTTACAATTGTAGACTACTGTACCAAGTATCCTGAAGCCATACTTATGCGCACAGTTACTGCTAAAAGAGTTGCTGAGGAAATTTTGAATGTGTTTAGCAGGGTTGGATTACCTAAGCATATCCTTACTGATCAGGGGAGTAACTTTACATCTTCCTTTCTGTTAGAAGTTTATAAACTTCTTGGTATACAGCCCCTCAGAACTACTCCTTATCATCCACAAACTGATGGGTTGACTGAACGATATAACCAAACCTTCAAAAATATGCTTAGAAAATTTGCACATAATGATCCAAAACTGTGGGACAAATGGTTGCCCTTTTTGTTATTTGCTTATCGTGAGGTTCCACAAGAGTCTACAGGGTTTAGCCCTTTTGAATTGTTATATGGGAGACGACCCAGGGGACTCTTGGATGTTATTAAAGAGGTATGGGAAGGTAGAGCTGGTCATCAGAAAAATGTGGTGGAACATGTGTTGGAAATGAGAGAGAGATTAATGAAATTGATTAAGGTAGCCCATGATAATGTCCGTAAAGCAAAAGTTTACCAAAAGAAATGGTATGATCAGCATGCCAAAAATAAGTCAATTAAAGTTGGAGATAAGGTTCTTCTCTTGCTTCCTAGCAGTGAGAATAAGTTGTTGGCCAGATGGCAAGGGCCATATAAAGTTGTTAGACAAACAGGTCCTGTTGACTTTGAAATTGAAACCCCAGATAAAAAACAAAAAAATAAGGTTTACCATGTAAATTTATTAAAACGTTGGCTTGAACCAGAAGTTGATCCTACAAATAGCATTACCGGTACTATTGTCGCAGAGGTTTCACAGAATATGTCTGAAGAGATTTATGATTTGTTGAAAAATTGTGCACACTGGTCAGAGGTAACTTTGAATCCAAAGTTATCTAAAGGACAACATTGTGACATGAGGAAACTTATTGGGTCTAGTTCACATGCTTTTGGAAGTAAGCCTGGTCGTGTGTCTTTAATTTCTCATGCAATAAATACTGGAGAGCATGCGCCTATCAGGCAGAAACCTTATCGAATACCTGAAAAATTAAAGGGTGAGGCTGAAAATGAGGTGCAGGAAATGCTTAAATTGGGAGTTATTGAACCCTCCAAAAGTCCTTGGTCATCACCTGAAGTGATGGTTGGGAAAAAAGATGGGACAATACGATTTTGCATAGATTTTCGTAAAATTAATGCCATATCTAGTTTTGACAATTACCCAATGCCGCGTATAGATGAGCTCATAGATAGATTGGGGTGTGCAGAATATATTTCTACCCTAGATTTATGTAAGGGTTATTGGCAAATTCCACTTGATGAGAAATCAAAAGAAAAAACTGCCTTTGTGATGCCTAGTGGTCTGTATCAGTTCAGAAACATGCCATTTGGTCTTCATGGTGCTCCAGCCACATTTCAAAGAGCCATGGACTTACTCTTGAAGGATCATATGGAGTACAGTGCTGCTTATCTAGATGACGTTGTAATTTTTAGTAAATCATGGGAAGACCACTTGTATCACTTGGAAAAGGTCATAACTGAAATTGAGAGAGCTGGTTTCACAATTAATCCACGTAAATGTGCTTTGGGATTCCAAGAAACAAAGTACCTTGGGTTTATTGTGGGTAGTGGTAAAGTAAGGCCAGAAATATCAAAAGTACAAGCCATTCAATCTGCTACTATTCCAGCCACAAAAAAAGAAGTCAGATCATTTTTAGGTCTTGTTGGTTATTATAGACGTTTTATTCCAGAATTTGCTACCATAGTTGCTCCCTTAACCGACCTAACTAAAAAGAACAGAAGAGAGGAAGTGGTATGGACAAGAGAATGTAAGCTAGCTTTTGAACAGATAAAAGAAATTTTGTGTAAGGAACCGGTCCTGCAAAGCCTGAACTTTGACAAACCATTTATTGTGCAGACTGATGCATCAGAGGTGGGACTTGGGGCAGTCCTAAGTCAAGAGGATAATGGTGAGGAACATCCTATTCTTTATTTGAGTAGGAAACTTTTCCCCCGTGAACAAAAGTATTCTACTATTGAGAAAAAAGGGCTGGCAATTAAGTGGGCTTTGGAGGCATTACGCTATTACTTACTAGGAAGAGAGTTTACTTTGGTAACCGATCATCATCCCCTCACTTGGATTCATACCATGAAAGACAAAAATGCCAGAATTACTAGGTGGTATTTAGCATTACAGCCATTTAAGTTTGAGATACAACATCGGTCAGGGACGAAGCACCAAAATGCCGATCATTTGTCTAGGTATGGTGCTGAAGTAAAAGTTGTGTGAAGAAGGACAAGCTTCCTCTTAAGGGGGAGGAATGTGAAGAGGTAAAATGTTTTGTTTTATGTTTATAATTGATTTCCTGTTTTGTAACCTTAGTTTTGGTACATGAGATGCCAGGTCTGGTAAAGCCTCTGTGTGAATGTTCTTACTGCTTCTTATTTCTTTCTTTCCTCATTAGGCTGGCCACCTAATGCTCTATTTTCTACTCTTTCTGGTCTTACCATCTGGAAACAATGTACCAAAACTAAGGAAATACTCACAATTTGTGTTTCATAAAGAAGTGTTTTCATTTACTTACCTGCAGTAGTGGAGCTGTAGTAGGGTGTGTCTGCCCTGGCCTTATAAGAGGCAAGTCTGCATCAACTCCAGTGTTTTTATAGGAGAAAACTGCACAGGATTATGGGAAATGTCTATGCTATAAAAGGACTCCATTACCCAGCAAGCTCGGTTGTTGGTGGAGTTGACACAAGGATTGCTTAGTACACGTTTTGGATATGTTCTGATGAAATAATTAGAATAAACTCCTTTGGATTTCTTTTCAATCAAGGTCTGATTGTTTTTTGGAAAATCCCATGCTTCACCCCCCCCCCCCCGCCCCCCCGCCCCCCCCCCCACCCCCCCCCCCCCCCCCCCCCCCACCACCAACACCCCCCCCCCCCCCCCCCCCCCCCCCCCCCCCCCCCCCCCCCACAGGGGGCGGGGCGCGCCCCCCCCCCCCCCCCCCCCCCCCCCCCCCCCCCCCCCACGGCCCCCAAGCCACAAAAAAGACACAACCACAAAAACAAAGGGAGAAGAAAAAAAAAAAAAAAAATTATCCCCCCCCCCCCCCCCCCCACCCCCCCCCCCCCCCCCCCCCCCCCCCCCCCCCCCCCCCCCCCCCCCCCCGCGCGCCCCGGGCGCCCCCCGGGCCCCCAGGGGGAGGAGGGGGGCCCCCGCGGGCCCCCCCCCCCCCCCCCCCCCCCCCCCCCCCCCCCCCCCCCCCCCCCCCCCCCCACCCCCCGGGGGGGGGGGCGCCGCCCCCCCCCCCCCCCCCCCCCCCCCCCCCCCCCCCCCCCCCCCCCCCCCCCCCCCCCCCCCCCCCCGCGGGCTGGCGGCGGGGGGGCCCACACGCAAACCACAACCCCCCCCCCCCCCCCCCCCCCCGGGGGGGGGGGGGGGGGCCGGCCCCCCCCCCCCCCCCCCCCCCCCGCTTTTTTCCCCCGGCGCCCCCCGCGGCGCCGCCGCGGGGGGAAAGGCGGCCCCCACAAACAACCCTCCCCCCTTTTTTGAGGGGAAAAAAACACCCCCCCACACACCTAGGTCTGCGGCGGGGGGGGGGGGGGGGGGGGGTAGGGCGCCCCCCCATTTTTAACATTTTAACGGGGGGCCCCACTCACCCCATACCCCATTCTGGGCGGCTATGCCAGCATACACCAGATGGGTGCAGATAGAGAAGCTATGGCTGGCACCCATGCATCCTAACGCGCTTCTGTGGGTCAGCTCCCCCCCCACCCCCCCCTGCCTCGTACCTGTTGGGCCCCATTCGGTTTACTAGATCTATCTGGTCTACCTGTTGTGCTAGATTCTCCCTGATGTCCCCGCGCTCATCTATGGTCTCCATACTATACAACCCCCTTCTCCCGGAGAGCCTGACTTCTGCCATGACTAAAGTGTGGTCTGAAGCTGGCCTTTACCGGATTGCTGATATGGTTGACCCTGGAACCTTGGAACTCAGGTCCTTTGCTCATCTTACAGCTAATCAAAACCTGCCAGGTACTGAATGGTTCCATTACTTGCAGGTGGTTCACTTTGTCCGCTCCCTCCATGGGTCTCTTAAGGTGTCACTCCCCACCGCTTTTGAAAAGATTTGCCGTGCAGGCATGTCCACTAGGGGCTTTATATCCTCTATTTACCAACTTCTTAACTCACAAACTACAGGCTCTCCTGTTAATCATCGCTATATGCTTAAATGGGAGGAGGCGGTGGGTAAACCCATCTCCCAGGAACAGTGGCGGATTGTATGGTCTCGGGCCCAGAAATCATCTCAGTGCATTACGTTTAGGGAAGCGCAGTATAAGCTGTTGATGCATTGGTATCATACTCCGGCTCTCCTTCATACTTTAAACCCATTAGTTCCCCCATGGTGCTGGCGCTGTGGAGCTGCGGTGGGTACCCTGCACCATATCTTTTGGACGTGCCCTCTCATCCTCGGTTTTTGGAGGGAGGTCAGGACTCTGACGACTGCTCTCTTTTTGCAAGAGGTTCCTCTTGACCCTCTTCTTTATCTCCTGAACCTTCCCCCCAGACACCTGAGCAATAAGTCATCCAGGCTTTTCTTGCATCTTTGTACTGCAGCTAAAACTCTCATAGCTAGAAACTGGAAGAAGGTGAGTCCCCCATCTAGTCTTGAGCTTGTGGCTAGAATGAAGAATGTGAGGAGTCTTGAATACCTGACTGCTGGCCTACATAATTCACGGGAAGCCTTTGGGGCTATTTGGGCACCCTGGGACATGTATTGTACATCACAGGGTCTCTGATCTCTAGTCCTCTCCTTCCCTCCCCCCCTTCCCTTTGGTCCTACCCTTGTCTTCTTAACCCCTCCATTCCCCCCCTCCCTTGTTCACTGCTTAATTTAAATGCATATTGCTTAAGGGGGAAGAGGCGGATAGCCTCTATTTACCTCAATGCTTCCTGTTTGTTTGATTATTATTGTTTTTTTTGTTTTTTCTTTATTCCTTGTTAATGAAAAATTTTTCAATAAAATTACAGTTATATAAAAAAGAAGAGTAAACAAACATGATGGAATAAGCTATGTTTTCGACATGAGAGTGAATGGAAACGGGGGAAATGGAAGGGGCTCCATCAGACATTCCATCAAGGTTTAAGTATGTTGCTCTCTCTGTGTGATGGGTGAGAGCAAAATAATATAATAACAGTAGTGTGAACCCACCCTAAAGAGGATTTTGGACTTGTTTCTATTAAAGACATATCCCCAGGATAGGCCATCAATAAGAGATTGTGGGGTTCAGACACCCAGGACTATCCATGATCTAGGTTTAAAGGAGTCTCCGTGTTCATAGGAGTGCTGTGACTTCGCTTCATCCCATAGAAGTCAATGAAACAGACGTGCGATGTAAACAGAGAAGAGGTCACAGCGTTCACATGAGTAGCATAACCTCTTTGTAAAGCACTCCTATTTACCATCTATTGTCAAGACCATCACTATTTGACAATAGCTGCTCCCTGTCTATGACCTGAAGTGCAGATCTTAACCTGGGGAAATTGACCTTTCCAGAGCTAAATGTTTTTGCCCTCCCAGTCTGAGTTTGTAAAGGTTAAAAAGAATGTAATTATATTGTGCTCATTGTTACTAAGGTTTCCGCAAACAGCGTAGGATCTTCTACAAACTGACCCACAGAAATATCCTGCAAGAAGGAATTTTCTCCTTTTGACCCCAGTAAACAGAATCTTCTCGAGCTAGAGAGGTACAATATGTTTTATGTAGAAGAGTTGAAGTGGGATTCATTTTTTTTCACTCTTTGTTACAATATTTAGAAATGTTCCCCTTGCCCCAACTTCGTGTTGATTCCCTGTCTGTATTTCAGGGACTTATGTCTGCTACTCGCCTACTGTCACCTGGAACTGTGGCACAGTTTCTTGGCTTCAGTCACACTTGATGGTTACAAAGGTTTTAACAACTTGGGGTCGGTACAGACAACATTTGTCAAGGCCACAGCCCAAGCACATTGAATCCCCAACCGTGGGTGCAACATGCTTTTATTAGTTAAACTACATCCAGTAGGAACACTCTGGAATATACTGAAAGGGCCTAAAAGAGTTCCTTAAAGTGAGTCTTTTAACACCTACAGCAACTCTTCACATCCTTCAATAGAGGCTGCCACTGATCCAGGTGAAGTTGGATTTTGTCTGGATGGTGTGTCTGGATGGTGGACAAGGAAACTGTGGGAGCTGCTCGTGTTTATCGGTGGATCAAACGATTCTCTCTACTAGTGGTCTGTCTAGGCCATGTGTGTGCCCCCTTCTGTAACCGCTGCTCCCAACATCTCCTAATAGTTGGGTCACAATGGCCTAGATGGCAGGCAGTTTGTTCTCCTTCTGTCAGCCCATCTCAAAGTCTTTCAACTGGGCAAAATGTCTTCGAGTACATCATAGATACATGTCTAGTAGTCAACTATCTCTCACCAAGAGATACGCTACCTAAAAGTAGCCTCTGAGAGCATTTTTATATGACAGTGGAAGAAGATATTTATGCCATCATGTGGCAACACCCAATGTCTAATCAGACTACACATGTAGTAATTTATATATGTGCCTGAGACATAACTGGAGGCTGAATTTTAAATTTATATATGCATTAAATTATATTATATATATACCCCATGACTGCAACAGTCCATATTATTGGTACCCAATGAAATCATTAGTCAACATCTATCTTATTTGACCAGCTATAGAGAAAGAGACCTTTCACAATTCCTTATTTATTGTAGGGTAGGAGATTTTAAGACGACAAATAGTTTGAAAGGTATAAATCAAAGTCCTGGATTCTCAGAACCAGAATTTCCAGTTTAGCCAGTATCACTAAGCCTATTTTGAGTCTAATGCTAAGTCTTCTTCAAGATATCAAGCAATCTCTGTGCAATCGTAAACGTATGCAGACATATGTTTTACTTGCCATAGTAACCCTTTAAAATGCAAACCTATTAAGGCAATTTATCTGTAGAGCTTTAACTCCAGGAGAGCAGCTGCTTAAAAAAAATGTTTTCTGGGCTATCCTTAGGATGCCGACACACAAAGGGGAGAGGAATGGACCTGGTAGTAGAATGAAACTGGCAATGATATTGCTACATCAGAGAAGCTATCATAGTAAACGTATATAAGAAGGATTTTTCAATTTCACTGTTAAACACATTAAAGGGATGTTACAGGCTAAAAATATTAATGACCTGTTCAAAGAATAGGTTATCAATATCAGATGTGTGGGGGTCTGACACTTGGCACTCCCATGGATTAGGTGTTTTCACCATCTGATACACAGAGAATGGAGCAGGAAGCAGATGGATCTGTTCTCTGTGTAGTGGCTTGACCAGCTCCCATTCACTGGAATAGGAGCTGAACTGCAGTGACTCAATTCCACCACTACACAGAGAACAGCACTCTCTGCTTCCTGTTCCATACAGCTAATCCATGGGGTTGCCAGGAGTCAGATCCCCACAGATCTTAAATTATTGTCTTTATCTTTAGGATAGGTCATCAATATTTTTAGCCGAGAGAACCTCTTCAAGGCTGAGGCCACACATAGTGGAAATGCAGCGGGAAAAAACGCTGCATTATACAGTCCTGGCAAAGTGAATGCGATTTTATTTAATCTCTTCCAAACATTACAGAAAAACTGTGCAAAAAAGGCGGCAACTAATTTTACTTGCAAAAACCCTGCATTCTCCCCAAAGACTTAAATGGTGGTAGGCACAAATGCAGCAGAAAAGAAGAGATTTTGGTATTGCATTTTCCACTGTGTTTAATTCCACATCATTTTTTAGCTGTGTTTCATTATGTGTGGCCATAATCTATAAGAACTTTTTATCTGGCTGGACAATCCCTTTAATATTGGTTCTCTGATTTCTACTGTCCAACCTAGGACGACATGTGGTTGAGTCGCCTTTGCTGTGTTCTTCATTGACAGACAGAAAGAAAGGAGCAGTGTCACCAGCACCTTCAGGACCAGTGCACTAGTCATACTACTTGTATTGTGCATGCTTATGACTGTATACTTCATTTTCATACACTTTGATATAAAAAGACACCTGTCATCAGTATATGTCAGCCAACATTATACTTGTGTAAAGAAAAGTGTATAAAGGGCAAGTATAAGATAAGTACAAACAATGCTAGTCATAATGTGTATATTGATGCTACCCATTGGTCAAAAAAATTTCGGGTGTGCACATTAGGGTGTGCCTGGGAACACCAGGAACACCCTGTGTGCATTCCTATATAAGAAAGACATTCTCAAGTTTCAGTTAAAAGGCCCTGTGCTGTAGACAAAATATACTGTATGATGCAGTTATGGAAGTAATATCAGATATTAGATAATAATAAATGTATAAACCAGTTAGATGTACAATAAATGATCACAAATTTGACCACCTTGAAACTTTCAGAAGAAATGAGTAGCTAGCAAAGTTGATAGATGATGTGTCTCATTGGTGGAGGCCTGACAGCTGGGCCCCCCCACCCACCATTCACAGGTCCCAAAGACTATGAATGAAGCAGCAGTGTGCATGCATTTCCGCTCTCGTAATAGGTGGGGGTCGCTGCAGTAGGATCCCCAACAATATGACATTTTTAAAGGGGTTGTCCAGTTTCAATCAAATATTGAGAGACAAATGTTATTGTTTGTATAATGAAAAGTTGTACGTTTTTTCCAATATACTTTCTGTGTCAATTCCTCATTGTTTTCTAGATCTCTGCTTGCTGTTACTCATTCTGCTTACTTCCAGTAGATAAAAATCAGTCCATGGTCATGTGATGGGCACACAGGTGCACAGCTCGTTACCAGGCAGATGTCTGATTACTGAGCTGTGACTGTAACGAGCTGTGCACCTGTGTGTCCATCACATGACCATTAACTGATTTTTATCTACTGGAAGTAAACAAAGAATCACAGCAAGCAGAGATCTAGAAAACAATGAGAAATTGATAAGGGAAGTATATTAGGAAATTGTACAACTTTTCATACAAACAATAACACTTGTCTCTCAATATTTTTCTGAAACTGGACAACTCCTTTAAGTTTCAATCTTGGGAGTACCCCTTAAAAAAACTGTCATTACGGGAATGTCATCTAATGTACTAACATTATGTTATAGCGCAGAAGAAGGGCAGATGGGTATATATGTAGTTTTGTGGTAAAAGGTTTAGTGTAACTTGTCATTTACTGTTTGAAATCATTGTAAGGCCCGGCTCACATCTGCGTTCGGTTTCCGTTCGAGGTGTCCGCTTGGGGACTCCCCCAACGGAAACCTATATGTATGGAAAAGCGGTTTACCTAAGGAAATCTGCGGTCCCCATAGACTATAATGGGGTCTGTATGGTTTCCGCACGAAACATGCGGAAACAAATGCTGCTTGCAGCACTTTTCTCTCCGCTTGCTTCGTGCGGAAACCGAACGGAAACCACACGGACCCCATTATAGTCTATGGGGTCTGCAGGTTTCCTTGGGTAAACCGCTTTTCCATGCGTATAGGTTTCCGTTTCGGACCACCTGAACGGAAACCGAACGCAGATGTGAATTGGCCCTAACTCTGGGCTTTGGATTTCAGTAGGTGGTGCCACTCAATAATTGGCAGCCTTCCCGTATGACCTGTATGTCCTCTTTAAGGCTGAGGCCCCACTTTGCGGAAACTGAGCTTTTTTATTGCAGATTTTGCAGCGTTTTTTTTTTTTGTTTTGTTTTGGGGTTTTTTAGAGCGAAAGCCAACAATGGCTACAATAGGATTGGGAAATATATAGAAAGCTCTTATAATTCTCCCTTCTGCTCAATCCACTCCTGGCTTTGGCTAAAAAAAATGCAGCAAAACCTGCAACGAACAAAGCTACATTTCCACAACGTGGGGCCTCAGCCTGAGGCTGGGGCCCCATGTGGCGTAAATGTCATCCACCCATTGCAGAAAAAATATGCGCAACGGACATGCTGTGATTTCCAAAACCGTTGCGGTTTTGGAAATTGCAGCATGTCAATTATGCCTACAGAAATGCCAGCAGTTTCCCTATAGGTTAATGGAAGCAGAAAGTCCGCAGAGGAAACTTCAGCTCACTTTCTTTGAAAAGCACTGCAGGAAAAACTGCATGCGTTGCAATTGCAGTTTTTCCCGCAGTGCTTTTTTGCTGCGGGTCGCTAGGGCCTTAGCCTAAAGGGGTTTTCCTGTCTAATAGCTTTTTTCATACTGATGATCTAATCAGTATCTGATTGCAGGCGATCCAACACCCAGACCCCAAACCAATCAGCTGTGGATGGGGCCGGAAGCAGCTCTGCTGCTATTCAAGTCATAGGCACAGAACCACTACACAGAGCCAATCCAGAGCCACTGCTAGAGTGGATGTAGCTTACAGCTCTATGCTTATTACTTGAACAGGAGCAGAGCAGCTTGTAGCCCAATCTACCGTAGTAGGATCTAGTGCCCAGAGCCAGCCAGACTAGCTAATGGGTGGTGGGTTTTGGGTGTCTGATCCCCTGCAATCAGAAACTAATGGCCTACCCTGTGGAAAGGTCATTAGTATAAAAATTTTGTTGGGGCTGAAAAGGCCCAATGTTGCAGAAAAGCTGCTTTTTCTGTTGCAAATTTTGCTGCGTTTTTTTTTTTTAGCCTAAGCCAATAGAGGCTACAATAGGAATGGGAAATATAATTGAAGTACTTACATTTCTACCTTCTGCTCAATCCACTCCTGGCTTTGGCTCGGCAGCAAAATCTGCAACAAAAAAAGCATCTTTTCTACAATGTGGGGCCTCAGCCTAATTTTGTCCCCAGAAATCATAAGCTTGCCAGGGTCTTATAACATTAGTGTACATGCTCCACCAAGGTTGGTATAACCATCATAGATACACTTATGCTCCATCTTATAACCAACTTTAAAGACACTATCGTATTGTGGTACTTGTCACAGTACCAGCTACATGAGTGTGGCTGTGCCTGGCACTACAACTTAAGCTGAACCACCAGTCAAGGCTAAGTGCTACAGGACAACATAAAGTCGCACAAACATTGCACAACTAAAACAGTTGCATAACCTGTCCACGACTTACTGTTCACTTTTTTTTTTTAAAGCTCTGATTTGAATGTAAAAAATACTGTCAAGTCATAGACATGTTGCATGCGGTTTGCAGTCACATGCGACTTCCATTGAAGTCTATGGTAAAAATGCTGCATGTGACTTGTGCCCAAAATCCAACAGGTTTGGATTTTCTACAAATGTCATGTTACAGTCGCATGATAACACATGTCACATTGTCATACCACAGATATCCATTTTACTTTTTGTCGTGCCACTTCTGTGTCTTTTTCCTGTTGCGTTGCAGACGCATGATGTTGCAAGGCGACGCCATAGATATACGTTGAAATTTTTGTTGTGCAACTTTGTGACTTTTTGTCGTGCAACAACATATAACGCCATATAGCCCTAAATATTTGGAGTACAAAAAAAAAATACCATTGTATATGGAACCAGCACTACAGTCGTTTGTGAATTTCCAAGCACTTTGGACAACTAATCTTATCAAAATTTCACAAAACAAAGCAAATGGCTAACAGGAGAATTACCAGAAGAGTTCACAACACAATTTACATACCTGTGCTAATTGTTTGAACTTGGTTAGTTTACATATCACCATAGGGATATGCGAAAAAACCAGTTTGGTTCCTCTATTCAGATGCATGTACATTAGCACATCAACCAAGAAGAGCTTTAAAGTATTGTGATGTAAAAGAAACTTAATTGAATCAAGAGGTTCAATGTTAACCAAAGATATTAATTAGATATGCAGAATACCTGGACCCCCCCCCCCCTTCCTGCATAAATCAGCTGTTCCAGGTGGTCTCTGGCTCCAGAACCTATACAGGGGACATAGCCAGAAACAGAAGGATAAGTCATGAGCCCCAAGATGGAAACCCTTTTAATAAATACTCCCTAAAGGAAGTATTCCACTAGATTTGTCCATATACAGCTATTAGCTGTGGTGTGTAGGGTAATTCCTATGCCTACCTGTACCTTCCCTGGGCTTTATCAGGTCAGGGCAGACATACCCTGCTGCAGCTCCACTACTGCATGTCTGATAAAGGTCCATGTTGGACAGAAAACATTCACATGACATTTTATGGATTGCATCTCCTGTATATATAAAATTGATTTGCATCAAATAAACTATGCAAAGTCAAGTTACTGAGTTCCTGGATTATATTTGGATTACTTGTTAGGGTGAAACCCTTCCAGTGCACCGAAAATTACCATTGTGTATGGAGCACCGTGATTACACAACTATATGATGAGAGCAATAGACATCAATTAACGGTAGTGTGAACTTACCCTTATTGTACCCTTACAATTGTACTTCGGTATCAGTGGTGAACCTAGCCTCTTTGCTGCCTGAGGCGGACTAAAAGACACACCCCCCCCCCAAAAAAAAAAAAAATTGCGTTTCCATGCTACTAGCTTCACACGCTGCTATTGTCGCACAATAAACATACACAAAGTTACAAAACAGTTTTTAAGAATTCTTCTTTCTGTATTACTTCAGTGTCAGAGATCAACAACACGGCATCCCAAAGTCAACCTTCCAAATTCTCTGCCAAAATTATGACATTCAGTGGAAGGACCGCTCCCTTAACCCTTAGCCGCACCAGGACGTACAGTTACATCCTGATGCATGTGACTAAACGTGACGGCCGTTCTGAAACAGAGCGGCCGCACTAGCTGCGGGGTCTGCGTTGTTTCATACAGCAGGGACCCGGCAGCATCACGGGCATTTAACCACTCAGATGCCGTGGTAAAGTGCATATAATACTGTGTGGGAGCCACCGTGGGCGTATAATACTGTGTGGAAGCGACCGTGGTCATATAATACTGTGTGGGGGCCAATCTGGAGCATATAATACTGTCTGGGGGCCACTTCGGAGCAAATTGTACTGTTTGGGGACCACTGTGATTCGCATAGGTTTCACATTAAGGATGGTTCTATTACACTACTCTGCTGTTGTTGTTCATATTTTTATCTGTACTGTTGTACTGGTTTTTATTTTTGAAAACCTTTGAAAATCAATAAAAACTACAGTTTAATAAAAAAAACCAAAAAAAAAAAACCCATTGAAGTAGCAAACTTTGCGAAAACCAACATTTGTGTCCACCTCAAAACTTTTGGCCACAAACATAAATAGGTGGATATCCCATGGAATAACTTCAAGTTCTTATCATCTGTTAATAGGCGCATCTCCACTGATTCCAGCACATTTGGAATTTTTTCTCTGGCCCCCACCATTACTGAGCTACAAGCGTAGTTAGTTTTGGTGTCCTATTTAAACTCTGTAATGTTAGGAGGGTGGTGTCAGGCAGGAGCAGATAAAGAGGCGTGATTCCCACCATTGGAGAGAGGTTCTTCCTCCAGCGATCTCAGAATTGATAGCCCGACTGAAGGACATCCGCAGTCTGGAGTACTTGACCGCCTCCCTTAACCATATGGTAGAGGCATTCGAAGCAATTTGGTCCCACTGGGATGCCTACTGTGCCACACAAGGTCTCTGAGATCTGACCCCCTGCTTTGTTTTTTCTCCTTATTGTTCTTTCCCTTTGTCTTGTCTTATATACTCCCTAAATCTTGTCTCTGTGTTGCTGTTTTTTATGTACTTAACGGATTATTTGCTATGAAGAATACTCTGTACTTGATCTGTGTCTCTTTCAAAAAACTTTAATAAAAACTACAGTTTAAAAAAGAGGCGTGATTCAGAGCTCCAATCAGAGGCAGCCAGTGTCAGAGCTCAGAATCATACTGCTTGTCTGCCTGACACCGCCCTCCTGACAGTACAGAGCCTAAATAGCACATCAGGCACTACAAGTAACAGTACTAATTGCTCAGGAATGGTGGGGCTAGAGAAAAATTCCAACTGTGCCGGAATCAGTGGAGCAGCGCCTAATAATGTAAAGAACTGGACTTGTTGGAGATGGTGAAAGGTCCTCTTTAATATTGCTCTTTTTATGTATGTAGTTAAGGCCTTTAAAAAGGACCTCTCACCACCTCCACCTCTTTACATTCTGAATAGGCACTGCTCCACTGATTCCAGCACAGTTGGAAATTTTTCTCTAACCCTCACTATTCCCGAGCAATCATTTCTGTTATGGTCAGCATAGTTATGCACTCGTCTGTCTGGTGGGTGGTCCTGGGTACAATTGTGCTGAAACTAACAGACAGAACAGAGGTTTTGGGGCCCCCTCCCTCACATAAAAATGACATTGCTAAAACATGGTCTCATAACCCAGCATACCCACATCTATGTATGTGTTTTGGTTGCTTCAGTTTAGGGGCATATTTTGTGGTTTATAGTTTTAGCTTCTACTATCCTGTCTCCGGGTCTGACGTCACATTTTGTGAATGGAAAGTCAGAGAGAGTTCACTACTAAATTAGGAAAATTATAAAATTATAATTATTCTTCTGCAGTGCTTGGTAAGAAGACAGAAGATGAAAACACATGGTAGTGTTCTGGAACATAAAGCTTCATTATCCCAAAGGGAATGTGTGAACTGATTTGCATTAAAAGCCTCTTTTCTTGAGAGAAATACATAAATGAATTTAGTGGTAAAGATAAAACAGGAATTGTTCATTATGTTAATTGCCTGAAGTGTCTTCTAAGCAGCACTTGATACTTACATAACTACCTACACATCATGGAGAGCTTATGAAACATCACAAATGTTGATACTCTAACACCTTCCCACCTGCACCATGTAAATTAACAGGCTAATGGCTCCTAATCCCATACTACACTCACCACAAGCATGATGGAGATCACCGCCTTTTTCATGTAAGTATGAACTAATGCCAGTTAAAAAAAAATGGGAAAAAGTTTTCTATTAAACTACAGTTATTATTTTTTCCAAAATATTTTCTAAATTTTCAAATAAAATTGCTTAATTGGTTCTACAATAGATTGCAACATTTCTGCATTGCAGTATAGTGTGCATTTTAGCCGACATATATTAGTTCCTGTTTCTGGCTGGACCTAATAGGCATTCCTTCCTGATGGCCAGCAAGCTATTGTTAGGATTCTTGGCTGTCATGGTAACACCTTAATCACTTCATGGGGGAGGGGGAGAGAAAAGGAGTATTCCTTGTCTCTAAACATTAAAATGTAGTAATCTGATGGAGTCTGTCATAGCCCGAACCTGGCAGTGATGGAGCAGGCATAGTAGCTTCTGTGCCAGCACCCTACCATTATGGCACTGAGCATTAATTAACAGCTCAGCAAGACATAACAGTACAAAGCTGAACAGGAGGGTTAAAGGATACAAGGCTGTCACTGGCCATGTCAATCACCAAATCAAGCCTTTAATTAATAATAATGCATTAACAACTTGTTTGAGGTGGAAAGGCCACAGCAGCCACATAAATTACCTCTTGTATAACAATAACAGACTCAAATATTAAGAATGTATACATTTGGACCACAGGTGTCAAACACAAGGCCTGGGGGCAAACCTTTTGTTTTGTGGCCCGTGGCACAGGACTGCTTCTGCAAGAAGCGACCTGAGGCGGTAGACTCATGGCATGAACTGGGGGGCAACATTCTTTTTGAATCGTCCGCTACGTATTGGATTATTACAATAGGTAGCTGCAAATAATTTACTCACCCATCCATGCTCCTGTCCAGGCCAACCTCCACTGCCATCTCTAGGGGCCAATGCACATTGTGTCACAACACTGAAGAACGCCAGCACGTTATGTCCTGGTGTTCTTCAGCGTCTGGTACAGCGTGCCCTACTGCTGGCAGCGAAGGCCAGCCTGGACAGGAGCATGGATGGGTAAATTATTGGCAATTACCAGTCTATGGGGTCCGCAGGTAACCGCTTTTTAATTGGACCCGAAGCGGAACCAAAGAATGGAAACCACAGCACAGATGAGAACCTAGATTTATCATGTGCCAAGTATAATACTGGAGTCTTACTATGCTATAATGAGGCCTTTAGACCCGCTCAGCCTCCAGGGCCCGGTAGCGACTGGTACTTCTGCACCCCTATAGCTACACCTATGACTTGATGGATTTGTGTCTTTATCCAACATTATCAGTTATGTTTCTACTGTTACCATTCATGCTGGACACATGCAAGTGTCACACATGCTGAAGCCACACTACCTATTACACACACTGTACAGAATACTTGCCATTAGGAATGAGAGAAACTCAGCAGATTTGTTCCAAGTCCAAATAATATAGTTCTAACTCAAAAGTGCTCCAACAGGCCTTGAAAAGTGTATTTGGTACTCTGAAGTCTCGTAGGACTGTATCCAACTACTTTCAAGCTCTTAAAGCCTGGAAGGAATATTAGGAAGTATGCCATAAAGACTAGATCATCTAAACAGCATTAGTAATGCCAAAGTGACAGCAACATACAGTCATAGGAAAACCAAAGTCCACCCTCTTCAAATTCCATGGTTTTATGTATCCAGACCTAATTTAAAAAATGTGAAAAATTGAAGAATTAGGGAATTAAGAGGATAAGTAGCAGTGAGGTATTGTTTTTCAGAATTCCCTTGATTCAGTGAGGGTGAACACCTCTATGGAAGATGAAGTTTTGGCAGTTTTCTGGTCTGGAGCACAAAGCCAAGGAGAAAATACACCACCAATGGTCTTAGAGAAAAAATTGTTGCTACCCATCAATCTGGGAAGAGTTATTAGGCCATTTCCAAACAATTTCAAGCCCATCAGTCTTCAGTGGGAAAGAATATTCACAATTGGAAATCGTTCAGTATAGTTGACAATCTTTCCAAGAGTGGACATCCCAACAAAGTCACCCTAAAGTCAGACCGACCAATGCTCAGAGGAATTGCAAAAAAACTGAAGAGCATGGTATCTACAGGTCTCAGTTACAATGATAAATTCTCATGTTTATGACAGTCCAATTAGAAAAAGACTGGAAAAGTATGACTTGTTTGGAAGGGTTACCAGGAGAAAGTCTCTTGGAATATGGTAGCATGGCTTAACTATGTAATGTTGCATCCAGAGGTAACCAAATAACAAGTAACGATGAGGCCTCATAGCAGAACTGGGGCCCCATTCTATCATGACAACCTTAAGCAGCAAGTTTGGAGCTGGAGAAGTGTACAATTATTTTGGTCTACTTTACACACAGTAATAACATACATAGTGATTTTATTGTACAGATAATGCATGCAGTGATGTTACAATACTGGAATGATGCACATAGTGCTATCACAGTACAAAAATAATGCCCACTGCGATGTCACAGTATTGGGACAACGCACACAGTTATGTCACAGTACTTGGATAATGCATAAAGTGATGTCAAAATGCTGGAATAATGCACACAGTGATGTCACACTATTGGAATAATAAACACAGTGATGTCACAGTATTGGCATAATAAACATAGTGATGTCGCAGTAGTGGAATATTGAACACCGTGATGTCACAGTACCAGGATAATGCACGCAGTGATAACATAGTATCGGGATAATAAGCACCACGATGTCACAGTACAGAAGTAATATATGATACCATAGCACATGGTTAATGATGTGACATCATGGAGGCATTATGATGTCCATATAAAGAAATGGAGGCGCAAGGAGATGGGGCCCTAGTTATTGGGCTCCATAGCAGCTGCTAAGTCTGCTACCCTGATAGTAAAACCCATAGTTGCATCTGAACAAACCACAAGACCAAAGTGAAGATATTTGGCCATAATGTATAGCGCCACGTTTCGTGAAAAGCAAACACGGCATATCAGCACAAACATCTAATACCAACTGACAAGCAGGATGTTGGATGGGTGATGCTTTGGGCTTGTTTTGTAGCCACAGGACCTGGGCATCTTGCAATCATTGAGTCGACCATGAACTCCTCTGTATACCAAAGTATTTTAGAGTCAAATGTGAGGCCATCTATCCAACAGCTAATGGTCGTCCGAAACTGGGTCACACATCAGGATAGTGATCCCAAGCATCACCAGCAAACAGTCAAACAGAATGGCGGAGAAGGATCAGATGTTGCATGCTCCAGTAAGTCCAGACCTCAGCCCATTGAATGCCGTGGTGGGCTTAACCCCTTCCCGCTGCACCATTTTTGTTTTTGGGAAAATTGTACTTATGCTTTGATATATTTAATATTTGGAGATGTTGTGGTGGAATTAATGGGGTAGTTGTGGCGTTCATCTGATTGGTTTTTCGGGGGTCGTTGGTCCCTGTGGCCTTCGTGGCGGTTTACCTAGGCGGCGCCCTGACTTAATGGGGTCCGTGTGGTTTCCACTCGGTTTCCGTACGCATGCAGACTTTTCTCTCCGTTGCTTTGTGCGGCCGCGGATCCACACGGACCTCATTTAGCCTTGGGGTCACAGGTTTCCTTGGGTGTTTTCTTGCGTGGTTTCCGTTGTGGGGGTACGAACGCAGATGTGCCGCCCTTACAGTGTTCAGTGTAGGTATAGTTTTTGTTAGGTTTTGTAATCTTTAAATTCTTGGAGTAGCCACATTCTGATACCTGTAACTTTTTTACACTTCTGTATACTGGTGCATAAGGCGTCTTTATTTTGTGAGGAGATGTACTTTTTATTTTATTTATTATTTGTAATAACACAGCGGATGTCATTAAGACAGCTGTGATAGATTAATGTTCACAAATCTCAATGAGTTGAGGAAGGTTGTAGAGAAGTGGTCCAAATTTTTTCCAGAATTATGCAAGAAACTGATAAAGTTGTGAAGGTGGTTCTAAAAGCTGTTAATTCATGGGGTGATATAGCTTTTCCATTGCGGCTTCATTTTTGCTCAATAAATAATTCAAGAGTGAAATCTGTTATGTGTTGTTGTTCATCTGGGTTGTATTTACCTAATTTTAAGATCTTCTAAGGGCAATTTATTGGATGCCCTGATACACAAACCATAGAATTCAGGGATATACTCTCTCTGTTTTTCTCATGATTGTATATGGCTGTAAATGGATAGTAGTCAGTGACAACAAACAGCGTGTTACCACACACTGCTTTTTAAAATAGAGAAAAACAGTCCAAATATACATACATGGCGTATCGGAGAAGCTGCTTTTACGTGTTCCAAAAATACTCTTGTGCTGTGGAATATGATAGTGTGGAAGAAAGCTAAATAAATAATATCCACCCACCACTTCCACTCCTACAGGTTTGAAAATCTGTCAAAAATTATCTGATATTTTGATCGCTGTTTCGGTCATGCCCAGATGAACTTAAATGCAGATAATGGCGTGTAAGGCTGACTTGCAGCAGAAAATACGGTAATGGAAATTTGAGTGGTGCATTATATGGAAGAAATGAGTCCTGCCGTGCGACAATTGTCACTTCACTTGGACACAGACCAATTTAATATATGTAAGAATTAATTTGTGTGACTGTTGTGATGCAGCCCTCTAACATCAATGGCTGTCCCCTCGCCCTGTCTAACCCTATATATATGACATGTGTGGCTGTTTTTTAATAGTTATCACACAGCCACATTAATTTTACTGTATGTGAATGGGTGCTATTTATATGACCAATATTTTGATGGTCCACTGTACGGAGCTTCAAAATATGGTCATACTTTTTTTGTTCGTACACTCACTGTATGAGGGATAGGGATTCATGAGTGGGTGCCCCTTGGGCCCGGTTTTCCGTTTTGCACCTTGGTCCTGTGAATGTAGGCTAATACGTGACACTGTGTGCCTTCTGTCTCTCTATCAATTTATAATTTGTAAGAAATCCTCTGCGGACTTTCTGTGAAAGCACTGCAGAAAAAAATGCTGCGTTTTCGCCGCGGTCTTTTCCGCTGCGCTTTTGGCTGCGGCTGCTTGTGGAGCCTTAGCCTCAGTGCGTTCTATACGTTGTAACCTTAGCTTCAGGCCAATGTTCAATTATTCTTCCTGATTTCCCCATACTTCTCTGGGTGGCTTATCTCCTGTAGAAACAGAGAGTATATAGGGAACAACAACTGCTCATCCTTCTTTCCCCACTTTCGTTGGACACAAAGTCCTGCTGTTCGCTTTGTTTCTGCGAAAAAACTGTCTTCGCGCCGGGGTGTGCCGCCCCGCTTGCTTTCCCTTCAAGTGAATGGGTTTTTAAAGCAAAGCGTTGCAAACCTTTCCCTATCCAGTTTTCCGTCATTTAGGTCAGATTCGCGGCGGATGGAGTGCTGACGCAACTGTGAACCCACCCTTATGTTGTCTGGAGAAAGTCTAGTTGCCCCTATACATGAATTCAGTGTGTAGAGAAGTTACTTGGAGTGTACTTGAAATCTTAGAGCGATTATAGAGGATTGAGGCTGGCAATGTAAATTTGGTAATGCAAGGAGTTTTTTTATGTGAATGCTAGCATAATTATTTATATGTACATTAGGAAGACAACTACTGCTGACCAGTCTCTTGTCCATAACTATGAACAGTTACTAGTAATGACCCTGACTATAGGCTGTAGTATATGACACCTACTACAAACATCCTCCAAAACCTTCCAACACCTGTAAAGGTTTATTAAGTATGACTGCATCAAACACAGAGTAAAAGGACACTCATACCAAAAATATCCGACCATTAACTAAACAGGGCAGGTGTAGCAAGTAATTAAACAAAGCAATGCCATTTTATATGTACATAAAATGACAGGAATCCTTATCAGCAGGTAACCATTCTTTAGTGTGCTAGCTGGAATCAGAAGAACACAACTACAAATGTCTGGTAACTTTCAGGTGAATGTAATGTGGCTGAATTTTGTGTCTTCGCCCTCTAGTGAGCCCCGCTATGGACCCCCTCCTGTTTGCTTATCGACCGGGCATTGGGGTAGATGATGCCATCATCCACCTTCTGCACAGGGCTCTGTCTCACCTGGAGAAACCAGGGAACACGGTGAGAATAATGTTCTTTGATTTCTCCAGTGCTTTTAACACCATACAGCCCAGGTTACTGAGGGACAAGCTGGGCCTTGCTGGAGTGGACCACCACCTCTCCAACTGGATCCTAGACTACCTCACAAATCGACCTCAATACGTGAGAGCCCAAGACTGTGTGTCAGGTACCGTGATCTGTAATACGGGGGCACCTCAGGGTACGGTTCTCGCCCCTTTCCTCTTCACACTGTACACTGCAGATTTTAGGTGCAACTCATCCAGCTGCTACCTACAGAAGTATTCTGACGACTCTGCAATAGTAGGCCTCATCACAGACGGCGATGACAGGGAGTACAGAGAACTGAACCGGTTTTTTATGGACTGGTGCCACCAGAACCACCTGAAGATTAACGCGGGGAAGACCAAGGAGATGGTGGTGGACTTCCGTAAAGGCAGAAGCCCTCCTAAACCAGTGGACATCCTGGGGACGGGCATCGAGATTGTGAACACCTATAAGTACCTGGGTTTGCTCCTTAATAATAAGCTGGACTGGGCAGATCATATGGAGGCCCTGTACAGGAAGGGCCACAGCAGGCTCTACCTGCTTAGGAAGCTGAGAGCCTTTGGAATCCGGGGGGCACTTCTTAGGACTTTCTTCAACTCGGTAGTGGCATCAGCCATCTTCTTTGGAGTGGCCTGCTGGGGGAGCAGTATATCAACCAGGGACAGAAAGAAACTTGACAAGCTGATTAGATGGGCCAGCTCTGTCCTGGGGAGCCCACTGGACCCAGTGCAGGTGGTGGGTGACAGAAGGATACTGTCCGTGGTGAGCTCCATGCGGGAGAATAAGTCCCATCCCATGCATGAGACTGTGATTGCGCTGGGCAGTACTGTCAGTGACCGACTGCTCCACCCTAGGTGTGAGAAGGAGCGCTATCGGAAGTCTTTCCTCCCCACCGCGGTTAGGCTGTACAACCAACACCGACCTAAGCGGAGATCATTACACACAGAAAACTGAAATATCTCTCTGCCTGTTAAATCCCCCCCCCCCTCCCTCTGCTACGTCCTATCTGTCTGTCTGCTATTAATGTAATGCCTCTCACCTTGGAACATTCCTGTACATGTTGTATTTGTATTTGTATCTGCTTATCTTTGCTGCTGTAACACACTGAATTTCCCCATTGTGGGACTATTAAAGGACTATTATTATTATTATTATTGCAGCCACAATACTCAGATCTTCAATGGTTATTCTGAACTGACCTTAGAGTACAATAGAATTCTATATTGATCTAAGTTTTGGTTCAGGCTGGCTCCACAACTGCGTCTCCACCTGCAAATCCGTCTACAAGCACCGGACGAAAAACTCCTGCAAACCCAACTTTTTCGTCCAGTGATTTCAGTTAAAAAGGACAGACACCTGATGGACCCCCATTATAGTCAATAGGGCTCCATTTGTGTCCGTCATAGAATGGATCAGTTTTTTTGTTTTTCTGGTCCTCCGGCGGATCCAAACAATGGAAACAACTACGCAGGTATTAACCTAGTAAGTAGATACCACAGGAAGTTTGGGTATTGCAACTGCCTTCTAGGCACCATAATATGGCACTGGATATTATAATGATACAGCCTTTCTTATATCTACTTATGTTTACTATGATATTGTAACCTACACAAACCTATCACATACAGTTGTGCTAAAAAGTTTACATACCCCGACAGATTTTTTGTTTTTTTGGCCTTTTTTCAGAGAATATGAATAACACAAAAACTTTTTCTCCATTCATGGTTAGTGGTTGGTTGAAGCCATTTATTGTCAAACTTCTGTGTTTTCTCTTTTTTAAATCATAATGACAACCAAAAACATCAAAATGACCCTGTTCAAAAGTTGACATACCCTGGTGATTTTGGCCTGATAACATGCCCAGAAACCAAACCACGGTCAGGTAGACCAACCAAAATTTCGGCCACAATTGCCCGGAAAATTGTTCGGGATGCAAAGAAAAACCCACATATAACATCATCTGAAATACAGGACTCTCTGAAAACTATCGGTGTGGCTGTTTCAAGATGCACAATAAGGATGCACTTGAAGAAAAATGGGCTGCATGGTCGAGTTGCCAGAAGAAAGCCATTACTGCACAAATGCCACAAAGAATCTCACCTTCAATACGCCAAACAGCACAGAGACAAGCCTCAAAACTTCTGGAACAAGGTCATTTGGAGTGATGAGACAAAAATAGAACTTTTTGGCCACAACCATAAACGTTACATTTGGAGAGGTGTCAACAAGGCCTATGATGAAAGGAACACCATTCCTACTGTAAAGCACGGAGGTGGATCACTGATGATGTGGGGATGTGTGAGCTTCAAAGGCACAGGAAACGTGATCAAAGTTGAAGGAAAGATGAATGCGGCACGTTATCAGCAAATACTGGAGGCAAATTTGCACTCATCAGCCAGGAAGCTGCGCATGGGACGTACTTGGACGTTCCAACATGACAATGATCCAAAACACAAGGCCAAGTCGACTTGTCATTGGCTACAGCAGAAGAAAGTGAAGGTTCTGGAGTGGCCATCTCAGTCTCCTGACCTCAATATCATTGAGCCACTCTGGGGAGATCTCAAGTGCGCAGTATATGCAAGACAGCCCAGGAATTTACAGGAACTGGAGACTTTGTGCCAAGAAGAATGGGCAGTTTTACCATCTGAGAAACTAAAGATCCTCATCCACAACTATCACAAAAGGCTTCAAGCTGCCATTGATGTTAGAGGGGGCAATACACGGTATTAAGAACTGGGGTATGTGAGCAATTGAACAGGGTCATTTTGATGTTTTTGGTTGTCATTATGATTTAAAAAGAGAAAACACAGAAGTTTGACAATAAATGGCTTCAACCAACCACTAACCATGAGTGGAGAAAAAGTTTTTGTGTTATCATTCATATTCTCTGAAAAAAGGCCAAAAAAACAAAAAATCTGCCGGGGTATGTAAACTTTTTAGCACAACTGTAAACCAGTGTTTGGTTATATGCTGGCGCTATATAAGTAAAAACTTATTATTATTATTATTCACATCACATGAATGGAAAAATGAATGCAGATCTATGGTCTTCTATTTATATAGTGTGAACAAAAACATTTTAACATTGACTCTATGTAAATGGATGGCTATCTGTTGGCATCATTTTTACATCTGTTAAAAATCTGTTAAAAATGACATTAATGGCCCCTTAGATACTAATAAACCAACTTTATTGTTAAAACTTTGCACACAAAAACAGAGACAGGTGTGATCGGCTGATGCATTTGCATCACTTGTACTTTGTAGAATTATTATTTCACCATTGCATATGACAAATGGTGGAAGTATTTCCTAGTCAAAAGTAATTTTTTATTTTAGCATTATATGGCACTGTTATATTTCTGTTGTGTAATATTACTTTTGTACTGTTACTTGTAATGCCAAACTATTGTCAGGATGAGGACACAGCGGAGGAAGTTCATTAGATCTGCTTAGTTTTCCCCTCTACACCTTTGCTAAATGAAGTTGGCGCCTCTTGATGACCTCCTGTTGAGACTGAAGGATACAACCACTTAACACCTTATGTGCTGAGCATCTGTGACTCATCTGATGAGTGTTGTTGAACTGCTGGAGATGCTCCCTGCAGTGCTTGCACCTTGCATCCCTTTCTGCTGAGGGGGAGAACTAGAGACAACTCAAACTGGGTATCCTGACTAAAGTTGGAACTGAATATTTCCCTGCTGCCCTACCTACCTACCTGACCTACTGTACCCTATTTTGCAGACTGTGCTCTATTCCTGTGCGGCACATTTCTTGTTCTGGTATAATTTGACCCAATAAACATTATTGGATCTGTCCTTTCATCACTCATTTTGCTGATTGTGTGCACATTGTGTGACACAAGACTGATCCTTTACTTGCTACTGCTGCAAGTGGAAGCGTACAAGTGTGTCCCGACAATTGACGTACAATAGATGCACCATCTAAGTAGCAATGAAAATTACTAACCCTGTGTTCGCATCTGCTCCCCTGTATCTGTTGTTCTGTTTCATCATAGGATCAGAACAACAGATACAAGGACTTCTAAAATAGTGGACCCCATTGATTATAATGTGTTCAGATGGGTGTCCGTTCTTTTAAACGGAAATTGCCAGACAAAAAAAGTCAGACTTTCATCACTCGTTCGTCCAGCAATTTTTCGTCAGTAATTGCAATACAGTCTCCAAACGGAGGCTGTGAATCCAGCCTAACACTGATCAAACATGCAAAACAAATGTGTAGTTTAAAAAAACGCACCAACAAATGAAAATGCAGATGTGCAATAGAGTCATTCCGTGTCAAGTGGACCAATTTTAAAGGTCGTCCCCACCTCACCATCTCAGATTTTGATGAAATTTGGTACATAGTTTCTCTATGATATAAAACTAAGCTGTGCAAAATTTTAGTTCAAAAGACTAAAAATTGGAGGTTCTAGGGGACCTCAAGTAAAGGGTTGCAAAACGTCACCTGAGCAAAAATGATATTTTGGGCCAACTTCCAGAAGCTGTAAACATGGGAATGACCGACTTGGCCAATTATGATTGGTGGACCCTGTTGCACGACAGAATTGTTTGTTTCATTGCCCAATTGCACGCTTCTGGTACCTCCTGCCTCCTGAGTGTCTGTTGTTGTGTTTCTTCACTGCACCCTTGCTACAGTTTGACCTCTTAGTGAACTGTAGGCATCAAAGTAAGCCTAGCAACAGACACTCAGGAGGCAGGAGGTACCAGAAGCGTGCAATTGGGCAATGAAACAAACAATTCCGCCTTGCAACAGGGTCCACCAATCATAATTGGCCAAGTCGGTCATCCTAACTGACTGCAGTTTTCTTTAAACCTGTTATGAAACCAGGCCTCATCCTTCCAAATCCTAAAAAACATTCCTGTTTTTTCATTTTCTTGAATACAGTTTTATAACATAATGTGTTCTTTATTTAAAAAATTGGTGTTTATTGAAAGAAGAATCACTTTTATTACACTTGTATCAAGGGTGTAGTGAAGAAATCACAGGCTACTGCCCGCAAACATTTGAGGGCATTTTTTCAATCCTTATATGAAGAGACTCCAAAATGAAAACAACATATTCTGATAGAAGGAAATCTGCTCTTTCAAATGGTGCTAAAAGAAAGAAGATTGAAGCTGTCCCACTGGAGATATAGGGCATCAAAGATAGCTAAAATTAGGCAAAAATGTTTTTTTGAATGGCCAACTAGTTTTGACACTACAGCAGCCTCAACATCGCTGTAAATTCATTTTTGCAGTTTTTTGAGCCTAAACCATGCAAAAAGTAAGAGGACTAGGAACATGGGGTTTTGCCAGTTCATTAAGCCCTAAAAGTTGTGCAGGTTCTCCAAATATCCCCCTTATACTACTAAAACTTCCAGGTTTACAGCTTCTGGAAGTTGGCACAAAATGTCATTTTTGCTCAGGTGACGTTTTGCAACCCTTTACTTGAGGTCCCCTAGAACCTCCAATTTTTAGTCTTTTGAACAAAAATTTTGCACAGCTTAATTTTATATCATAGAGAAACTATGTACCAAATTTCATCAAAAACTGTGATGGTGAGGTGGGGACCCCTGGTCCACTTGATATGGAATGACTCAATAGCACCCCAAAGGCCATTTTAGCTGGGGCAATAATCATGTAAAAATCGTTATGTTGAGCAAATGTGCCAAATCATTGTCCACTGTAATCATATACAGCAACTGTATGATCAGCAAGAATTTGTCACTGATCAAATCTTTTTTTAATGACCTAAAACTTTTGGTTTGTCAGCGTTATATCCCCTCATGTAAACAGGCATCTGTTAGTCGTTAGCAGAGAAAACTGTAATAAATGAGGAAAGACAAGCAATCTCAAAAGCAATCGAAATGATGAAACAAAATAGAAAAAAAAAACAAATATATATATATATATATATATATATATATATTGTATATACTGTATATACTATATATATATATACAGTGGGGAAAAAAAGTATTTAGACAGCCACCAATTGTGCAAGTTCTCCCACTTAAAAAGATGAGGCCGGCCTGTAATTGTCATCATAGGTAGACCTCAACTATGAGAGACAAAATGAGAAAACTAATCCAGAAAATCACATTGTCTGATTTTTTAAGAATTTATTTGCAAATTATGGTGGAAAATAAGTATTTGGTCAATAACAAAAGTTCATCTCAATACTTTGTTATATATCCTTTGTTGGCAATGACAGAGGTCAAACGTTTTCTGTAAGTCTTCACAAGGTTGGCACACACTGTTGCTGGTATGTTGGCCCATTCCTCCATGCAGATCTCCTCTAGAGCAGTGATGTTTTGGGGCTGTCGCTGGGCAACACGGACTTTCAACTCCCTCCAAAGGTTTTCTATGCGCTTGAGATCTGGAGACTGGCTAGGCCACTCCAGGACCTTGAAATGCTTCTTATGAAGCCGCTCCTTCGTTGCCCTGGCGGCGTGCTTGGGATCATTTTCATGCTGAAAGACCCAGCCACGTTTCATCTTCAATGCCCTTGCTGATGGAAGGAGGTTTGCACTCAAAATCTCACGATACATGGCCCCATTCATTCTTACATGTACACGGATTAGTCGTCCTGGTCCCTTTGCAGAGAAACAGCCCCAAAGCATGATGTTGCCACCCCCATGCTTCACAGTAGGTATGGTGTTCTTTGGATGCAACTCAGCATTCACTCTCCTCCAAACACGACGAGTTGTGTTTCTACCAAACAGTTCTACTTTGGTTTCATCTGACCATATGACATTCTCCCAATACTCTTCTGGAACATCCAAATGCTCTCTAGTAAACTTCAGATGGGCCCGGATATGTACTGGCTTAAGCAGGGGGACATGTCTGGCACTGCAGGATCTGAGTCCCTGGCGGTGTAGTGTGTTACTGACGGTAGCCTTTGTTATGTTAGTCTCAGCTTTCTGCAGGTCATTCACTAGGTCCCCCCGTGTGGTTCTGGGATTTTTGCTCACCGTTCTTGTGATCATTTTGACCCCACGGGGTGAGATCTTGCGTGGAGCCCCTGATGGAGGGAGATTATCAGTGGTCTTGTATGTCTTCCATTTTCTAATTATTGCTCCCACAGTTGATTTCTTCACACCAAGCTGCTTGCCTATTGCACATTCAGTCTTCCCAGCCTGGTACAGGTCTACAATTTTGTTTCTGGTGTCCTTCCACAGCTCTTTGGTCTTCACCATAGTGGAGTTTGGAGTGTGACTGTTTGAGGTTGTGGACAGGTGTCTTTTATACTGATAACAATGTCAAACAGGAGCCATTACTACAGGTAATGAGTGGAGGACAGAGGAGCCTCTTAAAGAAGTTACAGGTCTGTGAGAGCCAGAAATCTTGCTTGTTTGTAGGTGACCAAATACTTATTTTCCACCATAATTTGTAAATAAATTCTTAAAAAATCAGACAATGTGATTTTCTGGATTTGTTTTCTCATTTTGTCTCTCATAGTTGAGGTCTACCTATGATGACAATTACAGCCCGGCCTCATCTTTTTAAGTGGGAGAACTTGTACAATTGGTGGCTGACTAAATACTTTTTTTCCCCACTGTACATGCTCAGAAATAGCAAAATATTGGGGCAGAGCAAAGTATACATACACTGTGTCTTTCAATCATTACAGCCAACTAAATTGTAATCAGCACAACGTTTTACAAAGTTACAAAATTGCAAGTCAGCTCCATTAAAGAGGACCTTTCACCACCCCCACCACCAGTTCTAGTTCTTAGCATCTGTTAATAGCTGCTGCTCCACTGATTCCAGCACAGCTGGAATTTTCTCTCTAACCTCCGCCATTCCCAAGCAATAAGTACAGTTAGTTTTGGTGCCTGATGTGCTATTTAAGCTCTGAAATGTCAGAAAGGCAGTGTCAGGCAGGGGACGTGAAAAAAAGTATTGGCACCCCTGCAATTCTGTCAGATAATACTCAATTTCTTCCAGAAAATGATTGAAATCACAAATGCTTTGGTAATAATATCTTCATTTATTTTTGCTTGCAATGAAAAAACACAAAAGAGAATTAAAAAAAAGGCAAATCATTGATCATTTTACACAAAACTCCAAAAATGGGCCGGACAAAAGTATTGGCACCCTCAGCCTAATACTTGGTAGCACAACCTTTAGACAAAATAACTGCGAACCACCGCTTCCGGTAACCATCAATGAGTTTCTCACAATGCTCTGCTGGAATTTTAGACCATTCTTCTGTGGCAAATTTCTCCAGGTCCCTGAGATTTGAAGGGTGCCTTCTCCAAACTGCCATTTTGAGATCTCTCCACAGGTGTTCTATGGGATTCAGGTCTGGACTCATTGCTGGCCACTTTAGAAGTCTCCAGTGCTTTCTCTCAAACCATTTTCTAGTGCTTTTTGAAGTGTGTTTTGGGTCATTGTCCTGCTGGAAGACCCATGACCTCTGAGGGAGACCCAGCTTTCTCACACTGGGCCCTACATTATGCTGCAAAATTTGTTGGTAGTCTTCAGACTTCATAATGCCAAGCACACGGTCAAGCAGTCCAGTGCCAGAGGCAGCAAAGCAACCCCAAAACATCAGGGAACCTCCGCCATGTTTGACTGTAGGGACCGTGTTCTTTTCTTTGAAGGCCTCTTTTTTTTTCCTGTAAACTCTATGTTGATGCCTTTTCCCAAAAAGCTCTACTTTTGTCTCATCTGACCAGAGAACATTCTTCCAAAAAGTTTTTGGCTTTCTCAGGTAAGTTTTGGCAAACTCCAGCCTGGCATTTTTATGTCTCTGGGTCAGAAGTGGGGTCTTCCTGGGTATCCTACCATAGAGTCCCTTTTCATTCAGACGCCGACGGATAGTACGGGTTGACACTGTTGTACCCTCGGACTGCAGGGCGGCTAGAACTTGTTTGGATGTTAGTCGAGGTTCTTTAGCCACCATCCGCACAATCTTTCGTTGAAATCTCTCGTCAATTTTTCTTTTCCGTCCACATCTAGGGAGGTTAGCCACAGTGCCATGGGCTTTAAACTTCTTGATGACACTGCGCACGGTAGACACAGGAACATTCAGGTCTTTGGAGATGGACTTGTAGCCTTGAGATTGCTCATGCTTCCTCACAATTTTGCTTCTCAAGTCCTCAGACAGTTCTTTGGTCTTCTTTCTTTTCTCCATGCTCAATGTGGTACACACAAGGACACAGGACAGAGGTTGAGTCAACTTTAATCCATTTCAACTGGCTGCAAGTGTGATTTAGTTATTGCCACCACCTGTTATGTGCCACAGGTAAGTAACAGGTGCTGTTAATTACACAAATTAGAGAAGCATCACCTGATTTTTCAAAGGGTGCCAATACTTTTGTCCACCCCCTTTTTTATGTTTGGTGTGGAATTATATCCAATTTGGCTTTTTGACAATTCTTTTTGTGGTTTTCCATTGACGACAAATTAAATGAAGATATTATTACCAAAGCATTTGTGATTGCAATCATTTTCTGGAAGAAATTGAGTATTATCTGACAGAATTGCAGGGGTGCCAATACTTTTGGCCAGCACTGTATATACACATTGACACAACAAAAAGCAAATACAAAATAAGTAAAGGAGTTCATAAAAAAAATAGCCATGTGAGGAATTGTGATAAAATAACAAACATACCTTAAATATACCTTATTTAATCCCCTTCCCAGCAGGCTTGTTTACTTGACTGCAGTGATAAAGTGATCAAATTCCCTATGTTACCCCTACAGCCAATCACTGGCCTCCGTGGTCTCATGTGGTATACCACTTGAGTTATCAACTTGGAAAACCCCTTTAATCTATAAATCCAACAAAGTACGCACATAAATGTAAATAATGTAATGATGAAGCTTAACTGGAAGATACCATGGATCTCCAAGTAAAGCTTCATCCTTGTTCTGCTTACATTCATGTTTATACTGTGATTATCTATGCAAGGACATACCTGCTCGTCCTTGAAGAATTAGCAGCTACATAAGATGATAGAGTATGGGAAGAGAAAGCAATTGCTGTTTTGCTTCCCAATTGCTGCACACACAGCGCTCAACGAGGCTTCCTCCTGCTGGCTACCAAGGAACTGCCTGAAATCAGCAACAAAAATAATGTTAAAATACCATCCAAAGGTCTATTGTGATCTTATGGGGCACATTGTATATAAAATAAATACATAAATAAATAAGAAAAAAAGTCAAATAATAAAAAAAAATAATGCCAGTACCAGGCTTTCATCACATACATAAAATTATTGTAAAAGGGAGGGGCAACTGTTTAAAAAATATTGTATTACTACTTTTATCTATACAAAAATGTGAAAAACAGACATGGTACCCCTCCTTATTTTACATTTTCTTAGATAATAGAAAAAACATGCAAAAATAAAAATTGCATAAACATAAAGCCCTATGTATCACCAAAAAAGCTGCAAACATTATTTGAATAACCCAAAGGAAAAAAATGTTATAGCTCTTAAGAATGTATAAAAACCTGAAGATGTGTCAGATTATGAACTAGGGAAAATGCCTAAATCTTGAAGTGGTTAATATAGTTTTTTTTGTTTTTATTTAGGACTTTGCGTGCCTTTACTTGTTTATAAGTGGATTTTTTTGTTTTGTTTTTTTTTATTTGGAAGGTGTCCAATTGAATGTTTTGAGTATTTATAGGCTATATGTACATTAAGGCTGAGGCCCCACGTTGAAGAAAAATAGCTTTTTTTTGTTGCATTTTTTGAGCCAAAGCCAGGAGTGGATTTAGGAGAAGGGAGAAGTATAAGGACTTCTTTTTATATTATATTTTATATGCATTCCTTCTGTAGCCACTGCTCTGTTTGGCTCAAAAAAACACAACAAATTCTGCGACAACAAAAAAAAACTGCTTTTCTGAAATGTGAGGCCTGTAGAAAATTGAGAGCTATTTAACACCCTTATGACATCCTCCTCCTGCTTCATAGCATTAAAGGGGTTATTGGGATAGGCCATCAATATTAGATCTGCGGGGTCAAACATAGATTTCAATTGGACAGTGCTGCAGTACCCACACTCACCGCTACAGTTTGTACAGCGAATGAGCAGCATGGCTCTCGGCGCTGTCTCAGTAATGGTGATCTGCAGGGGTCCCGAGTATTGGACCCCTGCAGATCTAATACTGATGGCCTATCCTAAGGATAGGCCATCAATGTTAGAAACTTGATAACCTCTCTAATACGAATGTTTGGTTTCAACAAACTTTGCAGAAATGTATAGTACAGGTGATTATAACAAACTTTGTAGTACACGTTATTAGAGAAATAGAAATTTCCACAATTTCCACAGTTCTTAGCATAATACAGAAATCATAGGAATGGAGAACATCTCCAAAAATGTAAGGTTGCACTCGGAACATATGGACATTCAGAGAGTTACAATGATTCATGTCTTCTGTTCACACTTGTGTTACTTGACAAGGTTTGTCATACACATTTTAAGAATGCGCCTTACAAATTACTATATGGGTAGGCTTTCCCCATTGGTAGCATTAACCAGTTATACAATCCCTGGTGTCCTGGAGTATTATGCATGAAGATGAAATAATAATATATCAGCACAGCAATCCATTTAGCGTTGTACAACAATATTCCATAACTATGAAGTGAATCAGCAGCAAAAGGAATCTTAAAAATGATAAATTAAGAGGTGGCGTGTACTGGAATGTCTATGTAACTTGTCATTATGACATCTTCAGGATATAATTACTTGTAGCTTGTTGAACTCCACATCCAACATCAAGAAGAGCTGCACATTGACCTGTATAAGGTCACGGATTCTGATGTATCGTACTCTGAATAGGTTTCAATAATAGGTCTGTAGGTCAGAGCAAAGTGTAATGCAATAAAACGAATGTTCTAAAATATAATGTATTGCAATGTGGAGTGATGGTCTTTGTACTTTATAAAGGGCCTGTCAACCCATGTTCATATGCTCTCAGGATCCTCACCACGAGCCAAAATGGAGTGCAACTCTGTAGATGTTCCCGTTCTGGTGGACTCAACTTGGCTGATATACATAGTGTTTGCACTTGAAAACTGCCAATATGGAGATTGGTGCAATTTATTTATTTATTATGCTTACTTGTATAGCGCCATCATATTCCGCAGTGCTTTACAGACATTGTCAATCACTGTCCCATATAGGGCTCACAATCTACATTCCCTATCAGGATGTCTTTGGAGTGCAGGAGGAAACCAGAGTACCCGGAGGAAACCCACGCAAACACAGGGAGAACATACAAACTCCTTGCAGATGTGGCCCTTGGCAGGATTTGAACCCAGGACTCCAGCGCATTTGTGGATGTGCTCAGACTGCAAGACAGAGAAGTAAAGTCATGTGACAAAAATGTCATACAGTAGGATGAAGCGACGACACCAGTGACAGGCCAAGCAGCACACAGGGTTGTCCAAATAACTCACAATCTAAGTATACTATGGAAAACTCCTCAGAAGAGTCACAACTTATGATGCCCATACACATTACCATCCACATACGCTAAAGGTGAAGAAAATAGACAATTTCAACCAAAACGAACATTCGATGGATACATTTTTAATAATGTATGATTTTTTTAACAGAGAGAGATAACAGATTATAATTGACTGAAAACACATTGGCCATGTTTGAAATTTTTGGGCAAAGAGTTAGACAAAAGAACAATCCCAGAAAAATCTTTTCTTTAACCACTTCCGGACCGCCCGTTGGGTTTTTACATCCGGAGAGTGGTTGACTAGTTCTGCAAGGACGTACTGGTACATCTAAGTAGTCGTGCAGCTGCTGAAACGGGGAGCCGGCTATAACTTCAGTTGAAGCTCCCATGGATCAGCTCTAAAGTTATGGGCAGGAGGCTGCATTCCCCTGCAACTGGGGCTAAATTTCCCCCACAAAAAAAAAGTCTATCATGACCTTATGGGAACACAATGTAAAAAAAAAAAAAAAAAAAAAAAAGAATAGAAAAGTAAAAAAAAAAAATTTAAAGAAAATAATTAAAAAAATAAATAAAATAATAAGTCAATTCCTTATTACAGGTTCTAGCCCCACTCCCGACGACACAATACAAAATAAAAATTCCCATAACGGAGAGGAAAAACCATTTTATAAAGTTTTTTAGTAGCACTTTGTTTATTTTCGCAGATATAAAAAAAATTATAACACATGCAAAAATAAAAACAACATAAAAATAAAGCCCTATGTGTCACCGAAAAAAAACGCAGAAATTAGTTAAATAACCGAAATGATAAAAATGTTATAGCCCTCAAAACCGCACCTATAAGAAAAAAACAAAAATGTGTCTGGTCCTCAACCACAAATTGGCCCGCTATGGAAGTGGTTAAAGTGGTTGTCCCATTACAGACACTATGACCGATGGGTCCTCCAGTGATCAGGAGAATGGAGGACTGAAAGTCTCCCTGCATCCTCCCTGTAAATGAAGTACCGCTACGTTCCATTCACTTCCATGGGTATTGGCATCCCCATAAGAGTGGATGGATCACTGGTCACAAAAGATGGGCGAACCACGAAAGATTTGTTTTGTCCTGTGTTTGGATATGGTGAATCCCTGTTTGGTTTCAATCTGTTTGGATAGAACCAGAAGGGAAATTATTACACTCTGGGGTCTCTTCATATCGAAATAAAAAAAATATATATACTCACCTTACGTTACCTCATTTGGGCCTCCCCACGGTGTCCGGTACTCTGTTTCTTCCTCCTGGCTGCGTTTTCCACTCTTCTGTGACGCCACGTGCCCAGGGTCACCACTGGGACCTGTGATTGGGTGTCATAACATCATGAAGCTCAGTGTGTCCATGTCACTACTGAGGCCCAATCAAAGGCCTCAGCGGTGACCCCAGGCGCATGATGTCACAAAAGAGCGCCAGATGCCAGAGGAGGAAGACATGGATCGCCAAACACAACGAGGAGGCCCAGAGTAACGTGAGTATAAATGTTGTTTTATTTCTGTCAACTCCCCGGGGCCTCCAGCTATTATACTCTAGGGTCTGAAGAGACTCCAGAGTATAATAATTCACTGAAGGCGGGGACTTAGTTTGTCCGAGACAAATTCCAAATTGTTCGGTTTTGTTAAAAACCAAACAATTTGGAATATTCGGGTCAATATGAGACAATTCGCCCATCTCTAGTCACACAAGCGCACTGGTGATTCATTCACGGGGAGGATACAGTCAGACACCTAGCAATCTGACACTTATTCTCTATCCTGTCAGATTTTATAACTGACAGCACATGGACTGAACACCGACAAATGACACTAAATATTCATATCAAATTTTCTGCTGAGGAAATAGCAGAATGCGCTACTTCAATCCAATTCTCACACTAGACTCACTCATTCAAGTCTTTGGAGTACTGCAAAAACTGACAGCGTTTTTCACTGATGGTTGCTAGGAAACACTGAAAAAACTGCGGCTGCCATGTGGAGAGAACAAAAACAGACAAAAAGAAAAATACTTGCACTCAACACTACCCAGAAGCTCTAGTCTGTCCATACAGTAAGCATTATGCATACAAAAGGAATAATGACCCTCAGTAAACGTTTTTTTTCATCCTTTATACTTTTGTGGGCACTAAAAGGCCATGGTGCACATAGAAGATATGAAGCACCTGATTAAATATTTGGAATTAGAGATGGGTGATCCTTCCAAAATTTGTTTTGGGTGGTTTGGGTCCCTGGATCTCTTCAGACCCCAGAGTATAATAATATACCGCAATACATGTCACAGTGGCCATTTTAGTTTGTTTGAGACAAATCCTCAATTGTTCAGTTTTGTTAAACACCAATTTGGGTCGAACCCAGCTCGGAAAAAAATCGGTTCACCCATCTTGATTTGGAATCCAATGACATGTACAGGTGTGTCTCAATGAATGAGAATATCTTTGAAAAGTTAATTTATTTCTGTAATTCAATTCAAAAAGTGAAACTGATATATTTTCTAGACTCATTGCACACAGAATGATTTATTTCAAGTGTTTATTTCTTTGAATGTTGAGGATTATAATTTGGCGCTAATGGAAAAAGTTACTATCTCAGAGAATTAGAATATTGTGAAAAAGTTCAATATTGTAGACTCATGGGGGCATATTTATCAATAGAAATCTGACACTTTTCTGTCTACATTTGGCACACAGCTTTTATGACATATTTGAACAGTGTATACCAGAAAAGAAAGAAAAATACAACAGGCTTGACACTTTTGAAAAATGTGCACCAGAATGGACCCGTATGACGGAGAGACGAATGCTAGTGTGAATCTAGCGTTAATTTAGTTGAAGATTCAGAAGAAGTGAGACAGAATTTTGGCGCACAAGTAATGGAGACAGACTTTTTTGCGCAATAGAGACATATTTTTTTTTCATTTTTTGGTGCAACGGGGACAGATTTATTTGGTGCATTGGCAAAATGAGCCAAAATTTTGGTGCATGGGAAAATGAGCCAAAATATTGGCATGTCGGAAAGTATGACAGATTTATGAAGGAGTGTACAACAGATTTATAAATATGTCTAAAGCTACAAACAGGATTAGTGCAAAGATCGACAGTATTGATAAATGTGCCCCATGGTGTCACACTCCAATCAATGCAAAACACGGTCCATTTATCAGTCGGAATTATCAACCTGAACCTACCACGTCAGGTGAGCCACGCAGCATTCGAGCACATGAATCCAGCCAATACACGACCGGTATTCTACTTATCCATGTCCCTGGTTCACAGTTGTTCTTCCTTGGACAACTTCAGTTAGATACTAGCCACTAAAGGGAACACCTTACAAGTTCTGCCATTTTGAAGTTGCTCTAACCTAGCCATCAATATCTGGCTCAGATTCTTAATCCCTTAAAGACCCGGCCATTTTTCTTTTTTGCAATTTTGTTTTTCCCTCCCCACATTTAAAGAGCCATAACTTTTTCATTTCTCAGTTCACAGATTCACATGATGGCTTATTGTTTGCGAAACAAATTGTACTTTGTAATGTCACTATTCAATATCCTGTGCAATGTACTGGGAAGCTGGAAAAAAATTCAGAATGAGGTGCAATTGGAGAAAAACTGCATTTGCGCCAATTTCATATGGGTTTAATTTTTACAGCATTCACTGTGTGGTAAAAATGACATGTTACCTGTATTCTGTGGGTCAGTACGAACACGGCGCTACCAAATTTATGTAGTATTTGTAATGTTTTGATACCTTTTAAAAAATTAAAAACTGCAAAATAGAAAAAAAATTTTGTGTCACCATATTGTGACACGTAACTTTTTCATATATACATGTATGGAGCTGGGTAAGGCATCCTTTTATGCGGGACAAGATGACGTTTTTATTGATACCATTTGGGGAAAAATCTGAGGGTATGATCACTTTTTATTTCATTTTTTATAGGAGGCAAAGTGTTGAAAAAAACGCTATTTGGCCATTTTGATTTTTTTTCCCGCTACGCCGTTCACCGTATGGAATAAATATTTTAATATTATAATAGTTCGGGCATTTTGGAGCGCGGGGATACCTAATGTGTTTATGTTTACTTTTGTTTATTTACTTTTATTTCTGATCTAGGGAAAGGGGGGTGATTTGAATTTTTGTGTTTTTTTATTTTTTTCACACTTTTACTTGTATGATCAGACCCCCTAGGGACCTTAAAACCTAGGGAGTCTGATTGCTCATACTATTCACTGCAATACTACTGTATCGCAGTGAATAGTAAAATACCTTCACTTCTATTAGAGGCTGCCTCTGGCATTGTGTAATAGATCTAATGTAATGACAGGCCTGGGAGCCTTCAATAAGCTCCCGGCTGTCATGGCAAGCAATCACCGTCCAATGACGTTTTGGAGGGTGGCGATCAGTGAAAAATGGCGGTGCCTGCACAATTTAGACGCCGTGGTCCCGTTTGACCGCGACATCTAAAGGGTTAACAACCGCGATCTGTGCAGGCACCCATCTCTGCTGTTAGCGGCGGGTCCTGGCTGTATTATACAGCCGGCATCCGCCCTGTATGGAGAGAGCTCAGCTCCTGAGCTCTCTCCATACATCGTCATGCGACTCAGGATGTACTATTACACCCTGGGTCGCTAAGGAGTTAAACTTGGCCATTGGAGTCCTGGGTTCGAATCCTGCCAAGGACAACATCTACAAGGAGTTTGAATGTTCTCCCCGTATTTGCGTGGGTTTCCTCCGGGTACTCCGGTTTCCTCCCAAACTCCAAAGACATACTGATAGGGAATTTAGATTGCGAGCCCTACATGGGACAGTGACTGACAATATCTGTAATGTGCTGCAGAATATGATGGATGGCTCTATACAAGTAAGCAAAATAAAACAAAGTAAAAATTGTTTGTGCTTCCAGCTGAACGTTTCGTCACCTTATTTCTGTAAAGGATTTTTTCAAATCTGTCAGGTGAACATAGCCTTAGGCTCCCAACACACAACCATAAGCATCTGTGAAAAATGGTATGGAAGGCACAAGATGGTATCCGTGCGCAGTCTGTGGTTTTCATGGACACTATCAGAGGTGATTAAAACTACCATGAGCCCCGGGCTGTATGAGGATTGTGCCTCCCCTTCCCCCCAGGTTAAAGTTCTCCGGTCCTTTTCTATGGGCTCATTATCAGCTGAATGAGTATTCATAGTATTCATTCTCAATCAAATCCCATTGTTATGTGTGGTTTACACACTGTACATACAATGCCTACAACATATACCTGGAAAGCTGCCAAACCTAGGGATCAGATGGGTGTCCTTGAAGGCAATGTTTAATGACCATGGGGGGTGCCTGAAGTAGGAATGCACCACCTGCACTACAATGCTGCCCCCTTGCTTATGATAACACTAGTTGCAGTCGTGCGTGTGTATATATAGGTAGATGTAAACCACTTCTAAGCGGCATACATTTCTTAAGGTGAGAGATTTGGGCAGCCATGGGCCCCCCAAAAAGGCCGTATTATAATACACTACTTTTTATCAAAATAGACAGACTGAGATGCAAAATGGGCAAGAATAGGACATGCTCTATATTTTGTTGGTCAGTCCTACGGCCCCCAACACGGATCCCTATAGGGTGTGCATAAGGCCATAGAAATGAAGGGTCCACATCCTGTTATTATATTTCCATATTATTATTATATTTTGGGCACCATTATTTCTATGGTGCTTTACATTTGAAGAGGGTTTACATACAAAACACAGAAGCAAGTACAACGGACTAAGACTAGGTTCACATCTGTGTCGGAGTTTCTGCCGCAGATTCCATCTAAAATCGAAAGCGAGGCAGTCTATGGGGTTCACTTCTTTTTAGCAGATGGACTCTCCATCTTTTGGAGGCCGACTCAAATGATGGAGAGCCAAACGCTAGTGTGAACCTAGCGTAACTTAGCAGTCCCTGCCCGCTAGAGCTTACGATCTATGACAGAAAAGGGGTCCATAATAACAGATAGCAATGGACAAAAACTACAATCTTACGCAGGGAGATGCTCAATTCTGAGGTAATAAAAAAACAAATAGACCGCTACATGTAGGTTTCATCTATTTTCTGTATTCAGGTGTAGATCGCACTCTCAAATTGCCAAGTGGAAATAGGATCTTACTCCATCAAATATAAATAAAGAAAGGATTTCCACTGTTGCTTCAAAGAAGTGTTGGATTTTATTTTCTAGTGTTGGATTTTATTTTCGATACGAAATAAGTAGAGTACTTAATGATGACGTTTCGGCCCACCGGCCTTCATCAGACGCTATGCCATGTGGCTGGACTCATGAGTTAAGTGAAGTTAGTGGACAAATAAGGTCCTATGGGTTTGCCCTCTGGTTATGGCGCTGTGTAAGTTGTTGGTGGTCGGATAGCGCTCACCGACCACCAACAACTTACACTTCTTTGAAGCAACAGTGGAAATCCTTTCTTTATTTCATCTATTTTCTATCACAGTCCACAATATTTTTTTAAAGTGCTGCAGAATATGTTGGTGATATATAAATAAAATGTATTACTATTATTATTATTATTATGGACAATTGTCCCAGTGCCCTGCAGCAGCCTCTCTGAGCCCATATACACACACAGTACCACAGGATTCCCTCACAGAGCAGTGACACTGCGCGCGCTTAAACAACTGCCGCCAGTTCCCGCCTCTTAGTGTTCACACGGCGCATGCGTCGGAGCCGCTGGCCAGCCGTGAGACGCCGAGTGACGTCACGGGCGAAGGTGGGCGTGCCCTCGGAGTCAATACTTCGTCACTCCCGGAGCGGGCGGCAGTAAGCTGGAGGTTCTCCACTGGGAAGGAAAGCCGGTGCTGGCCTTCCCTCCTCCTTCTCCTTCCTCATCCTAGGGGCACTCGGTATCGCCGCGGCGGATAGCTGGCAGGTAAGGCAATGCTGTTGGTCACGACTCAGGGAATGTCGCTGGTTCCTCTTTCTCTGGGGCCTGTCCAACATGGCTCCCGGTACCGGCACGACCACACTCGTGCACCCGGCCTGGTCTTGTGGTGCGTGTGATCTGTGGACAGGCAGGGGCAGTGTGATACGTGTTGGCTATGGCGACGAGATCAGCGGGTGACCTTGTTATGGATCACGTAGCTGCCGCTGGACTGTGGTTTTACGGCGCTGTGTACACGGCCGGCGCTGCCTGCGGTACCTCACATCTACCTGCCGCCTCTGCCTTATACACTGTCGTCCGATATAGTTGCATTAGATGGTGGCTGGTCATTATTGTCGGTGGTATATGCTGTAGTGCCCCACATGATTGAGGAGTGATGGCTCCTGTGGACAGTATAGTGTCGGAGGGGAGGGGGTGCTGTGAGAGCACCTTTGTTCTGCTGATCAGTGGGGTCTATGGGGTGCTACTGTTCAGTGGATGTATAGGTGCCCCATAATTCTAGGTCAGTGGGGTCCCTCCTATTTATACATATAACTGGATGATGTGGTCCTTTATCAATGGGGATGGAACAATTGGGTATATTAGTTTTATTATTGTGCAGTGGGCTGGAAAGAGGAAAAACATGGCAGTGTTCTTCCAAAAACGCTACCCCACCTGTCCACAGGTGAGCCCCATTCACTTCAGGGGAGCAGAGCTGTAATACCGGTCACAGCCTGTGGATAATGTGGTGCTGTAAACTAAATGGTTGCCATTGGTTTTGTCTGCTTGTATGTGCCCCTTATTTGTTATCTATTCACTTTAAGGGTGTAATTCATAGAAATCAAAATTGTAAAGTGGTTCTAAAATTTGTTTAAAAATGCAATTTCTTGAGTTTTCTCTAAGCCAAACCTTGGTATCCCAGACTGTTTCTGACTCTGGATCCGTGATCATATTTGGGATCCAGGTCTGTCTTATTTCTTCTCCCTTGTGTTCGAAGGTGAAGTCATCCCCCATACCACAGGTACCCCATCTGAGACGATGGAGGGGGTGGCGCAACTCAGGGGTCGCGGAGCTGGTTCCGAGCATGTAACCCTGAGTCGAAACCAGTCTAGAACCAAGGGAAGTGAATGTTTAACTGATCCCTAGATTATCCCTTTTAAAGGGGTTCTTTAGGGATTGTTTCATTACTTCCATGGTTCTATTTCTGACAAATGACAGAACTCATAGCCACATAATTGTGACCAGCACGCATCCCCTGCGTTCCTCTCCTTCCATAGTTACCTGTACTATGGGGCCTGGCTGAATGTGTAATTATAGTAGTAAAGCCAGGCCCCCAGAGTACAGGTAAGTAGTGGTGAAGTGATTCGGGGGTTGGTTATTGTTCTGAAGTCATTGTCATACACCTCCGTCGGCCTCTGACTTCTTTATTATTCTGCAATCTGACTCCTCCAATTCATAAAAAAAAAATTAAATCAACTATACATCTAATTAATTATACAATATTAATAATTGTATAATATAATTTAAGATTATTCATTTTATTTTGAAACCTGTGTTGGAAACTCTGACTATGATTCAACATCCCTGACAGAACTGCAGAGAAAGTAAGTGTTAAAACATCCTTGAAGAAACCCTTTAAAGGGGTTGTCAAGGACTTGAAGGTAATTGATGCTGATGACCGACCTATCCACAGGATCTGTATCTGGACCTCATCGTGGATGCCATATACTAGGTAGACCGCCGGCAGCAGCCCTGCTCCTATTCAAGTGAATGGGAACGGGGCTGCAGTTACAGGCACCACCGATACTGTACCAGAGTTAAAGCCGTGTACAAAGCTCTGTATGAGGTTTTAATAGCACCTGGAGTTGCAGTCCCACTCCCATTCACTTGAATAGGAGCAGGGCTACTTCTTTGTTCAGGGCTTCTGGCAGCCGAAACACCTGATCAGGATGAGGTCCAGGTATAGGACACTGACCTTTCCTATGGATAGGTAATCGGTATCAACTACCTTCAAGTTCTCGACATCCCCTCTAACTTCCGACCATCTAGTCCTACCCTCACTGGTGTTCTAGTTCTAGTGTTTCAAAGCTTTCCCTTGTAATGGTGCTAGTACATTGAGGCCGAGCTACTTTAACTGCATGCAGGTTACTTGCCTTATTCACCTGTACTTACCATGGTAGCTTACCAAGTATCGGTGAAGGTCGGCAATATTGTTAATGCGCTAACTCACCTTGAGTGCAATAGGTACTGTATTCAAAGGCTTAGTTCTGACAATGCAGTACTTAGCAACTGTGAAGAGTTTGACCACGTGTTTCTGCTGTTTTGCCATTCGGTGTATGGGTTTTTCCAGGTGAAAATTTTTTTGACGGGCTTTTTAAAACCTACTTCCTCTGGGTGCGTTCTTCAGGTTGGTTTTATCTCAGGATCACCTGAGACTCTCGCTCCTGCCTTCTCTTACACTCAGTGGTATTACCTATACTAGTCCAATGACTTGGTTAGTCTGTCAGTCCTGATAGTGCAGGTAATACCAGAAAACATGGGAGAGGAGGCAGAGCGACTAAGGCCAGGTGCTGGGAAGTGGGCTATAAAAAGTCCCTGGATAACCCCTTTTAAAAGCATTTCCAGGATTTAGAATTTTATTGCCCATCCTTAGGATAGGCCGTAAACAGCTGACTGGTGGACAGCAGACAACCATCCCTTGGAAAGATCAGCTGTATGGGGCTATTTGTCAAGTCCATACTATACACAATACAGGGATGTAAGCTTACAGTGGCCAGGTGCGGATACTACAGCTCACTTCCCATTGATTTCAATGGGAGCGGAGTTGCAGTTCTAGGGCCCGACCACTATACGTGGACGTGGAGCAAACTCTGTATGGTCGTCCGAAGCGGCATTGTACACCCAATCGGCTATTTCTGGGTTATCGTAAGGATAGGCAATGGTCTCAGAGACCTGGATATGCAGGGAAAAAAACATGCGCCAAAAGTGTTCCTGTTACATATGTGCAGTTTGGCTGAGCGGCATACTGCTAGTGTGTGAACCCACAAGTCCCTTTAAATCTGATGTGTATGAGCAGATGTTTCAGCCATAAGGGGGGCTCTTGGTGTTGCTGACCTGGTGTCAAGTAGGTGAAAGTAATGTGCCTGTTATGTATGGTGTATATGTGAGGGCTGTAATGATGAGGGTGTATGTTCATGGTCTGCTCTGGTCCTATAGTGCTCAGTATGTCTGGGTGTATGCTGACACTATTGAGTATTAACCCTTCAAAGGCACTGAAGGGTTAATAAAGGACAAGTGCCCTTCCTCTCCCCCCTTGGTGTAAACACATTGTTTGTTCCTGGTTAGGATTAGGGAGGGTTGCTGTACATTACATTCACTGATGGTGTCACCTCCCCCATAAGAGCAAGGGGCTGATGCAATCTGACAGTGTGAACCAGGGATCTTCATCACATCATAGGAGACACTCCTCCCCCTCCTCCGTGTCCTCTGCCTGCAGCATCTCTCCTCCTCCTCCTGCGGGTCATCAACACCCCCCGCCCGTCCCTGGTGTACAGGGGGAGGGGCGCCATTGCCATCAGACATTTTGTGTGTTTTTTTTGTTTTTTTTTCCCCTGGCATGTTGAGTTCACGTGAGGTGAGCTGCTGGGGGGAGTGGGGAAGGAGGTACAGGAGAGGGGCCCAATAATAAGCTACTCATGACAGGAGAAGGGATACATTGCAGCTCTGTCACTTCTCCTCAGATGTAGCAGAGCCAAGCCCTTTAACGTTACTCATGCCGAGATCACAATGTTCTGTGGCTTTACATAGGACTGCAGCTAAACTGCGCCGTGACCTTTATTCAGAGGTAACCCCGTGCAGCCTTGGAGATTATGAGCACGTCGGCTCTGCTGCATCTGTAGACACACGGCACGTGATTCTTTGTTCTGACAGTCGTGTCGCATGAATAAACGCACCTTTATGACGTAAACTACAGATGACTGCATCATTTTAGTGGGAGCGGAGCAGACAAGTCACTTCCTGTGGGTAATAGTCTGCACGACATCTTGTATGACACAGAATAGTGTCCTTAAACTTTGCTAGGTCACAGTAGCTGGGAACAGCACTTCCTGGGTGACAATTCCCTGGACATTTTTACTGCTGCCACTGGCATCCTGTGGCCGATGCGTGGTGGCGAACGATATATATGAGAAGTATGTGCCCGTCAGTCTAGGAGCCCTTGTGATACACCCTGCAGTGCTGGCTGCAGGATTCCCTGCTGCGATAATGTAAAATGCTGTGTATGAGGAGTGTATTTATGTCCCATGTCTGCTATGCATGCATGTGTGATGTATGCGTGTTGTTCCGATATGGTACAGGCTCAGTCTGCACCTTACATTGCATGTGCTGGTTGTATTATTCGGCTGACCCTTGTTGGCAGCTTCCAGGAATGGAATTTACACCGATCCCTGAATTATATCCCCACAGGACTCGTGTACGTGAACGAATACGAGCCAGAAAAGCCAGACTGTATTGCCTACACTGGTCAGACTGAGTCTGGTCCAGAGACCCCCTTGCATCGTATTAATATGTGCTTGCTATCCCTACCTCCCCGCGGCTCTTCTGTCCCATACTGGGTAGCTTCATAGATCACTATAACACAAGGGGGCTAGGACCTGATTCAGTTTCAGAAAAGCATCTCCTGGATGTAAGATATATTTTTTCTTAGGCCTGGCCTAAAGGCCTCCTGCATACAAGCAAATACGTTACGGTATTTCGGGCCATATCTACTTGTGTGCAGGAGGCCTTTTAGGCCAGGCAGTGCTTTCTGGGAAAAAGAATATGCAAATAAGCTTTCATCCGGGAGGCCGAAAGCTGGTTCTCTAGTGGTTTCTAATGGAGGTGTATTAGCCGGCAGCTGTTGTATACGATTGTAGGGTTTGGTTGCTATGTTACACCTCTTATGGATGGTGGTTATGTGTAGCTCCTCTACTGGCTGAAACAAGTCACAGCATCGGGTGACCTAATATTCAGATTTGTTAGCTGGAATAAGGGAAGAATAAGTTACCGTGGCCGATAGAAATATGATTTTAATGTTTTAATTGTTTGATCAGAAAGAACCTTGCAATGTATCTCCGATCGGCTGAAATCAGCTATATCATGACTTAAGTGTCCGGCTGTTTTTAGTCTGTTGGGTTTTTAATTAGATTATCCATTGATCGGTCCTGTAGCTGGGATTAGAGGTCACTGTGCAGGCCCGGCGCTGCTGTATGGGACTCACTTACTATTGGGATCGATGAGACATGTTGGCTGTTTGCAGGAGTTTCACATATAATGGAGCATATTAGCAGCTGAGTGCAGATCTCATTGTGACCCACATACAGGTTACGCGTGCTATTTTTACACCCATAATTACGTATAAGCTTTCTTTAGCTTGGCCTGTACCCTTGTATAATATCTGATTGGAAGGCATTACAAGGCAACAAGTACGTTACACAGATGACTATAACATGACATTTTGCAAAAAAAAAATGCATCCTGGAATCAGCTGTTAGGATTTAGCATTTTTAGTCCCCAACATGTAATATCTGCACAAATGTGTCAAAAGTTTATTATGCCTGGGTGCATGTGGGGTTCTGAAATGCATCTTGACTGCTTTATATACAGTGGAAGAGTGAAGAAATCAGGCGATACCTTTTAGAGGCTAACTGAGTATTTATAAGTAAGCTTTCAGAAGTGCAAGCTTCTTTCGTCAGACATGGTGTTATACAAGAACTGAAAATTCACAGATTTTTAAACACATGGTCTTCAAAGGATTTTAGAGTCCTTTAAAAATAATCAAAACAAAATGCAATCTAAGTAGAGAAGTTATTTACAACTGGTCAAAAAACAATCTGGAAAGTTGTGGTGCGTGACAGAGGGATCTGTTATCTGTTTGCTATCAGGAGGTGATTTGTGTCCCTCACAGTTCATGCATAGTTTGATTTGAAGCTGGCATGAATATTGAGTTCAGTTCATGGTTCAAACATAGTGTGACATGAAGCTGGCATGAATATTAAGTCCAAATTGCAGAGTTTGAAATTTTTGCATAAATTTGTACTCCATTTCTTTCCTTTTCTCCTGCGTCTTAAACTGTCCCATTAAAACCACAACCAGCAAATCTTCAATAGAGTGGTCTTCTCCAGAGACATGTGCGGCCACTGGGAGATCGGTTCTGCTGTTATTAATATTGGATCTGTGTGAGTTCATTCGCTGACTGAGTCTCTGCCCTGTTTCCCCCACATAGAGGCCTGTGGTGGGACATTGCACACACATTATGAGGTACACCACATTGGAAGACCAGCAGGAAAATGTCCCCCTAATTCTGTGCACCTGTTTAGGGGGACATTTTCCTCACACAAATCCAATATTAATAACAGCAGAACCGATCTCCCAGTGGCCGCACATTTCTCCGGAGAAAACCACTCTATTGAAGATTTGCAGGTTGTGGTTTTAATGGGACAGTTTAAGACGCAGGAGGAGAGGAAACAATGGGAGTACAAGTTTATGCAAAAATTTTAAACTCTGCAATTTGGACTTAATATTCATGCCAGCTTCATGTCACACTATGTATGAACTGTGAGGGTCACAAATCACCACCTGATAGCAAACAGATAACAGATCCCTCTGTCACGCACCACAACTTTCCAGATTTTTTGACCGGTTGTAAATAACTTCTCTACTTAGATTGCGTTTTGGTTTTTTTTTTTAAGGACTCTAAAATCCTTTGAAGACCATGTGTATAAAAATCTGTGAATTTTCAGTTCTTGTATAACACCATGTCTGATGAAGGAAGCTTGCACTTCTGAAAGCTTACTTATAAATATACTCAGCCTGTAAAAGGTATCGCCTGATTTCTTCACTCTTCCACTACTTTCAATGGCTAACACGGTACAACATTATACTGCTTTATATACAGACGTGAACAAAATTGTTGGTATCCCTCATTTAATGAAAGAGAAAAACTCACAATGGTCACAGAAATAACTTGAATCTGACAAAACTGGTATTTGCCAAACTACATGTTGACAAGCCACAAAGCTTCTGGGAGAATGTCCTATGGACAGATGAGACAAAAATCGAAATTTTTGGCAAGACACATCAGCTCTATGTTCACAGATGGAAAAATGAAGCCTATCTTGAAAAGAACACTGTCCCTACTGTGAAACATGGAGGAAGCTCTGTTATGTTCTGGGGCTGCTTTGCTGCATCTGGCACAGGGTGTCTTGAATCTGTGCAGGGTACAATGAAATCTCAAGACTATCAAGGGATTCTAGAGAGAAATGTGCTGCCCAGTGTCAGAAAGCTTGGTCTCAGTCGCAGGTCATGGGTCTTGCAACAGGATAATGACCCAAAACACACAGCTAAAAACACCCAAGAATGGCTAAGAGGAAAACATTGGACTATTCTGAAGTGGGCTTCTATGAGCCCTGACCTAAATCCTATTGAGCATCTTTGGAAGGAGCTGAAACATGCCGTCTGGAAAAGGCACCCTTCACACCCGAGACAACTGGAGCAGTTTGCTCATGAGGAGTGGCCAAAATACCTGCTGAGAGGTGCAGAAGTCTCATTGACAGTTACAGGAATCGTTTGATTGCAGGGATTGCCTCAAAAGGTTGTGCAACAAAATATTACGTTAAGGGAACCATCATTTCTGTCCAGGCCTGTTTCATGAGCTTTCTTTTTTTAAAAATTCTGTTGAAGCATGGTTGAAAAGCAATGTCTGACTTTCTTTTGTTCATTTTCTTAGAATTTTTATATATTACTTTTGTCAGAATCAAGTAATTTCTGTGACCATTGTGGGTTTTTGTCGTTAAACGAGGGGTACCAACAATTTTGTCCACGTGTGTATGTACATTGGTCCCATAAACTGACTCGAGTAGTGGTCCACATGTGTGACCGCCGCTCCACTGAAATGGCATCCCTGTTCTTGTGACTGGAGATTTCCAGCTGAGATCAGACGTTTATCACCTATCCGGTGATATGTTGTCATGTTATAACATCATGATCAGTGCAGGTTCAACTCCTCGGATCCATACTGATCTATGAGACATAGGGGCACGGTCCTGGTCCTCTCATCTTACTCCATAGTGTTAGCCACAGTGCAGGAAACCGTAACACAGCCCAGGAATGTGTGGCTCCCAGCGCACCTCTTACACTGGAGAGAGGTATTGCTAGGTAACAATGATGCTTCTCACCTGCTGGGGAGGGAGTTTCTTCCCTCCACAGCACTGAGCATCGTCGATATCACCCCTATAAATATAACAGCATTTAGAGGCGTGTGTCTGAGTGCATGTGTTACCCTCACAGATCAGTGTTTAGTCCTTGCATAGAAACTGAAGGTGGTGGTTTATGGGTTAATGTTAACGCAAAGTGAAATGATGGGACTTCCTCAATTTTACTCTGCATATGCCAGCACCATGAGTTTCTACAGATACTAGACCAGCAGTCAGCAACCTTCGGCACTCCAGCTGTTGTGAAACTACAACTCCCAGCATGCTCCATTCACTTTCATGGGAGGTCCAAGAACAGCAGAGCAAGTATGCATGCTGGGAGTTCTAGTTTTTACAACAGCTGGAGTGCCAAAGGTTGCCTACCTCTGTACTAGACCATAAACGTACCATGTATCCATGCATGTCCATCACGTTATTCCATCTCCTCCTTACTGGGGTCATGGAGTAAGGAACGGGAGGGGCCCATGACCCCCATTTTACTGATTGGTGGGGTCCATTGCACTAAAGTCCCTTCAACACATGTTGAAGGAACACAACTGTTGTATATACAGATGTAGCAGAGTCTATTTATCCTGCTGCACAAATGCAGGGTAACTCTGCTCCATCTGTATATATTGGCAGTATGTGCCTATTGCCTTTCCTAATGCTGTCTAAATTTTCCAGGTTCTGCCATAGAGGTAATCCTTCTGTCAATGTGAAAAGAGCACATCTTCATGTGTATCCACCTAGTAAGATGTATGTCTCCACTCAAGCCTGAGGAATAAGAAGTCTCTCGAAGACTCAATGTCAGAAATGATAAATGATCTTCCTGGAATTGAAGTGTTTTGCCAGATTCCTGGAATGAAGATCCCTTCCACCTTCTAAAGCAACATCCTACTAAAAAATGCTTCATATTCTAGGAATGCCAACAACCTAGATTCATGCGCCCTATCTGTACAGTTGTGGATGGTTTACCATCAGAAGGCACCCTAAGCTCGTTTCCTGGCCCTATTTCTGTCTTTGAAATGTCGATGCTTCGTGCTTTAGACCCAGTCCAAACTTGGTTGGGGCAAGAGCTGGAGAAGTGTGGTATTGATGCCATGATATACACTAGATATGTCTTAAGTCTTCTGCTCCATGACAGTTATGACTACGACCTTCAAGAACAGGTATGACGGCAGGCTGGTGTCTATTGTATTTACGTACTATACATTGTTTTCTGGGGCTTGCTAGTAGATGACCTATCTAGTTGTAAGAAGACTCAGCTGTGGTCAGGCTATTTGACTGAATGTGATGTCACATGGCCTGTGAAGCGAAAGTCACACTTGGGGAGTGCTACTGCCGCTTCAACAATCTGATCCATGGGGGTCCCTGGTGTTGGACCGTCACAGATCTTTATTAATAGGTCATCAGTTAAAAAGCCCCAGGAAACACCTTTAGACTAAGGCCCTACATACCGAAATGCTGCTAAAAGCGGGAGGCGAAAACGCATGTTTGTTTTCTGCATCATTCTTCGCTTAGCTTCTGCTGCATTTTTTTCTTCACCTATTACTTTTAGTTGCAGTTTTCACTGCCATATCTGGATTCAATTTCATTCACCTTGCTCATACTGTCTTTTTTTACACCCTCTGCATCATTAGTTTCTCCAATGTTTAACCTCAGCCTTAAAGGGGTTTTCTGGCACCCAAGTGGATCTTTATACTGATGACTTAGCCACAGGATAGTTATAAGTATCTAAAGGAATTTGGACGCCAGGATCCTGCACAGGTCAGCAGACCCTGCCATAGCTCAGCTCCGTAAGGTACTGGGTGGGGGTAGAATCGTATAGGGGAGAGCTGCAGTCCCATCCACTGTAAAATGGTAGTGCCAGGGTACTGCAGCCCTGCTCCCATTACCCATTACTTGAATAGCAACACCACTGCATCCAATCTCATTCTGTGCAGTAGCTTCCAGCGCTGGGATGAGGCCAGATAAGTGATCAGTGCAGAGTTCCGGGTGTCTGACCTCCATTGATCAGAGACCGATGACCTTTGCTGTAGACAGTGTAAAAATCCACCATTTGGCCAGAGAACCCCCCCCCCCCTTCCTTAAGCGTTACCTAAAATGAACGGGCCATGTCACGCAACAATACACAGCATCCGTTTTGGCAAAATGACTAAACCACCACTCTCAACAGTGATGGTTCATGACTTTGCCAGCCAAAAAGAGCACAGTCTTGTGGCCATTCATTCTAGTCATTGGTGTTTCCAGCTGTAGGACCTTCAGTGGTCAGGCATTTCTATTAGATTCCTATTATTTGTCATGCGGGTAAACCTTTTAGGATGTGTTCTCATGCACACTGCTAAATTTCTGTCACTAAAGTTCGGCTTGTCTTTCTGAAAACCACCGCTGCAAAAAGTGCAAAGCACACCCGCTGGAATAGCAGTGGCCCTCCCATTACATTCAGCCTTTGCACTGCACAGTGGTATTGCTGTCGTGATCTTCGCCACAACGTTCAATGCTTTACTATGTATTGCAGTGTTTGGCTGTGCTGCAGTCTCCTTTGATAGGTGAGCTGTGTTTGTGAGCACTAGAGACTAGGGACTTCATTGTGATGTCTGTTCCACCGCATCTTCTGAAATCTGTGCCGCTTCTGCTTTATTTTTTTTCTGTCTGCCATTACATGCTTTACACAGCGCTGCATGGAATCCACAACAAATCTGCTTGCTATGTGTGTACATAGACCTAAAATAGTGGGATCATCAATGTCTGTTGTGTGGCCATTATGTATTGTCTGACAATACGTAACTTGTGTGCCTAGGGAATCGAGGGCCATCTATTTGTTACGTATTAGGGGATGGGTCATGTGTAGGATCTTTGGTTCATTTGTTTTTGTCTTTCACGTTTGTAGGAAAACGACATCTTTGCGGGCTGGGAAAAGGGAGCTTGCAAGAAGTGGGGTAAAGGCAAGAAAAAGAGTTCAGATGTCTCGATGGAAGAAATGAAGAAACAGGCGGCAGTTCAATGTCTGCTTTCAGCTTCTGATGAAGTAAGTGGTTTCATGCTAATGCCGGGAGCTTTACTTCATGTAGACTCCTCGCTTCCTTGTACGCTGGTAATTACACAATTAGCGCCATTATCCAGATAGACACACTGATCCTTTCCTGCGGCTGGGGACCCCAAACATTGTGAATTATAAATGAAAATCCTGTAGGTTTTGTATGTAGTTGTAATGCAGCAATGTAAATGCAGATTTTATCAGCCACAGTATAACAGTCCTTCCTGTGGGTTTTTTTTTTTTGTTTTGTTTTTTTTTCCCCCTCTTCCTCCTGTTTTAGAGGTCCAAATTTGGGGGCTTTTGTTTTCCTTCCTTACCTCTACACCCAAAGGCCAGGGCCACACGTAGTGTAAGCACTGTGATTTTGCCGCTGTGGAAAATCAGGGGTTTTACAGTCCTTGCAAAGTGGATGGGGTTCTATCTAATCCTAACTACACATTGCAGAAAAATATATGCAGCAGACATGATGCGATTTCAAAAAGCTCTTACCTCTCTGCATCCTTTCGTCGAAGTTCCAGTTTTACGTAAACAGAGATAGTTTCCCCAACTTCCATAGAAGTGAATAGAAGTTATGGCCAGGGCTGTGGAGTCGGTACGCCAAAGCCCCGACTCCGACTCCTCAATTTCCCCGACTCCGACTCCGATTCCACCAAAATAGGCTCCGACTCCGACTCCGACTCCACAGCCCTGGACTGCTAAACCTTATAGGTTCACTCAGAACTCAGTCTCATCATTATATGAGGAATAGAACAGACCTTTACAGGACATTTCATCATTTTCAACATTTCATCATTTTCCCAAATTCTTATGAAAATATATTCAGCACATACTGCATTGTACTACTAACTGTACCAATTTATTATATATTTTGGGAGTCGGAGTCGGTCCATTTTATACCGACTCCGACTCCACCAAAATAGGCACCGACTCCCGCCCGACTCCACAGCCCTGGTTATGGCAACAATGTAGCTCATTGTTGAACTAAGATGGTTAAAGAAAATATTTAAAACTGCAAAATTTTTATTTATATTTATAAAAAGGTTTAACTTGTCTACAGATTTAAATCTGGTTATTCATGGGAAAAGTCACTATACTTTGGTCTCATTCAGACTGACATAATGCGGCTGCAGTTCATACAATTCCTGGTATGACAGCAGGTCTAAGGACCCCAACTTAAAGGAGTATTCCCACGATCATAACCATTAAATTTGTAGAGCATCAAAGTTAAACATTTTTTTCAAATAAAAGTAATTTAACTTTTTGCAGCGTTTTATAGATTTTCACTAAATATCTTGTGGTCACAAGCTGTCTTGATCGGTTGCCAGTGGATACGACCATGAATGGAGGACCTTTCTAAGGTCAGAAAATCAGCTATGATTTCCTTATTGTGGCCGGGATATCTTCTGATACATGTAGTGTCCCTGCTTGATAACCCAGCTACAATAATAAAATCATAGCTAGATTCCTGACAAGTCCCAGACCATAGAAAGCTTCTGCATTCGTGGTCATATCCATTGGCAACCGATCAAGACAACAGATGTCACCACTAAGATGGTTAGAGAAAATTTTCAACTACTTATATTTGCAAAAATGTTTAACATTTAATTTACAAATATAGATATTATGTTAATAGGAATACCCCTTTAAAGCTGCAGATGTCTGTATTAGGCCTAATGCTTATGACCAAAGGGACATCCGATTCTGATTAACGTAGAGATCCTATCCTGCTCCATGTCATCGAAACAGAAGGCATAGGAAGCCCCTGTAAGAGTGGCATACAAGTACATTCTGCTGCAAACTCTCTCACATTGGGTGGCACCTCTGTCGTCTGCATGGGGTCTTACTGACACTCTTTGGGCAGCAGCGTTTACTTGATGGCTTATTGGTTACTGATGAGGAACTGAGATGATCATCCTTTAATAGTCCCACCATGGAGAAATTCAGTGAGATACAGTATGTAGATAATGTGAGGAGGCTAGCTAAGACTAAACTGTCCCTTACTGTGCTAGAGCCAGCGTAGGTGCCTAGTGTGACTATAGCAAGTTTGTCATTCCCTTCAATCTTTGCATTGCCTGTAGTGACTGGGTACTAAGATGACACCCTGGCATGATTTTAATGGATTTCAGTAGGTTCACCAAGGTTCTTTTGGTGGCAATGTGCGTGTTACCAGGTAACTTGGAGATGCATGATTTTTGCAGTATGTACCTATGAGACACTTTCTCTAGGTAGTTTAGACTTGGGTGTAAGTTTAAAGAGGTTATCCACTTTTTACAATTGAGGGCCTATTCTTAGGATAGGCCATCAATATTAGATCTCCTGGAGTCTGACACCAGGAACCCCACATATGACTGGTACTGAGGTACCTACACTTGCAGCTACAGTTAGTATGGCAAATAAGCCATGCTGCCTTGGTACCAATGATATGTTGGGGTCCCAGATGTTGCCCCCCCAGATTGATAGCTTATCCTAAGGATGCTACCATAGGTGACTCAAGCCCTACTTTTGTCTGGTGACTAGGCTGGGTAAATATGGTACTATACTTACAAAATGAGGAATTTCTGTAATGATGGCCAGAAAGCTAAGCTTCAAGCGTGGATTTTTTTTTTTTAATGTATAGTGTTTTTTTGTGTCATGCTAGGGTTTGAGTGTTGTGCCTTTTGTGTATTTCCTGTTAGTCTAAGGGCACCACAACCTCTTTCGTGTGCCAGTGACGTCACATGAAACAGCTTGGTTCTAGTCATGTGAATTTGGTTAGGCTGCAGTATCAAACACAGCCCCTACAATGTTTACAGCACTGTACTTGCTTTTCAGTGAAGAGGTGTCTAGTGGGTATCCTGAGAATGTCTGCATGCAGGTCCTGAAAAAACGCCTTTAAATGTATGCCCGCTCATTTCAAAGGGAGTCGGGCAGTTTTAGTTTTTTTTGTCTCTAGCTGAAAAAAAATCTGACTACCATTGAAATGAATGGGAGAGTTGGGAGGCGATATCTCCAGTCTTATTGCAATTTAATATAGTAACATATTATTTAATACGATGAACAAATAACTTGCAGCTTTAGCTTTAAGGATTTTATTGCAGTGTTATTTAAAAGATCTGTTTTTCAGTGACCCGTGCCCTCTCCTTGCAGGGGTCGAATGAATAAATGAAAGTGAAACAAACACTATAAAGGGGAGGGTCACAGAGTATGTCCCTTTACAATAATTCACTGCATGCCATGATGGGCGCACCCAGTGTTCCTGTTTGTTTTTCTGGCCTGGTTACATGCTGGTAAAGTTATCTGGCAGCTTTTTTTTTTTTTTCTACTTTAAAAATGCAAGGGCAGTCTTCCAAAGTCAGTTATTTTTAGCATAAACCTTTAGTCGTACAAGCCGTCGTATGATTCAGTCCGTGGGTTGTTCGCATTAAATAACGCACATGTCCTGCTGTAGACTTCTGGAACTACAGTTCCCAGAATGGAGCCGCACAAGATGGAGCTGGGGACCCAGTGCGTACCCTTTGATGTGGGCCAGAAAAGTGCTTGATGTTTATGGCTTTTGTAGGTCTGGTTTATTAGATGTAACCTGATAAATTGCTGCAAGCTATGGGTCTACTATGACTCCTGCTGCATGTATGAGCTTTGCATGTTATTGCAGACAGCTTATTGGCATTGAGCCACTGCAGCTTACATACAAGAATATCCTGTAGGACTGTAAAGCATCTAATACTGTACTAGGCTGGCTGTTGCCAGTTTTTAATAGTGTTGGTATTGTGACTGGCACCTCTTGGCCTCGGCAGTCACTGTTATGGCTCGCTCTGCACAAGGGTCACTGTCCGATTTGGCTGTTCACCTTAGGTGACCCAAAGATACCTGTTCTATAATCAATATAACAAAGCATCCGTCCCCACCCCCATATTGGGAGAGATTCGGCCATGTGCATGAGTCATCAGCCTTTTTGTTTTAAAGGGGTTTTCACACGATAAACATTTTTGCAATGTTGCTAGTGTGCTCCTATTTCCTGATTGATCGGACCCACTGAACAATGTTGGCATTGTTGGTGTTCACAGTTCAAAATTTATGCAGGGAAACCATTACTATAGCTGTGGCTGTGCTTGGTTTTGCAGTTCGGCCCTATTCATTTGAATGGGACTGGGCTATATCTCCGTGACAGTGCTCAGAGACCGCTGCTATTGCTTCATGATTCGTCCAGTATTGTCTGACTCTGTACTTTATCACTTTGATATACCTGACATGGGCTGCCTGCTGTGCATTCACCACATTTAAGGTCTAATGGACCCCAGGTAGGCACTCATACCCAGCCCTATATTGACCACTACTGCCCAATCTGTGCACTCAGTAGTCCTCTCATTCACGGTCTGTCACCATGCACTTCTACGCTTCTTCTGACTCTCTGAGAATATGGTCTCAGACACAGATGTGAGCTGACATGCTTTCCCTTGCTTTGAGACAGTGCTTACAGGGAATGATGACCTGGTATTATAGTCCTCAGTGCTTGCTTCTTGGCTGTTGTTGCTCAGCTTCATTAGCTCAGTGCTGTGGTCCGTGACTACAGTTTAGCTACAACGCCTATAGGGAGTCTGAGGTAGTCTTAGACACCATGTGATGTATTAATTTGGGCTGCTGCTTTCTCAGTCCAGTCTGAACCATTGTTCAGACAGGTGGTCTGTTTCATACCATTTCAGACTCCCTATAGACTCTATAGCAAAGCTATTGTCACAGATAACATCTCTGCCCTAATAAAGCTGAACTGAAAAGCCACCTATGATGAACTGACCCTCAGTTGTATATCTTTCTTAGAAATGTATTTTTACTTGCTCATATCAGTCCTCCCCTTACTTGTAGGAATGTTGGGTTTACACTGCTGGGCGATTTGCTTCAGTGGTTTTGTGTGTACCAGGGGAGATGGCCTACTCTAGCCAGCCAGTTTTATAATCCCTGGACAGATGTCTATGGGAGGAGAGAAGGCCAGTGACCTTAAGTCTACCCACAGACACACATCTCTCCCAGCACCTTGGAAGGTACCCATCTCTCCAAGGGTTCTGTTCTGGGGAGGAGGTGTGGGTGGGACACTAGCCATATGCTGAAAGGAGAGCGAGATTCTATGTCATTCAGCAAAGAGGTAGCAAGGAGTTCTTATCTTGGAGAAGATGTGAGGGCATTTCATGCTGTGGAATGCAGCATGGGCCTAGCATTGAGGACTGAAGCCTTTTCCTTTGCTCTGGATAGCATGTAGAAGACATGTTTCTGTAACTCACTGAAGAAAGTGCTCTAGGCCCAGGAATCTAATGTGACCTAGAGAAACTGACTACAAGCCTGTGCTGGTATTCTATCTTTTATTTCCTGTACCATATTAAATATATAAAATTTAAAAAGCTCGTCTTGGTATTATCCTATTGGCCCGGAACACACTGGAGGTGGGTGTGAGGTAAGTGAAGCGGTCTCAGGTGTACTGAGCGTGGGTTCAGCAGAACGGGATCCTTCACACCACTAAGAAGCAAGATCTGGGGAGTGTAAAGAGCAGGTTCTCACTACCTATAGGTACTGGCTGGTGGGTTTCCTGTTGAGGTGTATCGTAGTAGATCATACATGTTGTAGACAAAGATGGTCATCTTTCGAAGGGCTTGTGTGCCTTTCATTTAGGCTGGTTTCATCCAAACTATCCATTTTTGCTGTGTCTAAAAGAAAAGATGGGCTCTGTCTTTATTTACCGGGAGTGAATCTCTGAAAAAGGGGCAAAGAAATAGTAGTGCATGCAAAGGACGAGTGACTCCATTGACTATAATGGTGCCATACGCTGTCCTAGTCTTTTCACAGACAACACTCAGAAAAATCGTTCATGTAAAAGAGCCCTTAAAGTGTAAATGTACATGGTAAAATAATAGCGTTGGGTGAATCACCCTGTGCCTGGGCTCACGTGGCCGGGCAGCTGACTCGCACACAACAGCTGCTTAATCCTTCACTCTGACAGCCCACATTCCAGGAAAAGCAATCCGATGCACAGTGCCTGAATGTCCCTTACCCAAAAGCTGCGTGCCCCCCTCTGCTAATTTACACTTCATCAGGTGATCGGGCCCATTGCTAGAAAGAATAAATGCATTCATTTTGACTTCTGGCTATGGCATGTGCCATTGGTTTTTGGATAACACGGTTGAAATGTGAAGCATGCTTAGTGTCCAGCACCGCTTTAGCTTGTTGTGGAACTACATATTCCAGCCAGTTTAGGCCACAGAAGTCTGCAGTGTTATGGGCTTGTAGTCAGTGTGGTCTGTCATCGCCATAATGATTGTTGTAATTGGAATGCGCGTGGACATTTTGTTTTATAAAAAGTTTTCACATGTCTGGGTCCAGGTGCTGAGATCCCCAGAAGTGGCTGAACTAAAAGTGGTGGTCTTCATCTGACTGCTGCACTACCTTCAAGAAGTGATCATCCTTGGAGAGAATTCACATGGTGGAAAGTGAAGAGGAACTTAAGGCAGACTTCTACCTCAAATTCTTTCCTCCACTTTCCGTTACTCTGGCTTTCCATGGCAGAAAGGCGAAGCAGTTTTCTGCTGCGGCCTTTATGCGCTGATCATCATACTGAAACCCCCAATACATCCATATAGATCAAGGCGATCTGATGGGATTTGCTTAACATTTGGAACCGGAAGCCACAATGTCAGTGTGAACAAATCCTGAAACATCTGTATACTAAACTTTACACGCTAAGGCAAATTCATCTCTTCTACTTAGTTAGACATTGCGATGAAGTCTCCGGTGCGGATGTGAACTAAGCCCATGGAGGACTTTTTCCTCTGCTGGTTTCATGGTTTAAAACGACGGATCCCATTATAGTCAATGGGGTTTGCTGAGCTCGGTGTGTAACAGGCATTAGATTGGTCCGTCTGTCCTTTGTTCTGGTCCTTCTCCAGACAAGAATGGATAAGCCAACGCTAGTGTGAACCTATCATCTGAGAATATTGAGGCAAACATTTGGCGCAATGTACTTTTTAGAACCAAACATGTGCCTCAAGTCCCAATCTGCAACTTGCCCAACTTTGTGAGTTAGAATAGAAATCTCCAGCAGTTCCTACCTTGCGTAGATTTTCATTCTGCTACTGGGACCTCCAAACAGCTTTATGAAGAGGCCGCAGCAATCTTGTCCTTATGCCATTCAGACCGGTTATTAAGACTGCGTACGCTACAGCAATCTTAACTTTGGCTGTGTATTTTTTTCTATTGCTATATCTAGTGTAGACCAGAGTAGAGTAGACCCTGCATGTAGCATTGGAAACCTCCTCCTGTGTTTATCCTGCTGGGAAGTTGTAACCTAAACCTTGTTGCTATTTTTGTGGCGTGACTCCATCTACGAAATATTTTTTTTTACAAAAAAACGTGACTAATAGATGGGTACAGACGGACTGTCCAGCACTTGTAGATCTGCAGATTATAATACAGACGTAACTGTATAGTGAATGTTTCTTTCTGCCAGCAGGTCTCCAGGGACAGTAGCTAGGATTGTGGGTGGTGTCTGTGAGGTCCCTGATCTGTTACTGTGCCTTGCCATATTTATAGTGCGCGCTTCAGTTTCCTGGCATATCCTGAACCCGGGGTGAGAAATATGGAACAAGCTGAACTGTCAGATTTTCCATCTCTTCCCTCCTCTCCGGGATCTAATTGGTCATGTTCTGTCTTTGGGAGTAGATGGCGGCCTTCCTCTATCGCCCTGCTGGTTTTTGAGGTGAAATGTCAGCTCGTGCGTGACCTGATGAAATATTCACTTTTAATTGGCTGGCAGTGTTTTCACGCACTGCCCAGTCCAGCTCCACAATTACTTTGCTGCAAGATGCTCCAGTGATCTCTTGGGGGCTGGTACGCTGCACTGAGCTGCCTCCCTCACCCCCCTCCCCTCGCATTGCCGGCTATGTACCGCTCAGCACAACAGCATGCAGAATGTCAGCTGGTGTAAGACGTGTCTGATCCAGGAACAAATTGTTTGCTTCCGAAACTACACTCCTTGAGCCATGGTAAGGTGAATGAGCAGAGACTAGCTAGATATTTGGGAGGGGGGCTTGTGATGAAATGAAGCAGATCATTGCGATGTCGTGGTCAGGACTGTAGACAGACAAGGCATGGTGCACTTTATGGAGTGAATCTGCTTAGTCATTCTGGTTCAATAGTCAGATTTTACTTGCTATGTACATTCCTGCTGACTCAAGGCTGTAAAAGCGCATGCAAAGTGCTGCTATAGTTGTCACTGTAAATATATTATATAGTAAGCAAAGCAGTCATGTCAGTTATTGGTGAGTGTTATAGTAGTGCTGGCGTTGATGCAATGGTGTTATATATAGCACTGTATGAATATGTATCAACGGGCTGCAGTTGGTATGAACATTGTGTACTACCTTGTACCGGACGCCTCATATGAATGTAGTGTTAGGAACTATTTCTAATATACAGTTAATATGTACTATATGGGGTGTCCGGATCAAAAAAGACACTACTTTTAGGAACCGAGCAAATTGGTTTTGGATGTAGATATGCATGGTAATGAGTTTTGATGGCCACATGTTATCATTTGTTCACATCTAAAAATAAGCTACTTTGCAGATAGTCGTGGTTAAAGAGGGTTATCCAGGACTTCTGTATTGATAGTCTGTGTAGGGTAGGCCATCAATATCCGATCAATGATGGTCTGACTTCAATCTTTACCAGGCACAGTGCCGTACCTTCTGTAGTGGCTATGCCTGGTACTACACAAAACACTGTTGTGTTCACTTGAATAGGATGGAGCTGTAGTACCATGCACAGTGTATAATGTACAGCACTGCCTGGTAAAACAATGAAGCGGCTGCTGCCTTCCCACTACCCCCTTCCGTAGTGCAGTGTTGGAGCCCCCACTGATTAGTAAAATCCCAGAAAATTTCTGTAAAAATATCCAAATATTTTGTTTACGTCTGCAAAGTAGATGTTTATCTCCATGGGAACAGACTGCAAATAAACACCACGTGTAGTCATGGGTTAAGATGGCCATACACACTGGGTCAGGGGAGAGAGTTGTCGGGTGAATTCGCTAACTTTTATCTGATATTTATAGCCAGGATTTCTCACCTGACCCCACTTCTGCTATCTCTGGGGCAGATGGAAAATAAAACTACGTGATCACACTGCACAGTTCATAATATCCAACTATGGAGACACCTCGGGCTGCATTGTAGCTGTATACTATGGCTTGGCCACTATGTAGGGAGTAAATGCAGAACTTAAAGGGGTATTCCCACAAACATAACCATTTTTAAATTTGTAGATAGTTAAAAGTTAAACATTTTTGCAAATATAAGTAATTAAACATTTTGCAGAGTTTTAAAGATTTTTTCTAAATATCTTGTGGTCACGAGTTGTTGTCTTGATCGGTTGCCAATGGATATGACCATGAATGCAGGAACTTTCTAAGGTCAGAAAATCAGCTATGATTTCCTTATTGTGGCCAGGATATCTTCTGATACATGTAGTGTCCCTGCCTGATAACCTGTCCACAATAAGAAAATCATGGCTGAGTTCTTGACAAGTTCCAGACCATAGAAAGTTTCTGCATACGTGGTCGTATCCATTGGCAACCGATCATGACAACAGGCTGACACCACTAAGAGAAAATCTCTCAAACTCTGCAGAATTTTTAGATACTTAAATTTGCAAAAATCTTTAACTTTGCATTATCTACAAATATAAATATGATTATGTTAATGGGAATACCCCTTTAAGATTTGTTATGCTGTCTATATCCATTTTACTACTCTCCTGTACTGACTTATAAATAGGGTAGCTCATCCCTTTAAGTAAATTTTGCCTGACTTGTACAGCGTGAACTATATGCTGTATAATCATAAACACAGTATGTAATGTCCCTTGAGTCAGTGTGACTAGGTCACTGCTAGTATCAGATTATGGTGGTTTGTTATTAATGTACTAAAAACTCTTATCCTTTAAAGGTCTTTTCCCATGAATATATCCTTATATAAATCTGTAGACTATTACATTAGGTATTTTTGCAAATATTATTATTTTTTTTTTTTTTCCATTTTCTCTAACCATCTTAGTGCTGACAGTCTGCTGTCTTGCTCAGTTACCAATATATGACCATGAATGCAGGAACTTTCTATGGTCTGGGACATATTAGAAGCGCTTAATGGAGAGCCCTGCCTGTGTGGCCACCTCTTCATACACTGGGTTCCCTGATGCTCATTTGTGAGATGTTGGTCCCCGAGACTGGATCTGTTTCACACTTCTGTTTTTGTGATGGGGAATGTAGTCCGTGTCCGGCACATTTGACCTTTTATCATGGTCGTGTGAAACAGCCCCAAGACATTATTGGTAGGCTGACTGCCTAGTTTTTGGAAATTGGCTGTACTGTACTTGTGGTGGTAATGATAGAGGTGGTGTGAAATCTGATCATGTGATCATGAATCCATTTTATTTATTTTTATTTTTTTTTAGAGCTCTGGAATTGAAACTTTAGTGGAAGAGCTCTGCTCAAAACTGAAAGACCTCCAGAGCAGCCAAGGTGACCAGCTGACTCCAAGTAAAGGTAATGCTTATTCTAATGCAGAATCTGATGTACTGTACAAATCTGATCATAATGCCAAAAGTGATTGACTTTTAACCTGGTAAATGAGGAAAGTGTGTGGTTGCATATAGTTCTCTAAGCTACCTGGAAGAACAGTCTCCATGCACAGAACTGAGTGTGCTGTCCGCGTGGGCTTCTGAAGGTGCGTTCTGATCTGTGAAATATGAACCAATCTGAGACCCCCTCTGAAATCAATGACAGAAGAAAGGCACTTGGATGTCATCCTAATGCATTCTGCTTAAAAAACAAAAACAAAAAAAAAAAAACAGACCCTCTCCCCCCCCCCCCAATGTGCATGAGGCCTTAATTTAGACAATTTAGGATGTAGTGGTAAATGTATGTTGGAAATTCTTTTATAATTTTGGTCCATTAGTAATGGACATCCAGTAAATTGCTGTGCTGTTAATAATACTCCCGATGGCTTTATTCCTGAATTATCATCTCCATTCCGGTTCTTCTAGTAGATGACGTAACTCGCAGTCTGACTCTCTGAATCATAAGTCTTTAGTGTGGGCCTGAAGTCCGCTTCTGTGTAAACATGTGAGCTTCTCAGTGTATCTCATGTACATGGGTAGAGTTACTGACTTCTGGGCCACATGAAGACCCTGTATGATTCTGAGGGGCAGAGCCCTAGTTATGTTACCTAACAGGAGGACTGTAACGGGGCTGATAGTTCAGTAGTAAAACCATTAGTAAGAATATGTACTGGATGTCCGTTATTTGGCTAAGTGATTAAAACCTTTTCCTGCTTTGCTTTTTAATGTAGCGTTGTGTGAATTGAGGAAAGTGGTCTTAAAAGGTTTGCCATTCTTCTTGTCAGTGCAGCAGAGCTGAGACATCTGACAATGACTAGATGTTACCGGTTACCCTGCAGTGATGTCTAAGTCCTTATAGGATGTATAGGAAGGGATATATCTTCATTGTGATATCTATTAGGCCAACTAAAACGGATGCCTATTGTTGCTAACAGTCATAGAGGGGGTTTACATTACATCCACTGGTCATGTGGCCATGGTGCAGCACATGTAGAATACTCAATATTTTAGTTCCAAAATGCCCCTTTAATAGTGGTTTGGCCAGGTTGAATGTACGTTATATGGGTTGATTATGTTAAAGGGGTTTTCCTATGAACACGGGGTCCCTGAGTCTCCTTTGAATGGAACAGTAGTGTGCACTTGTGACCATAGCTTCCAGTTTTCTGGCACGAACAGTGTTCCCGTTGTGATCAGTGGGGGTCCCAGTGGTTATACCCCAAGTTATTTGATTCCATTTTTAATGGAAAGCCACTTTAAATGACAAGCAAAAGCTCTCTCAATGCATGAGTCTCAAAATGAAATATTTAAGGGTTTTACGACTTATTCTAATGTTCTGAGTCCTATTTGCTCCCATTTCCTAATTGATTGCATTTCTAACCTTTCGCAGAAGACAAAAGTAACAAAAAAGATGGATCAGCATCACTGGAGGCCAAATCATCTCCAGCAAGGAAAGATCAGGCAGAAATGTAAGTACTGCTTCCATCCTTACTAGAAAGCATGCAGTGATAGAAAACTGAGCGTGTAAAGGTTAGCACAAGCTTTGGATCAGATGAAATTTCTACTGCCAGAAATGTTAGAGCAGATCATGAGGTAGTCTGTTTGGCCTCTAAATAAAATCCCCATTGAAGTTAGGAAATCACTTTGAGCTATCAAAAGATGTATTGAAAGTGTTAACCCAGGTCCTTGGAGTGAAGCCGCATCACCTATGCTCCGTTCACATGGGCAAAAAAAAAGAAACCCCTTTCTCATACATAGAAACAGTGGTGCTTCGACTGCAGAAAACCCCACCATTTGAGTATAGGTTACGTTTTCATGCAGCATTTGTAACGTTAAGGCTATGTTCACACTACAGTTAATGTCCATTACTGTTATCTGTCATAGGGATGACAGTATCAGAGTAACAGGATTGAGCCCCCTCCATCTGTGTCCATTCCCCTTGACTGTAATGTAAACATCATGACATACTTTCTTTCAACATGTTTGTTGATAGAAGAAAGTCCTTTTTGGTGGACTTTCTTCAGTCATGTTTTTTTTTACTTTTAATGAAGTGTTTTTTACATTGAGGTGAATGCAGACAGACACATCTGTCATTTTAATGTTCATTGCTCTCAGCCTGTGCTAGAGAGGGCAATGGGCATTGAATAACCGTAGTGTGACCCAGGCCTAATGTTGTGTATATACTTTTAATTTTGACTTTCTGTGAAATCCTGCACTTGTACCTCTCCTGAGAGCTTCTTTTCTTCTTTCGCTTGGTTAGGGTAGGTGGGCATGGGAGTTGAGCACTTCAGTTATAACTTTGGCATTATAAAACAGAGCTGGTATCATATAAAAGATGTTTCTTAGCTTTTATATGATACCAAGATCACAGTTCTGCCTGCATTTCCAGAGAGCTGAACACAGGATTGACTTATTTTATATGCCGCAGCTCCCAATCTCTCTTCTATTTTGACACCAGAAGCACTATTCTAGCTTTTTATAGCTTTCATTATAAAAGAATCTACACCACTGTACTCCAGTGCACAGAAAGGAGACAAAATTTGTTAAAATACTGTATTAAACATTATTTTATTAACACCTGCTTACAAAAAATTTAATGCGGTTTAAAAGCTTAGCTTTGCTTGATAAAACCTCTTTAAGACTAAGGCCCTACATAGCGAAACACAGCGAAAAAGCACCTATTATATAGGCAAAAACTTAAGATTCTAGAGCTAAAATTTAACATGCTGTTTTTTTTCCCCACAATGTGTAAATAAGGTTAAACAGAATCTTTCACTTTGTTAGTAACAGTAATAGTGGAGACTGGTTGGAACAATCCTTAGAGGTTGTTGGATATAAACTTGTTAAAATGAAATTCTTGGACACATTTAACTGCAATAACAGAAAAGTAAATTGAGCCTTTATGTACTGGGAAAAAAAAATCTACAAGTCCTATAATATATACTTTTTATTTTTTTTTCATATTAGGTATTATGAAGCTTTTCCACCACTTTCAGAAAAGCCAATTTGCCTGCAAGAAATAATGACCGTATGGAACAAATCAAAAATCTGCTCTTATTCTAGCTCCTCCTCATCTTCCACCGCTCCACAAACAAGCACCGAAACTCCATCACCAAAGAATTGCCATAGCGAAAGTGAAGCGATAACTACCAACAAAAACAGTGGAGCTTGTAACACTGTACAGGGAAAGAACCAACAGAGAAAAGGAAAGAACGAGAAAGAAAACAAGTTTAGCAACGGCGCAGTCGATGACAAAGCTAATATATGGAAAAGCGTGAGACACAAGTCAGTTGGAAAGGTCCGCCCTCGGTCCTGGTCATCTGGCTCAAGCGAAGCAGGATCTAGTTCAAGCGGTAATCGGAGTGAAATGAAAACTAGATTTATCAAATTAAGGCATAAAGTTAGGGAGGTCCGGAATAAAAAGGGGAAAACTGGCCCAAAGGTTCCATCCAAAAATGGCGAGAAGAAAAACATGGCTGCAACAGGCACTGCTGGGTCCGTGAAGCCGCTCTTGAAGAGAATAAAACGTCATGGGAAAGAGTATGCGTATAAAGAAATGGATAATGAAGGAAATGATGCCTTGAAAGAGAAAAGAAACAAAACTGAATTCAGAGAGGAGCCCTTGTGGTATACGGAGCCAATAACCGAATACTTCATTCCTCTGAACAGTAAAAGTAAATTGGAGACGACCTACAAAAAAAATGGCAATTTGTCTAACACATCGGATGACATAGAAGAGTTGTCGGAGTTTGTGAAAGATCTTCATCTAAATAACAATATCCGTGAAACATACCTCCCAGCGGGTACCTTTATCGAGGGGCACTTTGTACAAATGCCTGCAGTTGTAACCGAGACGAGCGAACACACAGGGACCTCAAAATGTTCTCTCCTAGAGGACAATTATTTGGATGATGTTCATCCTGTAGAACTCACACACTTCTATGAAGTTGAAATTGATCAATCCATGTTGGATCCAGGTGCCTCAGCGAAAACAAAAGGGGAAAGTCGTATCTTGAATATGATTCGACAAAAGAGCAACATAAGCGATTTCGAGGCTGAATCTTGCAAAGTGTTAGATGATGAGGAGTTGCAAGGGGAGAGTGCAATATGGGCCGAATCTACCAGTTCTATTGGTGCTGATTATTTTTTGCAGGATCATAGTAAACTAGCTCAATTTTGGGAGACCTGTTCATCTTCAAGTTCTGCAGATGCAGACGGGGAGAGTTTAGGTGGAGACTCCCCAAGTACATTCTCCCCCTTTTTCGACAGCACAAAGCTCAATACACACTTGCACGCAGGCAATCAAGATTTATTTTTTGACAGAAAGAACTATTTTTCAGTGTTTGAAGTGCAATGCAGTAATTCTGTGTTCTCGTTGTTCAATGAAAAAGTGAAAGCAGAGTCTTCTTCCAGCATGAATGGGTTTGGGAAAACTCAGTCGCGATTACTTATATGGACCAAAAATAGTGCCTTTGACGAAAACGAACAGTGTTCAAATATTTCGACAAGAACATGCAGTCCATGGTCGCATTCAGATGGAACCCGGTCAGATACAGAGGCTCTTAATTGTCACCTAGAGGATTACGCTCAGTTGAACACAGAAGATGCTACTTATAATATTCCCTCAGTTACTTTAACTTTCCAAGATGAGATACCTGGCCTAACATCACAAAGTTCATTCATAAAGAACAGGGCTGCAGCAGAAGAGCCTGTGCTGGTACTGGGCAAGAAATCCAAGTTAGAGTCACTCTGTGGCATAAAACTAGAACAGGAAAATGAAGAACTATCTGACACTACAGATGTGGAACCCGAAAGCAACATTCATGGATACAGCTCAGGAGTCCTCAAAGACTTGTGGACAAATGTCGAAGATGATCAGCTGTTTCCTCTCAATGTAAATGTATTTAGTTGTGATGATGATGATGACGACGATGACTATGATGATGATGATGATAAAAGAAGCAAATTATCAAGAGCCCAGCAAGGCTGTTCAAAGATCCGAATACCATCTTTGGGAAACTCGAAGGAACCCAGTAGAAAAGAGAGCATTTCTCACTAGCGAGTCATCGAAAGTCGGTGGTGCAGACTACATGACTCCCTCGAAATCCTGGGATCTAAATGACGAGAAACCTAATTCATTCATACTTGGTGGAGTTTATGGGGAATTTGGAAACTTTAATGGTGAGGATGACTGGGCCGTGGTGCCACAGAATCCGGCAAAGATGGGCTTATTGGATTGTGCAGCCTCGGATGTCGTTACGATAGCTGGTACTGATGTGTTCATGACTTCGGGGAATAGCATTGCTCCTGGTCATCGCCAGTTATGGAGGCCATTTGCTTCCTTTGAAGAAAATGAGCAAAATGGAGAGAAAAGCTCAAGCAAGGGATTTTTTTTATTGCATGAGAATCTGCTTGGTACATGTGGTGATTTTTCAGTGGAGGAGCCAGGCATGGGCTGCTCCTTCTCTTCTTTGGAGTTAAACAATCGATTCTCTCAAGTTCTTCATGTTGAGTGCTCCTTCGACCCTGGAAATATTGTTAGTAGCCCTAGTTGTAAACCAAAAGCTTTGTGCTCGGACTCAGAGGGCGATATTTGTCATCCAAGGATTTGTAGTATAGATCACACCACACAGTATAGATCAATAAGAATTTCTCCCCGCACTCACTTCCGCCCAATATCTGCATCAGAGCTATCTCCAGGTGTAGGGAGCGAGTCAGACTTTGAATCTGACAAAGAGGAGGCTGTCGTACCTACTCTTTCCGAAGGTGAAGTGTTTGAAGATCCACAGGATGATCTCAGGCCTCTCGAAGAAGATGCTGAGAAGGAAAGTCATTTTTATGGAAAGTCTGAGCTTGAATCTGGGAAGTTTCTCCCTAGGCTGCAGAAGTCGGGCATGGAGAAAAGTGCACAGACTTCTTTGGATGGTCAGGAAGAATCCTTTGCCGTATTGCCTCAGGAGAGCGAGGATCATTTGGACTTCAGGATTATTGAGTCGTTTGAAAGTGACGTGATGGAGAACTCCAAAAATAGCTGCAAAATATCGGAGTTGAAAAGTAAAACCGTTAAGGAAACCCCTAATACTGAGTGCAATCCTTCATCTGAAGGAGAGCTCAAAGAGGTATGTACACAAATTACAATACTTTATTAAACAGATGTGCACAATTTAGCAGGATTAAATGGGTATTCTGGTTATTTTTACTGGATAGGGGTCTACTGGGACCCCCACCAATCATAAGAACGGGGGGGGTTCCTTGTGCCCCCAAATGAATAGAGCGATTGGTTACACTTGACCTGCCACTCCCTTCTCTTTTATGGGACTGCCGGATATGAGTCTTGTGGCTAAAATAAACCAGAATACCCCTTTTTAATGAATGTTGAACGCCACTGCTCCTTTACACAGTCTGCACATGAGCTTAGATGTTCTGTTCTCTCAAATGTTTAAAAAAAAAAATTCCTGGTTGATCTTGGAGTCTGGAATGACCATGTAGGCTCTGTCAGACTGGCTTTAAAGGAACTTTAATTCTAGAAATAATGTACTCAAGACATTTGGATGTCCTTGTGGTTTATCAGCTTGCAGCACTTTAAAGGATACGTGAGCTTTCATGAAAAATTGAAATATGTGCAAGGTCTTGTTGTGCAGTCTGTCCTGACTGTATAAGCCTTCATACATGATGTCCTATCAGGTTTTCTGCTGACGATGATCACATTATGGCTGAAACCTAATTTACACTTCTAAGCCAGGGGGCATGTACAATATGGAGTGGTCTGCCCCTCAAACCCCCCCCCCCTTCCATACATTGATGATGATGATGATCTGCCATGAGTGACCAACCATGGATCCATGAGATCCAGAAACACTGGACTGTAAATGCAGATAAAACACAATAAAAATCTGAGCACGGTTATTAAAGCTGCTGGCTGTGGATAATATCTATCTATAACCATACAGCCAGAAGTAGATACAAGTACAGAGAAGACTTTTTACACTGTAAACTGAGATTTGTAGGATTCAGTATTGTGCAGGTTGTGAGGAGAATTAACTCTTCGCCCTTCCATTCACTGTATGAAGAGAAGGACCGTCCTTTTCACTCACATTCCGTCTTACTATTCAAAGTGTCTAGAGACAGACTTCCTTTAGTAACAAGAGTAAACAGCAAATTGGCTAGAAGGGAGACACCTTGTGGCAGAAATATTTACACTTCATATTTCCATGGCCATGTTTACACTTGGCTTTTTTTTTCTTTTTTTTTTTTCCTGAAGGGCTCCATGTAGTTTTAACTGCAGTAATGTTGAGCTCATGTTGCTATACATTTTACCGGCATGCTGCCGGCCACTACATAGAAAACCGCTAGTTTATTAGCGTACTACAAATGTGCTGCTCATAACTGATTAAAAACTGCATGTAGCTCTTCAGTGTGGGGGGGGGGGGAAACCTCCTCCAAGGTTGTAGCATAGTCTCCATCCAGCTCAGGAAAACTTTGTGGAGGGAGAACCCTACTAAAATGCAAAATGTCATGTCATGGTCATTTGTGTCGGGTACACTTCAGTATGATAGACTGGCATTGCAGCATCCAGGTGTGCTAGGCCCTCCAGAAATCAGTGTAAGCTGGGAGAGTGTTTCGGATCTGCAAATTGGGATTGTCCAAAGCGGTGAAGCCCCCCTTAAAGTATTGGAACACCTTTTGGAAATGGCTCTGACTTTGTTCAGATTTCTAAGCAAATGCCTACAACTAATGCTAGTTTTTTTTTTTTATATATATATATATATATATTTTTTTTTTTAACACAGGGTCCTCTTCTGAGTATCAACCTACAGGGCGTAAGCGCTGTTAATGAAAAGCCGTACTTCTGGCAGAAGGCCCTGTACGCACCGTTTATTTCAGGATCCAGCTGTGACCGTAAGGAAACTGTTAAACTTGCTAATGAGCGTTTTGTGACTGGTGCGTGATGGTATACGGCCGCCTGAATGGGTCTATTCAGGGCATTAAACCTTTGTAGACATCAGCTGCTATAGGATCATACACACAGCAGTACTTTATCACTGTTGTCTGTTTAGTTGCGGCTCTTTAATATTTAGCCTTACTGTTTTTTTTTTTTTTTTTTTTTTGGGGGGGGGGGGTTTTGATCTTTTAAGAAATGTCTTTCAAGATGAGACATGACCTGGGATGCTTGTCAGAGCTTGCGCTGCGGAGGGGAGGTTGTGCTTAACTTATAATGGGGTGCACACCTTGTCATAAAGTAAGCACATTCTAGAAGTCGTCTGTGCGCCTAGACTCAAATCTACACCAGCCCATAGATATACCTGGTGTAGATTTCAGTCTACACCCCATGCCCACATCATGCCATCCTTTTCATGCATACCCTTGGTTTGTGATTTATTTATTTATTTTTTTTGCAATAAGTCTTCTGGAGTAGGAGAATTAATTCTTTGCCATAGTGTATAATGTATTGTTATGTTTTGCACAGCTCTATATACGGATGCGAAGGAAGAAAGTTGTGTAGATCATACAGTTGGGAAGGACGTTCCCTGCGCTGGTTGGCGTCCTCTTGAGATGGAGAAAGTAGGTAATGTGGTTTTTAGACTTGATCCTTTTGCAGTTTTTTTGTGTATGATCCATCATTTACATAATGCAGTGAAACATCTTTGAGACCACCACCCAAAATTGCATGAAAAAGTGGTCTTCTCAAAAATGGCTAGTATGGAACACTGGATATCCGTCACAGATGTGATCAGGGTAAGGAGGTGGTCTTCTTAAAGTGTTGGTCTTTTGGAGAGGCTTCACTTTGTACTTGTTGCAGAGGACTCTTGTTTAAGACAGCAATGTCATATGAATGTGCCTTCCTGGGCCTACACAAGGGCTGTCAGTGGGGCATTGCTGATATGACACTCCTGTTGAAAGTCAGCAGTTCCCTATGTTTAACCATTCCTGCATTTTGTCAAAATATTTCCTGAATCCTGACATACATGCTCAACCCTCGAGCACCACACTCCGTTATGTGGTTCTTTAGGGTCTGTTCAGATTCTGCCTCAAAATAGACTCCAAATTCCGCCTGAAATCTCCTCACATTTAAACAGGAGGCAGGGGCAGTTTTTCTACAGCGTTCTTTAGGTGGATTCTGCCTGAAACTCCCATTGTAATGAATAGAAGGAAGATTTTGGAACTGCTGGTGTTTTTTTTTGTTTTTTTTTAATTATAAAGCATATTTAGAATCTGCATCCAAATCAGCTATCAAAATCTGCTTCAAATTCCTCAAGCAGAAATTTTCTGCCTCCAATTCCTACATGTGAACTACCACTTTAGTGATCACCTGGGATCTAACTTGGGTATACTTTAAAGGAAATGTGTTGCAAAAATGCTTTTTGTTTTTCTCCTTTTATATGAAAAGAAAATACTGTTCATTCACTGACCTTTATTTTTCTTTTTAGATATCTGCATGTAACAAAGCAAAAATGACCATTGGGTACAATGGTGGGATAACATCCGGTTGCTTCAGAAAGGTCTATTCAAGCGGCAGTTCAAGCTAGGACACGGCTTCTGAGGGAGGACTCGAACGGGCCGATATACGCAGAGCGGAACTTTCCCCTCGCACTCAGCTGTGATCACGCGTTTTGTTTTTTTTAGCTGTAGTCCTATAACATCCGAGTGTTATGGAGAGATGCCTAGCCCCCCCATCTGTCTGCCGCCTCTAGAGCCTGTAGCTCTGGACCTCTTTAGTTACCACTTTAGATGTTTGTGTGCTTTTTTTTTTTTTTCTCCCCCCCCCCCCCCCCCCTTCCTTCCCATTCTCTTCCATCTTGCAGTTTAGGTAGGGTAACAACCTTTATAATTTTTTTTTTTTTTTAATTTTCTCTTCTTGCGATCTGTTATTCTTTTGCTTAGTATAGATAGGTAGATTGTGTTGTCAGATGAAGAATGGATGTGCTTGTGTTTGTAAAAAATCCTGCATCAATTTTGCTGAACCTCTTAAGTGAGATTTTTTTTTTTTTTTTTTTTCTCTTCCCTGTTTTTACTTTCAGGCTGTAGTTACATTAGCCATTTGAACATCGTAGAAACCTACAGCTACTTCTGCCATTCAGAGACTTCTGGAGTCTTTGGCGATAATTCTCTTAAAAAATCTAGGAGATCTAATATGTAACACTGTAATCAATCAGTGCCTTTCTGAATGCAGGAGAGTAGCATGAATGACTTGCCCAGTCTTCATTTGATATATATTAAAAAAAAAAAAAAAAATTAAAAAAAAAAGGCATAATAAAAAATTTTAAAAAAAATTAAAAAACAGAAAAAAAAGCTATCTCAAGTAGATGCAATGAGATTAGAGACTCTGTGCTTAGAGACTTAAAGAATACTGTGTTTTCTATCCTATGATATTTTGCACCCGCTAACAGAGGAGAAAATGATTTCACATTCTTGCTAATGGCATCAGCCCGAGGAATTCTGGAAAGTTTGTGCATTGGGGAGGGGCCCAGATTCTATACATGGATTATGGATTTTACTTGATTCTCTAAGATTGCAAAAGTAATGTAGACATCAAAAATTATGGACTGCAACTGAAATATAAAAAGCTGTGAGGACAGCACACTTTGCAATATTGTGGCTGCCAATGGTCGTGGATATCTGTTTTAGAAACCCTGATTTGACCTGTAATCGTGAGTGTTTTTAGTGATTTTTTTTTTTTTTTCTTTTTAAATGTACATATAAAAAAAATAAATATTATATATATAATCAAAGGGGTCTGTAAGAGGTTTTATTCCTACTAATCCTATAATCGCATTGGTTAGGTAACAATTGTGGAAATATACCTTTGTCACCACTGGTTAGAGTTGAGTGCCCTACAAGTATGGTAAATGGCCATAGTAAGCCCTGCCCAACACCTTCTGTTTTGTGTTGACTGACTGCTCCACCATTGTGCTCTGTCACTTTGTGACACACTAGGGGGAACTTACTAACCTATCTACGCAAGTTCTGACATAGATGTGTAAATGTGAGACCTCTGGTTCGTAGCCCTTCTTCCACCAAAGATGCAACACTTTGTTGGTTCTGCACCTCACTCTGCACTTTTTACGAAAGTGGGTGAAGTCGAGGGCAGACTGATCCGGGGATGCCTCAAGCTAGCAGGCTTACTATGGCTCACGCCAGATAAAGTGAGTTATATCTCAAATCTGCACCAGCTCCTGACTGCGGTAGAGGTCAATTAATAATTTTGGGTGAATCTTGCATCTGTCATTTGTATGTGGTCTGTGGGGGTAAGATAGGTCTTCAGCATGATCTGTTGGCTGTATGTGACATGCTGTGACCGTGTGCAGACTGCTCCTATTTAAGTAATTGGAGTGGAGCTGCAGCGCCGTCCATTGCATAGTAGTGGTTCTGGGGAATTGCAAGCCGCTCCTATTACTTTGAAAAGGAGCAGCCGGCATGTGCTCCCTGTCCATTGCACCAGCTTCTGGTGGTTGCTGGATCAGCTGGTCTGTGTAGTGTCTGGATGTCTGAACCCCACACTTCACATACTGATGACCTATCCTGTAGAAGTGATACCAATCCATATGAAAAGTCCATTTGGGGGCCGGAAAACCCATAAGTGAGCACTAGACTTGTACCAAGCTATGGTGCAAGGATGGATGTTATGTAGCATAATGCAGTACCCCTCAGTCATCACCACGGAGTGTTTGAGCAAGGCTTACTGAGGAATTGGAGCACTGGCCAAGTTTGGGACGGACTACCGGGCCCTTTGCTTTCTCATCTGCATATATCTAATATTATTTTCTCCAAACTTACAGCAATTCTAACACAATCAGTGAACACAAAGGTATGTTCCACGTGTCCCCTAATCTGCGCCGCTATTGGTTTATTAGGCATAAAACATCAGGCAAATTCCTATAGTTGACCTTTTATAGAGTGGGTCTAAAATCGTCCACTTTTATTTAGAATCCTTAAATTTTACAGCAAGACTCATACTATAGCTTCCACGTATCGGGCCACTTGAGGCCATTAGACATTGCGTGATGTTGGGACTACTTGAAAGTTTTTGCAAATGGCTGGGGTGATGTATGTCGATGACCTGGACTTCCTATTGTTCAGAGAAAGTTTCCATCTGATCTTAAAAAGTAGTTACTAGGGGAGCAGATGTCACGACAAAAGTTCCCCCTGAGGTTTGGAACTTTTTATATTTGCTGTTTTGCATCATGGTCCTGGAAACGGCCACAGTCCAAGACCATTGGGGTCACATTAGATCATACACTGACTCTTTTGTGGGAATGCTTTCCATTTGCCAGCTTCTCCTATGCACAACGACCTTGCCTGAAATCCTGCGACTGATGCCATTCAATTTTTTTTTTTTTTTTTGTAGTTCTTGTTATTTAGTCTAGTAGTGTAAAAAATGTTGTGCTTTTGAAAGGATGTCATGGGCAAGTATGTGTGTAATGGTGAATAACATACGTGTTTTTTTTTTTTTTCAACATATGCGTGTCTGAATTATTGATTGATCCATGTATAATTTTTGTGAAACTCTCTGCACATTGTCAGCGTAACTGTTCAGATATATCGAACTCTTTGTGCTTCTAACACTTTTATGCAGATTGTTCAAGCACAGCAAGAGCAATATTTGACAAAAACAATGAACAATTTACCAAAAGACGACCTATAAAATACAAAAAAAAAAAAAAGCATGCTCAGAACACCAGGAAATGCAAAAATGTTTAATGTTGCTTGGGGACAATGGCGTAACCATAAAGGCAATACAGACTGATCAGAAGGGTATTTGAGTTTGTGACAAAAAAAAAAAAGTGACCTGGATACACCCATTTTGGTTTTTACTAATTTTTTTTTTTTTTTTTTTTCTTCCCCCCCCCCCCCCCCCCCCCTCCAATTTGCTCATCTTTAAAGTAGGAAGGACAAAAATTTTCTTTCAGGTCCAGGTTTTTGGCTTGCAAAAGTGGGAACCCAACAAAATAAGTTTGTCATAATTTTCTGCATAAGCATTCCTTCCTAAGTGTGACCCTGTCCTGACTTTCTTTTTTTTTTTGGTAAAAATTCAATACAAAGTTACCATTATTGCGGTGTTAAACACAGTATGGGTGGTGTCACCTCTTGACTCCCGGCCACCTGAGCTCGATGCGTATAGCACAACTCGCAGGTATAACTTGGGTTTTTAGTATCTTTTCTCCTTTTACATGGTGTTTTTGGCACCATTGTTTTAACATATAGCGCGTAACTTATTTTTTTTTTTTTTTTTTGTGGGTTTTTTTCTTTTCAGATGTAAAATTCCTGGAGCTTCCTGAAAGGGTTTATATAAAACCTGCACTGAAAATAGTGACACGAAAGTCTGGTACCCTTGTTGGGTGCACATCGAAGCTATTGAGCACCTGCAGCAACCTAGGGCTCAGCTACATAAGACATCAATTGTACATTGAACATTTGATGCTCATCACACACCTTGTCCTACGTTACAACGCACCCCTCCATAGCTACTAAACAGTCTTATGTTCTTAGCATGGTGCCGTTTCAGCTCCTTCAGTGACTGAGGTGACACTTAAGACCAAGGCAATAATCCATAGTTTTTGTTTACTAACATTACCTTCATAGCCAGTCATGCAATAGAGTTTCTGACCTGGAGTTGTGTACTTTCCATCCCTCCTTCCCAATATTCTTTCCTTTCAGACATTTTTCTGTAATAATTTTTCTTCGTTCAAGGCTGGCAAAACGCTGAACGCACTGTGGTATGAAGCGCGTTGCATATCCATCGCACTGAAAATATCAGTTTTCCATTTATGGGCTGAAATTCTGTTTTTACATTTTTCTTCTGGGTTTTTTTTTTTTTTTCCCCCCCCCCCCCCTCAAGTGGTTGTATTCTGATTTTCATGTACACAAAGAGTAACTTTTTGTTTTCTTGTGAACTTACTTAACACCCAATAAAGAGACAAAAAGCCTTGACATCTGAGTGATTTTTGTGAGTACTTGTATAACCTGTTCATATAAAGGGTACCTGACTTTTCATGAAAAGTTGAAACGTGCAGGGTCTTGCTTGTCAGTCTGTTCTGACTGTATAAGGGTGGGTTCACACTACCGTTGGATGTCCATTTAAAAAGGACCCCCATACTGACAAAGACATAACGGACACTAACTGATGTTAATGTGATTTTTTTTTTTTTTTTTTTTTTTTTTGGCTGCAGTTTTTTTCTGAGCATGCGCAGAAAAAAAACGGACAGTATAACGTATGCACGTCCGTTACCCATAGACTTTAATGTTAAAATAAAATAAAATAATGGACACCAGAAGTCCGTCATGAAACCATGATTTTATTTTTTTTTTCACGGACACAAATCCTGCATCCTGGATTTTTGTGTCAATGGAAAATAATGGATATGTGATGGATTTGTTATAAACGGACACCAGATAAAATTCCATTGAAATCAATGGCATTTTTAAAGGATTTGTGACGGTTCAGTTAGTGTTAAGTGTTAAAATCTTGTAACTGCCAATAGTAATGAACACTGATGGTCACCAACGGTAGTGTGAATGACCCCTAAGCTATCATACATGGTATTCGATCAATTTTTCTGCTGCTAATAATCACATTATGGCTGCAGCACATTTTGCATTTTATGTTGAGGCTGTGGGTTTGTACAACAAGGAACAGTCTGCCCACCTCCCCTTCTCCATTATAACTAGTTTGCATGGAATTTTCCAAGGGGGGGTGGATGTTTGTCTTTAAAGGGGTTGTCCCAATAGGGACACTTAACTGCTATCCACATTATAGGGTTAAGTGTCCTTCTTGTGAATGGTGCACCAGTACGCTTGCATGACAACCAGCACTCTCTTCACTTCTATGGGGCTGCCGGGACCGCAATTAGCGGCAGCAGTTGTATACAAACACACTGGTGCTCCATTCACAAGTTGGGCTTTTGGTTCCCTGTACTGATCACTGGAGGGACCTGGCAATTGGATATTTGTCTCCAGTCCTGTGTATACAGAAGTGTCCATAGCAGGGCAACACTTTTAAACTAAAGTGTAGGTTTCAAAGCGGAGTGATACGCTCTGCTCCACAGGTCTAAGCTGTATACACAAGGTTCTGTGTTGGCTCTTCTGTTGTAAAAGTTATTGTAATATCGAAGATGGGATCAATAGCATTGTGTTTTGTTTTTTTTTGTTTTTTGAGACACCATGTTTTGTAATATAATTCAAAAAAGTCTGCAGTATCCTCACCTAGTCAGTAGTTGTGCATTCACTTGCCAAATGAGGGCCAATGTAAATAGTTCTCACTGTTATCTATAGCTCTGCCTGCAGGACAACCAGTTCAGCTAATTGCAATTTGCTGGTAAATGCTCGGACAGTGAGGGTTACCTTTCTATGTAAACACAGCTAACAGTCTGTTCCCTAAAACCATGGTAAGTGTTCTATACAAACCTGTGTAATGTAATAGACACTTACTGTGCAAAATTTAATCTGCATTTATATTAGATTTCTAGTAATCATAATAAATAAAGGCAAAGTCTATATTGTGATACATCAGTGTCCTGTTCATCAAACAGTCAAAGCTGCCTCCCCTCAGCTTGATGAATAACGAAGTGAGAAGAGACACCAGGCACAGCTGCTTGTGATTTGCAACGAATTGCTGGACTGCCACTAATTGCCATTGTTTGGAGACTTGGTGCAGCCTGCCAAACTGCAAGTGTTGCCCACGGCCGCTAACACTGTTAGAGTAGCACCCAGGGGTTCATCTGCAGAATCACCAGTTTACCTTTCATTTAAGGATTCTTCATCCATCAACCTACTTCTATCCACTGCGTATGACCAGCTAAAATAACGTCATCAGAGGGCAGTAATCTGTTATGTCATTCAGTCCTTCCATTGCTGAGGTTCTATTGCATTGCTGCCATAGGCAGCATGTAATAGAGAGACATTTCACAACATACTACAGAATGTATATAGTATGGGCAATCAGATACCCTAGGGCAGTCATGGTTAACCTTTTAGAGAGTGAGTGCCCAAACTGCAGCCCAAAATCCACTAATTTTTCGCGAAGTGCCAACACGGAAGTTTAACCTTAATACTGAGGTTTTATTTTAGAAAAAACTCCTACATTAATATCTTTTGTCTTAAAAGAAAAACACAATAAGGCCCAATTCACACGAATGTAGCGAAAGCGGTCCGTATGATGACATGTCCTACTTTGTGCACGGCCCCATTGAAATGAATGTGTCCGTAACGGTCTGCAATTGTGGATCCACAAAAGTGGACCGTTACGGACCCACAAAATACGGTCTTGTGATTAGGGCGCTACAGAGCTTTCAATGAAAAAATCCACAATGCCCTGCACAGAGTACAATCTGTTCTAAATTGGTTGCCACACAATACACTATACTTCACAGTGGCCCCCAATCAGTACAATATACTCCACAGTGGCCCACACACAGAACAATATGCTTCCAAGAGCCTACCTTGACTCGCTTCATGAGAACTGCCATCTGGTTTATTTTGGTGCTATTATGATACTCTGGGGTCTCCTCAGATCCCGAAGTATAATAAGGGGAAGCCCAGGGGGAGGGAGTGAGGAAAAAAAAAAAAATTAAAAAATATTTCTCCGGCACTCCAAATTTTCATGCAAAATTCTTTGTTTTATTCAGTATATATTGTTATAAGTTATGCAATCCACAAAAGAGTAAAATGTTTTTTCGGTCCTATTTCTGGACCTTCATCAGACCCAGATTGCCTTAGTGTAAAAAAGACCAGAAATGAGGGCAGGACTGAAGGAGAGTAATTGGCGATAGCGTCGCTAGTAGAAATATGCTGCCACTTACAATATGTTTGGGGTTATTTTAAACGTACATGATTCCGGTCTGTGTTTTCTTCCTATGTAGTCGAAGGAATCTGTTATTATTTTGAGCCCCTTCACTGGAGTTGGTGGCTGGCTTTTGATTTAATGGTTTTCTATCCCTAGGAGACAAGTGAATTTTATAGCTGTTCCTAAACCTGGGAAGAATACATCACATGGTATATTATTACGCGTGATTTCGGAGTGAACCAGGTAAGCAAAGATCCACAATTATATGACAAATAAAACCTAACATTTAATAATCATCTAAAATATAATTAAGCCAAATGATTGGATGATATAAAAATCGGAAAATAATTGGAACACTCTTACCCGTTCAAGATGAAGGGTGTCATACCCCACCTTTAGGGCCACAATTTATCCAAATGCACAGGGAACCAAGGATGGGTGCAGGAGATTGACCCCGTGCAGCCCTGTCACCCTTAACTCCCGCCCTTACAAGGGCAGTCCCAATGCTGACCCTTAAATTGCTCTGTTCAAATCTCCTTTCTTCCCGACGCGTTTCGCATTCAAAACACGGAGCTCCCCCGGACTCGGGGCAGGGCTTTGCTATGCTTGGTCGTTTTGGATGTGAAATGCGTAAAGGAGATATTAACAGGGCAATTTTAGGTTCAGCATTGGGACCGCCCTTATAAGCTCGGGAGTTAAGGGTGACAGGGCTGCACAGGGTCACTCTCCTGTACCCATCCTTGGTTCCCTTTACGTTTGGATAAATTGTGGCCCTAAAGGTGGGGTATGACACCCTTCATCTGGAACAGGTAAGAGCGTTCCAATTATTTTCCGATTTTTATATCATCCAATCATTTGGCTTAATTATATTTTAGATGATTATTAAATGTTAGGTTTTATTTGTCATATAATTGTGGATCTTTGCTTGCTTGTATTATGAATTTTTGTTCCATGAGAAATTAAGAACCCTTTTTCTCATTCATGCTATTGTATATTGGAATCAGGTAATTGTGCTGTGTGAGGATTGCCCTATCATTGTTTACTTCACGGGGAAGCTCCTCCGGTGTATTTTTTTTTTTTTTTTTTTTCAGTTCCCTGACTGCTATCATAGTACCCTTCCAAGCCCAGTTGTGGGTCGATGGCATGAATGCCCACAGGGACACATTGCAACCATGGCCCTAGGGGGTTTAAAATAAAAAAAAAAAAAAAAAAAAATGTCCCCTTTCCCTGAGTTACGCAGAAAACAAAACTAGGCTTTCCTGTATCAGGAAATTCATGAATTATAAAAAATATTCATCCCATCCCAACATACATGGAAATATGAAAAAAGGTTACGGGTGTCACAATATGGCAATGGAAAGAAATTTTTAAATTTTTCAAAGTTTTACATTTTTGTAAAGGTGTTAAAATATAACACAACCTCTATTAATGTGGTATTGCCGTAAGGTGGTAATGTGACATTTTTACTGCATGGTGAATGATGTAAAGACAAAGTCTATATAAAAAGAATATTGTGCAATGGCATCTTTTTTTTTTTTTTTTTTTTTTTACAATTCCACTCCAATCTGAATTTTCCCAGTACATTCTGTGGAATATTAAATGGCACCATTGTGAACTACAATTTGTCCCACAAAAAAATAACAGAAAAATAAAGTTATGGCTTTTGTAAAGTGGGGAGGGAAAAAGAAAATCAGAAAATTGTGTACTGAGGGGTTAAAGAGGACCTTTCACCACCACCATCAATTCATGTTCTTAGCATGTGTTAATAGTCTCTGCTCCACTGATTCCAGCACAGTTGGGATTTTCTCTCTAGCCCCCACCGTTCCTGAGCATAGTGCCTGATGTGCTATGTATGCTCTGTAATGTCAGAAGGGCGGTGTCAGGCAGGGGGTGTGATTCAGAGCTCCAATCAGAGGCAGCCAGTGTCAGAGCTCAGAATCACGCCCCTTGTCTTCTGCCTGACACCGCCCTACTGACAGTACAGAGCCTAAATAGCATATCAGACACCAAAATGATCAGCATTGACTGCTCAGGAACAGTGGGGGCTAGAGAAAAAAATCCAGCTGTGCCAGAATCAGTGGACCAATTTTTCCCTATGCATAGTAATGTCTGTTTGGCTGTCTAGTAGCGCCTCTCTACAGTACATTGTGGTACTACATGTTCTGTAGTGCAGCTTACCTGTGCCAGTATGATCTGTTCCTTTGGACACCAGTCAGCTCCGTGTTATTTTTCTGGTACATTGTGTGCTGTACAAGACTCTAAATCTTCTGCTCTCTGCATAGAATTTGACTTGCACTTTCCAGACGTCCGTTAAGGACTTATTATATCTGTATGTTATGCGATTTTCTAAACCATAATTTTTTATTTTTGGTTGACATTTTGGAGCTTTGGAACCAATTACTATTTTTTCCAGAGTTATGTCCTGTACTTTTAATGATTTCACTTAACAATAGTCATTGTGGACAAAAGTAATATTGTAATGTGATGGAGCACTGGTGTACAAGACAGACCTAGCGGGGCTAGAAGTTCAGAGGCTAGTAAGGCTATATTCACACTGAATTAAATATGTCTTGTGTACCATTGTATGTAATGGAATAGAATAGGTTACTACTCTGTTATATCCTTTTGTGTGTGTGGCCAAAACAACACTCTTATGGGCTCTGTGTGACTAATGGACCCCTTATTGGATAGATTTAGCTCGTATGTTGCTGATTTCTCAGCGAATATGCAATACATAAGGCACAAACAAAACACTGTGAAAGCAGCTGTAACAAAAATAATACATTGAATGTGTAGACTGCAGTACTTAGAGAGATCAGATTATTTTTTTATGGGGAAAAAGAATGTTTAGGGTCAACATGTAACTATGGGGGGAATTTACTGAGCATGACCTTTCAAACTCTGGTCTTAAAGGGGTTTTCCAACTTTTTTTTTTTTGTTTTACACCTAGACAAAAAAAATGTGCCAAAACCACAATTCAGTGGTATATACAGTGCCTTGCATAAGTATTCAGCCCCCTTGAACTTTTCAACCTTTTGCCACATTTCAGACTTCAAACATAAGGATATAAAATTTTAATTTTTTTGGTGAAGAATCAACAACAAGTGGGACACAATCGTGAAGTGGAACGAAATTTATTGGTTATTTTAAACTTTTGTAAAAAATAAAAAACTGAAAAGTGGGGCGTGCAATATTATTCGGCCCCTTTACTTTCAGTGCAGCAAACTCACTCCAGAAGTTCAGTGAGGATCTCTGAATGATCCAATGTTGTCCTAAATGACTGATGATGATAAATATAATCCACCTGTGTGTAATCAAGTCTCCGTATAAATGCACCTGCTCTGTGATAGTCTCAGGGTTCTGTTTAAAGCGCAGAGAGCATCATGAAGACCAAGGAACACACCAGGCAGCTCCGTGATACTGTTGTGTACTTTGTAGCGCCACCTTTTTCTGCGATTACAGCTGCAAGTCGCTTGGGTTATGTCTCTATCAGTTTTGCACATCGAGAGACTGAAATTCTTGCCCATTCTTCCTTGGAAAACAGCTGGAGCTCAGTGAGGTTGGATGGAGAGCGTTTGTGAACAGCAGTTTTCAGCTCTTTCCACAGATTCTCGATTGGATTCAGGTCTGGACTATGACTTGGCCATTCTAACACCTGGATACGTTTATTTGTGAACCATTCCATTGTAGATTTTGCTTTATGTTTGGGATCATTGTCTTATTGGAAGATAAATCTCCGTCCCAGTCTCAGGTCTTTTGCAGACTCCAACAGGTTTTCTTCCAGAATGGTCCTGTATTTGGCTCCATCCATCTTCCCATCAATTTTAACCATCTTCCCTGTCCCTGCTGAAGAAAAGCAGGCCCAAACCATGATGCTGCCACCACCATGTTTGACAGTGGGGATGGTGTGTTCAGGGTGATGAGCTGTGTTGCTTTTACGCCAAACATATCGTTTTGCATTGTGGCCAAAAAGTTCGATTTTGGTTTCATCTGACCAGAGCACCTTCTTCCACATGTTTGGTGTGTCTCCCAGATGGCTTGTGGCAAACTTTAAAGGAGACTTTTTCTGGATATCTTTGAGAAATGGCTTTCTTCTTGCCACTCTTCTATAAAGGCCAGATTTGTGCAGTGTACGACTGATTGTTGTCCTATGGACAGACTCTCCCACCTCAGCTGTAGATCTCTGCAGTTCATCCAGAGTGATCATGGGCCTCTTGGCTGCATCTCTGATCAGTCTTCTCCTTGTTTGAGATGAAAGTTTAGAGGGACGGCCGGGTCTTGGTAGATTTGCAGTGGTCTGATACTCCTTCTATTTCAATATGATCGCTTGCACAGTGTTCCTTGGGATATTTAAAGTTTGGGAAATCTTTTTGTATCCAAATCCGGCTTTAAACTTCTCCACAACAGTATCACGGACCTGCCTGGTGTGTTCCTTGGTCTTCATGATGCTCTCTGCGCTTTAAACAGAACCCTGAGACTATCACAGAGCAGGTGCATTTATACGGAGACTTGATTACACACAGGTGGATTATATTTATCATCATCAGTCATTTAGGACAACATTGGATCATTCAGAGATCCTCACTGAACTTCTGGAGTGAGTTTGCTGCGCTGACTGATGTTTGAAGCCTGAAATGTGGCAAAAGGTTGAAAAGTTCAAGGGGGCCGAATACTTTCGCAAGGCACTGTAGCCAATTTCTGTTGTAAGCTATGGTAAGGATAGGGATTTAGGGCTGCGTTTCGATGATGTCCGATTGTAACATGCGAAATCATACAACTTTTGAAGCAGACCACCCCTTTTCAAAAGCCTGGTAAGGACATGTTTTGTTGAGATCTAGAAACAGCACCCTGTCATGTTTTGTTTTCCCTGCTGAAGTAAAATGGATCTTTCGGTTGATCTTTTTTCACCTTATAGTTGGAACTTCCAATGGTCAACTCATTGGAGAAGAAACCCAAACACTGCAGTCATTTCTGCGGAAACCACATGCGTTGCTTTTCTGCAATGTGGGGGTGTGAAAGATCCTCCGTGCGCCAAACCGCTTTCTGAGTACTGGCACCCTGTGGAGCCACACTCATGACCTCAGGCCCTTGGGGTACCATTCCAGAGATCCCATCCTGGCAATCTCTGCTCTCCTGGCTACCCTTGGCCTGCTCTCTCAGGGTCTTCCCCACACTAGCCGCTAGTTGGGAGAGTTCTAGGGGGTTCTGCACCTCCCCCTTTGCTTCCAAACCTACATCCTGTTCCTCCTGTACTTGGGTGGGTGATGGTGATACCTTGGGCAAATGACTGAGATCATGCTTCCCCAAAACATCCCCCCACAATACATAGACAGGTAATACATTGGACATACCCTCTTCTTGGATCACATCTCCAGTACCCCATGCCATCTGCACTTGGGCCATGGGCACTCCTGGAATAGAACTGGACAGAAGAGATGTGTATGTCTCATACAGGCCGGACTCCTCCGGCTTCAAGGGAGTGAGGCTAGTCATGGCGGTCTCAGCACCGACTCCAGGTGGTATAGGCAACGGTTCAAGGGTTGGAACGCCCTCCACCCTTGTAGCACTCTGGCTGCGGGCTAACACCGCACTACCAGCAGTCCGTCCCTCACCTGAATCGGCCATGAGATCCCCATAGCCTACCTGACCACCTGGCACATGGTCAGTAGTTGGGTGCTTATCGGATACACTGGGCGAAATAGAAGAGCTACCCTGTACATTTTCACAACAAGCATTGGCAATTACATTGACAGTACCTTCATTAGCAATTGTTAATTCACACCAGGCCTCAATGAGATTTATGGTAGACAGATTAACAAGCTGGGAGGGCGACGCCCCCGCAGATGTGGGTGTGTCTACAGACTTAGTCTCATTGGTTCCTAGCACCGGAGGAAACAAAGCATCACTAACATTTTTGCTGAGCTGGGTTGCTGGAAGTTCAGTTGCATCTTCCCTGCTCTCATCTGAAGGCAACTCATTAGCAGGTACACTTACTGCCATGGGAAGTATCTCAGAGAGGGGGTTACGGGCCCTCTCTGCAGATATGACAGACACATTATCAGCATTAATCATAGACAGTCCATCACAGTAAATTGGGTTGCTCCCCACCCCATATTGGGACATCACAGGTCCCAAATCAGTTCCCAACAGTACATTATTAGGCAAATCAGTCAATAGTCCCACAGTCCGTATTCCCTTTCCTGCACCCACATCCAGATACACAGATGGGCCACCTGCTGTGGCTTGGGAAGCAGGGAAGTTCTCAGGGCGGTTGGGGCACTCCTTCTTGAAATGTCCTGTCGGGTTACAGGCATGGCCCCGCCGCACCTCCCCTTGGGGTTTGGGGAAGGTCACTAGGGTGCCCAGAGTTCTTGGGACAGGGGAGGGACCACCCGGGGCATAGCTTGTCTCACCCGACCTGACGACAGACGGCTGTGGTGAACTCCGGACTGGCTTCTCCTTCCAAGTTGAGGGTCTCTGCAGGGTTGTTGGAGTTTGCGCTTGCTGGGAGATTTCCCGCCTTTTCAGCTCAAGCTGATACTCCCTCTCGGCCTGTCGCTCAGCCAACTTCCTCTCTCTCTCTGCCTGTCGCTCAGCAGCCTCACGATCAGCCTGCCGTTCTCGTTCTACAGCTTCCTGAAACCAGTGCAACGCCTGCTGGTATATGTTAGGGTCACCGGTGCCTGCTTGCTGCAGGACCATTTGCCAGACTGAAGCCATTCCTCCCACAAGGCTGGGGCTAATGGTCTCTCCTGGTGAAGTAATCCTTGGGACCGGGCTGCTTGCCGCACTTCCTGGCCTAGCCCCAAAATCAGGACTCTGCTCGATTCTCTGCATGGCTGTGGCTGCCTCCATTTCAGCCATACGCTCAGGATCTCCAAAAGCCTGGTTCAGCAGTTCTGGAGATCTGCTTCTGAGCCCACTAGCCATCCACTGGTATTTGCCAAATAAAAGATAGGATAGAATACAAAGAGTAAGGGAGGGAACAGCACTGTATCAAACTTTCACTGTATCTTAATGCTTGCTTTAATACCGAGCTTGTCTCATAGGATTACCATAATCCCCAGCATGTGAGTGATATAGGTCACCAACACACGCCATTTATCCTAAGATCCCACCACGCTGCCACCAATGTGAAAGATCCTCAGTGCGCCAAACCGCTTTGGCCACACCCTGAGTCTTCTTTCATATAAAAACCACACTCACCTCCAGTGAATGTCGGGTTCACAAGATAAATACAAGACAAGCCTTCTAAATTTTATATATTTATTAACCCCTAAACGGGTGGGTATTAAAATCTAACATATACAGATCAGAACAGATATGCAGATATATGCAAGCATTAACAGTTACTAGTTACAAGATACAGTACAAATCAAATAAAAGGGATTAAAGGTGAAATGATTACTTTACCACACATGTCCTTGATGTGGTTCTATAGTCCAACACTCACACATGGCATGTGTGAGTCACCAGTGGAGGCTTGTTAGCATGTGGCATTAATACAATAATCCCACCTGCATGCTTTTCACAGGAATCTCAGCATTAGTCCAATAGTCTCTCTCAGTCTCTTGTAGACTCATCATCGTCAGCAGCAGCATTCCAACCTGCCTGCTCATAGTAGCATCTCAGTCAAAGTCTGTAATATCCTGTAGCATAAACTCCATAGTGTAATCTCTAAGTGATAGTCTCCTATAATGTAATCTCAGCACAGTCTTCATAGCATGATCTCTAGTGATAGTCTCTACCCACAGACCTCTTACCTCATCTTTTATACCCTTTACGCCACCTCCCAGAATGAGGTCACCGGCGACAGTACGTCTGATGAGTTAATTCAATCAAATCCAGATCTTTTGTATGTAGATGAGACCAAAGTGAATTGATACACTGTTATCAGTCATATCTGATCAACAGCCCAGGCTTGAACAATGCACTATTGTTTGATCAGCCAGGGCTGTATAGGAATACAATGGAGCCCTATTGTTCCAGCCTGGCCGCTACTGCCAATATGCACCTAGGCTTATAGCTGCGCACAGTATGAGTGAGTGCAAGCCAGAAGGGATATCCTATACCCAGAGACCAAAATACAGCTGAGTTATGGACATATTTAGGCAGAATCATCACAGGGGGCCTTGGCCTAAAACTATTTTGCCATGCAGGTGAAATCACAAAATCCAGCCAAAGGGCAGTGCAGAAGTGTGGTGGCATATAATAACCGCATACGGTTGAAGTAGTACTATACAAAGCTGTGAATGAATGATTCACTTCCTCCAGCAGGCACATCAAACAGCAGCGGTGCATTTATATGGCTGCCAGCAGCGTGTGCCCTGTCTGTGGTTTAAACAGTTAACATGTTATTACCTAAACATGACTATAGCGCCCACTAGTGGTGGAAATGTAATATGGCACGATAAGTTAGTTTCTAAGATTTCCCTAGTATTGCAGTTGAATTTAGAGCAGTGATCTACAATACGTGTATCAGGGCATGCTGGATGTTACAGTTTCACCACAGGTTTAGAAAAATGCTTTTTGTGGCAAAAAAAATACAGTTAGAGCTAAGGGGTTTTGCAAATTTAAATTATGAAATGCACTAAAAATAGTGGGGTGAATTTATGAAGACCGACATTTCCTACGACATGCTCTACTTTGGTCCGTTTTGCAGAACCTGGAGCTCTATGGGTATGGATACATCCTTGTGCTGTCTTATTTTCACGTATAGGAAATCTGTATAAAAAAAAAAAAGTTACATAATAGATGAAGACACTGGCCCATCAATTCCAACCTATAACCCTACAGTGTTGACCCAGAGGAAGACAAAAAAAAAAAAAAACCCTCGAGGATGATTCCAGAGGGGAAAATAAATTCCTTCCTGACTCCAAAAATGGCAATCAGTGTAAAACCATGGATCAACTTGTCTTTACCAAAAATCTAAAACCCGTAACCTGGAATATTTTTCCAAAAGGCACCCAAACCTTTTTTGAACTTGTACAATGAATCCGCCATTACCACTTCCTGAGGCAGAGAGTTCTATAGCCTCGCTGTTCTTACAGTAAAGAATCTCCTTCTATGTTGCTGATGAAACTTTCTCTCCTCCAGACGTAGAGGATGTCCCCTTGTCACTATCACTGGCCTAGGGGTAAAAAGATCATTAGAAAGTTCTTTGTGCTGTCCCTTCATGTATTTGTACATTGTTATTAGATCTCCCTGTAGACGTCTTTTCTTCTAAACTGAATAGCCCCAAATTTGTTAATCTATCGTTGTCCTCCAATCCACTCATTCCTCTAATTGTTTTGGCCACCCTTCTCTTCTTCTTGTTGTATACTGGGGCCAAAAATTGTGCACAATACTCAATGTATGGCCATACCCTGTGATTTCTATAGAGCAGAGGTTCTCAAGGTGCAGTACAAAATACCCCTGGTGATACGTCCAGCTATCCCCAGGGTTACACACTGCAGTGAGAGCTCATCCCTGCCCCTAATGGTAGTTTGTGGGGTTCGACACCGAGACGAACTACTATTGTACTCGGCTCCGGGGTTGCATCATGCTCTTCGGGCCTCCAGAGATGACATCAGGGACCGCTGAAACTTGTGATTGAGCCTCAGCAGTCACCTGTTGTAATGATGCATAGCATCATAGTCCTCAGAGATATGGAGCCCAGGGGAAGTGAGTAATACTGTTTATATTTATTCAATTCAACCCCCCCTCTCCCCCGGGGCCTTCGCTAATTATATTCTGAAGGTCTGAAAAGACCCCAGAATATGATTGTAGTTTGTGGGTGATGAATTCTGCAAAATTTTGGGTTTGGCCAAACCCAAAATTTTTGAAAATCCCTATGTGTGGTACATTATACTGTGTGCAGGGGCCACTATAGGAAATTATACTGTATGGGCTCCACTATGGAAAATTATACTATTTGAGGGCCACTATGGGACATTATTCTGTAACAGAGATCTTTGGCATGAATGGGGGGAGGTGTGCTTTCTGAATAGCCAGAGGCCCATGGTACCCTTAATCTACCCCAGTGGTAAGTAATGAATGCAGCCTAACACTATCTCCTTAAACATCAATGAGTTTGGGGGCCACTATATGTGGGAGCCATTTTTTTAAATGTGGGAGTCATTATACTACATGTGGGGGTACTGAAGGAGCCGTTACATTATTGTTAATATATAAGTGATCGCTACTTTGGGGTTACTCGGTTGGGACGTTTTCTCACTAAAGGGTACTTTGCTTGTAGAGGTTGAGAACCACTGGTATAGAGACCTAACTATGTTCTTGTCATGAGAATCTATATGTCTTTGATGCATCCCATAATTGTATGTGCCTTGGCGGCAGCTGCCTGGCACTTGTCACTAAAGGTAAGCTTACTGTCCACCAAAATCCCCAAGTCTTTCACTGTCAGTCTTACCCAGTAATTTACTATTAAGAACATAATCATACATTTTATTTCTTTGACCAATATGCAATATGTGAATAGGGCCTTGCTTGTATTGTAAAAATGTGCTACTTACCTGAAATAGTGAAGTTTGCTACTCATTAGTGCAATTGAAAAAGGCATGCAGTTATTGATGCAAAAAAGCAATGTGTGAACTCAGCCTTATAAATTTTCAGAATGTCTTCTTGAAGTTTCTGCAGTCTAAATATAAGACAGCTTTAAACAATATGGACTAATGTCATACACTTCAGTTGTGCCAGTGTGTGTGCACTGTGCTACTATACAAGCTCAATGGCTGAGCTATGTGCATGGTACCTTAGGCCTCATGCACACAACTGAGTGTGCAGCCCGAGGCTCTTTTGAGGGGGGTTCAGATGTTCCGTTCTGATAATTATAGAGCAGGTCGTATCCTGCTGCGTCACAATGGATGACACTCGGATGTCATCTTCCCCTTCGGCCTTCATACTCCGTTGTCTGCATGAGACCTTAATCTTCTGCAGTGGTTCTGATCTTGCACTGTGGTCTATAAGAGCCAAGATATGAAACTCTTCCCTCCATACTATTATTTTTAGCAGTATTCACTAGGGACTCTCAGCTGGATTGCTGTGAAATTGGTTGCCAGTGGTGTTGAGGCAGCAGGTGCGCTTGTGATACATACAGCCGCTCTGTCTACTCCAGGGACATTGTATTCCATAGACCCTTAACGCTGCTCTGTTACTGATGATCATTTCTACAAATATGTCCTGCAAGGCAGCGGTGCATAGTCTAGTTGTTAACTGCAAGGATAGGAGCCCCTTGTTTAGTAGTGTGCAAAAGTTTTAGGCAGGTGTGTGTGTGTGTGTGTGTGTGTGTGTGTGGGGGGGGCATGCTGCAAAGTAAGAATGCTTTCAGAAATAGAAGGGTTAATAGTTTATTTTTCTCAAATAAATAAATGAAGTGAATGAGGAAAAGAGATATGTAATTCCCATTAATATTTGGTGTGACCTTTGCCTTTTGCCTTCCATCAATTCTTCTAGACAGACTTGAAGACAGTTTTGGAAAGAACTTGGCAGGGAGGTTGTTCCCGCCATCTTGGAGAACTAAGCACAGATGTTCTGTGGATGTAGGCTTGCTCCAATCCTTCTGTCTCTTCATGCAAAAGCAACACTGTCTTAGTTGGAAAAACAACCAATCACAGAGCCGCTTTCATGTTTCAGAAGCTGAATACAAAATGAAAGCTGCACTGTGATTGGTTGCTATGAGCAACTAGGACAGTTTTGCTTTTAGACCATTTTAATAAATCTGCCCCGTAGGGTTTCATGTATAATGTGCACAGAAAATTCAACCACATTATGGGCACATAAAGATAAAATGTACCAACCAGGATTGGTAGATATACATTGTATATCCTTCTGACATCCCTTGTTCTGATCCTCTAACAATAGTGTGAAGGCAGCCCAATATAATAGACTACACTAAACTCAGGACAGGAGGTTTATAAAGGAGTCACCGGCTGTAATTAACCCTTTCCCTTCCATTTTATCAATACAATTCTTCCTTAATGTGGTGAACTAGATACTTAAAACAACAGTGGCAGTCATGGTGACACCCAGAGGCTTAGCTAGGGGTTGAGCACAGGGGGGGGCGAACATGTTAAAGTGGGCCCCCAACTTAGGTATACCGATATTATCACTATACGGTGACTGGATAGTGGTAGATATCGGCTGTACACAGGGTTGAATACAGTGCAGTATCATTTAGTGACTTACCAGTGACATCTCTGACTAATTGTTCACATTTCCATTCCAATTTTTCTTCCATCTGGACCACCATAACCATTTCTTCCAGTCTCTGTAAAGTTTGCAGAACATACATCTTTGACTCCTCACTTTTCCAGGCACCCGACCCACATTGTCCTCACCTGCACACCCATCCTGCTGCTACCCCCAATTATAAAATATATGATATAACCCCCCATAATGAATAATACCCCCAAGTGCATCTTTATATTAATAATGTCCATGTGTACCCCCATAAATAGTGCCCCTTATCAATGCCCCAGTTGTTTCCTAATTAAAAGGTTTTCCAGGTCATTAATAAAATAATCAGTGGGGCTCAAAAACCCAGGACCCCTACTGATCAGCTGTTTGAATGGTACCTGCGTAAGCGCCGTGACCGCTTCTCTGTTTACATAGTGTAATTCATCTCATAGTGGCCATGTAATGTAACTACAGCCTCGTCCTATACACGTCTATGCGACAAGGCTGTAATTACATCACACGGTCACTATAAACAGACAGCGTGTGATATAAACAGACGCCATAGCCCTTTCATACAGCTGATCAGAGGGGGGAGGCACTGGTCTCTTATTGATGATCTATTCTGAGCATAGATCATCAATAAAAATGAGGTGGAAAACTCCTTAAGGCCGGGGCCGCACATGGCGTAAATGCCATGGTGTGACCACGGTGTAAATGCCTCAGAAAAAATGCAGCCTTTTACAGTTCCTGCAAAGTGAATGGGATGCTGGCGGCTTCCCTATACAGTCATGGCCAAAAGTTTTGAGAATGACACAAATATTATATTTTCACATGATCTGCTGCCCTCTGGTTTTTATGTGTGTTTGTCAGATGTTTTTATCACATACAGAAATATAATTGCATTCATATTATGAGTAACAGAAGCTTATATTGACAGAATGAGTTAATGCAGCAAGTCAATATTTGCAGTGTTGACCCTTCTTCTTCAGGACCTCTGCAATTCTCCCTGGCATGCTCTCAATCAACTTCTGGACCAAATCCTGACTGATAGCAGTCCATTCTTGCAGAATCAATGCTTTAATTTTGTCTGAATTTGTTGGTTTTTGTTTGTCCACCCGTCTCTTGATGATTGACCACAAGTTCTCAATGGGATTAAGATCTGGGGAGTTTCCAGGCCATGGACCCAAAATCTCTATGTTTTGTTCCCTGAGCCATTTAGTTATCACCTTTGCTTTATGGCAAGGTGCTCCATCATGCTGGAAAAGGCATTGTTGAGCGCCAAACTGCTCTTGGACGGTTGGGAGAAGTTGCTCTTGGAGGACATTCTGGTACCATTCTTTATTCATGGCTGTGTTTTTAGGCAAGACTGTGAGAGAGCCGATTCCCTTGGCTGAGAAGCAACCCCACACATGAATGGTTTCAGGATGCTTTACAGTTGGCATGAGACAAGACTGGTGGTAGCGCTCACCTCTTCTTCTCCGAATAAGCTGTTTTCCAGATGTTCCAAACAATCGAAAAGGGGATTCATCAGAGAAAATGACTTTACCCCAGTCCTCAGCAGTCCACTCCCTGTACCTTTTGCAGAATATCAGTCTGTCCCTGATGTTTTTTCTGGAGAGAAGTGGCTTCTTTGCTGCCCTCCTTGAGACCAGGCCTTGCTCCAAGAGTCTCCGCCTCACAGTGCGTGCAGATGCACTCACACCTGCCTGCTGCCATTCCTCAGCAAGCTCTGCACTGCTGGTAGCCCGATCCCGCAGCTGAAACACTTTTAAGAGACGGTCCTGCCGCTTGCTGGTCTTTCTTGGGCGCCCTGGAGCCTTTTTGGCACCAATGGAACCTCTCTCCTTGAAGTTCTTGATGATGCGATACATTGTTGACTGAGGTGCAATCTTTCTAGCTGCAATACTCTTCCCAGTTAGGCCATTTTTGTGCAGTGCAATGATGACTGCACGTGTTTCTTTAGAGATAACCATGGTTAACAGAAGAGAAACAATGATGGCAAGCACCAGCCTCCTTTTAAAGTGTCCAGTGGTGTCATTCTTACTTAATCATGACAGATTGATCTCCAGCCCTGTCCTCATCAACACCCACACCTGTGTTAATGGAGCAATCACTGAAACGATGTTAGGTGGTCCTTTTAAGGCAGGGCTGCAATGATGTTGAAATGTGTTTTGGGGGATAAAGTTCATTTTCTAGGCAAATATTGACTTTGCAAGTAATTGCTGTTAAGCTGATCACTCTTTATAACATTCTGGAGTATATGCAAATTGCCATTAGAAAAACTGAAGCAGTAGACTTTGTAAAAATTAATATTTGTATCATTCTCAAAACTTTTGGCCATGACTGTAGGTATAATGGAAGCAGAAAGTCTGCAGAGGAAACCTGTGAAAAGCACTGCGGGAAAAAAAAGTGATTCATTACCGCTGCAGTTTTCCCTGCAGTGCTTTTTTGCTGTGGTCCGCTACTTGGGGCCTTAGTCTTAATAAAGCTCACGTGCCACCTTAATTAAATTAATTGCCCCCTAATATTATGCCCCTGATTACCCCTGATATAAATAGTGCACCTCTAATGACCCCTTTTATAAATTATACCCCCTAATGGCCCCTTATATAACCTCCCCCCCTTGTATTCATAATGCCCCCTAATAGCCCTTATATAAATGACTCCCCCTTACGTTCACAATGCCCCCTTATATAGATGACCCCCACATCGTCATAATGCCCCCTAATAGCCCTTATATAAATGACCCCCCCTTAGGTTCACAATCCCCCTTATATAGATGACCTCCACATGCAGACATGCAAACATCGATCTAGTTAAAAGTAAAACATGTATTAATGACGGTCCCCAGGGTGGGCCCCCAAAGAATCAGTGGGCCCGGGGCAGCCGCCTCCTCTGCTCCCCCCCCCCCCGCTAGCTACGCCTCTGGTGACATCACAAGGCACCTGACATCAGATTCCACATGGCATCACAATTGGTATAGAATGTGTAAAGTTGTACACTGGCGCCATCTTGGGTCACTTCAGCTTGATAGCTTGAAGAGGACAGTATGTCCAGGTAGGTGGCTCTGCTCTCCATGCTAAGGCTTTGTTCACACATGGTATGACTGGGGGTGTATGGTGAAGTACAGAAATGAACCATTAGCCCCCAGAAATCTGGGTAAGAAGCCCTTCCTTCTTTTGCAAAGATTGTCAGGATGTTTTTTTTTTTTACAACAAAAGCTTTTCTAAGAAATGTTACTTGACCTGATATTATGTAAAATGTGCACATCTGGGCTCTGTATTTTTACCTCTCCAAAAAACATAAAACTTTCCATGTGTGAACCCGGCCTTACAGGGGTTGTCCTAACTGGACAACCCCTACTCTAAATGGGGACCCACTGGCCATCTGCTTATGGTCACGGGTCTAGCACCAAACCCCCAGCTATTATCACTGTGGAAGTTGTGCCCTCTCCAGGACACATGAGGTATTACATGTCTCTCTGTAATACAAGGTCACTCTGAGTCCTTTTAGCAGGAGTCTCTGCTCTGGCTTTTGGGGTGGGGGGTGGGGTCACAAACTGGAACCTCCCTTCTGTGACATCTATGTGCCCTAATAGGGCATGTGGACATAGGGGTGGTCCAGGTTGCACAACCCCTTTAATGGAGTAATTTTTACTAAAATAGAGAAAAGCAAAGCATTCTGTAACCTAAACCTGGTTGCAAAATGCTGTTATTCTCTGTTATCATCCAGGCATATCCATAAGACTCCATTCACTCTATGGAAGCCAAAGGAGTGTCCTTTTGTCTCTGTCAGACCGGTACATACCAGTATACCATTTTTGTGGTATGTAATAGTAAGTAGACTATGCTATTCCATACAATGGTATGCAGTAAATATTCTATATACACGGTTTATGTTTTTTACATTAGAATCCTATAGACGATTTGTCACATTGTATGACTATACAGTGGGATACATTATTATAGTCTTCCACTGAAGGTATGTCTGGAACATTTTCCCAATGTAAACGTCAAATGGAGGCTAAAAATGTGATGTGAGCAGCCCCTTATATTGGTTCCGTCCTTGGCACTCTTCAGGAACATTTGATTTTGTTAAGATAAGTTCACATCCAACATGTATTTTTGCCATGAAACCTGCAGCAGAAATCTGAGTCTAATCTTTGGGTTTCTTCCGCAATTTGTAGTTTTGACCTGACGTCTGGGCTAAGTTGTGTGCGATCTCCCGCCACGGTTTCACCAATATTTTTGTTGCTGAATCCATATGATGATAGAACCGGCTGCTTTTTTCCTGTGAAACAGGAAATCAATTACGTGCAAAGTAAAATTTACACCATATGATCTTCACCATGGTTTGGTATTGGAAACCATGGGGGGCAGTAGCAAGCTTTATTTCATGCTGATACTAACACAGAAATTGTGGGGAGATCAGTGTGATCTGTGGCGGTGTCATGTACATGAGGGTTTATGGTGCGGATCACTGCTGCATCCTCATCACCCCTGTACATGGATCTTGTTACATATGGTAAGACGCCATGCAATACTGGTCATCCTGGCCTTTCAGGTCCCCATACACATTAGTTAAAAGTCAGTCAAACCTGACCTAGTGTGTATGACGCGTATCCAACTTTCCCCTGACAGAAGACATCAGGGGGAGGGATGAGAAATGTTGCATTTCTAGTGGGTAATAAGTCACTGCCAGAGGGTCTACAAGCAGCTTATCATTGCTTACACTGAAAAAACACTTGCATACTCAGCCGAGTGTGCATGTGTATAGCAGGCGTATGGGGGCAGTCAGGAGGAATAGCTGTCGGCTGAATGAGTGTGTTCAGCTGATAACTAAGTTGTATGGACAATATTAGGGTACGTTCACACACAGTAAAGTTTTCTTGTATCTGTAGTAGAATACGCAGAACAAATTTCCATTTTGATCTGCTGCAGGTCTGCACAGGGAATAGCTTTGTTTAATGGAGCTGATCCGCACATGGCTACCTGGCCTGGTTTCTGCACAATTTTCACATGGATTTTAGCGCAGAATGTGCCCCAAAATTCGTGTGAAATTTTCACTTTGTAAACCTACCCTAAGTAGTAGAGTATCTGTTGTATTACATTGTATTTCATACTTGTACATTAGATTGTAAGCTCTTGGGGGCAGGACGTGTATTGTATTAGATTGTAAGCTCTTAGGGGCACGATGTAGATGTCTCTTTCTTTCCTTACAGGAGAGTATAAGAATATACAAATATACAGCAATATGCAGCAGGACAGTTGGGATCCAGGGTGATTTCTGATCGCCACATCTGGGGTCAGGAAGGAATTTTTTGCCCCCTTAGGTATAAGGCTCCGGGGAGTTTGTTTCGCCTTCCTCTGGATCTTTGGGTTGGGTGGCTCTAATCTCAGGACATGGTGGTCAGATTGCAGCGAGCTCTGTGATCTCCCCCGGCCTGACCTGAGAGTCACTGTGTGATGATTCTGCTCAAATATGGCTATAACTCAGAGCTGTATTTTGGTCTCTGGGTAGCGTATTTCTCTCTCAGTTCTCTTTACTCATAATGTGCACAACCTACTCATAGGTATATTGCCAATAGTGGCCAGACTGGAACAATAGGGCTTTGTATCCATCCCAGCAGGGCTCCATTGTATTCCTACACAGCCCTGAGTGATCAAACAAACACCTGCATTGTCCAGTCTTCACTGGTAGATCGGACATGGTTGATAACATTGTATCATTCCACTTGGTCTCAGCTCTTTACAAAGAATCTGGACTTGAGTGCATGATTCAATCAGACTTGCTGCCGCCGGTGACCTCATTCTGGGAGGTGGCATAAAGGGTATAAAAGATGAGGTAAGAGGCAATGGGAGGAGATTTGTGCTGGGACTACAAAAGAACACTATGAGGAGTTTTAGAGACAGACTACAGATTTTTACAGACAGACTACAAGAGTTTACTGAGAGACTGTGATGAGAGCATGCAGGCTGGATTGTTGATTGATGCCACATGCTAAGAAGCCTCCACTGGTTATTCACACATGACAGAGCATGTGTGAGTGTTGGACTACAGAACCACATCAAGGACATGTGTGGTAAAGTAACTATTTCACTTTTATGCTCTTTTTATTTCATTGCACTGTATCTTGTAACTAGTAACTGTTAATGCTTGCATATATCTGCATATCTGTTCTGAACTGCATGTGTTAGATGTTAATACCGACCCATTTAGGGGTTAATAAATATATAAAATTTAGAAAGCTTGTCTTGTATTTATCTTGTGGACCCGGCACTCACTGGTGGTGAGTGTGGTTTTATACGAAAGAAGACTCAGGTGTGAGCCAAAGCGGTGTTGGCGCACTGAGGATCTTTCACACACTGTCACCCATGTTATAATATATTAAAGGGCCAGTAATAGTTTTATTACAATGTTGCTAATTGCTATTCAATTAAAAAAAAAAAAATCTATATTGTGTTTTTTGTCTGGATCTCTCCTTACATACTGGCCATGATGAGAGTGATCGCTGCCGCTCAGTAATCCAGAACTAGACTCGGCTGCTGATCCAGTATATAATAAAGTGTATCATCTCCTACATACATGGTGGCAGCTGCTGCAGGATCAGGGACTATGGAGGGCGCCATATACCAAGAGCAGATCACACATAACTCCAAATCATAATGTCCTAAGTGTTATGGGGGTCAGTCTCTGTGATGGGGACAATAACATTGCGTGTCCTCACTTCTATACACAACATACACAACAAAGAAGACTGAAGACTGGTTCATTGAGCCGCAGAATACAGTTCACACTGGGGTCTTGCATAAAAATTGGAATCAAGCTAAAGAGGTGTCAAACACAAAGGTGCAACAAGTTGCTATTGGCCCCATAACAAAACTTGGGCTACTATAACCAGACAGTGGCCATATTTACTAAGACTGGTAAATCTTATGAGATTTTTACAGTGACTTGAAAGAAATGCATTAAAAGGTGCAGGACTCTACATAAATGTGCTAGATTTATAAGCAGCCAGAGAATAAAAAGTACGCCTGATACGACCAGGTGAATGGGACTGAGCATACTGAAACTAAGGCTCTTGCAAACAGCTGATCAGTGGGGTGCCGGGACGCAACTCCTGCTGATTTAGGCCTCATGCACATACTTTTTATTTTTTAAACTGTAATTTTAATTAAGTTTTATAAAATTACAAGAGAAAACCACAATGGTACAGAAAATGGTAGCAGAACAATTGCCATCCAAGAACAAGTACAAAGATAATTGAACAAAGGTAATAAACACAAATCACAAAGGACAGTGGAGACAACAAGGAGGTAAGATGGGAGTGGGTAAAAGAGATCAGAAACTTCAAAGGATACAGTAGGTATCCCAAGGGGACCAAATTGATTGAAATGCTTCCACAGTATGACCACACTTTTTATTGGCAATTGCAGATCAAAGAACAGACTCATACATTTCTATGGCCCATACACATACAGTGCCTTGCGAAAGTATTTGGCCCCCTTGAACTTTTCAACCTTTTGCCACATTTCAGGCTTCAAACATAAGGATATAAAATTTAAATTTTTTGGTGAAGAATCAACAACAAGTGGGACACAATTGTGAAGTGGAACGAAATTTATTGGTTATTTTAAACTTTTGTAAAAAATAAAAAACTGAAAAGTGGGGCGTGCAATATTATTCGGCCCCTTTTCTTTCAGTGCAGCAAACTCACTCCAGAAGTTCAGTGAGGATCTCTGAATGATCCAATGTTGTCCTAAATGACTGATGATGATAAATATAATCCACCTGTGTGTAATCAAGTCTCCGTATAAATGCACCTGCTCTGTGATAGTCTCAGGGTTCTGTTTAAAGCGCAGAGAGCATCATGAAGACCAAGGAACACACCAGGCAGGTCCGTGATACTGTTGTGGAGAAGTTTAAAGCCGGATTTGGATACAAAAAGATTTCTCAAACTTTAAACATCCCAAGGAGCACTGTGCAAGAGATCATATTGAAATGGAAGGAGTATCAGACCACTACAAATCTACCAAGACCCAGCCGTCCCTCTAAACTTTCATCTCAAACAAGGAGAAGACTGATCAGAGATGCAGCCAAGAGGCCCATGATCACTCTGGATGAACTGCAGAGATCTACAGCTGAGGTGGGAGAGTCTGTCCATAGGACAACAATCAGTCGTACTCTGCACAAATCTGGCCTTTATGGAAGAGTGGCAAGAAGAAAGCCATTTCTCAAAGATATCCGTTTGCCACAAGCCACCTGGGAGACACACCAAACGTAGAAGAAGGTGCTCTGGTCAGATGAAACCAAAATCCAACTTTTTGGCCACAATGCAAAACGATATGTTTGGCGTAAAAGCAACACAGCTCATCACCCTGAACACACCATCCCCACTGTCAAACATGGTGGTGGCAGCATCATGGTTTGGGCCTGCTTTTCTTTGCTTTTCTTCAGCAGGGACAGGGAAGATGGTTAAAATTGATGGGAAGATGGATGGAGCCAAATACAGGACCATTCTGGAAGAAAACCTGTTGGAGTCTGCAAAAGACCTGAGACTGGGACGGAGATTTATCTTCCAACAAGACAATGATCCCAAACATAAAGCAAAATCTACAATGGAATGGTTCACAAATAAACGTATCCAGGTGTTAGAATGGCCAAGTCAAAGTCCAGACCTGAATCCAATCGAGAATCTGTGGAAAGAGCTGAAAACTGCTGTTCACAAACGCTCTCCATCCAACCTCACTGAGCTCCAGCTGTTTTCCAAGGAAGAATGGGCAAGAATTTCAGTCTCTCGATGTGCAAAACTGATAGAGACATGCCCCAAGCGACTTGCAGCTGTAATCGCAGCAAAAGGTGGCGCTACAAAGTATTAACTTAAGGGGGCCGAATAATTTGGCACGCCCCACTTTTCAGTTTTTTATTTTTACAAAAGTTTAAAATATCCAATAAATTTCGTTCCACTTCACGATTGTGTCCCACTTGTTGATTCTTCACCAAAACATTAAATTTTTATATCCTTATGTTTGAAGCCTGAAATGTGGCAAAAGGTTGAAAAGTTCAAGGGGGCCGAATACTTTCGCAAGGCACTGTATCCATAGTTTTTACGGATGGGTGGCCGGACTCTAGTAAAGAGCCGCAAAATATGGAGCAGGTCCTATACCTGTCTGTATTTGTGGCTTGTTCAATTCATTTGAACGTATGAGTCAGTCAAAATCATAGGTGAAACACGGATACCAATTTGTCTGTCATCCATGCCATTTTTACTGCCCCGCAAACTGCAACCGGTCCTGTGTATGTAGCCTTAATACAAAGATATCAACCTGGGAGAGCCCTCTATAGGGTGAGACCTAAGCAGTGGGTCACGGTAAAAAGGGAGAGGCCTTTTCCAAGGGGTGTGGCCTTTCCAAGGGGTGTGGCCTACATAAAAGGACGTGGCTAATAAGTATAGTACTTCAGGATACAATATTAGTCGTCATAATAATGACACAAACAGTTCACTCCTATATATAATGGTGACAGTCTGACACCTGGACCCCACACAGATGATCTGTTCTAGTATCCTTCAGTTACCAGAAGCTTCTAGTGGATGGCTGACTATTCAAGTAATAGAATATGACCTAATATTGATGGGTCATTAAAACGGACCATTAAAAACATTGTAATTTGAATAGCCCCATTCATATAAATGGATCTGAATGCACCGTGTATGGAAGGCAGGACATGCTTTTAGCTTTAACAACAGATAAAAGACAGGACCACAGTAGATGAACCAGCCTACCCAGCACCGTCACTGAACAGCACTACAGATGCTGCTACGTACACAAGGTTCAGAAGCACAGACCGGCTGTCATACTGGCCTGCAATACTCCTGAGCACCTCCACCACAGCAATAGCAAGAGCACCAAAGTGTCACCAAAGGCAGCCAGAACTCTCCAAACCCAACCCAGGAGACAGTTTGATTCCGGTCACTGTTGCAGCAGGTAAGGGCAATAGGCAAGTGTGCAGGTGTCAGAGCCTACAGCTGTAGGAATGAGAGGGGCCAGAAGGAGCACGACTTGCAGCCATAGCTATCATTATGGCCCTAACCGTCAGCCATTAAACCAATCTGCAGTCCTGATACAATGGCCCAGATTCACTTTTTACATGAAGGCTCCAACCTCACACTGCTTACAACCTGCAGTGGGCGAGGTCAACAGCTCTATATGGTGATAGACTAGAGCTTACCCAATCAGATCACAAGATTAATACCAATGGGTGGGAGCAGAGGGAGTGGCTTCAATGAATGACTTACAAACAGCCAATGAGAAGCAAGATATTGTAACGTGTTACTCTGCCAGGAACCTAAGTAAGGGATTTGGTGAAAACTTTTTATAACCAGGTAAGGAAGCTTAAAAATTGGGTGACTCCCAGGAAATCTGGGTGAGTTGACATGACTGTGATACCCAAAGTGCCCCTAAAAACTGTGACCAGTACATCACAACCCTTATGATAGAATGTTCTCAAGATAGATGACTGATGGGAGTGCACCCAAAGACAATAACCTGTAAGTGACCACTTATATGTCCCTCACTCAGAGTTGGACAGAAATGAGCACCAGTGCTAGGGCTATTGGTCAATGACGGACTTCTCCTGCCAGAGACACTTGTCTGTGAGGACAATCTCATGGACATTTTAGATTAGTAGAATAACATGATGTCATCTATACCTCAGACAAGGTCAAGTCACATTAAGTTACTGTTGCGCAATACTAGAATCACACCTATTGTTTGCATACCTTTCTAAGAGAAATATGCACCGTTGTCATGGATACAAATTCACATTTTATTCTGTACATATTATAAATGTTAGATATTATAGCAGCAAATGAAAAAAAAAAAAAGTAAACTTTAATCACTTTAATCTTCAGTCAGCTGCAATATGGAATTATATGTCAGTATTTCCTAGAATGGAAGCGAGCAACCAGGGGCGTAACTTGAAACACCTGGGCCCTAGTGCAAAATCTGGAATGGGTCCCCTAACCACTTTGTGCCACTTAGACTAGTGGTATATGATATGTGGCAGAAGAAACATTGGGGCCCCCTCGAGCCGGGTAGCAACTGCTACGGTTGCATCCCCTATTACTAGGTTCCTGAGAGCAGCGACAGGACAAAAATTGTTTCAAAACCTTTGGGAAAAAGAAACCTCAAAGGTTATTTGTAATATACACACGTGGACAAAATTGTTGGTTCCCCCTCGTTTAATGAAAGAAAAACCCACAATGGTCACAGAAATAACTTGAATCTGACAAAAGTAATTTGCCAAACTACATGTTGACAAGCCACAAAGCTTCTGGGAGAATGTCCTATGGACAGATGAGACAAAAATCAAAATTTTTGGCAAGGCACATCAGCTCTATGTTCACAGACGGAAAAATGAAGCATATCTTGAAAAGAACACTGTCCCTACTGTGAAACATGGAGGAGGCTCTGTTATGTTCTGGGGCTGCTTTGTTGCATCTGGCACAGGGTGTCTTGAATCTGTGCAGGGTACAATCAAATCTCAAGACTATCAGGGGATTCTAGAGAGAAATGTGCTGTCCAGTGTCAGAAAGCTTGTTCTCAGTCACAGGTCATGGGTCTAGCAACAGGATAATGACCCAAAACACACAGCTAAAAACACCCAAGAATGGCTAACAGGAAAACATTGGCCTTCTGTGAGCCCTGACCTAAATGCTATTGAGCATCTTTGGAAGGAGCTGAAACATGCCGTCTGGAAAAGGCACCCTTTAAACCCGAGACAACTGGAGCAGTTTGCTCATGAGGAGTGGCCAAAATACCTGTTGAGAGGTGCAGAAGTCTCATTGACAGTTACAGGAATCGTTTGATTGCAGTGATTAAGGGAACCATCATTTCTGTCCAGGCCTGTTTCATGAGTTTTCTTTTTTTTAAAATTCTGTTGAAGCATGGTTGAAAAGCAATGTCTGACTTTCATCTGTTGATTTTCATAGAATTTTTATATATTATTACTTTTGTCAGATTCAAGTTATTTCTGTGACCATTGTGGGTTTTTCTTTCATTAAACGAGGGGTACCAACAATTTTGTCCATGTGTGTATCTTTATAAAGAAATATGTTTCCTTCTCCACTTCTCCACAGATTGAGTTACTTATTATATAGAAGAATATGGAGAGGAGAGGAAAAGGAGAAGGCTGCTGGGAAAGACATACATACTGCAGTTGCTAAGTTCTTATACACCGTGTGAGATATCTCTTTTAACGCTAATATGTCTTGTAGAATAATACTTTACCACTGTTCAGAATGAGGCAATAAATCAATTAACTAGCAAGCAGGAGCCGCCTCCTCCCCCTTCCCTCTCCATAGACTTCTGTGTGTGAAGCTGGAAATGGAGACAATCAGCAGAGTTAGGGAAGAAAGCTACCTAATAAGTGGAGAAGGAAACGTATTTTACATTACAAAGTTTCTTATATTTACTTTTACTATTAATTTATGAAAAGTTGTTTTATAATTAGAGGTATATTTGTCACCAGAACAAAAATAAATTATCTGAATCTGCTAAGGCTGTGTTCACATGCAACAGACACACAATGGCCAATATGTGCCCAAGATGAGGATGAAAACAGGGCAGATCTAGAGATGTAAAAGGTTTACAATGACCACATGGTTAACTTCTTGACGACTGACAGCCGCCTATACTACATCCAGAGAGAGAGGCTGTATTCCTAAATGTGTTTCTTAGCCCAATTGGCCTACATGTGCTAAGTGGGTGCAGCCACAAAAGTTTACATCTTGAGAAGTTGCAGTAACAGGCACACATCAAATCCCTCACCTTTTAGACAAAAAGGCATATTAAAGAGGACCTTTCATTATATACTGAATTTAGAGCACTGTCAGCTTTGCCGGTATGCGCCCGGGTGCCGGAGATATCGGTACAGTTAGTTTCAGCACTGATATCCCTCCACTGTCAGAAGGATGAACCTTACAGCCTATCGTCAACACTGTCCATTGACACCTGGAACTAGAAGGGTGGTCTTCTCAAGAAGATGGCTAATATGGAAAACTGAAAATCCATCACAGAAAATGTAGTCTGGTTAAGGAGGTGGTCTTCTCAAAGAGGTGGTCAAAGAGGTGGGGAAGTGTCACTGTACTTCTACTTTTAGGACCACGTTTATTTTAAGAGAGCATCTATAAAATCTGCACTTTGTGAACAAGGCTATTGAACAAGGCTACAGTAATTTCTCCACAGAACATACTGTGATACAAGTATCATTATTTAGCTCGAGCCTCTTTAGTTGCCTGTCTTTGTTACCTCCTTCTGTTTTTATAATGATGAAAAAGAGGATCTGGGGGTAGTAATTATAGATTAATTACCATGACTACCTTTGATGATGACCTAATCTCATTTTATTCTTTATCCGACTTTCATGACTCACTAGGGATGAAGCTGGAAGTCATGACCTACCAGTGAAATGAACCATCGGCTGAATGACATTAGAGTACATTAATGCATTGTGAAGAAAGGTGAAATAACGTGGATGACTCGCTTGTGATTGGCAACAGTGATGTCGCACAATCGAGAATATTTAGTGTAGTCATATATATTCAGTGTAATGACTTAAAAAAGATGTGGGAAATATCAGGGTATATTCACATGGTACAGTTGTTGGGTGCAGCTAAACCTGCGTTAGGAATGAACATATTTATTTAAATGGTCCCTAACATACTCTCATTTAATAAAGCACTTGATTCTGGGCCAAAATTGAATGCACTTTATTTATAAATGTTGCCTATCATTAGTTGTCTCCTTCATTGCTAATTTGTTGTTCACGTCCTGTTACTAGGGAAAGGACGTCTTTAGAAACCAGTAATCTGAAGACAGGATCAGAGGAAGTAGAGGGGGACTTCTACATACAGCTTTCCTTGCCTGTACACTGCACAGAGAGAAGTCTGTGGCTTTTCATAGCTCACAGTGAGTGTAAGAAGAGTCTATCTACTTGACTAGCTGCTTGTTTTATTGATGATGGGATGTTATTGATAGATAGTTCTCAAATATCTCTTACTTTTTAGCTGAAAATAACCTGGATTTGTAGTCCAGTTTCCTTGGATCCTAGATGATGGTCACTTGGATTTTTCTCAGCTTTTCGTTTGTTATTTTATAGTTTTTCTGGCAGAATTACATGTAACTAACAGTAGTAGTAATGATGGATAGGGAGGAGGCAGACTATTCTGTATTATACCCTTTCTCTGACAAATGCAAAATGTGCTGCAGCCATAATGGGGCTATTAGCAGCAGAAAAGCTGATAAGATACCACAAGTCAGAGAACAGATTGTGCAGCAAGACCCTGCATATATTTCACCTTTGATAAATGTTCAGTTAGCCTTTAACATACTGTATTTCACCTGTGAAATAAAATACTACACCAAACACAGCATGGAAATTGTATACAGTTTTCCCAATGCAGTTTTAACTGCACCATGTGAATGCACTTTCAGTAACATAACAGATAGAGCTATGAAAAGTCAGACTGTTGACATAGATCTGAAGAGAATAGACTGCTAGAGACAGAAGTGCCAGTAGCAGCTAGAAACAGCAACCCCCACCAAGAATGGTAGGCAGCTGTCTCTCCTGATTCTCCATTAATATGCACTCTTGACTTGGCTGAGTGCACATAAATGTTCTGCATAGGGAAGAAAACCACTGCCAGACACCTCTGGTGGTGGATTATCTCTCCTAGAACAAAATCATCAGGCATGTTCAGTTCTGCTCTCGTATGTTATCGGGGTAAGAGTTGCAAAGCCCTATTTACACTACATCAGAGGTACTCGACTACTTTTAGGAAAGATCCACTGACCAAGGTCAGCTATAAGGTTAAGAGAACACGTCCACTATTTACAGTATTTTTTGGATGATAAAACGTGTCTGACTATAAGATTAACTCCAGGTTTAGACAAGAGAAACTAATTCATATTAATTTAAACTTCCCTGGTGGTTAAATAGAGTGGTCAATGTCACTAATTAGTGAGGGGGCAATAATGAGCATTATACCATGTGGGGGACACTAATGTGGCATTATACCATGTGGGGGCATTAAAGAGCATTATGGGGGGGGACTGTGCGGGGAGCACTAAGGTGGCATTATACCATGTGGGGGACATTAAGGAGCATTATGCTGTGCGAGGGGTACTAACGTGGCATTATACTGTGTGGGGCAATAACACAGCATTATACTGTGTGTGGGCACTAATGTGGCATTATACTGTGAGGGGGTCGCTACTGTGGGATTATGCTGTGGTGAGACACTAAGGAGCATTATATTGTGAGGGAGGCATTAAGGAGCACTAATGAGACATTTGTGCCCCCACACAGTATAATGCCCCATTAGTGACTTCCACGTAAAAATAAGGTATGTGTGCCTTTTCACAGCACGCTCCTTGGACCCTTCCACACACACAAACTGTAAAATTTCCCATTAGTGCCCCCACAAACAACTGACATTAACAGTGGCAACGGGAAACATTCCTCTCGAACAATAAGGAAAGGTTTAGGCTTAGTGGCCTGAGTGAAAACTGGAGGATATAGTACTTTTTTTTTTTTTAAATATATATGACATGGGAAATTAACATATGTTTAACATAAAAACTGGGGATGGAAAATAGGTAATTTTCTGGTGGTGACACATTCCCTCTAAGGTAATACAATCATTCTGGGTATTAACTATATTTATTATTTTTCCACATCCCATTGTGACTTACCTGCTCCTGCAGTGATTAAGTACATGAGCCACCTATGACAGGACAAGTTCTATGGAAAAATATGCATTGTATAGCCAGGAGAAACAAAGACGGAATGGAGAGAGACTCCATATGCCTCCCCCTACTAAACACTTTAGTGATTGTTTAGTAGGTGCATTTGTTGTACATCAACTGGTTCAGCCTTTATAGAACATGTCACAGATGCTCCAGGATCTTGTTTTAGACACACATTCCCTTCAGTTTGATGGATAGGTCATAACTACAGCATTGTGAATATCTAATTAACATATAAACACCATAATTTACATACAAATGCACACTTCTCAATTCATATGTAAATATTTCCTTCAATTGATGCCTCTTTGTTAAGTCCTCTATAGACAACTCTACCTAAAGAGTTTCTCCACCAAGAACTTGGGCATATCCCCAATAAACTATGAATGATGATCAAGAATAATAAATTCGTTGTTTTGTTTTTTTTTGTAGTTTTATGGATTTTGATCTTTAAAAGGATATTAATATTGAGTTAGCATATTAATTATTCACTCAGAATATTAATACTAATGTTAAGTAACAGGTAACCTTCCAATCGTACAAATGTTGACTTGTAATAATAGGGAACATGCCTTTAATGTTTCTTACACATTACACATATATAACAATAATAGACAAATTAAAAAGGAGAAGCTATCTCTTATAAAATATCTGTTCTTAAGGCAGGGTTCACACTACCGTTGATGTCCGTTCTGATAGTGTCCGTTAAAAAAAGAAAAACAAAAAAAAAACGGACACCTATCGTACCAGACATTAACGGACCCTAACTGATGTTAATGTGTCTGTTTTTTTAACTGATCCAATTAATGGATTAGTTAAAAAAAACGGACACATTAGCATCAGTTAGTGTCCGTTTTTTAACACTGTCCGTTTTTTGTTTTTTTTCTGCTTTCTGAGCATGCGCAGAAAAAAACGGACATAAAATAACAGACAGTAACTGATGGCTATCAGTTACTGTCCGTTATAAGTCCGTTACCCATAGACTTCAATGTTAAAAAAATAACGGACACTTGCTGTCCGTCAAGAATCTGTTATTTCAAACGGACAAAAAAGTCCTGCATGTAGGATTTTTTGCCCGCGAAAAAAAAACGGACTTCTGACGGATTGTGTGTAAACGGACACAAACGGACACTAACGGACACAATATAAAAACCCATTGAAATTAATGGAAATTTTAACGGATTTCTGATGGTTCAGCTAGTGTCCGATGTTAAAATCTTGTAACGGACAACAATAACGGACACTACTGACGGTCACCAACGGTAGTGTGAACGCCCCCTAAAATTCTTAAAAGTGTGCCATTTGTCCTGGAAAGATGAATATGTCAGGAGATAATTTCTACACTTTGGCCCCATTCAAGCCAAGGAATAACTGGTGGGGGACACATTTCCAAATTAATCTTTCTCTGAAGGTATGCTAATTTTATAAAGCCTTAACCACTACCCGTGAACGTTTAATACTTTAAGTAAATTAACCTTTTCTATAAGTAATCTGGGCGGAATGGGTATGGACACCATTGTATTGATTATTAGCTTCCTAAATACAAAACAACATTTCTTTTTAAATAATCTTTATTAAAAATGTGAAGGGAAGGGGAAAAAGAATAAACTGTACACAATAGAGTCAGCAAATACAAAGGGAGGAAAGACCCCTATTCTGCAGGGGGACAGTTCACACAGTCTGTGCAGCAAGAGACTAATCTGCAGCAAATGGGAGAAGTGATCAGATGCACAAGCTATGTAGAGAAAGAGACAGAGAGAGCAAGTAACCCACCATAGGTTCTGCATGCCAAGGGTCCTGCAACTTTACACACTCCTCAGCATCAGTGTCTGTCAGCACATGAAACAAGAGATCCCTCATGGACTATAGCGTGGAAAAGAAGTACAGGGAAGAAGCTGTGCTGTGACACAAGAGCTGAGTGCTGCAGCATCCTGGATGCACAGGCTTTCCATCCAGCATGTATTACTGTGAGGGACATGCCCTTCCTGTCCATGTGAGAAAAGTTAAAAACAAGGACCAGGATGTAAGCTGCATATCTGAAAGTTAACTCGAAGCTCCTAGGCCACAATGAATATCTGTAACATGGCCTCGACCTATCTATTATATTGATATGCACAAAAATCACTACCCTAAGAACAAAGCAATACTGCAATACAAATTCTAATAGAAAAAGATATGTATTTGAAAAACAGATCGATCTACATTCCCTCTGCAGTGGCTAAGAACGGTACAGTCGATTATACCTTTGTGCTGTCTACAAGCACTTGTTCCAGATGTAACCCGCATACTGCACTTCACTGCTCCACTCCAACCCTTGCGTCTGCCATCTACTGAAGTGCTTGCCGAGACAATAAGTGACCTGAAGATGTTCTGACACACGTTGACCACTTAAAAGAAAGAGTCATCACAAACTTCAGTGAAGAGATCTGCTTGTCATCCTGTAGAGAAAAGAACAAAAATACTATGGGTAAATAACTATTTAAGAAATAATTGTAGCTATTAAAGGTGCTTTGACATATAGAAATGTAGAAGATTGTATTATTTTTCTATTGAAAAAGGGGTTATACACTGTTACCACCACTTTTTGTTAAAAGGGACCTTCTATTATAAGTGTTAAATTCCCCTGCTACACGTCCACAGGCGAATTTAAAGGGTACCTGAGTTTTCATCAAAAGTTAAAGTACCTTTGTGGTGTTGCTGGGCAGTCTGTTCTCTGGCTGTATAAGCCTTCATACGTGGTGTCATATTAGTTTATTGTCTGCTAATAGCTCCATTATTCAGCAATCTGCCCTCTCCATCCATTATTATTACTACTGGTTTCTTTACATGTAATTCTGCCAGAAGTAACTGTAGAATAGCAAACAAATAGCTGAGAAAATTTGAAGTGAACAAAATACAGGAGATCCAGGGACACTGGACTTCAAATCCAGGATATGATGTAGTTACAAAGACCCTGACAGACATGATAAATGTTGGAGCCGTTCCCAGCTCACTTACACACATATGGTACTCCTGTCCACTCCTCATCCCTTTTTGGACTTTCATTCGATGGGGAAGGCTGACTTCACTCACACTCCAGAACTGGTTCTACTATAGATACCAACTAAATGTTCCACACCCGCAAAGCATAACTAAACCACTTGGTTAATTACAGCAACAAAATTGATAATCCCAATGAAATGGAGGTCACAAGAAGGGACACATGAAAGTAGATGAGTTATGTACCTACATGTTAATGCTTGTATAGGAATCTCACAGTTGATCCAAATTTTTAGAAACTAGGAACTCATAGCTACAATCCAAAATTCTTAGCCCACAAAGCCACTCTATGACCTCTACCTCTTGATATACCCTGTTTCCCCGAAAATAAGACAGCGTCTTATATTAATTTTTGCTCCCAAAGATGTGCTATGTCTTATTTTCAGGGGATGTCTTATTTTTTTTTCAATGAAGAAGAATTCACATTTATTGCTGAACAAAAAAATGAACATTTATTATATACGGTACTGTACAGTATTTGTCATCACAAACCAGCATAACCAGACAAACTGTGAATCCTATCAAGAATTTCTTACTACCGTACCATTATTTCCATGTACAACAATTAACAGTATGGTACATTTACGGTACAAATAGAAAGTAAAATTTATTCAATGACAGTTATGTCATCATCTTCTAGGACATCATCATAACAATCCAAACCATTAATTTCCCTGCACACAGTATCATGCCCCATAGTGGCCCCTGCACACAGTATCATGCCCCATAGTGGCCCCTGCACACAGTATCATGCCCCATAGTGGCCCCTGCACACAGTATCATATCCCATAGTGGCCCCTGCACACAGTATCATGCCCCATAGTGGCCCCTGCACACAGTATCATTCGCCATAGTGGCCCCTGCACACAGTATCATTCCCCATAGTGGCCCCTGCAAACAGTATTATTCCCCATAGTGGCCCCTGCACACAGTAGTTTGCCCCATAGTGGACCACCCATGAACAATTATTATACTGTGGGGTCTTTTCAGACCCCAGAGTATAATGATCGGAGACCCAGGGGAGGATAGAAACATAAAAAAACAACGTTGCTTACCCGTTCCTCGCTCCGGTGCATGCCCGTGCGCTACTCCGGCCTTCTTCACTGTTAGACCAGGCCGCGTCACATGATCCGGCCGGCGTCACGACGCAAAATGACGTCTGCGACGTCACCAAACAGGCCCGAAGCCTGGAGAAGCGTAGGACAGGTAAGCACATAGTTTTTTTATGTTCGCTCACCTCCCCTGGGCCGCCGATTATTATACTCCGGGGTCTGAAAAGACGCCGGAGTATAATGATAGCAGAGATTGTGGGGTTCTCCCGCGGCCTCACATATCGTATATACCGTATGTTCTGTTCGGGAACATACGCCTTACTTTCGGGGGATGCCTTATATTAGGCAATTCTCCGAAACCTCTCCTATGCCTTACTTTCGGGGGTGTCTTATTTTCGGGGAAACACGGTACCAGAGAAAAATTTCCCTAACAGTAAATATCTCACATTAACTAGATGCTTATCTCTGGATAATGGAGTCCATTCTTATTTACCCTACTCTCTCCTCTCCCAACCCCTCATGGTCCTCCTTTGTTTTTTGCTTTTGTATGTTTCTTGTTAATTATCCTGTTTTAGGTTCCCATATACTGACAGGAAGTCACAAGCTAATAAACTACAGAAAATGTACTTTTAAAATGATGGCAGGATGGTATCTGACTCTGACCCTTCGCTATAATTTCTTTCCATTGGTTCCCTAAGCATGCTAGCACTGGGACAATGCCTCTAGCACAAAGAACCACATTTGGTGGGAATGTCCAGGAGTCCATGTCCTTTGATAAGATATAATAGCCCTTTCAATACGCTATGCTCAGCCTCTGCTCATAGTTGCCCGAAGATCACTTTTCTGTCATTGTTATCTGGACCGATATCCTCAGCTAGGAATGCTTTACCTGCTGCACATTTGGTCATCTCATGGCTCCAGTTTTTTGTAAGGCCATCTAGCTACATGTGTATAGATAATCTTAAAGAGGACCTTTCACCACCTCTACCAATTCAAGTTATTAGCATCTGTTAATTAGTGCTGCGCCACTGATTCCAGCACAGTTGGAATTTTGTCTCTAGCCCCCACCAATTCTGAGCAACAAGTGCAGTTAGTTTTGGTGCCTGATGTGCTATTTAAGGCAGGGGGTGTGATCCAGAGCTCCAATCAGAGGCAGCCAGTGTCAGAGCTCAGAATCACACCCCTTGTCTTCTCCTGCCTGATTCCGCCCTTGTGACAGTACAAAGCCTAAATAAGTATATCAGGCACAAAAACTAACAGCAGTGAATGCTTGGGAACGGTGGGGGCTAAAGAAAAAATTCCAACTGTGCCGGAATCAATGGAACAGCACCTATTTATTGATGTCAAGAGTTAGACTTGATGGTGGTGAAAGGTCCTTTTTGAAGGGGTTGTCTGGCCTAGAATCAAATTTTATACTGATGACCTATCCATAGGATGACCTACCCTATGGCTAGGTCATCAGTATGTGATCGGTCAGGGACTGACAACCAGACCCCACACAGATGAGCTCTTAAAACAGCTCCTGGGTGCTGGAAGCTGCGAGTGGACGGGCAACGTGCGTAGCACCGTTACTATTCAAGCAATAATAGCGCCACTGCAGTTCACTGGAACCACCGCTATGCAGTGGATGGAGCTGCTGTGCCGCTCTTATGGTTTAAATAGAAGCAGTGCTGCACGAACCACCTGTCCAATAGCTGTATGAGCCTATCCTGTGGATAGGTCATCAGTATGAAAATTCCATTTGGGGTCTCAAATCCCCAGGTTGTGAGAGCCTAACAATGACCTCTTCTTAGGAAAATATGTTGTAAAATAAGGCTAGGTTCACATCTGCGCGTAGTGACCATTTAGGGATTCCGTCCCCCATTCTGCTTGAAAAATGCGGAGAGAAAAGTCCTGCAAGTTGATTTTTTCGGGCGGTAACCTGGCGGATCCCATTATAGTCTATGGGGTCTGCGGGTTTCTGCAGTTAACCGCTTTTTAAGCCAATTGAATTTCCGTTTTTCAGGTTCCCAAGTAGGCCCAAAGAATGGAAACCCCAACGCAGGTGTGAACATAGCGTAAGAATGCTAACAGAAATAGAAGTGTCAATAGTTTATTTTTGTCAATTAACAAAATTAAGTGAATGAAGAAAAGAGAAATCTAAATCCCATCAATATAATATTTGGTGTGTCCTTTGCCCCTTGGTGGAGGAGTCCTGAAAGTGATGATATGACCCACAGAGCCCTGATCTCAACATCATCCAGTCTGTCTGGGATTATATGAAGAGACAGAAGGATTGGAGCAAATCTACATCCACATAAGATCTGTGCTCAGTTCTCCGAGATGGCGGGAACAACCTCCCTGCTGAGTTCTGCCAAAAACTGTCTGCAAGTACCGAGAAGAACTGATGGAAGGCAAAGGGCAAAGGTCACACCAAATATTGATGGAATTTAGATTTCTCTTTTCTTCATTCACTTCATTTTGTTCATCGACAAAAATAAACTATTAACCCTTCTATTTCTGAAAGCATTCTTACTTTGAAGCATTCTTTCCACCCTTGCCTAAAACTTTTTCATGGTACTCTACAAAAAATGTATACAGGCAGCTTAAGGTATATGGTTAGCATTAAAACTGCTCTAACAAATTAGAGGTATCTCAGTCCTACCAGGTCATTTTGTCCTCTGGACTCCCTGTTGGGGTAGATAAGGGTAGAAGAGTGAAGAAATCAGGTACCTTTTAGAGGCTAACTGAGTATATTTGATAGTAAGCTTTTGAGAATGCTAGCTCTCTTCTTCAGACATGGTGTAGATAAGGATCAGACTGTTGGCTTGGCGTTCAACTACCTGATCCTTTTGTTCTCTAGAAGATAAGCTACCAGAGCAGTTTGACAGTAACTTTCTCCCCATTCAGAATATACACATGCTTTGCCAAGCCAATTGTGCATGTTGTAGTCGGGCCAGGTAGCTTCTTGCCTGATCCATTGTTTGGCTGACAGCTGTCTAATGTATATGGGCGGCCTTAGATCTTATTGTTACCACTGTCCCATATAGGGCTCACAATCTACATTCCCTATCAGTATGTTTTTGGAGGGTGGGAGGAAATCCACACGAACAAGGAGAGAACATACAAACTCCTTGCAGATGTTGTCCTTGGCTAACAACTGAGCCACTGTGCTGCCCATGATCAGGCTAAGATCACACCTGCACCTCATCTACGTTTGGGGTTTCCGACCCCAAATCCGCTTACAAAATGTGGAGAGGAAAGTCTGCAGGTTTCTGTGGGTAACTGCTTTTTTTTAGCAAATTAGGTTTCCGTTTGGGGGGGGTCCCCAAGTGGACCCCCCCGAACAAGAAACCTGAACGCAGGTGTGATTCTAGCATCATTGCCTTCATGTGTATTTTTCTTGTCTTTCTTTTATTTTCCTTATTAGCATCTTGAGCTCAATGACAAGAATACATATTGGTATTGTGTAATGCTTTTGTTCTGGTTTGCAATTGTTTTCCTGCATGCTTTTCATGACACTCATTTTGACTTTATGGCTTGTACCCGTCTCTTCTTTTTTTTGCGACATATTTTATGATAAAACTCTTAATAAAAATTATTTGAACCATATAAATGTGTTGTTGTCCACATCTGCATATGCACACACTATACTTACTATGGAGACAAGCAGCAGACTAAATAATACAGAGATGAAAGAATGACAGGAAGTGTTGTTAGTGGTACGCTGGTGACTCCACTAATGTACTGGCAGCGCTATATGGGAACATCTTACAACATAAGAAGAGAAGAGCCTGACCTATATCCTGAGCCTTTCACAATCAGATCTTACAACTTCTGTCTAGAGCCCCAATGACCGCCATAGTCTTCAGAACATTATCTGAGACCTTTCTCTTCCCATCTATTCCTATCTGACCACTTAGGTTGATGTTAGTGGTGGATAATATCTAACTTTACCGATATAGTACATAACGTGCTCCAGAATCTTTTTGGAAAGTGGAAATGTGAAGAAAGTTGATTTTTTGCATATGCAAGATCTGAAGATTTGGGGGGAATTTATAATCCCATCTATGCCAATTTTACATGTGGTTGCGTTCATGGGAAAATCCCTTTAAGGACTCACTATGTATGTAAAATGACAACTCTCCTCGTGAGCTGTGTTCAGTGTTTACCCATGGGGTAAATATTTCAGTGACTGACGTAAAGGGCACTGACAAATACAGTCAGTCTGCTCTAGCAATAACAATATATTAGGGAATAGCTAATTGTGCAACGTTCATTGCCCCCTTCCTCCTCCCCCCAGAAGTTGTATTTATCACCCATAAGGTAAGTACTACTGTCACTAAGGTAAGGTGAGACCCTGATAGTCCAGGGGCCAAATCATTGTTAGTCTACGCCAGACCAGTCTGACCAGCCATTGTTATTTATGCAAGCTTTACAGCACCCCCTCCCCCAAATATGTCTAGTTTAACCATAGGGTAAATACTACTGTCACTAAAGTAAGCAGTGAGACTGTCCAGGGACTCAAATCACCGTCAGGCTGCTTCCGCATTTACATTACATTGGGGAATTGCAATATTTCCGGCAACCCCTACAAGCTGTGGGTAGTTAATAATATTATGTCAGTAAGTGAGGGGCGGGCCCTGACTACCAGGGGGACAATATGTAGTCTGTTCCAGCAATAACAATCTATTAGGGAATTGCTATTTATGCAACTTTCACAGAGACAGTCTAACGCTACTGTCACACTAGTGTCGCCTATCAGTTGTTTGGGTCCATTGGGGGACCCAAACAACGGAAAGGCGGACCGCTAAAACAGCGGTAACACACAGAGTCTGACGGACCCCATTGACTAAAGGGGTCTGTTGGGTGTCCATTGTTTTGAAACTGAAAGAGTAAGAGAAAAAAAGTCCTCAGTTCAGGACTTTTTTCTCCGCCGATTTTCAGTGGAATCCGACGCAGATGTGAACCCAGCCTGTTTTAAAACAATCGGACATGTTCTATATTTGTCCATTTTGACGGACACGCAGAGATCCTAGAAATGGGTTTTTCACGGCTAGCACACTGACCCATTATATTTTCACAGTCCTGTGTATGGGGCCGTGAGACCAAGGAAAAACTCAGGACAGGCCCTATTCCTGTCCATTTTGTGGCCTGTGACATCAGTGAATGGGACTGTGGAGGTTTGGGCAGCACAAGGATGTCAATTATGTCAAGGATGTCTAATAGATTGTAAGCTCTTGCAAGCAGGGCCCTCAATCCCTCTGTGTGAATTGACTAATTGTAATGTATCTTTTTGTCTGTACTTGAGCCCTACAATTTGTAAAGTGCTGCGGAATATGTTGGCGCTATATAAATCAAATGTATTATTATTATGTCCCATCCGTGTTGTTTTATCATGGTCCAGCTATGCATACATGGTCGTTTGGATGTCGCTTAAGGGACTTAAAAACGGATTGACATCTGATTTGCGTCCATTAAAACGGATCATTGGGTTGGGTCAAAAATAAAACGGTCCATTAAAAACGGATGCAAAACGGAGGACACTCGGCGGCCGAATTGAACAAAGGGATACGGAGCAGATGCATCAGGTAGCTGGCCTAGATTTCAGGGATCATTTATTCTGGTTATCTAGTGCAATTCCCACACCACATCCTCACATCCGTTGGTGTGGGTGGCGTAAAACAGGAAAAGTTGAAAATTTTTGCACTAAAGCCTGATTTGCACAAAGACATAATAGATCTTCCCCATTATTGTTTTAGTAACAGCCATTAAATAACATTGTGTGAATAAACCTGAACATATTAAGGAATTGCACTTCATGCAAAATTTAGAGCGACCCATAAGCTTTACAAACCCATGAGGTAAATACTTTGGTGACTGATGTAAAGGGCCCTTACTCCTCAGGGGCCCAATGCCCCTCTGACCTGTCCCGACACCTGCAATAATATAGAATGGAATTGCTATTTGGGCAATTCTCTGATACATTCCTTACCACTGAACAACAGCTGCCATGCCTGGCTGTAAACTATACAGTATAGAGCCCAGGCAGTCTGCAGACAGAGGGAGCAGGCCTGCTGTGGGTATATATTATTACATAAGCAAGGCTCTCAGACAAGAACATAAGGTGAGACCCCCTCCTTTCTCCCCCTCCATGCCGCCTGCATGTGGATGGAGGGCACAGCTTATTATTAGGAGGCAGGCATGACACAGAGGAGGAGGTAGGTGCTAGCACAGGGAAGGAGGGAGGAGGCTGAGGCTGAGGCTGAAGAGGAGGTTACACACACTGAGGAAGCGCCTCCTTTCCAGGAACAAGAGCAGCACCTGCAGCGCCGGGCTCACAGACTGAGGAGGGGGACGCTGCACGCAGACCCCCCCGCCAGGTCAGTGTGGTGCCTTCTGCTCGGGGTCTCTAACCTGGGATGGGGTTGACTGCATTCCGTGCCCGGGGGGAGACTGGGTTATTTACGAGGCGGTGGATAGGCGGTATGTGTGTACCTAGGGGAGAGTCTGCACTGTTGTCACAAGGGGCTGCAAGGTGCTCACTGAAGTTGGGGCCTGTGGACAACTTTTTGCCTGCCCTGTATTCATCTACCTTCATGGGATGCGAGGTGCAGGTGCAGATGTGGAACTTGGCACGCCATAGAAATGTGTCTGTACTGTTTTAGTGTTTGGGGTTTTGCTAATTTTTTTGTTTAGTTTTGTGGAAGGTGTTATATGGGTGAAATGTGTTATATGCATGTACCTTCTCAATGGGGCCCCAACATCACAAGAAGACAGGATGATATAAGTCAGGAAGGAGCCATTGTTTGATATACAGGAAATGAGATATATATATATAATATATATATAATGGCATAGTGATGGTATATGATCTATGTTTCTAATTGGTGGGGTTCCACTTATCAGATGAATGGGGGTCCCCATCCAGAGTGAACTGGCCAAGGTGGCCATATATAGGTATCAGGTGGCCATATATAGGCACACCTTCATTGTATTTTATGGGAAATGGACAGGGATTTCACAAACCCTGTGAGGAGAGGAACTCCAAATATGAGGGTATCGTAGATGGTAGGGGGCTGTACGGGATGGCATTGCAGGCTACATTCTGCATCTGGGTCTCAGGTTGTGCACCGCTCATATAGACCATAGAAACGGAGGCATGCATAATTATCCCTGGGGTGTTGGGTCTGTCTCGCGTAAAGCTGTCACAGCTGGTTCCAGGTATCCAAGTGTCACCTCTGACACCTCTATATGTTCCTAAAAGAAGTATACAGATGATACTGTAGCCTATCTGTTTGTACATTTATGGCATATTATTGGCAGGTATTATGAGGCTACTTGGTGCTAGATATGTTATCTTGCAACACTGTGTATTGGATCAAAGGGTCACTGTATCTAAATATATACCTAAGTTTGCACGCGGTTTAGGCTTCATTCACATCTGCCTTCTGGTTTCCTTTGTTTTTCTCTGTCAAAAGAGCAAAACGGTGAAGCTACAGATCCACTGTATGTTGGACTGGTATACGGACCCTGCTGTATTTAATGGGGTCCATCAAGTGTCTGGTGTTTTACTGGATATTATGAGTATTATATTGCTATTTTTAATGGAATATTTCCGAACTTCATCTAAAGCTTCATAAATATACTCCTATTTTTGTCTTTTTTTTGTGATAGAGAATCCATGTCCATTTCCACATTCTTTAGAGCCTTCCTTTTACACCTTCGCTATGTATGTGCCCGATGTTCAGTGAAGCGGGGAGTACTGTCCCCGGCTTCACCTGGGCAATGTGACTGACATTAGCTACGACTGGCCGGGCAATATTTGAGCTGTCATTTAGACTTAGATCGTGGGTGTTAGATTTCAGTTTTTGGATTTGGGTATTTGGTCAATGACTTGGCTGCCAAAACATTGTTCAGCATAGTTGTCTTTCTTATCTAAATTAGTTTTATTTAATTTTATATGTATGTGAAATTGAATACCCCATCCCCACCAGTAAGGAAACCATAGGCCTCTGTAATTCTGTGACTACTTGGGGAAACCCCTTATGAGGCTCTAGCCTTATGCTCATACCTGATGTTAAAGGGTTTGTCCCATTGAAGACTCTTATAAGCGTTAGATCACTAGGGGTCCAACCACTGGATCTGAAAGTCCAACAAGTCTACTGCATGAGAATGAAGCGCCAGAGCACTTGGGTGACTGGTGCTGCGTTCACTGCTATGGGGCTGCCGGAGCCCGTCCATTCACTGCTGTGGGGTTGCTGGGACTGTCATCTCCAGCAGCCCCATAGTAGTGAATGGAGCACTAGCACTGGTGTTTCATTTACCTGGGGGATTTTCAGTCTCCTGTTCTCCTTTTTGCTGAGGGACCCCGTGGTCGGACCCCCAGTGATGTAACACTTATACGCCAATCCTTTGGAGTGCGATGTTACAAGAAAAAAATTGTGGTTTTATCACTTTTATACATGTATATACTAAGACACATGTCGGGATTGGTGACCGGTCCTGTTCAAACAAGGTTATATTTAATAGAAAGGGTTTTTATAGGTTGCCTTTACACTTAGTGGCAGGTTGTCTTGCAGGATATTACGGTTTTTGGTATCTGTATGGTCACAGATGGGAAGGAACAAGTTATAATATGCTTTGAAGTCATATAGTAACTTGCATTGCTAATTTCTTGAGACTTTGACGTTGCAATGGTTTGGGGGATATTTTTAGGGGGCAGTTGGCCATAGAATGTTAAACTACTGTATTAAGCAGCTTGTATATTGACCATTGATGGGCAGTGGGATAGCAATGAGCCATGTAATGTGTACAACTTAATGTGGTTGTCCTAAAGAGGATCTGTTAGGCTGGATTCACACCTGCGCATGTACTCCGGGGTTTCCATCCCCAAACCCGTTTAAAAATGAGGAGAGAAAAGAGCTGGACCCCCTAAACGCAGGTGTGAACCTAGCGTTACCAAGTACAAAAGGCTAAATTCCATATATCATTTGCTTCTCGTTCTGCCCCTGATCAATTTGGTGTTTTTCTTCTTAAAATCTAGCATACTAGACTAAAAATAACAAACAAAGGAATAAACTAATTTTTTGAAGGGATTTTCTGGTTGCCAATTTTGATACTGGAGACCTAACTTCAGCATAGGTGACTAGTATCAGATTTGTTTGGGTGTCTGACCCTGACCATTCAGCCCTCCCAGGCAACCTCCATTGGTGCATGCAGGACTTTTGCTTCCCTTTCAAAACTAAACAGACATGACGGAAGATGGCGTCCATCATGTTGTTTACGTTAGTGTCAATGGGCACAGACTCTGGCTGTGTTCCTTCCCTGCAACAATTAATGTCTGTTGCTGTCATCCTATGACGGAAGACAGCAACGGACATTAACAATGGTAGTGTGAACCCAGCTCAAGCAGAAGACTCTGTCCACTATGTAACAGCAGTACCAGAGTACTACAACTTTTATCCTATTCACTTGACTGGGATAAGAACTGCAGTATTCCTGCACCACCATCTATATAGCTTCTGTTTCCAGCTCAATCACCTGTATAGGTTTTGGTGTCAGACTGCCTGAAACAGCTGATCGGTGCAGGGTCTGGGGTTTGTATCCCCATACTGATAACCTATCTTGATAAAACATCAGTATCAAAATCTGGACAACACCTTTAAAGTGTAGCTAAGCTTTCGGACAACTTTTGATTTTCTTGCAGTATTTGTGTCACTAATTTTGTAATATACTTTATTAACCCATTTTGTCTCCTTTTTGTGAATTCCTGCATCTTTTTATTATTTCATTGGCTTCTGTATTGAGCTATTCCTGCCTTTTACTAAATGTTACTGTGTATGGAGTACGGAGCTGTGTAAGATGTAAGAAAATGAGAGTGGGGAAGGGTCACTTCAAACCATTATATCTTGGGCAATATGAAACTTGCTTTTGGTATTGTATGAAAGGAGATTCTCTTCTTTCATACGACACTAATGTTGCAGTCCCATACAGTATATCACTGGTTGATAATACGGTCTGGATTAGGATATTTATATGCAGCTATATAACATATACACACGTGGACAAAATTGTTGGTTCCACTTGTTTAATGAAAGAAAAACCCACAATGGTCACAGAAATAACTTGAATCTGACAAAAGTAATTTGCCAAACTACATGATGACAAGCCACAAAGCTTCTGGGAGAATGTCCTATGGACAGATGAGACAAAAATCGAAATTTTAGGCAAGGCACATCAGCTCTATGTTCACAGACGGAAAAATGAAGCATATCTTGAAAAGAACACTGTCCCTACTGTGAAACATGGAGGAGGCTCTGTTATGTTCTGGGGCTGTTTTGTTGCATCTGGCACAGGGTGTCTTGAATCTGTGCAGGGTACATTGAAATCTCAAGACTATCAAGGGATTCTAGAGAGAAATGTGCTGCCCAGTGTCAGAAAGCTTGGTCTCAGTCGCAGGTCATGGGTCTTGCAACAGGATAATGACCCAAAACACACCGCTAAAAACACCCAAGAATGGCTAAGAGGAAAACATTGGGCTATTCTGAAGTGGCCTTCTATGAGCCCTGACCTAAATCCTATTGAGCATCTTTGGAAGGAGCTGAAACATGCCGTCTGGAAAAGACACCCTTCAAACCCGAGACAACTGGAGCAGTTTGCTCATGAGGAGTGGCCAAAATACCTGCTGAGAGGTGCAGAAGTCTCATTGACAGTTACAGGAATCGTTTGATTGCAGTGATTGCCTCAAAAGGTTGTGCAACAAAATATTAAGTTAAGGGAACCATCATTTCTGTCCAGGCCTGTTTCATGAGGTTTCTTTTTTTTAAAAATTCTGTTTGAAGCCTGGTTGAAAAGCAATGTCTGACTTTCATTTGTTCATTTTCATAGAATTTTTATATATTATTACTTTTGTCAGATTCAAGTTATTTCTGTGACCATTGTGGGTTTTTCTTTCATTAAACGAGGGGTACCAACAATTTTATCCACGTGTGTATATGATATAAATATCCCAATCCCCATTGTGAATTTGACCAGTGATATCTCTGGAAATAATTTAGATAGCAGTGTCTTATGAAAGAACAGAATCTCCTCTTTCATATGAAACCAAAAGCAAGTTTGTACGTTTTATTATGCCGGAGATATAACTGGTGGAAGTGACCCTCCCCACACACTCATTTTCTCTACATGTTACACAACCCCGTACTCCATACACAGTAACATTCAGTGAGAGGCAGAAACCGCTCTCAATACAGTAGCAAGGAGAAGAATACAGAGAGGCAGGATTTCACAAAAAGGAGACAAAATGGGTTAAGTATATTACAAAATTTTATTAATGACACAAATACTGCCAGAAAATCAAAAGTTGTCTGAAAGTTTAGTTACGCTTTAAAGAATGCAGCATATCCACTGGTTGATTCAGCTGACCCTAACCGAAAGGTGTTTTCCCCTTGAGAATCGGTGACTCCGTTGCTTAGATATCTCTGGTTTTGTCAATATGTAAATGAGCTCTTTGGAGCAACAAGGGTGTTGTCTAAAGAGGTAAGGCTGAATTCACACCTGCTTTGTAGTCGCCGTAGTTTCCGCCGCAGATTCTGCTTAAAATCAGCAGAGAGAAAAGTAGAAAAGTCTTTTATTTCTGCCCGTTTCAGTATAAAACTGGAAAACCCCATTATAGTCTATGGGGTTTGCACATGTAACTGCTTTTTAAGCAGACAGGGTCTCCGTCTTTCGGGTCCCCGTGCGGACCTGAACGCTAGTGTGAACCTAGTGTGAGTGGCAACACCTTCATTGCTCCAGAAAGCTCATTTGCATGTTGACAAAACCGGCGATTTCTCAGTAACGGAGGCAGCAGTTCACAAGTGGAAAACTGCTTGCTTCAGTTGACGCAGACCGATCTGTGGGCCTGGGCTGATATGCTGGGATGTTATTGCTTGCAAAACCTCATCTACTAAAAAATCCAAACATGTTATGAATTGGAGGAAAATGGTCTATTCTTGAATTGGTAAATTTTGTACTTTAGATGCACTAAAGCTATTAAAAAAAAAGTTGTGAAAAATAAATACCCCTTAAATGAAACCAACTTTGAGACTATTTTTGTGCCCAGGAAGTCCGTGTGTAGCCCAGATCTTCATGCATAGTTGATCTGTGCAGTAAGTTCTTGCTTTCTGATGTATTTCTGTTTCTATCTTTGTGCAGTTGTTTATAAGGAGGTGAAGATATGGCCTAGTATGTCATGCCCGGATCCCGATACCACTGTGCCACGCTTCCTTTAAACTTGGTTACTTTGGCTGGCAATGTCACAGCATGAGTTACAGAGGAATGGAGGTCACAATTGCCAAGGTAATACCAGCTTACTGCATTTACAGTTCACCTGCCAGGCACAACAGGAACAACCTTGCCAGGTCTTAGAATGTGTTTATATGTTATAGTGAAAATAAACTCCTTCTTTTTTTTTTTTTTTTTTTTTTTTTTTTTTTTTTTGCATTTGGTAGAGGTCTAGGTTGTCACGCCTGACAGCACACAAGCCTGGTCTATTCCTCCAGCCGTTTGGAGTTGCATCCTGTTATTTTTGCAAGGTCATGGTCTCTTTACAAATGTCTTCCTCTTTTTAAGATGCCTTTGTTTTCTTCCTTAACCTTCACCACACTGCGGACTTAATTCCTGCTGCAAGGATTAGTCTGTAAAGTTGCATGCCTGCGTTCTCCGGTCTTGTTCCTGGTCACATGGCTTGTTTTAGTTTCCTTGTGTTTTGGCTCTTTTTCTATGTTTGTTTTGTTTTCTTCTTTGACTAATTTTTCACAAAAAGTCTCTTTCTGAGGCTTTAATCTATTTGATGGATAGAATTTGGATGATGGAGTTTGTGTGCTTTAGATCAGTGTTTCTCAACTTTTTCAGGCAACGTACCTTCCGCTAAGAAGGTCCCAACAGAGTACCCCCAAAGTAGCGATGACTTGTGTTAATAAAATAAGGGAGTCTCTGTCTACAGTTATGTAATGGTCCCCACATGTAGTATGATGACTCCCTCAGTGCCCCCCCATATAGTGTAATGACACCCTAGGTTGCCCCACATGTAGTAGAATGGTCTCCTCATTGGCCCCACATATAATATATAATAGACTCCACATGTAGCAGAATGACCCTTTAGTGCCCACGTGGTATAATGGGCCCCCACATGTAATATAAAGGCCACTCACACCCAGTGATGTCTAAGGAGCCAGTGGTGAGCTGCATTTATAAGTCACCATTTTGCTCTCTGCCACGGCATAAACCAGTGGTACACCCCATAGTCCCCAGGGGTAAAGAATCACTGCTTTAGAGCATTTCTTAAAGGGAACCGGTCACATGGAAGCCGGCAGAATTTTTTTTAAAGAAGATGGAGCTGAGCAGGTTTTATCTATTGAAATCTCTGCTATATCTGTATAGAAATGTCAAGGAGGTGGTCCTTTCAGTGATTGACAGCTCTCTCTATATGCACAGTCCTAGTGAGTCTCATACTCTAATCACTGTGTATGTAGCGAGAGGCAGGGACTCCTATTATCATAGACCACTATGGGATAGTATGTAGCAGAGGGACTCCTAGCATCATATATAAATTTAATGCTAAGTTATATCTCCAGGCATAGTGTACAGACCAATAAATCTGACTTGCACATGGACTGAGTTCACGGCTGAAACTCAGTCGTGTGAATGTGCCCTTAGTGTAAGGCCTGGTTCACATCTGCGTTCGGGATTCTGTTCGGGAAGTCCACTTGGGGACCCCCCGAATGGAAACCTATACGCATAAAAAAGCGGTTTACCTGGGAAACCCACGGACCCCATAGACTATAATGGGGTCCGTGTGGTTTCCGCTCGGTTTCCGCACAAAACATGCTGAAACATGCGGAGAGGAAAGTGCTGCTTGCTTTGTGCGGAAACCACACGGACCCCATTATATTCTGGGGTCCGCCAGTTTCCCAGGTAAACCACTTTTTATGCATATACGTTTCCGTTCAGGGGGTCCCCAAGCAGACTCCCCAAATGGAAACCCGAACGCAGATTTGAACCGAGCCTTAATCTAGACTTATACTTATGTAGATCTGGGGCCTTTGTCTGTAGCTCCAACTTCTTCATAAATATCTCGTTTGATGTTTAGTAATAACTTTGCTGTAGTAAAATTGCTAATATATTATTTAATATTACATACATTATAAATTATATATAGTTAATATATTATAATATTTAAAAAAAAAAAAGTTTGCCCAAGAGAGCAACTTATCTCCTATCCTGTGGAAAGAGAATAAGTTGCAGTTTAGCGGGCGTCTGACTGCTAGGACCCCCACGATAACTAGAACATGGGTACTGCACCCCAGTCTGCATGTAGCGGTATGTACCGATATTGATGGTTGTCACTTTTCACATACAGGCCCTGGTAATCTATAGTGTGAGAAATATGGAAAATTTTGATTGCAAAATAGGTGTGGTCTGGGAGTGTTAAAGTGATTCAGGAGTAAAAAACGATCAAACCCTGGACTGCTCCTGTAACTGAGAGGAACTGCAGATCACTCACATGTTATAAAAGGCTTGTGAGCACCTTAGGCTTTGTGCACTTGGCCATATTACAGCTCCGTTTTGTATAGGGCAATAATGGGGCTTCCATAGAGGTGCATGAGCCCTCCTCTGTACCTCTGGTGTAATATGATGACACACTCCATTAGATTTTATCTGTATGAAAATATTCTATCCTAGGAAGACTTCCTACAAATTTATGGCATACATTTTTAGGATTTTGCCCATTGTAAATTGTTAATATTGCAGACGTTCTCCTTCCCAGCACCTGGCTTGTGTGTCTGCCTAGTAAAACACCTGCTGTACATATACACATGTATAAACCTGTCGGAGCTGTAGAGATCTGAGCCTGTGCTCCCAGCCTCCTGGCTTTGACGTTGGAGTCTGTGGTCCCTTCCAGGCGTTTATTTTGGAGTCCTGCGTGCGGCGTGGCGTCTTTCTAGTGATGCATCTTTCCAGGCATACTGCAAATAAACAAGCAATCCTCTGTGCTGTGTTCATAAGGAGCAGGTACTGTACACATACCAGTGACATGTCTTTATATTAAGCTGCTGTAATTCTTCTTTAGGGTAAGGCCACACGTAGCGAAATGCTGTTAAAAAAAAACACTATGGGAAACCCCACCCCTATATAAGTCTATGAAGAAAACATTGTGCGTTTTTCCAAAACACATGCATTTTATGCAGCATTTTTTTCCACAATGTGTGAAAACAGCATTTTTTCTTCTGCTGCGTTTCCTCAATGTGCGGCCTCAGCCTTAAAGGGGATTTCATGGTTTATGTAAAATACACTTTCATCACTGTATTCAAGCTAAATAAATCAGCGGCTGCACAGATCTCTGTAGTAGTTTATTTTATTGTTAGTTGCGTTTAGAATATATTCACATGCTGCAGGTTGTTGCAGGAACTTGCAGCAGCGTAACTTGAAGCTCCTGGGCCCCAATGCAAAATCTGTAACTGGGTCCACACTTACCACGTGACATCTATAATACTGGTGTCGTCTTATATTGTAGAGAGGTCTGTGGGCCCTCTTAGGTTCCAGAGCCCGGTAGCGATTGCTACCTCTGTACCCACTTTACCTACGCCACTGGGAACTTCTGAGACTGTAAATCGGTTCCAGCAGTAAATCGAATGTGTGTGAATTGACACTTAAAGCATACTGATCAAACCTTCTGTGACTGATGGCAGGAGATGCTGTAGTGGAGGCAGACCAGGCTGATTCTAAGCTTCTGCCTATAAGGCCTTGGCATCCTATGGTTGTCATAGCAATCCGTGAAGAGTCATCCATAATTAACCAAAAGTCATCCATAATCCTGACTTCCCCAAGCACTGCACTTTTCCCATAGGGAGATATTGAGGTTGCGCAGTAGCTGCTGTAACCTGCAATTTTACTTCTACCAAGTAGTAGAAGCCAAAACCTTAAAAGGTTTTTCCAGGTTTTTCTTATCGATGATGGAGATGGATCTGACACCTGGCACCCCAGCCATTCAACCACTAGTGCCCAAACTATATAGTGGATGGAGCTGGAAGCAGACGGCTCCATTCACTATGTAGTGGCTGTGCTCAGCCCAGCCTTCATCCAGTTGAGCACAAATGCTTATAGGATTACAGGCTATGTATAACACAGAACATCATCAATTCTCTCTGTGTGCAAGCAGAGCTGCAGTGTAAAGCATGATGGAAAGAGCAGTAACCCAAGCCTCTGAAGGTCATGTAGATTTCAGATTACTTTAGTCACTGATCATAGTTGTAGCAAAGCCAAAATGTAATCCACACTGAAGAGCAGGTAAGTGACGGGTAAGTATTACTCATAGGTCGTAACTTCCGCTTTAATTTTGCCCTTGATATGTGAGCTTATTGTTATGTATTTGTGTATAACACAGTTAATCATTCATTAATCATGCTGATGGCGACTCTTCTTCTTTCAGCGTAGTTTGCAGTGGGCTGATAACCATGGTAGTGTTACTTATAGACGTTACGTTATTTCATTAGATATTTAGGATTGATCTCATGTATGAAGTGTAGAATAACTATTGAGGTCTGGCAGGCTCTATGCATTTTAGAATATTCATATAATGCAGGGCTATTCGCAATATGATAAAATTCTAATCCGTATACGTCATGTGTGCCTAATTCGGGGAGAAATCGCAGTCTTTAAATTGACGCTCTTCTGTTTTTAGTGTAAGAGCTATATTTAGCATAGTCTGCTATGAGCTATATACAGTATATAAGCCATTCCTGCTAAATGATATATTTTAGGTGCAGCTGGATGGATTTCAAAGAAAGCTGCCACTGTTTTAGTCTCCATGCACAGGAACGTGTGTATTATCAGTGCGCTAGCCATGTTTTTCTCAGCTAGCACAATGATCCATTATATTATATTATATTCTGGCCCCATACTCACATCAGAGTACTATTATGGGCTTGCGAGCCCGGGACAACAAAAATGGACAGGTATAGGACCTGTCCAGAGTTCAGCCCAGACTCACTGAGGGGAATGGTTTCGTGGAGGCACGGGCACCTCACAGTTATCATCCATTGTGCCATTGAGCCGTGGACATGGCACGTGCTTGAAGACTTATCCTTATGTTTGCATGTTATGCTGCATGGGTACATTTGTACTCAAATACTACCATACAGTGCCACATTATATCCCTATATAGTGCACTACAGTATTGCCATTGAGTACTGAAAAACACTGCCATGTAATGCCTAATAATAATATTTCACAAATATGCGTATGGAAGCCCACAGAATATCTCTTTATAAAATGCTGAAGTAATATAGAGTATCCAAATTATACTACCGTATAGTGTCCACATAATAATGCTATAGTGTCTACATGACTCTACCTTACTCTGCTACATCTGAGTAGCTTCAGGGTTGATATTATTCTTAGGAGGAAAGGGCTAATGGTAAAGGATTGGGAAGGGGATACTGGTAAAATCCCCTGGTGGTAAAGAGTTAGTTATTCCTGTAGCAACTTGCTGAACCCCTGTGGAAATGAGCTTAACTTGGTATGGTTGACTCTTCACTGTGAGAATATACAGGATTATGGTATACATTGTGTAACTTAAGGTGCTCATACACTTCAGACAGCTGTCGTGTGAATGTTCCTACGGGCAACAGCTATTCCTCCAGGTCCACCAATATACACACACACTTGGTTAAGCATGCTTGTGTTCTCAGTAGGGAGAGTGGAGAAAGTCGCTACCAGACACCTCCAACATACTATACCTATTTTTTTCCCCCAACAAAGGGGAATGTGTATTGCCCTTTTTAAAGGCAAGAATAAAGGGCAAATTATACTTTAATGTATTGTGTTTTTATTTTTGTTGTAGGATCCTCTTGGTCGAATATGAATAAAGACTTACCGTCTAACATCAAAAACCTTGGGTTTATCGAGGTCCATGACATTACTGTTGACGGTGATATTCACAATCTTGGCAAATGGAATCGCAAGGGTTCTCAGTCTCATACTCTCCCAGACTTCAGCCATGGCCATTTTGCTTCCATCACTGAAAGCAACAGCGTCAATTCAGTGGACTCCGGCATCCCGACCCTTGAGATCGCCAACCCGGAGCCTGTCCATTGTAACACCAGGCCAAACTGTTTGAATGGAGCTGTTGGGGATGAAAGAGTCTTTCAGAGCTCCAAAAGTATACCTGGTAGTAGTACGCCATCCTTGAGGAACTCCGAAAGTGATCACATCTTCTGGAAGTCCTCCACGTTTCCTAGGTCTGGTTATGACACAGCCAAGCTGTACAGCCCGACTTCTCTGAACAGAAGTGATGATATCTCAGACTGCAGCGTTTCCAGCCTCAGCACAGACTTTTCCACCACTTTATCAGTGAGCAATGAGGACATTGTGGACTACTTAGTGACCAGCAACTCAAGTGCAATTGTCAACTTGGAAAATGATGACACACATTTTTCAGATGTTACATTGAACTCTACCAAGGACTCTTCGGATGCATCTATTAAGGGCTATGCACAGGACGGGGATGCTGACAGTAAAATAAGAATATTAGGACCAATCAGTAACTTCTTCAACAGGTAAACATTATAGAGTAACCCTAAATATTACAAGTCTATCAGTTTTCCTTCTGGTACCATTAGAACGGGTTCCATCTTTTGACAAATTACATTGTCTTTAGTTTCCTGGCATACAAAGCATGACAGAAGTTACAATATTTGGTGCCCACCATTTTTGCATTAAAGAAATAGTGACTTCTGAACATTTTCTGCAGCTCTTGATACTTTTGTATAAAGTATGTGAAGAAGGGCAGGGATCGATACTGGACGGGTTGGGGATACTTTGGTCTGACAGATTTTCTATAACCTGCACCAGAAAACTGGTGCAAGTTTTAACTGAAACACTGCAATCCTTGACTGGTATAGATTTTAATTCTAGTGGGTGGGATGTCCTGAGATGCAACAGAATTATTAAAGGGGTTGTCCATGGAATCTTTAATGTATGGCATATCCTTACTATACACTGCACAGAGCCAGAAGCAGGTGACTCCCCACCCTGTATAGTGGTCACTATATAGGGACTGGCGTCTTTAGCTTCTGACCCCATGTTGTACATAGTTTGAGCGTTGGAAGAGGCACCATACTGCTGAATGGTACAGGGACCGCCTATTGGGCCCCTCCACAGATGGGCTATAAATTAAAGATTCCTGGACAGCCCCTTTAATAGGCTGCACCAGCTTAGTAAGACTGACGTAGTACAAGTAAATTGGTCCCATGGGATATGGGGGTGGCTCCCCTGACCTTGACCACCATCTACTAGCCTGAGTGAAGAGCCACTGCACATGCACTTGCTCCGAAGGGCCACTGTTGTCTGTACTAGTCCGATGACTATTGATTTCATTGGACTCTATGCAAACTTGCTCTCCACCAGAAGGAAGAAATCTGGCTTTATAATGCCGCCTATAGACCAAGCCAGAGGTACTCATGGTTTGGCTGAGGTCTCTAATCCTGTTTTCAAGGCTCGTTGATGGATCGGACATCGACTAACAAGGTAGCTACCTATAGGGGGCACTGGAGAGACTGTGTGTGTGTTTTTTTTTTTTTTTTTTTTTCTTTTTCTTTTTCTTCTGGAGGAATGCTAATCCACCTATTGGATCTCTGTATGGAGAACCAGAATCCCACAGTGACTGAGGTCTGTGGATTAACAAACATCACCCCCTGCAGTAAATTTTTGACATTGGAGGCCCCAACATTTGGACCTGCCCATAATCTGCTTAAAGGGGAGGTCAATTATGATTTTTTTTTTCTTCCTTTTTTTTTAGTATGTTATACTACTTTGTATTCATATCATTAGCCTCCGATCATATTCTTGTCCATAGTTCAATGCTACAGAAGTTACTGCTGGTCTTGTACAATTTTTAGCTTACTCTGCCCAAGCATGTCGACCGCTCTTCAGAGCCAGCAATGTCCTTGGGACACATTTGTTTGATTAGTTGGCACAGAACCCAGTTCTGAAGCCCATCTGTACCCCTGTGGGCATCATAAAATGCATTGTGCATAGCGTACACACACTGCACTCTTATTTTGCAGTTCTGGAATATTCTTCATTTCTTGTTTGCAAGTACAAAAATATCCAATGAAAACCCTTCAAACTGGTTTACAGATTTGACCCTAGTTTGTGCATGAAACTAGAGGAAAGGACCCAACTGCAGAGTGGCCTCCTAAAACCGCAGGGACGGGTATAGTGCTGTTTTTGGGAAGACAGCAGCCATGTTGTCTTAAAAGGGTTGTACAGGATTAAGAGTTTGTTGTTGCTGGCTCCTAGACTAAGTGACGATCTGTTGCGATCTGCTATAACTTCTTATACTGGTGCGCTGTCTAGTACTGACAAGTTCTGGATATTAGCCCATGTTTGTTTTAGTCTGTGCACCCGCTCCCTATTAGATCTGGAAATCAAATTAACTTTATTATCCTTGTGTATATTTACTCTTTATTACCCATCTAGCTGGAACAGGCTGAGCACTGACTGAGACTAAGTCATGTATGCTTCCTGTCATTTTCCTACCTATTATCTAGGTAGTAATTAAATTCATTGTAATGACCATACACATTAGATTAACATCAGCCAATCCTGCCAGTTTTGGGAGTTCTGATCAGTCATCTAAGGCCTCATGCACACAACCATACTTTTTATCCGCAACTGCGGACACAATTTCTATGGGACCATACACACAGCCGTAGTTTTTGCAGCTGTTTCTGGGCTGTAGTAAAGAGCCTCAAAATATGGAACAGGTCTTATACCTGTCCATATTTGCAGCGCAATCCATTCATTTCAATGTATGGGTCAGTAAAGAAAAACCATGGATAACAATCTGTCATCCGTGCCGTTTTTACTGACCCGTACATTGCACATGGTCATGTGCATGAGGCCTAATATGTCCCTACTATACCCTGATGGTAAAAGTTGAGATCCTTTTACCTGGTTGGGGCCACTAACCTACCAGTATGCCCTTAAGCTGCTGGGATTTAGAGTACCAAACCTTCCTATATGAGTCTTGGTTGTGCCTCCATTTTAAGTTTCATAACATTGCCTGTCCAGAGCAGTCCAAGATGAATCCTCCAATTCATCTCCTGCAAGTCAATCTGTTAGGCCATGGCTTATGATGGTAGACCACCTTCTATCAGACACCTTTTAGATGCTATGGTTTTTATTGGGACCTCTATGGGATCTAAGGAGCTGAACCGCTGGGATTAATGGGGTTATCTGGTTTCTACAACTGGTCTATCCTAAGGATAGACCTATACAGATGTATAGGTCACAATCCACTGGTATATCATGATTTTGTTAAAGGGGAATTCCAGGTAAACTGAAAAATCCAGAGGGGTCGAGGGTTGGCTAAAACCCATGACCCTCCGCTCCGATGTCTGGTCCTCTGCTTCATTCTGTGTCCGCACTGGCTGGACCAGAAGTGAAGAAGCTCAGGTGATCACAATGGCCAATCTCTGGCCTAGGCGGTTACATTTTGGATACTTATGATGTATTAGCAGTGATGTCATCATCAGTCCCCAACATGTGACTTATGAGGCCAGCCAGTTCCTGCATGGAATGGAATAGAAGACCAATGCTTTATCTGAGGGCTGGGTGGGTAGGAATTGCTTTTTTTTTTTTTTTTTTTAAAGTTGTGTTTATTTTTTTGTTGCCCCCACCTGGGTTTTCCAGTTTGCCGTGAAAACCCCTTTAAGGGGATAACAGTGCAGGTATGGATTATGAGAATACCCTATGTAAAACAGTATTCTAGTGGTAGAGCTATTAAAGTGACTGTACTGTACTGTCAGACCCTAGCACTTATTCCATTGTAGTCTCTAAGCAAAATCCTTCCTGCTGCGGCTTGGCCATGCTTCAGACAGCTGCTATTTGTCATCAGAGACCCCATAATAATTTCCGTCGCTCCCTGAACGCTTCTATAGCCGCCGCCGTCTTGCACCTGGTTAATTTTGCTGTGGACAAACCTATAAATTATAAATAACCTAAAACCTGATCTGTCACATTAATCTTGGCTCCTGGTGGCGGACATTGTAGTCCAATGGTAAAGACCATAAACTATTCATTAGATGGGCATAGATCTTCTTGCTGGACTTCTCCTTTTATTTCTTTCTTAAAGGGGCTTTAAATAAATAAATGAAAACTTCTTCAACTTGCTAATATACTGTATATTTCACTTCCTCACTATTTTCAAGATGTGTTTGCTGTCAGTGAATAAGAACACTCCTGGTTACATTCAGAGGCAGTAAGCCTGTACATAGCTAGTCCTCCTCTCAGCTCAGAAGAAGTGGTTACAATTGTGTCAAGTCTAGACAATGCTCTGTGAGCTAAACACATCAGCAGCTGATACAATGTATTAGCCTGGAGTCAAAGCTGTTTAGCGCTCAGACTGTATACAGTTGTCTCAAATGAGAGCAGGATGCATAGGATATACAGGGTTACTGCCTCTGAATGTAACCAGGAGTGTTCTCATTCACTGACCGCAAACACAGGTTGTAAAAATGGAGAAGAATTGTAACATAAAGTGTATATTTTCATTTACATTCCAGATTACGTTTTGGAACCAGAAGAATCCTCTGATTCACAATAAGTGTCTGCCCCTGTCTAGGTCTAGAGGCTTTGTAAGCTACATACTACAGCCCTGGCCATGTATACTCTCTGTTCGCTCTGTATCCTGATAAGGGATGGCTTTGTACAATGTGTTCCACTAATAATTACTGTTCTATTCCGTCTGATCTCACTTCCATCTGTATCTAGGTTACGTCAACGCTTCCAAAATTTCCCTAATTTATGTTTGGCCCTCACACTCCTTTTGACAGAGCATTACATTGTGTAATGTATTGGCAGGATCACCCTTCTACCTGTGTAGCAAGTGCTTATCTTTTAGCTCTTGTTACGTCATTTAACCCCTTCACACAAAATCACGTACATGTACATGATTGGGTGTGAAGGGTTGTATGGAGAGAGCTCAGGAGCTGTTAACACTTTAGATGCCACGGTCAAATGTGACCGCGGCATCTAAAGTGCGCAGCCACCACGGGTGCTGCCATCTTTTCACCGATCGCCACCCTCCTGAATGTGATTGGTTGTTATGACAACTGGGAGCCTATAGAAGGTTCCCAGGCTTGTCATTAAATTAGATCTGTTACACAATGCCAGAGGCATCGTGTAATAGAAGGGAATGAATTTCGCTATACACTGGAATACGTTAGTATTGCAGTGTATAGTGTGAGTAAGGTGCCTAGGGGGTCTGAACATAAAAGTAAAAAGAGAAAAAAATTTTTTTTTCTTTTTTAAGTATAAAAAAAACCCACAAAAAATATAAAAGTTCAAACCCCCCCCCCCCCCATTTCCCTAGATCACATATAAAAATAAAAAAAAGTAAACCTAAACAAATTGGGTATCCCCGGGCTCCAAAATGTCCGAAATATTAAAATATTTCTCCCATATGGTGAATGGCGTAGCGGGAAAAAACAAAATGGCCAAATAGAAATGGTTTTTCAACACTTTGCCTCCTATAAAAAATGGAATAAAAAGTGATCAAACATCAGAACTTCCCCAAAATGGTATCACTAAAAATGCCATCTTGTCCCGCATAAAAAGACGCCTTACCCAGCTCCATACACATATATATATATATATATATATATATATATATATATATATATATATATATATATAAAAAAAAGTTACAGGTGTCACAATATGGTGACACACAAATTTTTTTTGTATTTTGCAAAGTTTTTAATTTTTTAAAAGGTATCAAAGCAATACAAATACTATATAAATTTGGTATCGCTGCGATCTTCCTGACCTGTAGAATACAGGTAATTGGTTATTTTTGCCATATAGTGAATGCCGTAAAAATTAAACCCATAAGAAATTGGCGTAAATGCGTTTTTTTTTCCAATTCCATCTCATTCTGAATTTTTTTTCCAGCTGCCCAGTTCACTGTACAAGATATTGAAGGGTTCCATTACAAAGTACAATTTGTCCTGCAAACAGTAAGCCATTATATGACTGTGAACTGAAAAATGAAAAAGTTGTGGCTCTTGGAATGGGGGGGGGGAGGGAAAAATGGAAATGCAAACATGAACATTGGCTGTGGTAAGAAGGAGTTAAAGGGGTGTTTCATAATTTTCCCTTAATTTTTTTTAAGTAAAAATAAATAAATGACATACCCACCTGGTATATGCGTTGCCGTTCTTGTAGTTCCTGCTGATGAATGTGTATATCAGTCACATTACCTTGGCAATGGCTCTAGCATCAGGTGAATGATGTATAAGGCTGGAAGCCATTCAAGGGAATAGGAGTGGTGCTGCAGTTCTTGGCACCATCAATAGTGTATGGAGCTCTGTACACTGCATACAACTTACTGTCTGTACATTGTAGCTGTGGGGCGGGGGGAACTGCAGCTCTGCTCTGCATTCAGGGAAAACCAACCACAACCACATACGTTGTATAGTGGCTGCCCTTGGTATTGCAGCTCAGCCCCATGCACTTGAATGGGACTGAGCTGTGAACAGGCCATGTAGTCACATTCATCAGTCACATGGCATGTTCATAGCGCTGCTACTGCTTCAAACAGGTGATCCACAAGGGTCCTGGGTGTCAGACCCCCACTGATCTTCAATTGATTACTTATCTTAGGCTAAGGCCCCACGTAGCGTGCCGCATCCAAAAAGTGATGTGGAAAAGACCACGGTGGAAATGCGTTGCGTCTTGTCGTGTTTTTTTTTTTTTTTTTTCTCCCACAGCACTTTTCACAAAAAAATCTGCAGTTTTCCTCTGCAGCCTTTCTGCTTCTATTATGGAAAGCGCCAGCGTTTCCTTAGGTATAATTGACATGCTGCAATTTACAAAAACGCAACAGTTTTTGAAATCGCAGAATGTCCGCTGTAGATATTTTTCTGCAATGTGTGGATGGGATTAGCCAGAATCCCATCCATTTTGCAGGTACTGTAAAACGCTGCGAGCAAATTGCGGCGTACGCTACGTGGGGCCCCGGCCTCAAGGATAGCTGATCAAATAATAAAGTCCGAAAAACCTCTAATTCTCTAGATTGGTGCACAAGTCAACCGTGCACCACCGATGGGTTGTAAATATTGTGCAATCTACGTTAAAAAATCTGACGTGCGCTTTGCGTCTCTGCAGTGGTTTGCAGTCTAGTACTGTGGTAGGTCGCCAGCCCAATGAGTGGGTTCATCTATCAGTCACCACCCTGAAATATTTTAGTAGATGTTGACTTCCATTGAAATCAGCGCAAGGCATATTTGGGGAATTTTCCATGCTGGAATAAGTGAGCTGTGATTTGAAGTCTTAACCTTCAGAGTCCACTAGAGTGCGCTAGTGCAGCTGATAAGATCATAAACGGTAGTGTAAGAGACTGAGGTTTTCCATGAATGCAATACATTGAATAAAATCTTCTCGGCTTTGGTGCGGTCTCCTCTAGTCATATGTCACTATATTTCCTTCCAGAGTCACGGGGTTTACAGTATATGCTGACATAGGTGAATTTATCTCTGTATATTCAGCTTTAGGACTCTTGCACTTGGTGTACAGCTCTGTATATGGTCATATTATGTGTGGCCAACCATAAAGGGGAGCCATTTGTGTTAGGTCCAGTGATTAGGATAGGCAAGATGCCAGGTCCGTGTGCTTCAAGACTGAAGTTCTCATCAGGAAACTTCATTCCATAGATGGACTTTCCAACAGTTCTGTTGTGGTTTGTCACATATGGAAGTGTTTGCGTTAAATACAGTGGGTACGGAAAGTATTCAGACCCCTTTAAATTTTTCACTCTTTATTTCATTGCAGCCATTTGCTAAAAGCAAAAAAGTTCATTTTATTTCTCATTAATGTACACTCAGCACCCCATCCTGACAGAAAAAAACAGAAATGTAGATATTTTTGCAAATTTATCAAAAAAGAAAAACTGAAATATCACATGGTCATAAGTATTCAGACTCTTTGCTGTGACACTCATATTTAACTCACATGCTGTCCATTTCCTTCTGATCCATCTTGAGATGGTTCTACTCCTTCATTGGAGTCCAGCTGTGTTTAATTAAACTGATTGGACTTGATTAGGAAAGGCGCACACCTGTCTATATAAGACCTCACAGCTCACAGTGCATGTCAGAGCAAATGAGAATCATGAGGTCAAAGGAACTGCCCAAGGAGCTCAGAGACAGAATTGTGGCAAGGCACAGATCTGGCCAAGGTTACAAAAGAATTTCTGCAGCACTCAAGGTTCCTAAGAGCACAGTGGCCTCCATAATCCTTAAATGGAAGAAGTTTGGGATGACCAGAACTCTTTCTAGACCTGGCCGTCCAGCCAAACTGAGCAATCGTGGGAGAAGAACCCAAAGATCACTGTGGCTGAGCTTCAGAGATGCAGTAGGGAGATGGGAGAAAGTTCCACAAAGTCACCTATGACTGCAGCCATCCACCAGTTGGGGCTTTATGGCAGAGTGGCCCGAAGGAAGCCTCTCCTCAGTGCAAGACATATGAAAGCCCACATAGAGTCTGCCAAAAAACACATGAAGGACTCCCAGACTATGAGAAATAAGATTCTCTGGTCTGATGAGACGAAGATTGAACTTTTTGGCGTTAATTCTAAGCTGTATGTGTGGCGAAAACCAGGCCCTGCTCATCACCTGCCCAATACAATCCCAACAGTGAAACATGATGGTGGAAGCATCATGCTATGGGGGACAGGACGACTGGTTGCAATTGAAGGAAAAATTAATGCGGCCAAGTACAGAGATATCCTGGAAGAAAACCTCAGACTGGGCCGAAGGTTCACCTTCCAACAAGACAATGTCCCTAAGCACACAGCTAAAATAACAAAGGAGTGGCTTCAGAACAACTCTGTGACCATTCCTGACTGGCCCAGCCAGAGCCCTGACCTCAACCCAATTGAGCATCTCTGGAGAGACCTGAAAATGGCTCCACCAACGTTCACCATCCAACCTGACGGAACTGGAGAGGATCTGCTAGGAAGAATGGCAGAGGATCCCCAAATCCAGATGTGAAAAACTTGTTGCATCATTCCCAAGAAGACTCATGGCTGTGCTAGCTCAAAAGGAAGGGGCTTCTACTCAATACTGAGCAAAGGGTCTGAATACTTATGACCATGTGATATTTCAGTTTTTCTTTTTTAATAAATTTGCAAAAATATCTACATTTCTGTTTGCTTTTAGCAAATGCCTGAAATGAAACAGAGTGAAAAATTTAAAGGGGTCTGAATACTTTCCGTAACCACTGTATATTGTTTCTCTTAGGAATTGTAGAAATATGATGCATCTCTAAGAATGCAGAGAAACCTACAATGGTGCACGACTGCATCTCCAGCTCCAGACTGCAGCTCTAGATGTGAATGGAGTATATATGACAATGGTGAAGCACAATGAAGATTTTAACTAAAATCAGCATAAAGTGATACTGTGTGATGCAACGTATACTTTTGTATATTGGTGTGTAATAAGTGATATGATATAATTCCTAGTATCCAATCCCTTTAAGAGCGGAATGACAATGTAATTATAACCCTTCCCTGCCCTAGGAGTGTTTGCAAACATTCTCCATTACTTTGATTGTAATAGTTCAGCAAACATTGCCTGCACACAACCTCAGGAAGGTGACATGATGAATCGCTATAAATAGGTAACGCTGTAACCGGCTCCTGGATTATAAATTCTGCAATAACCTGTTCTGGATTATGGGAAATGTTCCCATGTGCTGTGATCCTGCACAGGGCTTTCACCTCTCCTCTCCTCGAAGCGATGTCTGCGGTCAGGACTAGGCTGTCCTTTACCTGGGGCATAGAATTGCAGTTTGCTGCCATAGTCGTCTATGTATGCTGGCTTAGGGCTTAGTGGCTTGGTGCCCTCTACCCCGGTTACACCCCTGCTATTGTGTGAGTTACAATAGGTGGTAGTTTTAGGGAACTTTCACACTCTATGTACAGCATACAGTTCAGTTTCAGAAATAGAAGGGTTAATAGATTATTTTTCTCAATTAACCAAATGAAGTGAATGAAGAAAAGAAATATAAATCCTATCAATATTTGGTGTGACCTTTTCCCTTTGCCTTCCTCCAATTCTTCTTGGCACTTGCAGACAGTTTTTGAAGTAACCCGGCAGGGAGATTCCCTCCATCTTGGAGAACTAAGCACAGATCTTCTGTGGATGTAGGCTTGTCCAATCCTTCTGTCTCTTCATGTCATCCCAGACAGACTGGATGATGGTGAGATCAGGGCTATATCTGCGGGGGCCGTATCATCACTTCCAGGACTCCTCCTCCAAAGGGCAAAGGTCACACCAAATATTGATGGAATTTACATTTGTCTTTTCTTCATTTGGTTAATTGACAAAAATAAATTATTAGAATGTCTCCCAAGCCAACAGGAGTGCCATGCAGGGACCTTTAATGGGAGCTGAAACCTCCAATGTGGCCAGAAACTGATGAAACAATGCGGAGATGATCTTTTTATGAATATGCGTTATCAGCCTGCAAGTGCATCAGGAGCGGGGCCTGGTTTGCCAATTTTACATAAACAGCTGTGACACAGGCAGAGGATGAAAATGTCCATTATAGCTAAAGGGGTGAAGCATTAGAGCACTTGCTGTAAATCTGATAACTCAGTGTGAAAAAATCAGTTTGGGGCTGGAAAACCACTTTCCTGCCCATTGCTCTCATCCTATGACAGATGAGAGCAATAGACATTCATATTAGTAGTGCGAACGTCCCCTATGGAAACCGTTTCCTATATGATTTATATGGCAGGATGCACAAGTTAGTGAAAATGGTGATAAATTTATATAAAATAGTACACTTGCCATAATGTATTATGAATTTCATAGACTTTACCTTTTTTGATGGACCCCTGTGAATTTTTGTTTGTTGGATTGTTTTATTTCCTTGAAGTTTGAGAATTCCGACAATTTTGTTTCACAGCAGCGTTTAACCTAAACCCAGCAGGAAGATTTGATTTACTGCACTGCTGTGAATTATCGCCTTCATGACTGGCAATGTAAGTGCACTGCTGTGAATAGCCCTCCAGCTATTAGCTCCATTTCACAGATGTGCTAAATTTCTTGCCTGCAATTGACTCCCTGCTTTACAGCTACATTTTTAGGTTACATCAAGTCCCATACACACAAATGTATTATGGAAATTAGGATTTATAATAGGGTCCAATACTATGTGGTGGTAAGTTTCTTCAAGGGGTACCTGAGTTTTCATTAACAGTAGAAATATGTGCAGGGTCCTGCTGGGCTGTCTGTTCTATGACTGTATAAGCCTTCATACGTTGTCTCCTATCAGGTTTTCTGCTGGTTATAGCCCCATTATGGCTGCAGCACATTTTTCATTTGTCTGAGGCAGGGGGTGTGTACAATAAGGAGCAGTCTGCCCCCTCCCCTATCCGTTATAACTACGACTGGTTTGTTTACATGTAATTCTGCCAGGAGTAACTGTGTAAAAGCAAACAAATTGCTGAGAAAAGCTTAAGTGACCATAATATAGGAGATCCAGGGACACAACTGCAAATCTAGGGCAAATCCCTGACACAGGAAAGAGCCATCTATGAGCACAGTCATTAAAGCTGCTTGCTGTCTGTGAATAATATTCTATCTGTAATCACACAAGTAGTCAGAAATAAATACAAGTTTTCTGCAGATCCGTTCCCATTCAAATGCAGAACAGCTGATCAGTGGGGGTGCCAGATGTCCGCCCCCCCCCCAACTGATCTGATATTGATATCCTATCCTAAGCATAGGTTATCAATGGCAAAAGCCCAAAATACTCCTGTAGGTATAATGGATTTTGTACTAGGGATGAAGAAAACCGTTTTCATGGGAACCCGTCACTCGGTTTGGGGCCTCTAAACCAGCTGTATGCCCTTATGCTATGTGGTTTAATGCCATGAATCTTGTAATCTCTTTCCTGTTTATGCCTCCTTAAGTTTGTGCTAGAGATAAGCTTGGGCCTCCTGTTCAGCAGCTCTTGGCGCAGACGATAGACAATACGCCTTCCTTCACTGCACGTGCATTGCGGTACACATAATGTCATGTAACTGTTCGCTTTTATTAGTTTGGGGTGAAAGGCAAAAACTAAAATTTGCCATTGTTGTGTTAACTTTATTGTGAGGCATTATGATTTCAGTGATACTTATGTGTATAACTGTTTTTTCTGATTGGTTTTTTAGTAATTTTTCATCATAAAAATGTTTTAAAGGGTTTTCCACTTTCTAATATTGATAGCCAATTACAGACCACCACAGATCAGCTGCTCCACACCAGCATGGTTCCCTGTAATGTTTACATACTGGACACCCTTATACATACTGGACACCCTTATACATGACCTAATCCTACTACTTTAAGAAAGAAAACATTTTTGCCTTCATATGTTTATTTTTACGTGTGAGAGCTTATTTTTTGTTGTAGGGGTTCTAGTTGTTTTTCAGTAGTTTTCAGGTGCATATAATTTTAACTTTTGTTGATTTTCAAGGGATGGTCAAAACTCTACAAATTCATTCAGTGTTTTATTTATTTTAGCGCTGTGCGGTATAAATAATACCGGTCTCACTATATGGGTCGGTATGATTTCAGTGGTGCCCCCTTGGCAGTTAGTGTTACAGCCATGTCATGTCACCCAGTGTACCCACGAGACCCTAGTGGTGGCTATAACTATCACCGATGCGGGGGGAAAAAAAAGGATTTCCTGCGAGTACATAAACATAAATACATTTTTAGACAATTGAGCTCTTGTGAATGAAACCTGAGCAGTAGCAGAAGTAGGTATGTGTGGGTGTGTATGTAAAGTGGCTGCGCACTGCTGTCCTCTGACTGCTATTGTCAGCTATGTGCCCTTCCCTGTCGACACAGCAACTGGGACTGAAGCACAGCTCGCTCTCTCTTTCTCTCTCCCTTTCCCCCCTGCTGCAACCTCCTGGCAGCGGATCAGTCTAGACTTAAAATGTTACCACTCAATGGATTATTTTGCTAAAACTTTGGACATGTTTACCCATGAGATGTAGTCTTGTCACTTTCTCAAGAAATCTACAACTACTGGGGTTTCTTCCACCATGGCTGCACCTCCTTTACTGCTCCTAGTTGACAGGTGAGTTAAATACAAAGATTTTTATAAAATAGGAAATTATTTTTAAACTTTTCTTAGCTATACTTTTTGAAAATTTTCTTAACTTTTTAACTACAAAATTGTTACATTGTGCTATCTTTATATAACGTAAAAAATTATATTATATCAAAGCTTTGGTGATTTAATAGAAAATTTTACTTCATTCATTCCTGAATCAAAAGTAAAAATAAAAAAAATACACAGTTGTCTTTACAGCTGATCCTATGAACGAGCCATGTATATTGATCCTTATTGGTCTTCATGGTTTTGCGACATTCATAGCAAGTCAGAGTTATATAGGATTTGCGGGAATTTTTGGTATATTTTTGTATTTATATGTTAATTTGTTCTACATTTGAGTTTCCCCTTTTCTACGTAAAACTTGGACATAATCTGTTAGAGCTAGCACAATCCTGTGTGGGGAAGTTCTCTTCTATTACAGAAGTTCAGAGCGGTCAGCAATAATCGCTGACTGAGTTTACTCCCGGACACAGTAGATTGAGGTCCTGTGGTGATGGGGGTGGGTTGGAGAAGGTTATACAAGTTCAAGTTGCTACTATAAAGGGTCTTGCTTTTATATAGTTTGCATTTAAACCTATAGGGATTTGTAGATTTTAGGTTACTAATACAGAACGGTATACATTGGGGCACATTTATTACTCGCCGACGCCACATTTGTGGCATACAAGTGTTGCAGAGCTTTTTGTGACTTTTTTTTTTTTTTTTTAACACCATTTTTCCTGAAGGGGAGCGAGAGGAAAGTGGGGCCATCGACTCCCTCAGATATATTGTCCTTTACATCATTTTTCCACCATAAATGATCCCTGAAATTTGCACCAGTAAGAAACTGGCACAGATTTCAGTATGGGCACAGGCCCTGCCAGGGGATACGCCTCATTTAAGATGACGCATGAATCTCGCCATAAATCGAACGCATCCTCCATTGGGGCAAAGATTAAGAGCATTGTGTAGATCACCCCCAAAGAAGACCCCCTTTGGGAAGATCACCCCTTTATCTAGATTTTCATCTACTGCATTCTCTGGGTAGGTTGTTGCAGTGTCACACTTGCTGAAATTGCATTACAAAGGTTCGAAGTCCCTGGGCGAATCCACGTCATTAGTTGATGTAATTTTCTGCACCAAGTGGATGAGCCTTGGTTAAATCTCATATCCTCTGCTGATATTGTCTGTTGCTGTGGATTAGATCCTGGAGATTCCAGGGTGACTAATCTGTGGCATGTACACCATGTGTGACCCCCTACCCTCAAAAGGACCACCGCCAGGTAGAAGGTGGCTGTAAAGAAAAGAAGCTACAGTGACCCTTGATCCTCTTATCATAGAGCTGAAGGACTGAAAGGGACTTTGTCTTATACCTATTGTAGGTTCTGAGATGGTGGTGTATGACAGGACTGTGAGAACACCAAAGACGCCCTGCACTAAGCATAAAACTGTGTGTCTTGCATTAAAGGGGTATTCACATTTTCTAAAGTGACTGCTTAATACTATGATATGCCATCACTCTATAAGTGGGTTCCTGACTTCTGAGACCCTCATAGATCTTAAACATTAAGGTGCTGCAATGCACTTGAATGAGGGTGTGCTGTAGTACCCCGCATAGCTAGCCGGCCAAGTTGCTGCTGTGCAGGAAAAACCAGTGGGGAGGTTTAGGGTTAACCGCATTGCATGGTTTCCCAGGGTCGATGAGGGACTTGGATGGGTGGTGCAGTGGATGGAGGCCTACTGAAAAACACTAAAGGGGAAGGTCACATGACTGCTCAGATGCCTTCTCCAGAGCACATATTAGACAGTCTATGGAGAGTGCATACTGATGGCGTCCGTATGTAGTCTCTGGTCTTCATGGACCCATTGGGGCAGATTTATTAAAACCCGTTTAAAATGAAAACTTAGTTGCTCATAGCAACCAATAACAATGCAGCTTTCATTTTTCAGAAGTGGAATAGAAAACAAAAGCTATGTTGTGATTGGTTGCTACGGGCAACTAAGATCATTTTAATAAATCTGACTTGAATGAGTTTTTTTGGTTATTTTATTTATTTGTGCCCATATAGCAACAATCCCCTAGAAGGAAAAAAGCGAAAAAACAAACCCTATAGAGGGAAACTATAAGAAAAGCTGTCTTTGTTGCCCATAGCAACCAATCATAGCTCAGCTACCCTTTTCTACAGTGTTTTTCTTTTAGAAAGTTTCATAAATCTCCCGCTTAGCATACAATGGGTCCATGGAGAAGACAAACAGCGCACGGACGGAATTCACTGACGTGTGAATATGGCCTAATACTATGCAGTTGTACCAAGGGGGCGCTCTGTTGGGTGCACAGGGCCTTTAGCTTATTTAGTAACTTGGCCTTTCACCTGCTTATGGTTTTCCACCCGTTACAGGGTTGGCCTAGCAAAGTCCAATGGCGCAACCAATCAAACAGACCAATTTCTTTATTCTCTAACATGCCCTTAAAGGGATTGCTTGCTGTGGGCTAGGGCACAGCTTTTTGCCTACACGATTTTTTTTTTTTTTTTCTTTCATAGCCCAGTGGTTAGTTATGGTGCAAATACCTTCTAAAGTCCATGCGTCCTATTGTTGTCAGTAGTTTCCTTGCTGCGCTCTGACCGTCCCCATAATAAATCATTAATCCGCTTAGTTACATAAACACTTCAGTGTCAAAGGGACATTTGTGTCTGCACTAGAGGTGACCAAGTGCATTACTTCTGCAGGTTAGACTTTTGCCCCATGTACTGGTGTTGTACATACACCTGGGTGCGCAAAATGAGTTTTAGCACAATTCATGTAATGTTAATACAAAACGGGGGCTTATGGCTAAGAATGTCAGACCTTGTTAGCCAGGACAGAAGGGCCTGGTGCTTGTGTGCTTCGCTCATCCTCTCCATGACTCTTCTTTAGTAAATACCTGTGTTCCTCCTGAAACTGTTCTGAAGCCGCTTTTTTTTTTTTTTTTTTTTTTTTCTTTTCTTTTCTTTTTTTCCCTCCAGAATTCTATGTTTCACTCCTGGAAATTTTAGGAATAAATGGACAACTAGGTGTTTTGGGTGGGAGGGGGTGTTCCTACACCCTGTGACTCTGTCCAGACAGTGCTCAATGTGCCATACTATGTAAGGACACACCTATTTGACAAGACAAATGGCAACACCCAGTTGTCAATTTGTTGTTCCTCTGTTACTCCTCCTGAATATTTAACAATAAAGCACAAATTTATGAGAAAAGATGCTACAAAATTGCTTCATGGGATGTGCATGTATTTACTAAATCAGATATGTCTATAGTGTGATGGCTCCTCTTTAAAGGGATCTTTTGACCCTGTGGTGTGAGACTCTCTCACTAATTAGACTCCATTGTTTATAAAGATAATCGGTGAGTAAAACTGCAGCCAAAAGTTGAAGCTCTGCTCCAGCTCCCTGACATGGGATGAACAGGGACAGAATTTGGAGAGGAATCTGGATCTGAAGGGGTACTATGCCTCATTGGGGAGAGAGGGTACAGGGACTTATTAGACCATGCACGCTCTGCCAAGAATTCTGGGTAAGATATGTTCTTTGATAACCATGCATTGATCTATAGGGAGCTACCTTCTAAAAGGTAGCACTAGAGCAATTTCCTCTTTGCAAAAAAAGACCTCCTTGGTAGAAAAGAGGAAATTGCTCTAGTGCCACCTTTTAGAAGGTAGCTCCCTATAGATCAATGCATGGTTTTCAAAGAACATATCTTGCCCAGAATTCTTGGCAGAGCGTGCATGGTCTAATAAGTCTCTGTACCCTTTCTCCCCAATTAGACATAGACATAGTACCCCTTCAAATTCAGATTCCTCTACATATTCCCTATAGATTAATGCATGGTTTTCAAAGAACCTAATAGCTTAATGTGGGAATAATAGCCAAGCCAGAATATCTCCACCAAAAGGAAGAGAGACCATTGACAACAGAAGACCTGAAATTCCTCTTCACTTCCCATTGTGTGAACAGAACCTTAGAGAAGAACTGATGTTTTGTGCTGGGGTCCAGATTGGGCAGTTCTTACTTAAGTAAGACTATATATTATCCAGTGACTTGCACTGATGTGTACGATCACTTGGTTGCCTGTGTATAGACGCCTAGTAGTAGTAGTGGAGCACTTACTGTTTCCATACACACGGCTTGTTTGAGTGCTTAGCGTGGGAGATTATGTGCTCTGTGTGAACATGGTGTTTACCTTTCTATTGAGCATACTTCCACGTGGAGAAGGTAATTCTGGAAATACTTGTCAAATGATTAAATCCACATCCTGTCATAGGGTTAATTCTGTAGTAGAGTGTATAAAAAGTCGATATGTGACACAACATAAGTCATGTTCAAATGTGACAGATTTGTAGTGGATTTTGGAAAACCTTCAACCTGTCTCCACAAAATATGGATGCATCGCTGTTTTATTTTTTATTTTGGTGTTAGGCGTCCATAAACATTTATTATAGGGGAAGAGGTTGTCCTCACCAGCCAGTGACAAGATACCAGCAAAACTGAATTTGGCGCACTATCAGCTTTGCAGTGGTATGTAACACACATGGTGGTAGCCCAAGAAAGGTGCTCTTTAAGGCCCCATGTGCGGTGTACGGGTCAGTGAAAACAGGACAGATGGCACATACATTGACCATAGATTTGAATGAACAGACAGAGTCGCAAAAACTGACAAAGTACCTGCTCCATATTTTGCGACTCTGTTCTATGGCCCGGACGCCTTAATAAAAAATATAATTTTATGCTATGCTTTGCAATGGGACCTTTTTCTACAGTGATTTGTTTTGATGGTGCTGTAGAATAAGCCCTGTCCAAGTGTCCCATTCTTGTTTAATGGCCGCTGAGTGCCTGATCCAGTGACCGAAAAGGACCCCAGTACTGAGTGTACACTGAGACTTCTGTTAGGGTATACGAAGTGTTACCGTAGCAGCCTGGGTCTTAGTAACACAGAGCATAATGTAATCCGTGGTATGCTAATATATTATACATTCCTTTATGTGTCTAGAAAGACGTAATAAAATATTTAACAAATTATTATAAAAAGTTGCCAAAAAAACTTTGCAACAAATGCATTTTTTCCATTACTTTCCTGCGAGTACTGTATCTGTACAATCATCATAACCAGAATAATGTATTTTTATACAAGTTATTCAGTGTGAAACCTCAACTGTATAAAAAATATTTGAAAATTATGAAAATCTGTTTCTTCCTGTATTCTCTCTGCACAAAATTATACAAACAGCATAAAATTTTTCCCCCTTTTTTAAAGGGATTCTATCATTGGGAAAGGCATTTTTCAATAACACCATGTCGTAATAGCCTCCTACCTTTATTTTTCTGCTCCGCGCCGCCATATCTGAGAATTTTTCTTTTTTCTTCTTTATGCAAATGAGCCTTCAGAAAGCACAGGGAACGTCCCCTGTGCCCAAAGAAGATGCTCTTCCGAAGATCCAGCGCCCCCTCTCTCTTCTGCTGACGCCTCTCCGCCGCATCATCAGCTGCCGAGTCTCTGTTCAGGATTCAAATCCTGCACGTGCTCAGTCGGCTCCGCCATTTCACGTTGAACAGAGCCGACTGTGCATGTCCAGTCGGCCATTTTCGTGTGGATTATAAATGCCGAACAGAGACTCAGCAGCTGATGACGCGGCGGAGAGGCGTCAGCAGAATGAGAGAGGCGGCGCTGGATGGGACGCCCCCTGTGCTTTCTGAAGACTCATTTGCATAAAGCAGAAAAATAAAGGTAGAAGAATAGTCTTTCTAAAGGCTATTACGACGTGGTGTTATTGAAAAATGCCTTTCCCAATGATAGAATCCCTTTAAGAAACCAGGACAGGTATAGGACCTTCGCCATATTTTGCGACTCTATTCTACGACCCGGACACTCCTGCAAAAATTACGGCTGTGTGTATGGTGCCATAGAAAATGATGGGACGTTATATTATCTGTAATTGCGGTCATGTGCATGAGGCCTAAGTGAAAGGCCAGCGAGTGCGGAGGCCAGTGATTTTGGTTCAGCGGTCTCATGTAAACAAGGGGCAATCAGGGGAACAACCAGAGTATCTGTGCTGGATCAGCAGGGGATTGGAGAGGTGAGTATTGGGTTTGGCAGGTCTGGTCATACATCTGATATAATTGCCCTAGTTCTGGTCTGGTCAGATTGTTGACTAGGCGCCAAATCATTGTCATATGAAATATGAGATAAAGTAGACGGATATACAGGCTTGTCACCTCCTCTAATACCAAGCTATGATATGTGATGAGCTGTAACGTGAGCCTTCCTACAGTGATTTACGAAGGCTTTCTACAGTACTTTTTTATAATTCTTAGGTGTGTGCTCTATTTCCTGACTTGTGCTCCAGATTACATGGATGACAACTCTGGTTAAACAGCGACTACTAGAATAAAACATTTATAGCAGGGTCGATCTAAGAGTCATGTGAACCAAACACTGACATTGCTAATGTGTATGAACATGCATATTGTCCCATAATTCAGGACCAAGATACATTGATCTCTCTAAGCCTCGACCAGGGCCATGGAGCAATCTAGGTACACAGCCATAAATACATAAAGTAATGTAATCTCTATATGCTAGGTATACAGCCATATAATAAAGTAATGTCATCTCTGTATGTTTATCATGGTATTAGGATGTGACAGGGGTTACACCCTTCTCCTTTCATTGTAATGGTGTAATGATATCAAAGTGGCCATATTGTAACTTATGATCCTGGTCACTATTACATCAGACTGACTGTATGAGAAGACTTTGGCATTTTCCTATGGTTTTGTTTTTCCAAGTCAATGTTGTTGATGCCTACCGGCGGCTCTCAGATTGCTAGAGACAATTATGTAACCTTCCTATGATGGTGACGATTTTCTTTTTTTTTTTTTTTTTTTTTTTTTTCCGTGAGTTTAGTAAAGACACCCAACAGACTCCATTATAATGATTGGGGTCCATCGGGCTCTGTGTCAGCTATTTTCACTGTGTGTGTCCTTCTGGTCCTCCGAAGGAGAACTTGGCCTTGTGGGATAGCCCTTAGTAGGTTTGTTCCTTTTTACGTATACTTTCCTTATTAAAATGAAGCCACATATGAAGAGACCCCCATTGATCGCACGATTATACAGTGCTCCCTCAAGCTACAGTGACTTCAGGATACAATATTTCCAGCATTCAGTGGTCTTTTCTGAATCCTTGTATCCTGAAACCGGACTCTGCATACAATGCTTGGCTGGAGGATCCAACATATCATGGTCACACCCGTGTATTAGTAAATGGCTGACTAGTAGCGCCTCTCTACACGTATAGTTCAGTACCACATGGTCTGTATTTCTCTTTACCTGTGCCAAGTTGCTCCTTTGGACACCAGGTAAGAGTGGTTCCATGTTATTGTTGGGTGCATTATGTACTGTACGGAGCCTGAAAAAGTTCCTGTCGCTCTCATAGAAAGTGATTTACAGATTCCAGCATCTCTTTTTGACTTTTATGTATAAGAGTAAATTTGCTATATTTATATTATGATTTTTATTTTATTTTTTTTTATTTTTTTTTTCTTATTTTTGGTGATATTTTGTGGTCTTCAGGACCAATTACTAGTTTTCAATATATAGTTTCAACATACAATATATTGAAATTTAGGGACAATTGTACATTTACTTATTATTATTATTATTATTATTATTATTATTATTATTATTGTTGTTGTTGTTTATATAGCGCCTTCATATTCCGCAGCGCTTTACAGACATTGTCAGTTGCTGTCCCATAAAGGGCTCACAATCTACATTCCCTATCAGTAAGTCTTTGGAGTGTGGGAAAAAACCGGAGTACACGGAGGAAACCCACGCAAACACCTATGTAATCATGTGATCATTGACAGCCACGTAGGGGCAGGGTTTTGTCTGCATGTGGCTGGCACTGCTACGTTAGAACACTATCTAAGGGCCCCATAAAAAATGCCATCTGTTGGTGGACTGTGGATGTGTTTACACAGGGAAGCAATCGGGAACACGAGTTTGCATGTACATTTGTTAGGTCTTTTACATGGGTCCATAATGGACCAGTCGGGGCTCTGCTTACTACATATTTAGCATATGTATCGGAAAGGCTCCCAATCCATAGATCTCCATCATGCACCCAATGTATACCAGCGGAGTGTCTTTTTTGCCATGTACTTGGTGGTACACATACATTTATTTTAAATTTTTATATTTTTTATTATATAATTTTTATTAATACAAAATGTTTACAGTAAAAACATTACACCATGTTGTAAATCTTTCTTGCCAACAAGAGTCAATGACTGATTTTATGTAGTTTTCTAACTCTTGCTGGGGGTGAGAAATGTCTGGAATGTTCTGCTTTGTGTTGTACTGTATTGAGTATATTTTTTTGGGGGGGTTGGGGTGGGTTAGGAAGAGGTAGGGAAAAAAAATGGGGTTTTTTTTTTTTTTTTTTAAACTTTTCAAAATTTTATAAAATAAAAAAAAAAAGGGCCCACCCCCCCCAAAATTTTGAACAAAAAAAGATTAAGATTAATAGGGGTGCCCAAACTTTTTCATATGACTGTATACTGTCCATAACAATGCAACAATGGACATTCTAGTCTTCTGAAGTGACTTTTACGGTATTTACAGCAATTTTGATTGTTTTTGTAAAGTGTTCGGCGCGTCAGACTCTCTGCTCGGAAGAAATTTGTTCAGATTGTAGCCTAAGTTGTGACTGTTCAGCAGCCCCAATGTTATATTGCCGAGTCCTCCAGAGTGAAAGCCATTCTGTACTCTGGATATACGGACAGTGGGTGTCCTGTGGACTTAGTGGGTCAACCCCCTTTATTGAAATTCATTGTATTTCCCATGGATGGAAATCTCTCCTTTCTTCTATGTTTTGTTGTGTTCCTAGAATCCTCTTCAGGGCATAAGCCCAGATGTATGTAATACTATAAGGAGCTGGGGCGCAGTATGGATTTACCATAATAGTGCCATTCTTCTATTTTTTTTTCCATTGTGTAGCTATGATATGACCTAGTAGCTGTTGTTATGTCTACCGGGTGTTCAAATTCTTGAAATACTAGTTTACTGTCAAAAACTGGGAAATTCTAGCCATGTGTATGTAAACAATTGTACAGATATGCGCTAATCCGGATTGTGTGTTTCTGTAAGGCCTTGTTCAGCTTTATTACCACAATGGTGGGGAGTGAGTGGGAGTGTGCATACATCCACCGCTGCTGTGTTCACAATGGGGTAAAACACCCCTCATTCTCAGGACTGGTGGCGTCAGACCTCCACCCATCAGCAATATTCTCCTGAATCCTATGGATAGGGGATGAATATTTTACATGGTCTAACCCCTTACTTTTATACTTCACTAAATAACAATTCTGGATCATCTTTTCTTATAAACCTGTGCAGTGTCATTCCTCTGTTATTCCTCCTGGAAATGTTTGACTAAATTGCCTGTTGAGTGTTACCATTCCCCTTGACAACGTGGTCTGTCCCTGTAGTCTGTTACTGCCAGCACCGATTGGATAGTGCTAGACTGTGTAGGGACAATTGGTCACACCCAATTGCCAATTTATTTATAAATTTCTAGGAAGAATTGTTGTTGTTTGGGGAATACAATCATTTACGACAGGTGACCACTCCTCCTATGACCCAGTTGTGTTCATTTGCAGCTATAAACTACCCCTATAAATCTTCCCCACTGTCTTGACGTAGTGTTGATTCTCAGTTCATTCTCAGACCTTAGAAAAGGAGGAAGTCCTTAGGTTTCCTATTAACTTTATTCTGTCTTATAGGAACATTTTTGCACGGCGAAAGAGTGTACAAGTGGAAAAACAGAATGAAATCGGTTGGAAATTATTTGGAAAAATTCCTGTTCGTGAAACTCCGCAGAGCAATCCACGGAAAGCACAAAAGGTAGGTCTCCACTTTTATATTATAGATTATTGCGTTTCCTGCTCCCTGTGACCTCTGGTCTATTGAAATATAAGGAAGTAAAGTATACCTCCAAACACAGGACACGTACCTATTATTATATTGTTATCATAGCACACCTGGCCTAAAAGGGAACTTGTCAGGGCAATTTGTGACACAACCACCCACAGGTCCTTATGGACCAGGGGTTTAGTGCCCCAAATCTCCCTGTTCTAAAGCCATCCATGCCTGCACTGAAAATAAAAAAAAAAAAAAAACAAGCTTATTCTCACCCTAGAGCTATACTTGCCACACAAGTACATTTCTTTAGTAAAGCCAGATCAGTACACCTCAGCTTCTGTGCGCATGCGCTGGGCATTTGCTCCGTGATGCTGGGGTGTACATCTTCGGCTTCTCTGAAGAACTGCGCAGGCCCTGGGAGCACCAGAGAGGAGTCTGATGAGACTCTTCGGACTCCTCTCTAGGTAAGTATAAAATTCTGCTTTCTTCAATGCAGGAGTGAGCAGCTTTCAATAGGGTTATTTATAACACTATAACCCAGTCCATAAGGAACTATGGGTGGTTTAGTGTCCCAAATCGACCTGAAAGGTTCCCTTTTTAAAGGGTATATTCACTATTGTAAACAATTTTCAAATAAAATGATTAAAGGGGTTGTCCAGGGTATAGGTTTTTAGGGGTTATCCTTGGGATAGGCCATAAATATCTGATTGGTAGGGGACAGAAAGGTGGCCCCTGCACCGATCAACTGTATGGGGCCACTTCTGATGCCCGTAGTATACTGGAAGCAGTTTGCTGTGTGCCCTGTTATAGTGCTTGGGTGCCGGTACTGCAGCTCCGTTTCCATCATTCTTAGGATAAGTAAGGGGTCCCACTGACCATAAAGTGAGTTATCCTACAATAACTACTCACTTTACATGCAGAGCATACCCCTTTATGGTGACACCGCACAAAAGTAGGGAGATGTTAAGAAATGTGCATGGATAAAGACCAGCCCTACAACAGATCCTAGACAAGTCTCTGCGGACACTACAGAAGGAATATTATGCTTTTTGATGACATTTCTTGCGTACAGTCTCCCTCGTCTTGCTGTGGTCCTAGGGGTATAGGAGCCCTCTTTATGTTTTGATCACTTTTGTCATAATTCTCCACAGCTGAGCACATAAATCTTGTAGTATTCTGTATAACTGTTATGGCTAGAAAACATCATGTTCACGTTAGGATTTTCTTGGGATTGGTCCTGCACCTAGGGATAACCTTTAAAGAAAATCTCATGAATAAACTATAATGACCTGCACGTCGCCTGTACAGCCTCCATTATTAATGCGTCTATTCCCGTTACACCCAGCCTCTGCTACGATGCAAGGCGCAGATCGGTTTCTACATACCCGTGTTAAAGACCCGGGATATAAGATGTTTCATGAATCTAGAACTTTAGTACCTTGTATATTCCAAGATGAGCAGCAATGAAATGAAAAAGTATCTGGTGCAGTATAGAGTATGTACATTGGGACTTTGCTGAGGGGCCGGCGGGGCAAAAAAAAAAAAAAAAAAGCCCCAAATCGCCAGCATGTATCCATGTTGAGGTCGTTGCAGTAAGCTCCCCCTAGTGGTGACACCTAGCAGTACGAATGTTTTGTTTTCTCTTTGTCAACACAGGGGGTTTGGAACTCTGTGTCAGAGAATAAAAGTTCTAAACTCTGTAAAGATATAACTAGAAATTAAAGTCAGAACAATATTTTGTTCCCATTTAGAAATGGTATTTAAGGGTTAATCATTCCTTTTTTTGCAGCATTTGTATACCAGGCAAGCCCAGTTTGTATACCCCAGGTAAAAGGGGCCAAATCCTTGAGGATACCCTTTAATAGCTGCAAGATCCTATCCCAAGGCTGTCGCTGTTCAGCTTAAAGGGGTTGCACAAGCCTGGTTGGAGATGAGGACCATGTGTTCCCGTCCAGAGCTGAGGGGCACACATGGTCGTCATCTCCTACCAGAGTCGGACGATAGAGCTGTCAGCCTAATGGTGGGTTCACACTTACTATTGTTACTGTCCATTGCTGTCATCAGTCATAGGATGACAGCAAAGGACGTTAATTGTAGCAGAGTAATGGACACAGACTGAGCCTGTCAGAAAATTAAAAAACATGATGGAAGAAAGCTTCCATCATGTGTTTTTAGTGTGTTGAATGCAGACGGACACACGACGGAGGGGGCTCAATCTGCATCTGTTGTTTAATGTCCGTTGCTCTTATCCTATGACTGATGAGAGCAACGGATATTAACAGCAGCAGTCTAAACCCACCCCAAGTCTTGTTTTGGCCGACTGCTGTTTCATTCTCCTGTATAACGGATCTTAGTTTTTAGATGCCATGCATTCTACGGTAGAGTTAGTTAGCGGTACGGTTACATCTCTGTAAATTGGCATATACTAGATAAATGGCAATAGAACTGCCCAGCGCTTGTCTGTATTGGTGTCGCTGGGGCTATTACACTGATTTGGGAATGTAATGAATCTCCCTGGGAATGTACTAATAAGGCTGAGTAAGGAATATGCAAATAAAGCCTCTTTGGTGAAAAAAAGAGGAATTTTCTCTTAGCACCACCTATTGGAAGGTAGCTCCCTATAGATCAATGCCTGGTTTTTAAAGAAACCTAAAGGGCATAATCTTGGAATAATATCCAAGCCAGTATAACTCCTCCAAAAGGAAGAGGTTTCCCTCTGCAGACAGCTGTTTTGAGGCTTTTGCCAGCCAGTACCCTGATGAGAGGCAGAAACCTCGAAACGACTGTCTGCTGATGGGAACCTTTTCTTTCTGGAGGAATTATACTGGCTTGGATATATTATTCCCAGATTATGCCCTTTAGATTTCTTTGAAAACCAGGCATTGATCTATAGGGAGCTACCTTCCAATAGGTGGTGCTAGGAGCAAATTCCTCTTTTCCACCAAGGAGTTCTTCTCCCCCCAAAAAAACTCGAGGCTCACCCTTGATTAGCCCCATTGTATAAGGAGGTAATCTATGTGCAAACCCCTGGCATAAAACAAAGCTCAACTTCAGCTTTTCCTCTGTCTGTTCCACAGGGCCCATTCTTGAAGAGAAATCTCCAAGTTCCTCTGTATGAATGGGCCCCTAAGGTGGTCTCCATCTCAAGGGTGGTCATCCACAGTCTGTGGTACCCTGTGGTAAATGGTGACTACAAATGATTTAATTTCCCAAACACTATAATAAAGTCTGGGGCTTCTCTTCATTAAGAAGTCCTCTTTTTGTATCATCCTATTTGTTAAAAGGGTCCTCCTGAAGACCCCTTGATCTTGTCATGTACTGCTGCAGGGACTTTCACGGATCAACTGCTGAAGAACTTGACAATAAGTGTTACACTCCCCTGCAGCGCCTCCACAGGGGGAAATAAATCATTACACAAGTCTGATTAAAATCAATGGGCTTTCCTTGACATGCTGGGTCCCCCACAGTTAGAGATGGTGCTAGATTCATTGTAGTGGTACCGGCCATACCGGGTTGCCTGGAGCTTTACATTTGGGTGTATAGATGCCACATCATCTTGTCTGCATGAAGGTGTTCCAGGATCTCACATTCTTCTTCAGAATTTGCAGACGTCATAACCTAAAAACCTTTTGTAACATGAAAGGTTAGCTCTGCAGCCAGCTGCCCTAAAGGACATGAATGCATTGTATACATTGATCGCAAAGGTTACTTGTCAGTCATTCAGCCCTCTCTGCTGTGGTTTGCATGTCTAATATTGTATGTACACTAATATTTGCTAGTGCTTTATGTACTGTTTGACTTCCACATAAAGTATATGGTCGACAAAGTAAATATGTGTATACAAGTCACTAGAAGGCCTGTGTATGAAACAGAAGGCCACCTTTCAACACTTTTTCAACTAAATATTCCAATTTGAAATGAATTTTTTTTTTTTTCTTTCTCCCCCACCCCTGCCCCTTTCTCTCTTTTATTTTTGGTAGAAATCCTCTTTAAGACTAGGTTCACAAGTGCGCTCAGGGATTCTGTCCCCCATTTCGGTTGAAAAATGCAGACAGAAAATCCCTGCAAGCAGGACTTTTCTCTCCGCATTTTTTGGGCGGAAGCCATTAGTCTATGCGGTCCGTGGGTTTCCATAAATAACCGCTTTTAAAGTGGATTGGGTTTCCGTTTTTTTGGGTCGCCAAGCGGACCCGAAAAACGGAAACCTGAACGCAGGTGTGGACCTAGCGTAAATAGCGTCTGTAACCAGAAACCAGCCCCAGAGGTGGTTGGGGTAGGGTCACCTGAATCAAACCTTGTTTCCCCGTTGTGATATCGCCATTTCTGTTGATTTGCAAATGAGCTCTTTGGAGCAATGAGGGTGTTGCCATTACTTCAGAGAGTTCATTTGCATATTGACAAAAGTGGCGATATCTCTCCAAACGGAGACTCAGGTTAGGCTCACCTTGTACGCCATTCTGCCTGTGAGGTTAGTGCTGGGCTCTGGTGACAGACTCCGTTCAAGATTAACCGTATATAAAGTCGGAGGCATAAAATAAAGCTCCTTGATTTAATGCAACATCTGTAGCAGAACCCCCCCCCCCCCCCAACCTGCCATGTGCGGCAGAGGACCCCTCAGGCACCAAGGCAAAGGTACAATGGCTACCCCTACACCCCTTTACAGCTATACCGTTGCCCAATTAAATCTGATTAACTCTTTCCCACAATGAAGTTGGATCCGAGGCGTAACATGACTCTCCCGGGCCCCAATGCAAAATCTGTACCAGGCCCCCAAACTATAATGTGTCAATTATAGTACTGCTCTCCTCATATTGGGAAGAGACAACCTTATGGCCAGGATGTGACCACATCCGCTGTACCCCCTCAAGTTACCCTCAGTTAGATCCTGTTTTAGGTATCTGTATTTAATACATTGAAACCTCATTGTGACCCCAAATTGTAGTAATGGGTGATCTGGGGGAGGCGTATTCAAAGAAGATGGACAGTAAGTGTAATATACGGTAAAACTGTAAGTGTCTTCTGGTCTGGATAGAGGGGTGGTCTTCTCTAGGAAGGAAGATTTCACTGAATTGAGAAATGCCTGTATATTTACCACTATTAATTCCTAAAACCTGATTGAGATCTTTCACATATGGGATATTGGGGGTTGTGCAGGATCAAAAATACATGGCTACTTTCTTACTAAAACAGTGCCAAACCTGTGTGCAGGTTGTGTTTGGTATTGCAGCTCAGTCTTAGAGGTAAAAGGGTTCTGCTTTTGCGATTCCAATGTATGGCATACAACAGTATGTTAATAATTTAATGCACAGGCTATACTTAAGTCAGCAAAAGTATCAGCAGAAATAAAGCTCAAGGAGTCTTGGACGGGAGGCATAAAAATAGATCTATAGAAGTTGCAGACCTGGTTAAGCGAGAGATGAAGAAGCAGGAGTGACACTGCTGTTCTATTACAACTGCTGTATTGGCAGATGCCAAGCCTCCTATGTAGTGCGTGCCAGTCTCCCGTGTCAAGTTATTTTCAAAGAGTTTCCCAGAAATCCTTTCATCTTTTATTTCCGGGAAATCTCAGGGCTCAGTGGCAAATTTCTCCTTTCTAAGTATAGGAACATAAAACATTGGTTGGGAAGGCAGGTACTTACCAGAAGGAGCATTGCCAGGAAGGTAACAAATGTTGGAAAGATGCAACCAAGGCCTTTGTTTATTGAGAAGAAGTCAACTTCCTGGTTGGAAAAGAAAACAAACTGTTTTCAATGGGTGAATTCATGACAGGTTAGCTGTCGCAAATTTGTCAGTACCTAAACCACTGCTGTGGTTATCTAAATATATATTTAGAAGCCTGAGACACAGTGACCTATGCTGCGGGTTTTAAGCCTGCAGCATGTCAATTATTGCTGCAGGGTTTTATCATTGGATTTAATCCTATGCAATGGAAAAGAACTGCAACAAAATCTTAGGTGAGCGTTGCATAGGATGAAATCTAATGATAAAACCCTCAGCGTTTTCACAGTGTGGTCTTAACTTCAGCATCATTTACTGCTTTATATATATAAATTATATATATAATATATATATAAAACCCACCCTTAAAACCTCTCCCCCACAACTTTATTAATGGCCTAAAGATGGGCCCTCAATGTTTGATGACCTGGCAAGACCACTGTGTTGCCAGTTCATAAATGCACATCTAGGATCCCAGGAGTCGCTTGAGAAATAGATATATATTTAGTATTTTTATTACTATTATTTCTGTTACTAGATAGATAGATATAGATAAATATATATATATATATATATATATATATATATATATATATATATATATATATATATAATTTTTTTTTTTTTTTTTTTTAATTCAATGACCCCTTCATCTAAATTGGTGAATTAGGTCCATAAACAGGGACCAGATACAGTCAGTCAGAGTCTCTCTGTCTCTCTCTAGGTCTCTCTGTCTCTGTAGTATTTAATAAAATAGTATTATTATTATTATTATTATTATTATTATTATGAATAGTAAACTTATTTAATTTTTTTTTTTTTTCCCCTTTTAAATATACAAAAAAAAATTATAAAATCTAGGGTATTATTACATTGTACCTAATTGTTGCTGTTCAGTTATATTTTATAGAATAGGGCATGCTGGTACTTGCAGTCCCACAAGAGAGAGAATAGGATAGACTTGTCGATAGAGAAGTATATTTTATAAAGCGTGCAGTCTGACTTTCCTTTGTACGCCTTAATCGCAGCTGGAGAAGGGATTCCCATCTGTCAGGTAACATGAGGTCTCTAGAGACATGAGGCATTATTGTGAGCACGTTATCCCGTAGCCAGGCATGTGAGCAGAGGCTGGAGCGAGTTGATTGGATGTATTGTATCTGCAGCTGATTAAAATGGCTGTTGCAGGCTGTTCTCCCATCTCCCAGCCCTGTGTGTGCTCCTTGGAAGAAAGCAGCTGACAGCAGGGATGCACGTGATGGGCCTCTGAGGGCAGCCTGGCATGCTGTGCTGTGCCTGCCGCTCCAGTCTCCCCTGGCATGGGATTACTGGCATGGTTCTGGTGCTGCCGCTTTCTTAGATGCTGGGGACTTATTGTGATACCAGACGGGATGGGGCAGCAGGTTCTGGGTCTCTGAGGGACTGCAGCTTTCATGGTGAGTGAATGTGCAGCATCACTATGTCTATTACTTACTTCCGAGGTGCAACATTTCCAGTGGGACACTATGGATACTGCCCTGTCAGCGGAGCATCGCCTGGTACGGCAGGTGACCTTGTAGGGGATAGATGCAGAATATCCCGGCATCATCTCTTTGCTGTCTTTTGTTAGATTCATGTATCATTTTCTGGATTAATTCTCTAATATTTACTGTATTATTTATAATGTTTTTGCACTATTGCAGTTTTATCCTGAATATTCTGCTATTCTTTATGGTGGTTATATTATTTAATGCCATTCTGTAAAAGGTTACTAGATAGCTAGCTAGAATCCATAAAGAATGTTTTGTACTTTTAAGATCCATTACAGGGTTTGGTTGTTTCCTCTGTAACATGTGCATTACATATGACATGTCCCATGTATAATTCACAGAACTGTGAAAGCGGAAAGATGTAGCCGGTGTTCTGTTCCACAATGTACTGGGCTACGTTTGAGACTTTGTAGGGTGACATTACAGTGGAAATAGTGATATTGGATTTTATTTAGAGATAATTACTTCCATCCTGTCATCTATGCCTTTTTATTGTTAAATTGATAACCTCCTAATAGTATTTAGAGTCTTATTACTGATAATGACTGGAAGTACAATAATAAAATCATTGGTGTCTGGTGGGCCAGCCGATTATAGTCCTGGTTGTCTGGTGGGCCAGCCGATTTTAGCCCTGGTGGGGGTCCCTGATACGCAGTGAGGCAACAGTATATCCCAGCACATTCACATAGATGCAGATTCTCTGTTATATGGCCACCATATAGTTGTGATCATGCAGATCTGTGATCTGAGCCTCTGCCCAGTTAATAGCAAGGGAAACAATGGGCACCAAAATAACCACCTCTGTACCAGGTCCGCCAAGGCCTAGTGTGTAGATACAGCTCTTTTGCCAAAATGATTCCATAGACATGATGTAATTGTTCTTCGCAACTTGGGTTTTATTTCCTGTGGTATTTTCTTCAACCACATCTTATATATCAGTAATTTTGGTGAATCTTGCTTTCCATGGTAAGTAAGTGGGTGGTAGCAACCCGAATAGCCTCAGAAAAGTGGTGACTGGCTCTGGGGCAGATGTTGAGAAACAGCCACCACTTGGGCTCCCTATGGTGTCACCAGGTCTTTGAAGGGGTTTTGTGGGAATTAAGGCTAAAATAATAATTAGAAATAGACTTCATTTTATGCATCATTGCCCTCCAGGCTGTAAGCATAAAGGGTCAGGGTCTGGTAGCTTACTTCTACTCCAGGGTGGAGTTTAATGGTTGGGATCACTAGGCTCCAGGCTCAAAAAAAATAAATAAATCACTTGGTTGCCTTTGACGCACAAGTCTAAAAATTTAGAAGCCTTAGTTATTCATGGATCCTCGGTACTCGGGTAGAGAAGGGGAGCACCTAACAGGTTGCATTACCAACCTACAGGGCAGTCCTAGTCTGATAACTCGACCAACCCACATTTGCACCTCTAAAAGTCCGTAAAATCTGCTGTGGTTTCCCCCCCCCCTCCCAATTTGAAATATTTGCTCAGTTCATTTGTCCTTTTAAAATTGGCTTATTCATTATGTACTTGACATCAGCAATTCATCGTCTGCCTTAGGTTGGGATTTTTCATGCTGTAATGTATTGATTCATTCTGAGCCACCGCTGCTACGCCTGTAGAATACGATATAAGAACTGCCTTTATATTGTCCCTTATCCTTCCCCAGTTCCTCCTTTTTTAACTATAGATGTAGGTTCTCATACACACTGAATGATGCTGGGTTAGGAATACCAATTATCTGCATATAAGTCGTCCTATGCAATTTTGGCTTTACATTTTTTTTTTCTTGTAGTCAAGTAGCACATTCAGCACTGCTACATCTGCAGGATGAGCAATACATTTACTTGCATCACTTCCCTCTAGAGAAGCGGAGCAGTTTCTTCCCTATGAATCATATTTTATACTAAAACACAGTTGGTTTATTATGACGGATGATACATTGACTTTATAAATGTTTGGTTTCCTCTGTTGTGCTTCAGGGTACCATGACTATACACATGCTGGATAATTAGTTTTTATTTTCTTCTTTTTTTTTTTCCTCCTCCAAGGAATATGAAGACAGAATTGGGCGAGCTTCAAAGTCTCCATCCCCAAAGCAAAATGTGAGGAAGAGCCTGGTGTTCGAACCTCTGTCCACTACAGCCCTTATACTGGAAGACCGCCCAGCGTGAGTACACTATCTTACTGTGTATTGTGGCACAAAGACTGCTGCAAAGTATGTCCTAACAGGTGTGGGTTTTTTTTTTTTTGTCATTGCAAAGCTGGAGCATCTCTTTTTGGAATTCCTTGTTGTGCTGTCCCTCTGTTGTTCCTCCTGGGAATGTACTCTACTCTACAAATAAACGGACAGCTAGGTATCACTGTCTCTACCTTATGAAAAGGGCGTGTCTAAAAGACCAGATTATAAGAGGAATGTAACACCCAGTTGTCCATTTATTCGTAATTTGTTGGAGGATTAACTGAGGAATGCGCAGTACAGATGTCCTTTTCTTTTAATGGGAATATAATTGTTTTACTAAAGCCAATATGCCAGGAGAGGTGATAGATTTTCTTTAAAGGTTTTTATATTAAACATATTTAAAAAAAAAAAAATATATATATATTTATATATATATATATATATATATATATATATATATATATATATATTAAGATATAGATATAGATAAAGATATCATATAACACTCATGGAGTCCACTACTGACAATAGATGATGTCACAACTTATCTACCCCTCTATGCACAAAACATGTCTAGAAAACTCTCCCATAGACCTCAATGAGTCAGCTCCAGACTATTGCTGTCTATGGCCATTAGACTGCTGTAAAGCATATCAGTAAATGCTCTTAACAGAGCAGAGAAGACCAGGCAAGATGGCCGCTCCATTATCATGTACAGAAAATAGATTAAAAAATCTACAGTTGGGAAATAAATATAGATTAGAGAGAGATTTTTAGAATTTGTGACTTTATTTAGGCTTTGCCACCCTTGCCAGCACTCCTATCACACCCATGTCCTTATCTTATCGCACCCATTGCTGCTGTATGAAAATGAGTCCCGGAGACTCTTATTGTACAGTAATGTATGGTTGCTACCAGTACCTGGATACAAGTGTTGTGTTGTGAGTCTTGGGTTGTGTTTTGTTGTACTACATGACAAGGTGGATACTATCTATCTATCTTTGCTCTACCTGTATAACTGGTTTATTAGGGTCCTCTGTGATCATCCTAGTAGTTTATCAGGTCCTCGGCATCTCCATGTCCAGAAATAAACTTTCAATTATCACCTGCTTTTCTGTGACCTTATTTATTATGCCCTACGAAACTCCGCTCCACTTCATGTACATATACATGCACTGACCTCTGAGCAAATACCCTGCTGGAGTGTAGGAGGAGGAAAGAGGAATTGAGAAAGAGGGCGGGAGTACCCACCAGACCCCAGCAAATCACCCCAGCCCTGCAGATGGATAGGCTCGGGTCACCTGAATCAGATGGGTGTTTCCCCCTTTTTGAATCGCTGTCTCTGTAGTCGAGATATCACGGTTTTTGTCAATATGCAAATTAGGGTATTGCCATTGCTTCCATTAGATAAGCTGTAACGCCCTCATTGCTCCAAAGAACTCATTTGCATATTGACAAAAACCATATCATCTCTGCAACAGAGACACCAATTCACTAGGTGAAAACACTTAGGTTAGTATCACCTAAGGTGAGGAGATATCATCATTCTTTTTGTCAATATGCAAATGAGCACTTTGGAGCAACAAGGGCGTAGCTGTTGCTCCCATGAGGTAAACTGGAACGGCCCTTGCTGCAAAAACCGTAATATCTTGGCAACAGAGGTACCGATTCACAAGGGGAAAACACTGTTAGGTTAGGGTTATCTGAATCAATCTATCTATGGGGCTGGGTAGATATGCTGTGTTCTGTTGACAGACTCCCTTTAAGATGGAAGTGATAGGTCTGGCTTCTGATGCCCCCAGCAAACAGCTGATCTTACAGAGGGAATCTGTAACCAGTCAGACATTTCTCCTGCAGCTGCTACAAAGTAATCGTACATGGCAGCCATTCAGGATATTGTATGTATATGTAATGCATGGACTGCTCAAATCGAGAGATGCTCTTTGATGGTGGTGCTCTCTACAGACTCCCCTTAAGTGGGGACAAAGTAGGAGAACAGATAAAACAGAGTAAGGCTGCAGTGTCAGACTACACAGGAATTGTTTGTAGTCTGTTACCATGGAGACATAAGGCCGCATAGAAGCTGTACGCCTGAAACTAAAAACTTATTTTCATCAAAACTATTTGACAAGTTGCTGCATTTACCAGTTTAGATCCAATAAAAGATATTGACTGTGAAGGTATACATAACCTTTAAAGGTTCTGCCTGCACAGAAGACTTAAAGGGCTTTGCTCACCAAATGCCGGAAATATGGTCTTGTTTTGTAATTGGTTTTCAAGGAGGGGAATTTCCTGCGCCGGGCCCTGCGATGCTGTCTGTACAGATGGAAAGTTACATTAATGGGTCTGGATATGGCCTTGTAAATCTATGATTGATTTATACCCGGAGCGTAGATTGGTTCTCTGAGATGTATTACTGTGGATGTGACTGGCCTATGTGATGAGGAGAAATGTCCCTGCCACAACCCATTGCATTTGTTTTTCCTACGCTGTAATTTTCCTGAGCTGTATATATTCTATTTGCAGTCTCTGGACAAGTGTCACGTTGTGCTGTGGTGCTTTTTAAAGGGACCTCGGGTTTTATTCAACCCTTCACACTAAAGTCGTCTAATAAATATTTGCATGCTATTATATATAAAGAGATTGTAATTGGGGACTATGGTCACTATGGATGGTGTCCCTCTTCTGATCACACAACAAGTGCTTGCCTTTCACTATTGATTTCAGTGGTCACCATGTACTGCTTCATTTCTCCAGTGTTGGCGCTGTAGAGGAATTGAACACTTCTTGCAAGGTTTCCCCACAGATTATTGGTGGTCACTGTGGGTCCATGTAGTAATGTTACAACCAGTTCATTTTCAGGGGACTCTTTTAACCATAAGTGGGCTACAACTTGTAGTATTGGGTTACAGTTAAAGTGGTATACCAGTAGCAACAACATAAAGGCTAGATGAGTGGGGTCTGATCCCTGGAACCCCCACTAGTTATGAGAATGGGGTCCCGAGTTCCCTGTTCGAATGAACTGGTGGTCGCTGCGCACTACTACTTCATTCACTGTCTGTGGGACTGACAGACATGGCAAAGTATAGCACTCTATCTTCATAGCCCCATAGACTGAGTGTAAGGGTAGTGCATGTGCTCGACCACCGCTCCATTCAGACAGGAGACATGGGGACCACTGGGACCCCCATCAGTCTATCATTTATCTCCTATCTAGTGGATAGGGATAACTTTTGTTACTGGAATATTTCTTTTAATTCTATAATTCTATTATAATTTTTTTTTTTTTTTTTTCCATTTTAGAAGTGGGGGTCTGTGTGTAAATATAAAATAAAAAATTATAATTAAAAAAAAAAAAAAAAAGACTGTTAAAGTTAATGGGCATGTTAGATGTAATAACAGTTTATTTGCCTGACATTTGCTAAAAGAATGGCCATGTGGATATAGGAATAATGTAGATTAGAAAAAGCAGTCTGTCTTCTTCCTAAAACAGCACCACCATTGTCCATGAGTCCGGTATTGCAGTTCACCTTTACTGATGTAAAGGGAGTTGAACTGCAATACCACTAGCAACCTGTGGACAGGTGTGGCACTGTTCTTGAAAGCAAGCTGACATGATTTTTTTTTTTTTTTTTTTTTTTTTAAGGCTACATGCACATAATCATGTGTCAGGTCTGTGTTAAAACGGCACAGTTGGATGATATTATGTGCCTCAGTGAACAGATTGAATTGCTTCGGTAATCCCAGACCGCAAAACTGACAGGTATAGGACCTGTATTGAGTATCACCCCATACATGGGACTGTGACAATGGCTTATGCATGGGGCCATAAAAAAATGACTAGAATACTGACCAAGAACACGTTCATGTGCATAGAGCCTAATCCGGAACAATTCTTTGTACGTAGCTTTGCTGTTTTTGTACAGGGGTCTTGTTTTTTTTAATTTTTACTCAGAGATGCACTGACAGTACTTTTTGTGTAATATCCACAGAAACCTTCCAGCCAAACCAGTGGAGGAAGCCCAGAAACACAGACTGGAATATGAAGAAATGGTGGCCCACGCTAAAAGGAGAGGTAACTATCTGATCTTGTATGGGGGCACACAGGCAGTACATATCATAAACCCTGGCCAAAATGCTAAGCGTGCTGTCAAGGCTATCCCTTACCTTCTCTCTGCTGGTCTCCTCTACTACAAATCCTATAGAAAGGCATTGTGGAGCTCATGCGACAAGGCAGGGAGCCGTACATGTTGGCCTAATGGGTTGTTGATGCTACTTTGCATATAGTTTGCATGTAGACTGAAACCATGATCCTCTAATATGATGATTTTTCCTTAAAGCACCATGTTACAGACCTTTTCTGGCAAGTTTACATTTTAAGGGCTCATACAGGTGACCGTATTAAATTTCTGTGTTTTGCAGAGTCATAAAAGTGCTGTCATAGTGGTGCACCTGCCACTTGTCATAGAAGCATACAGCGTGTCTGATCCTATATGACTCTTACAGGTGCATATTCTAGATATTCTGGAAGCGTTACATCTACAGGGAGACTTACTCCTGTACAGACTCTGCCAAGCTTTGTGAATGGAGACAATGCCGGACTTCTCTGTACTGAATGTGTCTGATAGGCTTGACTTGCTCTTTGACGGTGCATGGACTCCAATGCTAGGAAAACACACAGCTTACGGGGAATACAATAGACCCTCACACTTCTAGCAGCTACATAATAACCATCAAAAAGCATAGCATAGCAGTTCACCTTCTGGTCATTTGCATGCTACATTGGATGGTGACCATGAGCATTCCCTGGCCACATATCCTTTAAATCTGATGATCCAGTCATTTCAGATAATGTGATGCCAAACAATCAGGTTTGCAGACTACATGAGCAAGGATGTGGGACCTCATGGGTTAATTAATATTAGTCACTTGGGTCTTTCAATAACTTCCCGTCTGAAAATACGTAAGTGACAATAAATGGAGATCATGTTCCACCAGATCCTGATTCATCCAAGCTTTCCGATCAATACGATGCTCTGTAGACACTTGTGTAAATGTGCATGTTTTATTCATGGCCCCGAGAAGTAGGTTAACAGTGTACATTTCCTGCATGCTAAGTTGTGGTACAGAAACGCGCAGCTGCTAACTCGTAACGTTATATATGGACATGACAGACAGATGTTGCCTTACTCTGTCAGAAACACCACATACTGTCCTGCCCTGAAAACCTGTGCGGACATCAATACTGACTGACATTTACATTACATTTGCACACAGATGGGGGAAGAAAAGGTCGCTGATACATGTTCACACACGATAGGAATATGATGTCATTCTGCACTGATCGGGCCAAGCCTTAAACCAGGTGTCCCACAATAACTAATTTCCCCTGAGAACAAAAGGCTCGGGCATGTTGAAGTTCAGTAGCCTGATTCTTCTCTCCATCAATATCTTCTGTCGGGGACTAGTCAGGAGAACTCCATACACATAAGACGGTCCCCCAGTCCCAGCCAATGGACTGTTGTGCAAACCATAGTGACAGGAATACATTTTTGTTATATTGTAAGCTGCCTCTGTCACGGCAAAACAGGACACATGCAGCTAGGAAAGTAGCAAGTGTACCCAGCGGGTACTTAGAGCTTCCTCTAGACCAGTGTTTTTTCAACCTTCTCAAGAAAACTACCCCTTAGTGAGAAGAAGGCCCTACCAAGTACCCCCAAAGTAAATATAACTTAAAAATGTTATCAAAATTATACACTGCTTGGAGTTGCCATCAAGTTGCGTAATACCCTCGCATGTAGTGCAGTGGTTCCTTCATTGACCCTGCATGTAATATAATGGTCCCTACTTGTAGTATAACAGCCCTCACACTGACCCCACACTTAGTATAACGGCCGCCACACTGCCCCCCAACGCTTAGTAGAATGTCCCTCACACTGACCCCACACCCAGAGATTTTTAGGGGCTCTTCACATGGAGGAAAATAAGAGGAATCCCTCTTCATTTTCCGGCTACCGGCTCCCCACGGTGGAATGCCGATGCAGAGCATTCCGTTGCGGATTTCTGCAGCTGATTTAGATCCAGATGAATGAGCTTAATCAGCGGGGAGTCTCAAGACGCTAACGCCTCGACAAGAATGAGCAGGATGCTTATTTTTTCAGCTCCCTGCTGTGGTCTCTGTCACCCTTTGAAAATAATGGGAGGCGGCACCTGCTGTGGATTTGTGGGCGGAATCTGCCCCCAAATCGGCGTCAAATTCCTACATGTGAACACCCCCTAAGGGAACCAGTGGTAAAGCTGTATGAATTACTCGCCACTCTGCTTTATACTTCCTTTCTGCTTTTGGGACTTGCTGTCACATCAGGGAGTGGAGTGCTAAGTAATAAATGCAGCTTACCACTCGCAACCTGGGTGCCAGTAACTGCAATGAGCGCCTCGATCAGTACTGATAGAAGTGCTCATTGAGCTTTTAAAGTAAACATGGTGCTTGGGGGCATCCATCTTAGACTGTAGGTGGCAGTAATTCTCAGCCATTGCTTGTACCTCTGGGGTACATGTATTGCAGGTTGAGAATTGCTACTCTGTACTGCTCCTAGAACTTTTTTAGAATTTGGGGACTGTTCAGATGGATGCCAGGTATAGTATAAAGGAAATTTGGGCAGAGCATTATTTGAGCAGCCTGTGAGTGTGTACGGTGTTTTAGCCAATCCGATTTGCAGAGAACACTGCCAACAATAATGATTGGCTAAATGCAAATGTCCTTTACATTTGGATGCTAGTTTGCGCTTGCATCTCTGGTTCTAGATGGTGTATAGTGGACTCTTAGTACTAACTAGTATAAAAGGGATTTATCACTGTTGCATATTGTCCAAAATACCGCCCATAGTCCTGAGCCTCTTCCCAGCTGTTCTGTACCCCCAGGACTTATTACTAGACTGTCAGATGTAAGACAGTCATTAGTGAATGTACTTGACAACCATCAGTATGAGCCTTGTGTCCGTGCCAACATTTGTTTAACCGCTGTCGCTGTCTGCCAGGTTTCTCATTTCATATGAGCGGTTCGCTGAGGAATTCTATGATCCCCATAGTACGCAGCAAACATCCTTTCATCTGCACGCTTTAATATCCTCTGCTTTCCAGCTTTCCTTAGAAGTTCCCCTCATTACGACCATGTTACACATTCTACATGTCTATTTTTAGAATTTAAAGAGGCCCAGAGGAAGAAGAAACAACTGGAGGAGAGATGCAAACTGGAGGAAAGTATTGGAAATGCTGCTCTAATGTGGAACAATGAGGTCCTGCCCAACTGGGAGGCCATGTAAGTAAAAACAAAATCATATGTATAGAATTGCCCATTATGATTGAATCTATTAATTTATGTTCTATATAGACTAGTGACACCCAACTAGTGGCATTGGGAGGCCAATTCATTTGATGCCGCTGCTTTCCATATGATGTAGGGGACACTGCTCAACCATAAAGATTCCCTCGGTTATGGAAGCGCTATATATTTTCTGTTTCTCTAGTAACATGTGCATATGTGAGTTTGTATGGCCCATAAATACAACTGTGAAAAAAGAGGTGTATGTGTGTGCACGGACCTCTTCACCCAGCCCTTGCTGAATGTGATATGTGGCCCTTTGAGTCAAGTGCCACATTTCAGGCCCTTACAGTAAGCCAGACTGAGGACCAGTGCAGGGGGGAATGTATTAAGACTGGTGTTCTGTACACTCGTCTTAATCCATTCCGCCTAAGAGGCTCTGAACTTTTAATAATTCAGATGCACCCCTGTGTGTGCCAAAATGGAAGTCTACGTCAGTCATGAAGTAGTGAAGCTTTCCTGTATAACTCGCGCTAGTCTTCTAGAGTCAGTTCTAGTAAACTTGTTGGGCCGAGGCTTCCCCACCTGCCATGGTCTCTATCCACTTTTGTAAAAAGTATGAGCCGAGTGCAGAAAGAGGGTGCATTGGCACTAAAAAGAACCTTGCGCCAAAGAGATGTCACAATTGCTGCTATCTACAACAGTTTTCAGCTGTCAAAGGAATAGTACATTGTATACAGTGTGTGTGCTATACCTTAGTATTAGCGAATAAGCCTCATAAGTTCTCCAAGAAGGTGATGAGAACTACCTTTCCTATATGCAGATCAGAACATGACAGGGGTTCGCAGCATGTCAGTCCAGAAAAAGTAGGAGCAGGACGTGTATGTACAGAGTCCACGATTATCGGTGGTATAGCTAGCATCCGGCAGTATAATAATTATTTTAGTATTATTTTTAGAGCACCATTTTCTATGGTGTTGTACATTTGAGGGTTGACCTACAATACACAAAATAATAGACCTATAGTTCAGTCATTATAACCTACCCTATAGGGTTAGTTGGCCCTGCCAATAGCACTACTAGAAAGAGAGAATGTCAGTGAATGTCAGTCTGTATGTGGAAGCTGTATTGCTACTTATTTTAGTCTACGTAGCTACACTGATATCGTTTCATGTTCGCATATACAATAATTTATGTACTTTTGGTCTGTTACTAATGGGGCTTCCTTTCTTGTCATTAGGTGCTGTTCGCGAAAGGTTCGGGAGATGTGGTGGCAGGGTATCCCACCTAGCGTGAGAGGGAAAGTCTGGAGTTTGGCCATTGGCAATGAGTTAAATATCACTCACGGTAAGCCTAGAGCCTTTACGTTACCGAGTGAGAGAGAGTACTAATAACAGGACTCAAAGGGTCTTACTGTATGTATACTAACTAGAATAAGACAGGTGTTTAAGGAGGCGTCTCATCTAGACTACCCTTCTTTAAACTGCTCCCGGCAATCTGCTGATCACCACAGCCTCACCTTTAGAAAGCCCTGGCAATCAGCTTGTATAACCAGGGAAAGGTGCAGCCAGACACATATTTTCCCCTAAGGCCCCATGCACATGGACAAATCTGGACCAGTTCATATGACAGCCAGAGATCCAGACTCCCCATATTATAGTAATCTATGATGCAGGGAGTCCGGGTCTCTGAACTGAATTTTAGTGGAAATCCAGGTGATGTACGGTCGGGATTTCTCTGTGCTTATGGAGCCTCAGTTACTCATTGCAGATGCAGTAAAGTATGACAAGTCAGCCATTGTAATTGCACTGCTTGGGTCCTGAGCTGAGCTAATGGGGCACATGGAAAGGCTTTGTTGAGGTAAGTCAACCGTTAGTTATTTTCCCATAGCATATAGCTTAGGATATGCCAACATTTTATGACCAGTCTGACCTCTGCGACACTCACTATGAATGAAGGGGCTGCAGAGCTGGAGTAACGCTGTGCCCCTTCACTGTCTTTCCCAGTACAGCAGTGCTCTAGCTGTCCAGCTGTCAGTGTGGCAGACCTCGGGCACAACTGTGCATGGAAAAACAGTAAAGCGTACACGGAATGACCACTACATATTTTTCATCATAACGAAGAGCAAAAGATACCAGGATACCAGGCTAGAAAACTTCCAGAAGGCTCTATAAGACACGGCTAAATATGCTGAGCGGTCCTCGCTAATTATATGTATTTTACAACCTTGGTAAAGTGATTTATTGCTTCATTTTCTAGAGCTGTACGATATCTGTTTATCCCGGGCAAAGGACCGATGGAAATCCTTGAGCATGGGAGGAGGATCTGATGTTGAAAATGAAGGTATGAACTTACACATCCATACACCAGATGCATCTGCAAGGTCTACATGGCATTTTGGTTTAGTGTGACATGCTAGCACTGGATATGTACATTTCTAATATACTATATAATTCACTTCATCACAATTTTCATGATATCTCTTCACGGTCAGTGAATGAGAACACTTTTGGTTAGGTTAAGTTCTGGCTGGAATCTGTCTCCCATTGTTATTAATGGGCACCATCACCAGGCACTTCTGTTTTCAGGGCGCTAGAGAAATGTCCTTGTCAATCTTGTCATGGATTCTGCCGCCGAACCTGCGGCCCGAGACTCTATGCAGATTATCCCCATTGTTTTGGAGGCTGAACTGGGAAGCACAGAGCCTGAAAGTGGAGAGGAATTAGATCCGGTAGACCGCCTCAAATTCTTCTTCACTTTTCACTGCTTATAATCAAAGGCAGTAACCCAGTACATAGCTAGTCCTGCTCACTGTCTAGACTGCGCAATTGTCTCTACTGCTCAGTTATGCTCTGTGCACTAAAGACATCAGCAGCAGCCACACAAATCTCACTGCTACTTTGCTACAATGTATCAGTGTGGAGTTCAGGCTCTTTAGCATTGTCTAGACCAGGGGTTGGCAACCCCCGGCACGCGTGCCAAGAATGGCACGCATGGCTTATTTCCCTGGCACGGCAGCCCGAGCCCTCACCCAGCAGCTTCGATCGGACCAAACATGGCCGAAATGAAACTGCTATTATTATACTGTGGGGTCTCTTCAGACCCCAAGTATAATAAGCGGAGATTCAGGAGAAGTGATGAAACATAAAAAACAATGATACTCACCTTGTTCCCTGCGCTACGCGGAGGCTGTGCGATTTGCAGGTGCTTCTGACAGCTGACAGGGCCTCAGGGGTCACGTCCGGCGTCATTATGCATAATGACGCGACATGACCCCAGAGACCCAATCAGCGGTTGCTGACGTCAGGGAGAAGCGCCGAAGAGAACAGAGCGGCTGCGGAGCGCAGAAAAAGATGAGTAGCATTGTTTTTTGTTTTTTTTTTTTTTTTTTTTTTTTTTTTTATGTTTGTCACCTCTCTTGGGCCTGCAGGGGCGGACTACCGTGTGCAGGGGCGGACTACCGTGTGCAGGGGCGGACTACCGTGTGCAGGGGCGGACTACCGTGTGCAGGGGCGGACTACCGTGTGCAGGGGCGGACTACCGTGTGCAGGGGCGGACTACCGCTATGGGACATTATTCTGTATAACGGTGTGTTTTCTGCGTTAAGGATGTGTTTTTGCACAGAAAACACAGGTGTTTTGTTTTTTTTTTTTTGTGCAAAAATGCACCATGTGAACGCAGTTTTACATTGAAGTCAAAGTTCCAGTGGCCTAAGACTATATCTGCATCCAGATACATAGTGTGTATTCACCATAAGGATGCCGCCATACGGTGCTCCTGGACACATTTACCACTAATTGGGGGCTGCACATGGACTTTCATTGCTTCTAATCGGAAAGTACAGGAGCGTCCCAGGAAATAGCAGTAAACGCATGTGTCCTAAAGCATCTGGTGGCAGCACTTCTGTGTTATGGTTTGTGGTATATGACTTTAGTTTAGGGGTCGTCAGACTTAGAATTATTGACCGGCACTCCGAGTACCTCATCTTTTGATTTTTTAATTAAAATCGGCACACCCGAACAAAAAAGGTTGCCTACGCCTGGTCTAGACTGTATACATTTGTATCCACTTCTCAGCTGAGAGCAGGACTCGCTATATACAGGGTTACTATCTCTGAAAGTAACCAGGAGTGTTCTCATTCACTGACAGCAAACACATATTGTGAAAATGATGGGGAATAAAAACAAAGTATATTAGGAAGTTGGAGAATGTTTCATTTATACTTTAAATAACCTTTCTGACAAAAACCCTTTTAAAATCACATTTTTAACAGGGTTTTTAAAGGGGCACCTTTTATATAAAAAAAAGCATCTCAATAACAGGTAATTGGGGATTAGGTGAAAGAGACTTTAGCAGCAGTCTCCTAGATTACCAGTTTACATCCCTTGCCTCCCTGACCTGTATCTTGCATACCACATACTCTCCTCCCAGTAGATTTTAGGAGATTATCCTCTTATTCTGCCTTCACAACTGAAACTAGACAACACTTAGGTTTTCACCATTGATGCATGGTCCTACAACCTGAGACATTAAAATTGGACACCCTAGCCCTAACACATCCAAAATCTTCCACCATGTTTGGTGCACATTTTATACTTTGTGGCAAGCTATTGCAACTGGACAGATGTTATGATGTGACTACCTATGCTCAATCGCCTGATTTTTAATTTTTATTTTATTTTAATTCTATTAAATAATTATTATGATTTAAAAAAATGAAAAAAAAATATTTGTGCGTGTCAACACTTTTTGGATCCATGAGTTGGAACTCCCAGAATTTTCTACACTAAAAGGGTTAATGGCACTCCATGTGTCATGTCCATGCAGCCTTTAGTTCCAAGATCTTGGGTCAGTGGGTTGTTTCAACATGGCTTAGACTTAGAGAGTGTTGAAGACAGCTCAGCTGAAAGACAAGAGGTCGGGTTTCCTGGCCGTGCACCAGTGACTCTTTACTGTGAGTGTTCCAGCACATGGATCACCATCAGTGGTATCTTATGATACATCTCAAATGAGAGGTTTTTCACCATTCTGCTTCCATCTCCCTGTATATAGATAATAATGTATATAGATAAAGGCCTCTACAGGACTGTGCAAAACCTCTTTTTTAACAATGCTGTAGTTATAGCTACTACTGGGTTTGGAGTAAGACTGTATCCCCTCAAAACTTAGATAACGTGTGATATGGATTAGAGTTATTACATTGTGTCAGATCTTTATTGATGTCATGTGTATTTCTCTGTAGACTCAGGTTTGTCAGCATCGGACAGAGAAGCCAGCCTGGAGCTAATAAAGTTGGATATCTCCCGGACATTTCCAAATCTTTGTATATTCCAGAAGGTACGATGTGACTGAGTGAAAATATACAGTTGTGCTAAAAAGTTTACATACCCCGGCAGATTTTTTGGCCTTTTTTCAGAGAATATGAATGATAACACAAACTTTTTCTCCACTCATGGTTAGTGGTTGGTTGAAGCCATTTATTGTCAGACTTCTGTGTTTTCTCTTGTTAAATCATAATAACAATCAAAATGACCCTGTTCAAAAGTTCCCATCCCCCAGTTCTTAATACCGTGTATTGCCCCCTCTAACATCAATGACAGCTTGAAGTCTTTTGTGGTAGTTGTGGATGAGGCTCTTTATTTTCTCAGATGGTAAAACTGCCCATTCTTCTTGGCACAAAGTCTCCAGTTCCTGTAAATTCCTGGGCTGTCTTGCATGTGCTGCGCGCTTGAGATCTCCCCAGAGTGGCTCAATGATATTGAGGTCAGGAGACTGAGATGGCCACTCCAGAACCTTCACTTTCTTCTGCTGTAGCCAATGACAGGTCGACTTGGCCTTGTGTTTTGGATCATTGTCATGTTGGAACGTCCAAGTACGTCCCATGCGCAGCTTCCTGGCTGATGAGTGCAAATTTGCCTCCAGTATTTGCTGATAACGTGCCGCATTCATCTTTCCATTCAACTTTGACCAAGTTTCCTGTGCCTTTGAAGCTCACACATTCCCACATCATCAGTGATCCACCTCCATGCTTTACAGAAGGAATGGTGTTCCTTTCATCATAGGCCTTGTTGACACCTCTCCAAATGTAACGTTTATGGTTGTGGCCAAAAAGTTCGATTTTTGTCTCCTCACTCCAAATTACCTTGTTCCAGAAGTTTTGAGGCTTGTCTCTGTGCTGTTTGGCGTATTGAAGGCGAGATTCTTTGTGGCATTTGCACAGTAATGGCTTTCTTCTGGCAACTCCACCATGCAGCCCATTTTTCTCCAAGTGCCTCCTTATTGTGCATCTTGAAACAGCTACACCGATAGTTTTCAGAGAGTCCTGTATTTCAGCTGATGTTATGTGTGGGGTTTTTCTTTGCATCCCGAACAATTTTCCGGGCAGTTGTGGCCGAAATTTTGGTTGGTCTACCTGACCGTGGTTTGGTTTCTGGGCATGTTATCAGGCCAAAATCACCAGGGTATGTCAACTTTTGAACAGGGTCATTTTGATGTTTTTGGTTGTTGTTATGATTTAAAAAGAAAATACAGAAGTTTGACAATAAATGGCTTCAACCAACCACTAACCATGAGGGGAGAAGACTTTTTTGTGTTATCATTCATATTCTCTGAAAAAATGCCAAAAAATCTGCCGGGGTTTGTAAACTTTATAGCACAACTGTATTCTGCTGTCTGGCTACACTAGAATTTTTATATTGTAATTTTGTAATTCCTGGAAAACCCCTTTAAGACTGTTCTCCTGCTTCACGTGACTTGAGCCTTTGCTGTAATTCTGGACCTTTCAGGATATTATGTGTTACTGTGTGGCAGTATGGTGTATTGGTACTTACTGCAGTGGTTCTTTTTCAGGGTGGCCCTTATCACGACATGCTGCACAGTATTCTAGGGGCCTACACTTGCTACAGACCTGATGTTGGTTATGTAAGTATCTCATTTCTATGTGTATGAGCTTTCAGAACACGATGTAACAGCCAAGTGTTCCAGTTTATGTGTGACCAAACATTACCTGCAGGTATAATATGTAATAGTCCAGTGTAGTCTATGGCCGTGGTACTGGCTGTTCTCGGGCTGTGTACTGATAACCTCTTATTCCTCCCCTAGGTGCAGGGCATGTCGTTTATCGCTGCTGTGCTGATCCTGAACCTAGATACTGCGGATGCCTTCATTGCTTTCTCAAACCTCTTAAATAAACCTTGTCAGATGGCGTTCTTCAGAGTAGACCATGGCCTTGTAAGTATTGGAAATCGGTATATAGGATTATGTGATTTTTTTTGAGTGGGATTTCTGAGTAAAAAGCAGAGTAAATTGTGGCAGGACTCCTAGGAGGGACAGTAAGAGTCCTGGTGACCACACACATTGTATTATAGCTCTCCTTGTATCAGTGTGTGTACAGAGAAAGATGTCAATCATTGTTTGGCCGGGGTCATCAGGACTCTTACTGTCTCTACTAGGAGTCTTGTCAAAATTTACTTTGACAATCTATAGCAAGTTTGTACAAGTTTTTGGTGTATAGCATTATTTGTCTTGTAAATACAACACCTTTTACAGTCTGGAGATACCTTTTACCAATTTTATCTTGAGGGTAGTTTACCATACCACTCGCCTGTAGTTTACCATAGCTGTAGCATTATAAGATGGCGGTCAAATGAATGGCCCATAAAATATGTGGATATTCTGGGTCAGCCAGAGCCACTACTTGTTAGCTGGGTACTCTCTACCTTCACGTGTCTATATTTATGAAAAGTGTTTTTGTAGTGTAGTGTAATATTAATGAATAACTTACTTATAGTTTTATTGTGAAGTTATGTGCTCTACTCTGGAGCAATGTCCTCCTCTTTGCTTTACTCAATAGTAAATTGTTTCCCGATTTTAATTTGTTCTATCTTTGCACCTTCTTTGCTTTGCAGATGTTAACTTACTTTGCAGCATTTGAAGTATTTTTTGAAGAAAATTTGCCGAGATTATTTGCCCATTTTAAGAAAAATAATCTGACTCCAGATATCTACCTAATAGACTGGTAAGAGCGGCACATGGTTGTATGTCACCTTGTACATTAGTACTTGTGGTTTCCTGTGAAAGGGAGTTAACAGGATTTACCAGGCTAAAACTATTGAAGACCTATTCTAAGGATTAGGCCCATCAATATCAGATCAGTGGGGGGGGGGGTCTGTTCTTAGCATCTGATACACAGAATGGAGCAGGAAGCATCCAGTTGTATTCTACCATATAAGAGGGGTAGAATATGCGGACAGACCTGCCCCTATGTTCTGTAAGGACCTATGGTTGTCAGCCCCTCTCTATAACTGAGAAAGGAGTGACGTTCCGTTATTAAATGTCTGGCCAGACAAGGCTTCCCCCACCAAAATCAGCTGGGGGTGCTGAATGCTGGACTTACTGTGATCAAGTGATCGCAGCTGCGGTATACACTGGTGGCGATCGCTCTCATGCTTTTTTTTTTAACTTCTGTTTGTACTGTTTTTACCCTTGACTTGTACTATACTGCCATCTAGTGGTCAGAATGAAAACTGCGTAATATTGCTGTTTAAGCTAAAAAAAAAAAAAATTGTGATTATTTTACTTTTGTGCCCCTTTCGCCACCTTGTGGTGAGAGTTGGCAGGAGGCGTGGCCATCACCCCCCATCAGATTTCTGAACATTTGTGCCAAAAATCTAGTATCCATGAAATGGAAAATGTTTGCCTGCTGTGAGCTGACGTACATTTTCCTTTATGGCGCACAGCCAGGCGGAGGGTGCGCATCACTTATGAGGGGCATGCACCTAGTCATAAATGAGACGCACCCTCCGGCAGCAATGGGGTTAACATCAGTCTTCATAAATCTGCCTCATTATTCTTCAGTCACTATGTGCTATATAGGGTGTTTACATCATGCAGCCCTCAGATTTACATGGTACTGTAATGTAATTTGGTTGTTTGTCCCTTAGGATTTTTACCCTATACAGTAAGTCTCTACCACTGGATTTGGCATGCCGGGTGTGGGATGTGTTCTGCCGGGATGGAGAGGAGTTTCTGTTCAGAACTGCCTTGGGAATACTTAGACTTTTTGAAGACATTTTAACTAGGATGGACTTTATTCACATTGCTCAGTTTCTGACCAAGCTCCCAGAGGACTTGACCGCCGACGACTTATTTGCCTCTATCGCAGCAATTCAGATGCAGAGCAGGAATAAGAAGTGGGCTCAGGTACGGCAATGTCTGGTTTCGGATAGATCTGCTATCTACACACAATTCCTGTTTTAACATCAGTTTTGAGTAAGGCTATGTTCACACTACAGTTATTAATGTCTTTACTGTCATCCATCTTAGGATGACAGTAATGGACATTAACTGTAGCAGAGTAATGGATGCAGATGGAGCCCCTCCATATGTCTCGTGTTATCTTTGACTTGAATATAAACAGCATGACAGACGCCATCTTCCTTCATGTTTTTTGCAAGATCTTTACTTCCATCAGAAAAGGAAAAAATTTGATGGAAGATGGCATCCATGATGGGGTTTTTTTGTTACATTGGGGTGAATGCAGACGGACACCAGATGTAGGGTGCTCAGTTTGCATCTGTCTTTTAATGTCCGGTGATGGATGAGAGCAACAGACATTAAACAGTAGTGTGAACCTAGTCTAAAACTTATGTCTTGTTCTCAAATGGTTTGTCCCAACTGGACAGTCTTTTTCCATATGTTGTATGAAAGGTATGTGCAAAACAGAGCAGATGGCTACCACTAAAGATCGGGACAAGGCAGAGGCATAACTTGAAGCCTGGTCCCTAATGCGGTATCTATAACAGGGCCCCAACTACAGTGTGCCATACTGGTGTCGCCTTATTTGGTAGACTGGCTGTTGGCTCGGGCAACAAGATGTGACTGCTACCTCTGTACTCCTTAGGCTAGGTTCACACACACGAACTTGCTGCTGATTTGGATGCAGATACCATTGTGTCTGGAGGCTTATCAGCACTCAAGGCCGCAGCTCTGTTTTGGTTTTCTGCTACGGGATCCACAGGGCTGGAATTTGGAGAGGAATCTGAGGTGGAAGATCGCTTTGAATTCCTCTCCATATTATGTCATGTGAACCTGGCCTATAGCCACACTTCTACTGACATGGAGTCCTGCAGGAAGATGAGCAGCCACACAGACCTTGCCCAGCATGAATAACCCATCTAAGGAAAGCCACCACAGACCTATAACTCTCCTTGGTACCTACTCATGGCTGACACCAGTTGTGTTTTGTTATATTCCAGATCTTGTCAGCTTTACAGAAAGATATCCGAGACACGGAGAACAGGAGCCCTGCTCTGAAACGCTGAATATTAACTCAGGATGGAACTTAAGGATTTTGTTTTCACCCGAGAAAGAGAACATAATTCTACTTCAGGACTATGTGTAACACTGGAATTGGCCTTAAGACATTAAAGCCAGTACTTGCTGAGCAGCGGGACCAGGCTTGGCAAATCTTGTCATGAATCTGTAGGCCAGGCCTCAGCCTGTGCACTAGTATAATAGTGTTTTTTACGGTTTCCATTTTTCATTGCGAAGAACAATACGGGCATCTTAAAGTGCAAGTCCAAGTTAAATGGTAACGTTCTCGCTTTCTGCAGCCACCACTAGAGGGCGCCTACTAGTCATAGATTGGACTCCATAATAATACAGTATGCAGTTAGCTCCTGAGTGCTCCCTAATGGTGACTGCAGGCAGTCAGAATTGTTTGTATTTAACTCCATCTATGCAGGGGATTTGGGACCTATTTAGGTTACAAAACGGGCTGGACATTCACTTTTTTTCAATAGGACCATGGTTTTGAGTCGTCAAAATGGCAGCTGACGAATTCTACTACAGTAAACTAGAAGTGTTCATTATGTAACTAAGCCTAAAAGTGTAATAATGCCCTAAAATAATGGAATTGTCCAGACCGAAAATGTTTGGAGATTCTCCTGAATAAGTTTAGAAGATTGTAGTCTAGAGTCAGCTACAACAACTCCCAGCATGCCCTGAGACAAGTGTTAAGGTTTTCAATACTTCTGCACTTCATTCTCTGGAGAGCAAGGCTTGTATAACTGACTGGTTACCCAAACGAGACTCCTAAATTTACTTTTAGAAAAATCTGATTAATAATGCAAGGAGGGTGCGCAATGAGGGGTGACGGCGGGTAGGATGCGATGAGGGGTGACGGCGGGTAGGATGCGATGCGGGGTGACGGCAGGTAGGATGGGATGAGGGGTGACGGCGGGTAGGATGCTTTTAACCCTCTATAGAAAACCAGTTGGATTGCTGAGTTGTGTGAGACACCCTGGTAGCTAGGAACACACTCCACATAACAACTAACTGGATTTTACATGAGGTCGCCATGCAATGTGTCCTTGGCAACCAGTCTGATCTCGATTGGTCAGGTCTTCCGCTTAGGATTGAGTTAAAGGGGAAGGATTAAAATGCTCTTGATCACATTTAGTATAGTCTGTGATTTCAGACCTCTGGTTTCCAGAAAAGTGCTATGAAGAGAGATCTGGTTCAGGGACTTATTTGCTGACTTTTTACAGCTATAATAATCAGATTGTTCTAACAGTAAATGAGGGTAAAGAGATGTGCTGTGTGGTGTGTTTTTTTTTTTTTTTTTTTTTTAATTTTGGAAAGTTACAGTGGCCCATGCTGATCCTGAACAATTTTAGGCTCGTTGATGTTTTTTATTTTTTTAGCACATCTGTTTAACGGATGCAAAAAACAGATGCAAACGGATGTTCATAGACATCCATGTTCAAAAATATGACAAATGTTTTTGGGTTTTTTTAGGACACAAAATTGTAATATACCTATTTGTACCTTTTGTGTCCATCTGAAAACAATAGAAACTGATCGTGGTTTTTTTTTGGTTTTGTTTTTTTTGGTCTATTAAAACAGCCATCCGTTTACATCAGTTTTTTTGCACCCGTTAAAGGAAGTTTAAAAAAAAACTGAATGGGTATCTTTCCTTAGATCCCAATTGCATCTCTTGTGTCTACAGGTTTGCCAGCATATATTATCTGACCCTATATAAGAACCTATCCAAAACTGTCTAAATACTGTCGTTATGCTAAAGGACGTGTATGAATGGTACGGAATCCATCACGGCTCTGCTGATGGTTCAGACAGATTGTAATGTTGTGTATCTACTGATCATATTGTGTATAAAGATTTATTTATAGTAATGGTACTTTTATTGGGCACTTACCAAAGATGTACACACTTGTCAATGTCAATGGCACTGGTATGGACGGCACTACTGCAAAACTACAAATCACTGGAGTTTTTCTAGCTATTGAGACACCAAACTGTTTGCTTTTTTTTTGTTGTTTTTGCGTTATTTTGTGTTTTGTCTATTTTTGCTGTTATTCTGGTATAGAGTGATGTTCCCCATTTGTGGGATAGAAGTACTGATAAGAGTAACTGGTTTCAATGTGGATTGTTACTTAAAGGGGTGGTCCAGTTCTTTTAAAATTTGTGGCCTGTTTTTGGGGTAAACCATCACTATCAAATCGGTGGCACCCCTGCTGATCAGCTATTTGAAGGGGCTGAAGTGATCGTCTAACAGGTGCATGTGCCAAGAGCCTGACTACGACAACCTAGCTTAAGGATATAGGCCATCAGTTCTTAAAGAATTAGAAAACCCCTTTTAAAGCAGCACTTTACTAGATGGAAGGGAACTGGTACAGCACGTCTACTGGTAAACTGGATAAATCAGGTAATTCATCTTTTTTTTTGTTGTTGTAAACTTGACATACTGGAAATGTGATGTGTAGATGTGGTGATATAGGGCATTATATGAATCAGACATGCAAAGCTACAGATCACATATGGCAGATATCCAGGTAAATTGTCTGTTTGGTGATATACGTTGCCACCATGTCGTTGCTGATTTCGCCTCGCGCCTTTGTCACCCATCTTCTTTGTCACCTGACCAGTATACAGCATGAGTGATCTGTATGAAGGTCCAGAGGCCTATTACTCCAGGCCAGGGATTGGACCTATGGCTAATGCTGGAGCTCTGCGGTTAGATCATTAGTATAAGGTTATGTTCACATTTGCCTCAGAGGTTCCATGCGGAGTTGGAGCCGCAGAGCCTGTTTAAAATCATGGACCAAAAGTGCAGCAAACACAACTTTTCTGTGTGGTGAAGTGACAGCAAAAACCGGGTATAGTCAGTGAGGTCCGTTGTGATCAGTCATTAGATGAATCCATTTTAATGTTTAGCCCGTTCCTCTGTTCCTACGATGGAACAGAAGAACGAATGAAAGCGCCCTAAGCCTGACCATTCAGTGAGAATTTGCCTTGACAATTTTAGTAAATGTTTCCGTTCACCAAGAAATTAAATTTTGAGCACCTTTCTAGCACTGTGTTGTGCTGTACCTCTCTTATTCCTCATGGAAATGTATGAATAAAAGGACACCTAGGTGTTTCGGGACTTGGTAAAGGAGGGGTGTGTCCTGAAGTCTGATTCTGCCATCACTGATTGGACAGTGTGAGACTGTGTAGGGACATTCTTCACCCGATCAGTTACACCCAGTTGTCAATTTAGACATACATTTCTAGGAGGAATAACAGAGGAACAGTACAAATTGGAGTAAAAAAATAAATAAAGCACCAGAATTGTTCTATCATGGGGATTATATGTCTATGCTAAAGATGTCAGGGGAGGTGACGGGTCCTCTATAATTTTCAGGTATTTTTAAGCTGTAGATTCTAAAGGAGAGCACATATTGGGTGTATCTGTATCCCATAAATTAACCCCTTTTGTCCAACCGGAAACAAAATCCCAAAAAAAAGGACTCTTGGGTCAGCACCTTGTGACTGGCGTGACACTTTTGTATGAAGGAACCAACATGTCTGCCTGGTCTGTGCTTTGACTGGTTAAGATAACTTTGGCTCCAGTATTAGTATAGAACACACTTAGCTATATCAGAGGGTCACATATAACCTGTGAAGTTCTCCCACTGTGACTGATCCTCTTTAAGTGCCTCATGTGACACTGGTGCTACGTAGCAAAGGGTTATCTGATCTGTACTTTAAGGATTACAAAAACAAGGCTGCTTTCTTTCATAAATAGCACCACACCTGTCCGCAGGCTGTGTAAGGTATTGCAACTCAGCACCAGTTACTTCTGTTAAACCTAGCTGCAGTACCAGACACAACCATGGACAGTTGTGGCACTGTCCAACTATGATATGACCGGCTCTGCGTCTTAAAGCAAATTTACAATAAAATTGCATTTTAATGCTCAGTCAGAATCCTCCCACGCCTTTAAGATAGTCGATACCTTTTTAGATATTATATTTTTATTTTTTTTTTATTGTAATGGAAGCACTTTAAATATCGTGAGGCTATGTGGTAGTGAGTTTTTGTTTTTTTGTTTTGTTTTTTTTGCATCAACTTCCTGAATGTGACAAAATCTGCATAACCCCAAAGTTTTTATTTTGTAATCTGCAGACTGGTCAAAATTTAGACTGGTGATGTCTCCATTTTTTTTTTTTTTTTACCTTTTTAAAGTCTGATTTCTCTTGGCCAGTTATCACAGGCTTGACATGTCTGGTTCGGGAAAGACTTGCTTTCCCTAAAAAAAAAAAAAAAAAAAAATCCAAGGGTTTTTTTTTTTGTAACCCTTCTGTATGTTCCTCCTGGAAATGCAAGAATTGACCCTGAGCTTACGCCGTCTGATACGGATTGTCCTTGTGTGTAAGCACAAAACCTATTGAAAGTGGAATGGTAACTTCAAGTTGTCGATTTTTACCCTTAAATTTTCAGGAGGGATTTTTAATAAATTTTAATACTCTACCACTATGTGTTCTGACAACGTCTGCTTACCATTCTTGTAAATAAGGCTTTATACACAGGGATAACCTTATATTATCATGTCACATAGACAGGGATGGCCTAATATTACTATGATGTCTCATACTTGGGCAGGGCTTAATATTACTATGATGTCTCTTACACGGGAGTATCTAACATTATAATTGGGTAGAACCTATTTCTGTGGTTCTCTATAAGGGGGTCATGTCTCTTGCTCACCTTCGTGAGGATGGTTCACTGGGCTGGGAGAAGACATATATGCAGCTAAATCCCATATTTCTTGTCATGGGTCCAACTTGGATAGTCATGGCAGGGTATATTTAGTGTAGTATAGAGCACAAGTCCCAATATTGGTGTATAGGGTGATCCCTACATACATTCATATTATCTGCAGGATCATTGATCCCTATGTTTGAAGCTGCTGTCACGTGACCCTATGTATACAGTATACGAGTACACTTCTGTATGCCCATAATGGTTCCAGGATCATACTTTCTCCTCATTTACTCTTCCTCTATCTCCATGCGGGGAGGTCTGTTGTCACTTTTTTGCGGTTTTTAGTTGTGCATTCTAAAGATTGGTTTCTATAAGTCAGTTTTTTTGTATATATTTGGTTTTTTTTGTGTATGTCAGAAAAAAGTTATATTAGCAATGCAATATTCCATTTTGCACAATGTTTAGGGGGGAGTTAAAAGGGCCTAGTGTATAAAAACCCATTAAAAAGTGGCCTTGTTGCCCATAGCGACCAATCGGTGCCCATGATTCCAGATTGGAAAAAGAAAGCTGAAATCTGGTTGATATGGGCTTTGAAGCCACTTTGTGAGGTAGACGAGGCCCAGTGTATAGTTGAACAGGTTGCTTGGTGCACGCAGCTTCTCTGGTTAGTATTATACCAAATCGCTATTTGCGTGTCCTCGCCAATTCAGGGATCATGAAAACGCCATTTGTATATAGACGGTAACACTGGTGAAATTGAGGTGGTATATGGAACGTAGCGGACATATCCAGCTAGTGCGACACTATGGCTTTATCCAATACTAGTGGTCAGATTGTAGATTTGTACATATTAGCTTTTTTTTTTTTTTTTTTTTCTTCTTCTTCTTCAAGCCACTTAAAGGGTTTGTCCATTTTGGAAGCACCAAAGTGTCTGATTTTTGGGGATTCCACTGATCACATGAATAGGGTGGTGATCGCACATGTCAAAGTATCGTGCTTTTCAGTCCCATAGAGTTGGGTGACTAATGTCCGATTCAAGTGGAGACATGGGGACCCCATGCTCATGATCGGGGGCGGGTGCTATTGATCAAATTCATATTTCCTATTGTGTGGATAGGGGAAAAGTGTTTTTGGTGGGGGAACCCTACAAAACTAAGCAGCCTTCTTGCAACCTGGTCATTGTAAAGATGACTCTTCTGTTGGGGAAGCCACTGGGTGTCTGACCATGCTACAGGGAAACCCTTACATGGAGTACCCTCCTCTGTATTGAAGGGGTTTCCACCATAGTAAGGCTGTGTTCACATCTGTTTTGTATTCAGTTTCCATTCTTCTGGCCCATCGTAGAACCAGAAGAGCAGTGTGTCTGACAGACAGCAATAGACCCCATTGCTAATAATGGGGTCCATCAGGTATTTGTTTTTAACATGCATCACCAGACAAAAAAGTGGGATATCTGCTGGACACTGTTTTGGAGCCTCTAGCGCAGATGTGAATGTAGCCTTAGATATGTTATAGGAGATGCAAATCCATGATTGTAAGGCTCTGACTGCCGATCCTTAAAAATAACCAGGCACACGACCAAGTTTATCACAGAATGCAGTCAGATGAGACTCGGAGTGACATCCTAGTGCATTGTGTAATGCATTCATGTCTATGGGGTTTCCGGATCCATTCCGATCCGATAACACGGAGCAGAATAGGACCTGCTCTATAATCGTCCGTATTATCGGATAGGAATGGATCCGGAAACCCCACAGACCTGAATGCATCACAGAATGCACTCTGATATCTCTTAGGGTGTCATCAGACTATATTACATGAAAAACTCTGCCCCAACTCGGATGCACACTCGGTCATGTGCATGGGGTCTTAATGTTTCTCTGCACAGTTCCGCTCTCAGCCGACAATACAACCCAGTTCAAATCCTCATATCTGTGTAAGGGCCCCGAGTTCAGACCCCCACGGACCACGTCACAGCATATCCTAGTGATATGTCATAACATTCTACAATGGGAACATGAACCACTTCCAATTTATGCTTCTGCGTCTGCACTTCTTGGGGAATCCTAAATCCAAAGAAAGATTAAAAATAATTTCGCCCTGAATCGTTGCCTTGTGTGCTGCTTTTAATGCTCAGTTTAGCCCTTTCTATGTTGTCTCGATCTCAGAAATTGATATGCAAAGATAACTAGTAATGCAGCCTTACTTTACCTGTAGAGGTTGTCACTGACCTTTCCACAAGCCTGAATGACTTTTTAGATTATATGGGGAAATATTTCTTAGAGCTGCTGCCATGATCAGCTGTATACACTGACTGCATCCATCTGAACAGGACATGAGGGAGGAGCATTGTAGGACAGGAGGGAGGAGCATTGTAGAACATGAGGGAGGAGCATTGTAGAACAGCTGCACTCAGCCAATCAGCACTGCTGGGCGTGTCCTCAACATTCTAAGTGGCTGGAAAGAGCTGATAGGGCGGTCCTAACAATACTCCTCCCTCTCCTGTCCTTTCCAGTTGGATAGCATACAATCTCGCAAGATTCTTGAATTTATGAATATCAAAACCGTATTTAGTAATATGATATAGCCCGTCTGGAAGTAAAGCTCTGAAATTCTCAAACTGAACCATTTATAAAGCGCTTTATCCTATTTGATCTAAATAGATATGAAAGGTGCAACCTATACACTGCTGAATCCTATACAAAGCAAAAAAAATGACAAGGCCGCTATATCCAATGTAGTTGTATGAAGGTAATAAACCGATGCAAGTACTGTGTGTGTGTAAAATGTACAGATCGCTGTGTAGAATTTGGGGATGGGGGTGTAATAATACTACTGTACTTTTTGAAGTGTAAATAAGGTTTTAGTAAATAAATTTATGTAAAATGAATCTGACTTTGTCGCTGCCTTTATTTCAACTTGAATAACCTTTAGAAGAATGGACTAAAATTTCCATTTAGTCACCATGCAGTCCTGTAACTAGCCTCTAGGCTAGGGGGTAGCACTGAAATGAATTTCTTCTCTGGGGGGGGGGGAATGGGTGTGGTTAGCTTGTCCAGCTAGGATGTGCAAAGGGGCATGGCCATTGGCCCCACCAGAAATCTGCCATAAATGATGCAGGAAATGTATGCCAGATGCAAGCTCCCTCTGTTAATAATGCCAGTCTTTATAAATCTGCCCACTTGTGTGTATATCTTGCCACATCTAATGTTTTTTTTTGTTTTAGTTTAAGACTACGGCTACAAAGTAACTTTGGCCCGCGACTCATGTCGCATGACCAAAGATCGCAGAGTCGCTCTGCAACTCCTTCACCCATGTTATTGAATGAAGTCACATTACGACCCCGTGGGGTACCATTGCTTCTGGTCGCAAAATGTAAACAATGCACCCAACGTTTGACAGTCGCAGCACCCTCAGGTCGCAATGTGACTCCATTCACATGAGTGAAGGAGTCGCAGGGTGACACAGCAGTCTTTGGTCACACGACAGGAGTCGTGGCTAAAGTCACCGTGTGGCCCTAGCCTTTAAGGGTTTCCCCATCTTATATCGCTACCATATACCATCACTTTATGATTGGTGGTGGTCTAACCTATGGGACTCCCAAGCATTCTGCAGCATGGCCTCATTGCACAGCAGGCCCTCTACTCATTTGGTATGTGATTGGCCCCTCCCTATATCTATCTATCTATCTACACACGTGGATAAAATTGTTGGTACCCCTCGTTTAATGAAAGAAGAACCCACAATGGTCACAGAAATAACTTGAATCTGACAAAAGTAATAATATATAAAAATTCTATGAAAATGAACAAATGAAAGTCAGAACCATGGTTCAACAGAATTTTAAAAAAAAGAAAACTCATGAAACAGGCCTGGACAGAAATGATGGTTCCCTTAACTTAATATTTTGTTGCACAACCTTTTGAGGCAATCCCTGCAATCAAACGATTCCTGTAACTGTCAATGAGACTTCTGCACCTCTCAGCAGGTATTTTGGCCACTCCTCATGAGCAAACTGCTCCAGTTGTCTCGGGTTTGAAGGGTGCCTTTTCCAGACGGCATATTTCAGCTCCTTCCAAAGATGATCAGTAGGATTTAGGTCAGGGCTCATAGAAGGCCACTTCAGAATAGTCCATTGTTTCCCTCTTAGCCATTCTTGGGTGTTTTTAGCTTTGTGTTTTGGGTCATTATCCTGTTGCAAGACCCATGATCTGCAACTGAGACCAAGCTTTCTGACCCTGGGCAGCACATTTCTCTCTAGAATCCCTTGATAGTCTTGAGATTTCATTGTACCCTGCCCAGATTCAAGACACCCTGTGCCAGATGCAGCAAAGCAGCCCCAGAACATAACAGAGCCTCCTCCATGTTTCACAGTAGGGACAGTGTTCTTTTCAAGATATGCTTCATTTTTCCATCTGTGAACATAGAGCTGATGTGCCATGCCAAAAATTTAGATTTTTGTCTCATCTGTCCATAGGACATTCTCCCAGAAGCTTTCTGGCTTGTCAACATGTAGTTTGGCAAATTACTTTTGTCAGATTCAAGTTATTTCTGTGACCATTGTGGGTTTTTCTTTCATTAAACGAGGGGTACCAACATTTTTGTCCACGTGTGTATATATCTATATCATGTAGACACGCACATTATATGTGAACCCAGCCTTAGCAGTTGCCTTAGTTCCTAACTACCATCTATCCCGAATCCGCCAACAGTGTGTGTTACTGCCCGCAAAACCGTGTCACCATTCACAAGCAGTTTAAAAACTGTATGTTAGCACAGTTTTTGGCCACATTGCACCCAGCCCGCTATGTGTGTCTGCACCCAAAGTAAAGAGGTTTTCTGGCCCCAAATAGTTTTTTCATATTGATGACCTATATGTGATCTGTTTAGGTACGACACCCAGACCCCACACAGATCATCAGCCAATGGGGCAGCCTCTGCTAGTGGACAGGGAGTGTGCGCAGACGGTTTCTGGGAAATTGCAGCGCCGCTTCTATTACTTGAATAGGAACTGTACGCCACACGCTTCCCGTCCACTAGCAGCTTCTGGCACCCGGAGGCTGCGCCAACAGATGATCTGCGCAGGGTTCAGGTGTTGGATCCTGATCGGTCATCAGTATTTATTTGATCTATCTTGTGGAGAGGTCACCAGTGTGAAAAAACGATTGTGGTACTATATGGCTGTGAAAAATGGAGTCATGTCAATATAGGGTAACTATTAGTAAATCTGGGCCAATGAATCTTTTTTGCTGAAATTTTTGGGACCAAAGCCAGGAGTGGATTCAGTAGGAAGAAGTGTATAATGTGCATATTCAGTGAGAGGTGGTTGCATGTAGTGGGTGCCCCTCAGATACAAGACGTTGGACGTTTTTCACAGCGTTTTGCCCTTCGGTTGTCTGAATGTAGCGCAAGTTTTTACTTTTATATTTCCCATTCTTTTTGAATCCCCTCCTGGCTTTGAGAGAAAAAAAAAAAAGCAAAATCTGCACTAAAAGCACTCAATGGGGGACATTTATCAAGCCTCTTACACCTCTTTTCTTCTAATTCTGCCCCTTTAAAAAAAAAAAAAAAAAAAAAAAAATTACACTGTGTGCACAAGATTTCTTAGGTGTTTGCGCCTAGTTTGAAGACTTTTACTCCAGGCCAGTCACTTTGCTATTTTGTCAGAGAAAGTGGCGTGGTTTATCTATAGTAACATTTTACAACGTATTAATGATGTGCCCCTTTTTTAAAAAGTACAAAAAGGGGGCAACTGCAGTCCAGTACATGGGCAGCATAAAAAGTCCAAAATATCTGACAGCACAGAGGGTATAGGACCCCAGAGTATAATAATTGTTCATGGGTGGTCCACAATGGGGCATAATACTGTGTGAAGGGGCAGCTATGGCGCATAATACTGTGTGAAGAGGCAACTATGTAGCATAATACTATGTGCAGGGGCCACTATGCGTCATAATACTATGTGCAGGGGCCACTATGCATCATAATACTGTGTGCAGGGGCCACTATGCATCATAATACTGTGTGCAGGGGCCACTATGGCGCATAATACTGTGTGGAGGGACCACTATGGGGTGTAATACTATGTGGAGGGCTCACTATGGGGCATAATACTGTGTGCAGGGGCCACTATGGGACATAATACTGTGTGCAGGAGCCACTATGGAGCATAATACTGTGTGCAGGAATGAGGTTTGGGGGGGCATGTCAAATGTTCGCCTTGGGGCCCAGCCATTCCCAGTTACGCCACTGCACAGAGGGTGTATATCTTGTTACAGTACAGCTAGCAGAGATAAGCTATACACCTGAGTGTCCATCACATGACCAGGACAGAGTTGTATATACTATATGATGGCAAGCAGAGATCTAGAAACTGTGAGGACTGTACACTGGAAAACTATATAAAAAAAAACAACCCATGAATGTTATATCAAAAATCGAAATAAGCCTTCTAGGAAAGCCTCAATGGAAGGCAGAGATCGGAGCAAGATGCTGACTAAATAAGCGACCTGCTTGATCTTGCTGCAGATTCCACGGCTGACTGAATCGGAGCCCGCGACTCAAGACATCCTACTAATAGGGCCATTCATCTGAACCTAACCAGTGGCGGAAAGCCAATCCTCTGCTTCAGTATTCCGCTGCAGAGAGCAGGGGGGTGGAAAATAATGAGGGTCTGAGGCCGATGTCCGCCTCAAATTCTTCTTCATTTTCCGCTGTGTGAACGAAGCCTTAAATGAGGTGCCCCATTATAGACACTTATCCCCTATTTCAGGACAGGGGATAAGTGTGCGATAACTGGAGTCCTGATCACTGCGTACCCCATTGATTAGGAGGACAGGGGTCCATTCACTTCTATGGGGTTGTGAGCCCTGTAAGAGATTACAGTCCTGACAGCCCTATAGAAGTGAATGGCGTACTGACCTGCCCTGGTCCTGGCTGACAATCACTCATGCAAATCTATCTATATGACTATAAGTGTGTGTGTGTGTTTTGCTTCTAAATTTCTGTATACCCTTTTTGAAAAATTAAATAAAAAATTTATATGGAAAAAAATCACTGCATGAATATGGCCTAGGGTACATTAAAAAACTATTTAGGGCTACTGATTTATTTTAACAGCTGCAGTCCACAAGATTGGATAGAGCTCAATGGGGATTATTTATCATCTGCCCCTTTCTTAGCCTTATTTTTGCTTTGTTTTATAATAATGTCCGCCTATTTTAGGCTACCCATGTAGTGGACTACATTTGCTCCTTTTTTTCTTTTGTCTCTTTTTAAAATGGCGCAAGTCATAAATGCAGCGTGAAAAGGATCTCCATTTAAACCACACACCCTTTCCCCGTCAAAAAGCAAAAGTGGCGAGGGCAACATAGCATCTAGAAAAAAAAGGCGTAAATGCTTCACAAATAAAACACAGGGGAGAAAAAGCCCACAAAAAGGTGCAATCTACACCAAAAAAAGGGCGCAAGTAGTTTAATAAATGTGGTTGTGGTTATGACTAGTTTGAGCTAAAATTTTTCCAACTTGCTAGACCCATGGGAATGCCATCAATGTGCAAAAAATTCTCAAAGTAAGCCAACTAATAAGTTATATAACCTTAGACTATACAGGCTAAGGCCCCACAGAGGGAAAACACTACGGGTAAAAACACTGTGAAATCGCCTTGCTTTTGTTCCCACGCGTTTTTCTTCCCCTATTAAATCTACAGGGAAAATGCATGTCATTTTTTTTTTCACCACAATGTGTGAAATCTCATTCACTTTGCTGTCACTGTAATGTTTCCACACTGCGGGGCCTAAGTCTAAGGCTGGGTTTACACAGCGTTTTTTGCTGAAGAACTGCGTGCGTTTTTTAATTGTAGTAATGACTTATTACATATCTCTATGCTAATGGACATTAAAGGGGTGGAGTTGCACTTATCTTAATTCATCCGGTGGACTCTTCATGATGGACTTGGGGGTTCCAGCCCCTGGGTCACGTGATCGGAACCAGCCCACTATACTATAGTCAGCCAATCGCCATAACACGGGTAAGTTACCTCTGAGATCGGGAGAGGAGGGAGGGGGCGGAGCAGGTCAGGGGTCAGGGGCTGGTTCCGATCATGTGACCCAGGTGTCAGAAACAGGCTGGAACCCCCAGGTCCATTGTAAAGAATCCGCCAGATGAATTAAGGTCAATTTAACTCCCCAAACAACCCTTTTAACCACTTCAGTACCAAGCTATTTTCCCTGGTTCAGGAACAGGCACATTTTTGGTTTTTTTCGTACAAAAAGGAGGGGAAATGTCTTTACAAACAGCCCCGATTACAGGAGAAATACAGTCTCCTATACTGTACTCCTCTAGGACCCAGCAGCTCCCGGAGTTGCCGGGCCCCTAGTGCCTCATGGCTCCCATAGCTGTGCTTATTGAGTGCTGTGTACATAGTGACCACGAAGGCATGGGCGGTTAAAAACTGTCCCTGCCTTCCCTATGGGATGTCCAGCTGCAGTAATAGCCAGCATCCCGCATTGTTCGGATGCATTGTTCATGTGCGCATACAAAACACCATAGACCCCAACCTCATAGTTAAAATTAATCAGTAGTGTTACAGATAGTCACAGGGTAGCCCTGGCTGAAAACGGTCCCATCAGAACACAGGACCAGGAAAAAGTGACTAACAAGGTATGAAAAACTCTGATATTAATGAGTCTGAATAAAGACATGGACTAGGCTCTGTTCACACTGGGGCAGATTTATTAATAGTGTCTAAAGGGAGTATGTTCCATAACAAAAAGTCATCACTTATACATAAGATAGGTTATAAATGTATAGTTGATGCAGAATCCAAACACTAGGACCCCCATCAATCACCTGGGTTTCCTAAGCTCCGATGTCCTCCATTCACTTCTATGGGACTGATGGGGTCAGCTAAGTCAGTCCTATAGAAGTGAATGGAGGGGTGATCATGCATGTACACGACTGCTTCATTCACACACGGGATTCGGCCAGGCTGCCAGCGATCATACATATACCCTGTGTACAGATGATAAATGTTTGTTACAGAAAAGCCCTATAATTGTAAACAGTTTAAGGCTACGGCCCCACGTTGCGGAAACACAGCTTTTTTGTTGCAGATTTTGCTGCAGTTTTTTGAGCCAAAGCCCGGAGTGGATTAAGCAGAAGATATATGTATAAGAGCTTCCTATATATTCCATATTCCTTTTGTAGCAATGTGGGAGGTCTTAACCTAAAAACGCAGCATGTCAGTTTTACCTTTGGAAACAATCGCGTTTTCTCTATAGATTTAATAAGAGAAGAGAAACCGCAGATAAAAAACTAAATGAAAAATGTTGTGAAAAAAAAAAAAACATTATTAGTTTCTGCAGCGTTTTTTAGTTGTGTTCTGCAACGTGGGGGCCTTAGCCTTCAGGGGTTGTCCAGGCTAAAAATAGTGATGAACTATCCTAAAGACAGGTCACTAATATCAGATCTGTGGGGGTCTGACCAGGGCTGTGGCATCAGAGTCAGAATCAATTTTGGAGTTGAAAAATAGTTACTCTGGCTTCAAAATAAAATGATTATTTTGAATTATATTCTAGAATTATTAATATTGTATAATAATCAGAGGTATAATTTGTTACATATTCACGTTCATAGGAATCAATCAGTGTTTAATAAATTTATAAATAAATTTACAGCTTCTGACTGACCATGGCAGACATATATAAAGGGGTCAGAGTCAGGCTGTGGAAAAATTGAGAATTCAGAGTTGGTGGTTTGGCCTACAGACTCCACAGCCCTGGGTCTGACACCCGGCACCCCCATCAATCTGCTGTTCTCAGCAGCTGATACACAGAGAATGGAGCAGGAAGCAGACAGCGCTGTTCTCTGTGCGATGGCTAAGCCAAGTCACTGCAGCTTAGGTCCTAGTCAAATGATTGAGAGCTGATCTGCAATATCTGGTCTAGACACTACACTAAGAACGGAGCTGTCTGCTTCCTGCTCCATTCTCTGCGTAGAAGCTTCTGAGAACTGCTGATCAGTGGGTGTGCTGGGTGTCAGACCCCCACTAATCTGACCTATCCTTAGGATACGTCATCAATAATTTTAGCCCATGATGATGAGACAGGCAAAAGCTACAAGTTTTTCAAACTTATGCCACATCTTAGTTTGCTTACTTTAAACATGTAATTTGTGCCAAAATTGGACACATGTATAAATTTGGTGCATTTTAGGTCTTCACTTAGCGACATCCCTTTTTGTTAGGTGCAAAAAGTATCCCAGACAGGTGACAGATACGGTACACAGCATGTATGCCAAATTTCTGGCACAATTGCAATAGCTAGGCTATGTTCAGACAACTGTGGATACAAAATAGCCTTGAAAAATAGATGCCACGTTTTTCATAGCCGTTCTGCATCCGTTGCGTAGCCATTTTCACTTAACCCTTATAGACTGGAGTCTATTCAGGGATACGTGGAAATGGACTAAATAGGACATCTTATATTTTGACGGTCTATCAAAACAGACCATCAAATAAAAGGACATGTGACAAGACTCACTGATATGACTGTGTTTTTAAGAACGTCTGTCACACCGCTGTTTTTGATGGTCATGTGAATAACGCATCTGCCCGCTGTGTTTCCATCACTTCTTATAGGTCTGCAACATTTCCTGACACATTCCTCACTGTAAAAATTGATATACAATGTAGTATACTTTTTTCCCCCATGGATAGAAAAGTACAGCAGACTGTCAACACAGAAGACCACCATTTTTTTAATAAATGAAGTAGGCAATGTATGTCATTCCAACAAGTGCCAAAGGGACATGTTTGGCCTTCATCAGGTGGTGGAGCCCTAAGAATACGTTCAAAGTAAACACTAGTATACACAGTGTGCCCAGAGTCTTAATGGCCATCTACAATGTAGTATACAGAACTTATGATATAACCATGTGACCAGGAAACTCGAATCTCAATTTATTGTATTCATTTTTCATGAAGCAGAGGTCACATCTTCACATGAGAAACCACCGTATGTTCCAGAGCCTTCAACCGTCCATAATCACCTTTGCCTCATTGATTTTCATCATCAACCCTTTACTGGACAAAGTTAGCTCTGCATGACGACGCTTCAGATTCTCCAGGGTCTGCCTGAGCTCTTCAGTGGCATCTACCTTGTCCTCAAAGTCCCTGAGAAGTACCTTGTTACCGAGCAAGCCACATTTTTGCTTGAGTTTCAGGTTGTCCATTCTCAAACTATCTCTGGCCTGCTTGGTCCTAGTCAAAATGTCCCTTTTGTTGGCCACCAAGGCCTCAACCTCAAAGAGTTTCTCTTTTTGTTCTTGATTCTCAGCTTGGACAAACTGGAGCTTCTCCTTCACGTGAGTGAGCACTTGCACTGTATTAGTAATTTTCTTCCTGAGCTTCAGCAGCTCCTCGTTTCTTTCTTCGATTTTCTCGTTGTAGGTCTGGTTTTCAATTTTCAGTTGCTCAAAATCGATAAGATGCAAACCTTCGGCCAGCTCCTCCTTGGAACGGAGGGTAGATTCGTGGCGGTGTATCTGATTTTTCAGCTTGATGTTCTCCAGGCGAACTTGAATGACTTCTTTCTCCTTACGCTCTTCCCTGGATTGTAACAAGTCTAATTCTTGGATGAGGGAGGAGGCCATGTTTTTCCCAGCTCCTCGTTTACTGAGGCTACACAAGGCAATCTTCTTCTTCTGTTCTTGGAAATCCACCCACTCCTTGTCCACCTTACTTACAATATCCTGACACTGGGCCCTGAGCTCCTCTACCTGCTGCTGGTGTAAAGAAGCTTCTTCCTTGTACTTCCTCCTCATCTCCTCCAGGGTGGTCAGATACTTAAGGTAGCGTTGCTCCTGATCGGCTGTGTGTTTTGATGTCTCAGGGCTCTCTTCTCCTTTCTTTTTGCGGAAATACTCGTAGAGCTTGTGTTGGAGCTGAGAATTGTGCTGCTGGATTTTATCCCGCTGCTGGACTAGGGTGTGGTACTGCTGGAGAAGTTCTTCTCGAATTTGCTCATTATCATGATCAACCTCCTCCTGCAGGTCTTGGTTCTGCTCAGCTTCCTCTTGACCTTCTTCCTGTTCTCCTAGAGGCTGAGTCACTTCCTTGGGCTCCTGGTCCATCTCATCGGTGGTCTCCAGCTCATCGTCTTTTGGAATCACTGCATATTCTTCTGTTTCATGATGGGGTTCTGTTGGGTCATCACTTGAGCCCCCCAATTCTTCCTCTAGGTGCACAGAAGAGTCATTCTCTGTTATAGTAATCTTGCCATCTTCTTCCATGGCACTGGTTGGCTCAATGCCCTCTATATGCCCAGCGCTAGGATCTCCGACAGTTTCTTGACCCATCAAAGCTTCAAATTCTCTGGTGCCCTCCTGGTTACCACTTGGGTCTCTGGTGCCCTCCTGGTTACCACTTGGGTCTCTGGTGCCCTTCTGACTGCCACTTGACTCTTTGATATCCTCCTGGCTAGCACCCTGCTCTCTGGTGCCCTCCTGGCTGCCACTTGGCTCTCTGGTGCCCTCCTGGCTGGTGTCTGGCTCTCTGGCGCCCTCCTGGCTGGCGTCTGGCTCTCTGGCGCCCTCCTGGCTGGCGTCTGGCTCTCTGGCGCCCTCCTGGCTGGCGTCTGGCTCTCTGGCGCCCTCCTGGCTGGCGTCTGGCTCTCTGGCGCCCTCCTGGCTGGTGTCTGGCTCTCTGGCGCCCTCCTGGCTGGTGTCGGCCTCTGGGCCCTCCTGGCTGGCACTTGGCTCTCTGGCGCCCTCCTGGCTGGTGTCTGGCTTCCTGGCACCCTCTTGACTAGTGGCAGGCTCTCTAATATGTTCTGTTTCGCCTCCCTCCGCCACCGACTCACCGCTCTCCCTGACATCTCCCATGTTGGCAGGCTCTCTGATCCCCTCGGTAGAGGTAGAGGTAGGCTGTAGAGCTCTAGCCGTGTATATTCACTTGTGTATTTACCTCTCTCTAGGTTTCCATGGAGACGTTTTAGGAAAGGCGGAGCCTCGCCACAGCGCTCTCTTTACTACCAAGCGTTCATAGGCTGAAGGTCAGTGACGTCACGAAAGAGAAATCCATCGTCCAATCCCCGCAGAGCTGTGAGACTCCAGCCTATTAGAGACCAGCACTTTCCAAGCGCATGCGCAGAGCGGTAAGAGCAGCGGTGGGCAGTACCTTAGCGGTTGGACGCAACAACAGCTCGGCGGCCAAGATGGCGGACCTGGGCAAGAAGTACTGCGTCTACTGCCTGGCCGATGTGACAAGCCTGCGTATGCGCTGCACCGAATGCCAAGACATCGAACTGTGCACCGAGTGTTTCTCGGCGGGGGCAGAGATTGGCAATCACCGGCGGTGGCATGGATACCAGCTGGTGGACGGCGGGCGCTTCACTCTATGGGGGCCTGAGGCGGAGGGAGGCTGGACGAGCAGGGAAGAGCAGCTGCTGCTCGATGCTATCGAACAGTTCGGCTTTGGAAACTGGGTAAGTTGTGTATGTGTGCAGTGCAGCCTGTAGGGGTTGCTGGGTGGGCAAATACACTACAATTCCCAGCATTTCCTGATATCAATCATTACAGGAACAGCTGGAGATGTCAGTGACCTATGTATTGTCTTGTGTCGAGCTTCTTACATTACTTACTTTTTTTTTGGGGGGGGGGGGGGGGGGGTTTGCACTTTTTTTTTGATTCTTTAGATCTTTTACATTTTATTTGTATTTAACTTTTTTTTAATCGAATTTTATTTCATAATTTATTTTTGTATTTACACTTTCATAAAGTGTCCTGGGTTCTGGGCATCAGAACCCCCACTCCCGATCATATTCCAGGATCAGTATAAAACTTGCACTAAGGGCCGGACAACCCCTTTAAAGATAAGATCAATGGAGGATGATCAAATCAATGAGGATCCAACACCCTGTACCTCCACCGATCAGCTGTTTTCTTTACAGTGTAAGCAGATGGTTCTGTACGCTCTGCTGTGGCTCTAGTGCCGGGCCACTACACGTTGTATGGAGCCTCCTGCATCCAGCTTCATACACTGTGTGGGAAAACAGCTGATCAGTGGGGCTGCAGAGTGTTGGGCCCCCTCTATATTAAGATAAGATAATCCTTGGTGTATAGCACCATGGAATTAATGGTGCTATATAAATAAACAATAATAATAATAGTCCCACCATGGGGAAATTCAGTTTGTTACAGCAGCAAAGATAATACAAACACAAAAAACAATATATACAGAAGCTCCAAGGTAGAGGCATTAGGCTGTGTTCACACAGAGTTTTCTGGCAGCGGATTTTGATGCGGAATCTGACTCAAAATCCGCCTGAAAAACTCCTCCCATTCATTTCAATGGGAGTCAGTAGCGTTTTTTTTTTTCCTCTAGCGGCTTTTTTTCCACTAGAGGGGAAAAAAAAAGCAACATGACCTATCTTGCCGCGGATTCTGCCCGCGGTTCGAAACACGCTCCTGATTAGGCCCATTCATCCGGGCTTAATCAGGAGCGGTTAGCTGCGACAGAATGCTGATGCACTGTATCGGCATCCCGTCGCGGCCAACCGCGGCAAAAACTCCGGGGGCGGAAAATTTTTTGCCGTGTGAAAACGCCCTTACAGTGACAATGGGTACAGGTAAAAAAAAAAAAAGTAGCAGAGGGATGTCACGAATTAGAGATGGTACCCTCAGCAATGAGACATCACCCATCCTATGAATAGAGAAGTCATGATTGTGGGCCAATCTCTCTAAGGTAGAGGACAGATGCTGCAGAAATTTAGTGTTTTTGGCCATTGTGGGAACCCGGCAAAATAAAAAGTCCCAGAAAAGTGATTGAGATCTCAGTCGCACTTTGCAGGAAAAAAAAAAACCCAGTCTTCATTTTGTCTATGAAAATGCAGCAATTTCTCCATAGACTTATATGGTTGGGGTTGGGGCAAAAAAATGAGAAATAAAGTGAAAAATGCAAGTGTGTTCCGCTTTTTTTTTTTTTTTTTTTTTTTTACCACAAGGTTTTTTTTTTAGCTGCGTTTATATTGATTACCTGTCCTTAGGGTAGGTCATCAGTATCTGATCAGTGGGGGACCTACACCCAGTGCAACTACACTAAGCGCATTGGCTGTGTGCCAAGCCCGCAGTCGTAGGGGGGGACACAGCTTGGGCAGCTGGTCCCTCGAGGTGGGTAAGTAGCTTCAAGGGCTGACTCGAAGGAACCGCCAAGAACCAGGAGGTCTGGCCTGCAACGAACCAGTTTGAGGATCCAGCAGTGGTCACAGTGTCCAGCCGGCAACATAGTTTGGTTGAGGTCCCGCAATTTGTGTTAGGCTCCCCAAGAAATATTTCTTTCTACCTATGAATAAACTTGGTGGTGTGTGCGCCAAAACTTGTGTCCTGATTGATTCATTATTGGGTGTATTGCAGGAAGGATGGAATATGCACTCCTTAAAGCGTGGCTAAGCTTTCAGACGACGTTTGATTTTCTGGCAGTATTTGTATCTTTAATAAATTTTGTAATACACTGTGTTCCAAATTATTATGCAAATAATATTTTCTCATATTTTCCAAAATTACCTATATGAATTGCAGTCATTGTAATTTTCCAGTCATCAACTATTCGAGTATAATTGAAAGGTTTTTGAACAAACTGCCTATAACAGTATATTTAAAAAAAAAAAAAATCAACACTCGAAATGCATGTTTTGAATTATTATGCACAGCAGAATTTGCAACCTTTTCATTTTTATTAAGAACAAAAAAATGGTCATTGTAAAATTATAAGCATTAGCAGGTTATTACAAACTGAAATCAAACAGTTTTCAAGCCAAAACTTTATTCGAGGTGATGTTACATTTGCACATAGGACCCCTTGTTCGAAAGAAGCTTCTGAAATCTCTCGTCCATTGAATTTGTCAGTGTTTGGATGGTTTCTGCTTCAATTGTTTTGCATGAGGACAGAATACCCTCCCAGAGCTGTTGCTTAGATGTGAACTGCCTCCCGCCATCATAGACACTCCTTTTGATGATGCTCCAGAGGTTCTCAATGGGGTTGAGGTCAGGGGAGCATGGGGGCCACACCATAAGTTTGTCCCCTTTTATGCCCATAGCAGCCAGAGATGCAGATGTGTTATTTGCAGCATGAGACGGTGCATTATCATGCATGAAAATGATCTTTCTGCGGAATGCATGGTTCTTCTTCTTGAACCATGGCAGGAAGTGCTGTTTGAGAAACTCCACATACATTATGGAGTTCATCTTTACCCCTTCAGGGATCCTAAAGGGGCCGACAATCTCTCTCCCCATGATTCCAGCCCAAAACATTACTCCACCTCCTCCTTGTTGGCGCTGTAGCCATGTTTGCATGGGGTGTCCATCAACAAGCCATCCTCCACTCCATCCATCTGGACCATCAAGTGTTGCACGGCACTCATCGGTGAACAAAACATTTTTGAAGTCAGTCTTCATGTATTGTTTGGCCCACTGGAGCCATTTCTGCTTGTGTGCAGTGGATAGAGGAGGTCGACAGGATGGCTTACGCACAGCTGCAAACCTCTGAAGGACCCTGCATCTTGTTGTTCGGGGGACGTTGGAGGCACCAGCAGCTTCAAAAACTTGTCTGCTGCTATGACAAGGCATTTTTGAAGCTGCTCTTTTAACCTGACGTAATTGCCTGTTGGAAAGAGTCCTCAATTTTCCCTTATCAGCACGCACACGTGTGTGCTGTGAATCAGCTACATACTTCTTGATTGTGCGATGATCACGATGAAGTGTCTTGGCAATGTTGATTGTAGTCATACCTTGACCTAAACACTCCACAATTTGTTGCTTCTCAGCAGCCGACACATCCTTTTTCTTTCCCATTTTGGCTGAAAATGTAGGCTGCTTAATAATGTGGGACAGCCTTCTTAAGTAGTCTTGCCTTTAATTGGACACACCTGCCAAACTAATTAGCACAGGTGTCTGCAATTTCTTTCAGTGATATAGAGGCCTGACACATATCACCATCAATGAGTTTAACTGACAAACAAAAAAAATTCTTACCTTATCACTCCTAAACACTTTTTGCATAATAATTTGGAACACAGTGTATACTTTAACAAATTTTGTCTCCTTTCTGTGAAATCCTCCATTTTTTTTTTTTATCACTCTTTCCCTTGCTTCTCTATTGAGAGATTTCCATGCTTCTCATTGTGTATGGAGTATGGGCTGTGCAGTGTGAAGAAAAAATGACGGTGGGGAATGGTCACTTAAATGGATATATCTCAGGCACTATAAAAGGTTGAAACTTTCCTTTGGTGTGATATGAAATTCTCTGGTTGCAGATACAGTTCTACCTTTTGACTTCCAGAGATATCACTGGTTGAAAACAAAGTTGGGATTGGGATATGTATAGCTACAGCTGCATATAAGTAATGGAAAGAGAATCTCCCCTTTCATATGACACCAGAAGCAAGTTTCTATGTTTTTTAATGCCTGAGATATAGCAGTTTGCAGTGACCCATTCCACACAGCAACGTACTCCATACACAGAGAGAAGCAGGGACAGCTCTCAATAGAGAAGCAAGGGACTGAGTGAAAAATGAAAGAATATTACAGAGGGCGACTGTTGCTATTCCCCAAAATGGTTGCTAGAGGTTGTGGTAGAACGGTGTGTTTGGGTGGGGTCTGAGGAGAGAGAAGCTAGGTGTCGTCGGCAGGAGGGAGATGTGTGCTGGGAACAAAAGCTTTGAGGGAGCTGACAGGATGATGTGATCAGGTGGTGTCTTAGGGGTATAAAAGGTGACAACAAGGGGTGGGGGTAGTTGAGTGCTCTTCGCTTAGCTCTCACCACAGCGCCGTACATTGTATAGTGACTGTGCTTGCTATTGCAGCTCAGCACATTTCACTTGAAGGGGACTGAGCTGCAGACAAACCAAATGAACATGACTTTACTGGGCAGTGGAGTGTAAGCAGCGCTCACCTCAAGCAGCTGATCTGTGTGGGAAGGGTGTCAGACCCCCTAAGGATAGGTCATCTACAGTCAACACCTAGAAAACCCATTTAACCACACCGGCAGGGGGCTGCCTCTAGAGAGCTTGTCTTCAGAAGTGGCTACCATTCTGGTATTATCGCCTCAATAGATAGCTTATAACACTACATCTCTGTAGGGAAAATGTCTGACTGCTCGCATCTTCACCTATTTGTTGGGAGTGGGATCTATGGCCGTATGTGGTGGCAGCTTACCTCCATGGAGAGGAGACTATGGACAATAATATTGGACACCAGCACAGTCTCTAGTGGTCATTTCAGACCCCTTTGTAGTTAAGTTAAGTAGTCCTCCATTACTGATGATAGCTGTTCAGCCCCTGATGTAGTATGAGATGTGATCGGCCAATTATAGGGGCGCTGTAGGCTGGGTGTGAGCTGCATCATCTCTCATTCATTATACATTAGAGAGAACACAGATGGGGACAGTAATGGTCACAGCAGAATAGAGGATGTCCCTGCCTGCTGTCCAGGATGATGGAGCGTGTGGATTAGTTATAGGCGTTTCAGTAACTCCATTACCTTACGTGGCAAAATATATATTATACTTGCTCAGGATTGGGGAGGGGGGATAATACTCGAGATCACTGACACTATTATATGGTAGCACCAGTGATTTCTGTGGCACTGCATCACACATTAAAATATATCTCCATAGTATGGTATAAGATGAATGTTGTGCTATAGAAGGTGATGGGAAGGGAAAATCCATTTGTGACAGTGCACAAATTAAAGTGGCTGTCCCCTTTTAGAGAGCTTACTTTTCTCATTACCTCCAGACACTGGGGCAGATTAAGACCGGGGTTATCGTACGCCCATCTTAATAAATGGATTCGGCATAGATTCCCGTTAGAATTGGCGTAAGTTTATAATGAACCTGTGAGGCCGAGACGTTCAGTGCAGTGACGTGGACTATGGGTTTACTTTATCGACCCTTTGAGGAGAGCAGGCAGTGAGGTGGCACACAGCTCGTCCTTTTGTTTCACTTCTGATTTAGCTTTTTTGGATGGAGCCACCTGCACTGGAGCCGCTCTCTGTCACTCTGGTAGTTTGCCATCTTGAATAGACTCTTCCATTCAGGAGGTCTGTATTGAGAAGACAGAGGCTAGACACATAAGTGGTATAGCTGTGGGTGGTGAGACTGAGGGCTGCTGACATGATCCAAGCCATTCCTCCTCTTCTTATTGACTTCAGTGAGGACGCCCTCCTATGTTTAACCATTAAGGAGGTTGCTGACTTTATTCATCAGGCCATTTGCACCATTTTACTAGGACCGGCTGTAGGAAGACTCTCTAAAAGTGAGCAGAGGTCTTCAGTTACCGGTAGATCCAAGCTTTAGGCATGAGCCATTCTGTTTTTCTTTTCCGCCATAGAATGGAAAAATGGAATTGACAATGAAGCGTGCTGGACCACATTGACTTATGATGGGAGTTGGTTCAATTCTATCATGGAGGCCGATTACTGGGAAAAAATAGTGCAATATGCTGCACAAATTATTTTTTATTTTCTTATGGACTTCCCAAAGCAGATGTGGGCAGTAATGTTAAAAGTAACAGGCACTTCATATCCCTCATAAGTTTATTTTCATCCCCCCCATATACTGAGTCAATCCCCCCCATATATTGTGCTTAGCTCTGCTTGAAAAATAAGTCCCTGCAACATGTGTTCAGCCTCTATTCTCCTATCCCCTGGTCTCCTCTTGTCTCCTGTCCTATGCCAGTATTGACAGGGGGCTTCCTACTTGCGGCACCATTATGGTGGCTTCTCTGTGCAGGAAGGAGCACAGGAATGAGGCGTCCGTCATATTAGTAGTAAGAGCCAACGTTAATTGGCTCTTGCTCCCAGGCAGGTGGGCAGGATATGACCTGATTGGTGCGGGGAGGCGCAACCTCTTCTGGTATGCTCTAGATCTAGTTGGTGGTGTCACCTCCTGTGACTGTTAGGTTGACACCTGCTGCATCCACGTCAAAACAGGCAGGTTAGGGTTTTATATAGGAAAGGCATAGTTGGCCTCTAATTCAACAATGCAACACCCGAAAATACTGAGGTTTCGGGTGTGTTAGATGAAATGGGCTGGAGATCAGAGCCTGCCACACCACACAGCTAACACTCCCGTAGCCGAGGTAGCTCCACCTACTGGATCCACGTCACAACTGATTTAGACCACTCTGTTCTAGACTCAACCATGAGCACATTGGCGTCTGCCTAACAGCAGGGCGGGCATTGTAAACTCTGCATATATGCAGCACTACAGTTCTGATGTGGGCTCTGATATAGGGTTATGTGACCTGCCTCGTTCATCAGCAACCATATTGGGACTATATAAAGTGCTGCATATCTGTGAGTGGCTTGCAACCCACACTTTGGGACACAGTGCTGTACAGAACTTGATCTTCTCCTACATAATGAGTTCCACCTTCTATTATGCAAGGTTGAGGACTTTAGGTTATTGACCTTATCAGATTGATGGAAATCCAACTCCTGGCATTCCCACAAATCTGCTGCACAGACCATGGTGCTCGGGCTGAGCTGGACAAAGACCATGTGAATGCTTGCACAAGCGCTGCTGTCCCTTCAAATAAAAGAAGGTCAATGTTAACAGAAATTAGACCCTCTTTGATCTAATATTGAATACCTATTTTAAGGTCATCTTATAGAAGTCTCTGTAAACCCTTTATAGTGGACCTTAAAGGGAGCCTGTCAGCAGTAAACGTAATCCCAGTACCTTGTTGAGTTTCCAAATATGCCTGTGTTATTCAGCTTTGGAGCCCCATTTTGCATGTAAATCACTGCTGTACTCATGTGCAAGTGAGTCGCTTTTGCCCAGGAATCTAGAGCTGAGAGCAAAGACCAGGCAAGCAAAGGCATGCCCCCAAAGCACTTATCCCCTCACTTAATAATGACAGACTCCATTTAAGTTAGAGCCCAAAAATCTTCATTGTGTAAACTGTCTTGGCTGGAAACTGAAGTCTCATTCCATCAAGTTATATGGGTCATCTTCCGTATGCAGTATGGACTTTTTGGTTATGCATGATGTATGTCTTAGTTCAGGACACTGATCTACATTATAGGACTTTGCTAATGTACCTTTGTCTTTGCGCAGGAGGATATGGCTGCCCATGTGGGTGCATCCCGGACTCCACAGGAAGTGATGGAACACTACGTCAGCATGTACATTCATGGAAACCTTGGCAAGGCGTGCATACCGGATAATATTCCCAATCGAGTAACTGACCATACCTGCCCTACAGGTGGTCCCCTGTCTCCCAGCCTGACCACTCCATTACCTCCCTTAGACATCACTGTGCAGGAGCAGCAGCAGTTGGGGTACATGCCTCTTCGAGATGACTACGAGATCGAATACGATCAGGATGCTGAAACTCTCATCAGCGGCCTCTCTGTCAACTACGACGATGACGACGTTGAAGTAGAACTTAAAGAATCGTGCGTGGACATGTACGTCCGGAAACTGAAAGAGCGGCAAAGGAGGAAGAACATAGCCCGGGATTATAACCTGGTACCTGCATTTTTGGGAAAAGATAAAAAGGATAAAGAGAAGCCTGCCAAAAGGAAAATCTCGAAAGAGGAGAAGGAACTGCGGCTAAAACTGAGGTCGCTCTATCAGTTTATGTCCAGTAAGGAAATCGAAGACTTCTTTGAGAACATGCACAAGGAACGAATGCTAAGGGCAAAGCTTCGAGAACTACAGAGGTATCGGCGAAACGGCATCACCAAGATGGAAGAGTCTGCGGAGTACGAAGCTGCCCGCCACAAACGGGAGAAGCGGAAAGAGAACAAAAACATGGCAGGCTCCAAAAGAGGAAGAGAAGACGGTAAAGAGGGAGAATTCGCTGCTATTGAAAACCTTCAAGGATTTGAGATGTTATCGGACAGGGAGAAGGTTCTCTGCAGTTCCCTAAACTTAAGCCCCACACGCTACCTGACTGTCAAAACCATTATCATAAAGGACCACCTCCAGAAAAGACAGGGAATCCCATCCAAGAGCCGTCTCCCCAGTTACTTAGATAAAGTCCTAAAGAAAAGGATTCTAAATTTCTTGACAGAGAGCGGCTGGATATCCCGGGACGCCTCATGAAGGTGTTTTTCCAGGGTTTTTTTTTTGTTTGTTTCTAAAAATGTTTTTTTTTTTTTATAATATCTAATATAAAAAAAAAGGACTTGTACAGAACGGACACTGAAGCTGTATTATACTTGTAAATATTTTTTTAAATACAATTTTGTTTTATTTGTATGCTGATCTATTTTTCACATTGAGAAATCACCATTCTCTTCCCATTACTAAAGAGGTGCTACCTAATTTTTGAAAATGCAAAACTGGCCGAAATGGGGCATTTAAGGAATATAAATGATCGACATGCCAAGGACTATTCACAATGGGGATTAGTATTTAGTATTGCGTCTTTTCCTCCATGGCGACCTTCGTTACATAGGATTGGATGGTGGTATATAATAGACCTTTGTGAGGCCACGTCTACGTGTTTATTGTATTTTACTGCAGCGGTGGCAAGAATGCCACACAGTGGAACAACTCTCCTCGCCTTAGTCCTCATAGTGTTGTTGCATCACGTCCACTTTGTGACACAACGCTAGTGAACGCATCGTGTGGTGCGTTTTGTTCAAAGATCAAATTATTTGTCATGTTTGGGTATTGCTCAGAGGTAACTGTTCTTGTGTACAGCACTACTTCTTCTATATGCATGAGTTTCACTTTCTATAATTCACACTGACGCTAGGTTCATACTAGCGCCACTCTCTGTCGCTTGAATCTGTTAGGGGATCCAAACGACAGAGAGCCAGATCGCTACAACAGCGGTTACACACGGAGCCCGGTGTACTCCATTGACTATAATGGGGTCTTTTGGGTGTCCGCCATTCAAAAACTGAAAGTGGAGAAGAGAGAAAAAAAATCCTCTGCGCCGATTTTTCAGCAGTCTCTGCGATGGTCTCCAACGGGGAGACTCCAATGCAAATGTGAACCAGTCTGTTGAAAACCAATAAATCCTTTTAAAGGGACTTTTCTATTGACATTTTGGATAGGTCACCAATATCAGATTAGATGGGGTCTGACTCCTGCCAAGCCACAGTTTGGTGCTAGTTTTGCGGCCTCTTCACTACCAGGGACAGTGATGTCCATTCTGTAGTAGCTGTGCTTGATACTACTCACAGCTCCATCTCATTGACTTGAATTAGATGGAGCTGCAGTACCACACATGGCCACTACAGAATGTATGACATCCCTTGGCCGTTCTTCAATCACCTGATCAGCAAGGGATGCCAGCAGTTGTACACTATTTAGCTGAGGGTTGTCTATCAATCTTAAAGTCCCAGAAAGTCCTCAGCTCCTGTACCCATGGAATCAGAACAGTTCTCAGGGAAACTGGAGCAGTATACCGGTGGGGATGTTGGAGTTAAGACCCCCACTGATCTGATACTGATGACTTATCCTTAGGGTAGGTCTTCAATTGTTTAGCCTGGAAAACCCCTTTAAGGCTGGGTTCACATCTCAGTCTCAGTTGAGGACTCTGTCGCAGAGACTGCTGCAAATCAGTTTCAAAATGGCCGATACCCAGTGAAGCCCATTATAATGCTTTCCACCACTGTCAGTGTGTAACCCTGGATGGACCCGAACGACTGAGAACCCGGCGCTAATGTGAACCTAGCATAAGTGGGAATGTGGTCTTAGATGTTCTAGTTCAGGGGTAGACAACCTTTGGCACTCCAGCTGTTGTAAAACTACAACTCCCAGCATGCATACTTCCTCAGTTGTTCTTGGACCTGACATGGAATGAATGGAGCATGTTGGGAGTTGTAGTTTCACAGCAGTTGGAGTGCCCGAAGGTTGCAGACCCGTTCTAGTTAATATGAGCACCCAAAGACCTTGGATTTTGCTTGGATTGTTAGCAGCGGCTTTTTAAAGCGGACCTTTCATGTCCTCATGCATATGCGGTTTTATATACCGCTAGAAAGCAGACAGTGCGCTTTCTAGCAGTATATAAAACCGCATGTGCATGAAGACATGAAAGGTCCGCTTTAAGTGTAAAGCTGACCATACATATGAGAGTTGCTTGATGCATGCAGATTCAACTATGCTGAGCATGCAGGTATATTTTGGGGAGAGGGGAATAAGCCACTGCCAGATGTCTGTGGAAGCAAAGGATCCAAGCCTGATCCTTTTCCTTGACATCTAATATCTCTAAACACTTGGGAGGTCGCCATACATCTTGCCCATTTCTCATGTGTATGGTTAGGTTTATACTGGGCAGCCACAAAGTCTATGGCCCGATCTTAACCTACACTGGCATGCTCTTAGGCCACGTGCACATGAACATTTTTAACAAGAAAAAAAAACAACACTTGTTTTGTTTTTATGCTTTTGCTGCAGGGACTCAGTTTTCACAAATCCTTCATAGACCAATCTATTGAGGGATCTGTGAAAATGGACAAATAGGATGTGTCCTATTACCTGACCGTCCGTTGTACGCCTGTCGTGTGCTTGAGGCCTTGCTCATATCGGGATTATAGACTTGTTCTACCTAAGGAAAGACGTATGTGGTCTCCTTGTTGATCATGACTGTGCGATCCAATAGCGCACCCCTATCATTGATGCTTATTCAGGGCACCCCTATTGTGTACACTCCTTACTGGAGAGGAGATGATCAATGAAAATGTTTTCCTGAATGGTCCTCATTGTCAGATTGTATATTATTTTTGTATATTTTCCTTCCCTAGTGAAATACTAAGAATGCTAAGTAAATACATAAAGTCTTATGTATATATACAGTACATACATGTACAGTTATACAGTGTGCATATCATATTTATTTTGGTTAATATGTAATTATGTACAGATTATTTTTTTTTTTTAATAAGAAGAATATACAATTGTCAGCAAGGGGGAAAGCTTGAAAGGGAAATCTGATGGTCCTGTCCTGTGTAATGTCCTGTTATTTTGGGATCCGTATGGATGTCCATTTTCCATGGTATATTATAAATCATTATCTATTGAAATTGGGTGTTTGTCCAGTCCTTTCTGCAGTATGAAGGCTGTGGATTTCATGTGTCTCTGACTATGGTGCACTATAATGCCTCTCAGGGCTGTAGAGATCTGTAAGGTTTGCACCGTATGTTCCTGTCTGGCTTTGTGCTATGCGTGATGGAGTCTGTAGGGTATACAAGAGATATATGGGGCATGTAGATGGCTTTCTGCCCATCACCGTGTAAATGGGCATCAAGACCCTCCCTATGACGGGACTGACATGCTATCGATGGCCTTGCTTACAAAGAAACGAGTCTCTGACCCCTTCCTTAGGACAAGTCATCAGTATAAAAGGAATAGTGCACCGTGTTAAGTTGGCATAGCTTCTCCACTAACTGGGTTATGTCCTTATAGCGCTGCAGTACCCAAACACTCCGCTACACTTTGTACTGGGGCTGAGCAGTACAGTTCCTGGCCTGTAAACCTTACTTGGAGCAGTGCTGATCTGCGGGGGGGTTCTGCATGTCAGACCCCCACAGATCCAATATTGATGATCTGTCCTAAAGATAGACCATCAATATTAGAAACTGGATAACCCCTTTAAGCTTTGCTAGCTAGTCGTAGTGTACTGGGCGTCTACACACTTTCCCATTGGTGACAGGTCTATTACAGAGTGGTGTGTTAGGACTTCATTGGCAGTCCCCGGGCGTTTAGGGTGAGGATCTAATTTGCAATAACCTATTTGATATTTCTGTTGCCCTGTCATTACATTTGATGGTGTTGTGCGGGTTTCTCTTGGTTGATGTCCTAGTGTGGCTTTCTTTCAGATGTAAATAGTGTATTATATGTATATAAGGTGTGCATTTTTTTTCAGTATTTTTATACCAGAGTTCACAGAGCAGCTAAAGAAAACCGCCAATACAAGATTCTATACAATGCGTGTACTTTATATAAAAAATATATATATATATTGTCATTACCTTATTTCACCACTAGGGATCTCGTGAGCAAATACATTGGCCTGTCTTACATGAATATCTGATCTTGTTGATTTTTCCATTGTGTATTAATAAAGGTTTCAGAAAATTATTGTTCATATTGGGGGTCATTTAGACCATGTACACTTGGCAAGCTGGACAACATCCATCATTGGGGGTTAGGCCGCCATTTACAATTGTCATTTATATCCACCAGTAGCCCGTTCTTGTCAGGGCCGCCATCTTAGCAGGGTAGATCAGTAAATTAAATGTCTGAGGTCAAAGTTTAGGGCAACTCACTTCAGTGGGACAGAGCTGTAATACCAGGCATGGTCACTAGCTGTGACGCTGTGCTTGGTTAACAGCCAAGTGTATATGGCACACCCCAGAAAATGTGGTCTTGTGTATATAAAATCTACTATGGTGTTTGCCCATAGCATCCAATCAGAATCCAACTTTTGGGACATGAAGACGTCACTTGCCTTGTTGCTGTACTCTGGAATAAGATAGAAAATATCATTGTCCCTAAAACTATAGCTAGGCCTTCAGATTATTGCCTGGACCGACTGTGAACAATGGCGTCACCACTTGAAGGATTGCTCTGCTTTTCAACAGCTGTTAAAGCTGAGAATTCAATGGAGATTTTACTTCATTTCCTGGGATTTGTGATGTTTTCCTCTTGAAGGGGTTGTCCAGGAAATGCAGAACTGGGGCTGGAGGCCAGGGAAGGTGAAACCTAAAAAAAAAAAAAAATTATCCCATACTCGCCTGTCTGGCGGAAGTCCTCACCTGGGATGTCGGGGACAGGAGAGTACGGGATTTTTTTTTTTTTTTTTTTTTAACCTTCCCTGGCCTCCAGCCCCAGTTCTGTATTTCATGGAGAGCCCCTTTAAGTTCCACCTACCAGACAGCAATGCATTATGGGAGCTCAATAATCACTGTATATGAATAAGACAAGCGATAAGTTTATGCAGCAAAATTTTGGTACATTTGCTAGACACTTTATATAGACTTTATTATATTCAGGTTTGGTTAAAGGGGTTGTGCAGGACTCAAAAACACGGCTGTTTTCTTCTTCTTGGGAAGTGGCATCATGTCTATCCCATTAAAATGAATGAGACTGAGCTGCAATGCGGCAATGTGACCAATAGACATGTTACTTCCAGGGAAGAAGAAAGCAGCCATGTTTTCTAAGTCCTGCATAAGCCCTTTAACTTCTAAAGCTGCCAATGAACTGCCCATGTTCCTAGCTCAGTGTGGAGCACACACTAAGCCATCAGTGTTAGAATATACGTGTGCCTATCATGGGTGATCACATGGCCAAAAGTCACCTGTGTATCTTAGAGGTTGTCCAGGAATTGGACCAACCTCTGTGGAGGGAAAATTATATTATACTCGCCTGTCCTGGCACGCCATTGTCCACTGCCGGTTCCCGTTTAGGCTAAGGCCATGTCCTCATCACCTCGGAAGTCCTGTATCCCAGGACACGTCTTGGTGCTCACAGGACTTCTGAGGTGGCGAGGACATGGCCTGAGACTGAACTAGTCCAGGGACTTGTGTGCCTTTTTCAAAGTTATACTTTCCATGGCCTCCACTAAGCTAGCCATACACACTATATGAGGACTGGGATATGTCCTAACTGTACTGTGAACCTACAACTGAAGGGAAAGAAAGAAAAATAAAATATGAAGGATTGGGCATGCTGAAATTCAACATGCCTGATCCTTTTATTTTCAGACAGATAAGCTGTGCCCCTCCCCTCCTCCATTCAGAACATACATGCTTGCATATGGGGAGGTGGGAGGAATAGCAGTTGAAGTTGTATAGTCACCTTAAGGATTTGGGGTGGCTATGTTACTTCACAAGGGTCTACTTAATACTAGGTTTCTATAGCTATCTATAGTTCTGCAAATCTAAGATCGATAGGGTGACCAAAAAGATCAATCACCATAGGCAGCTGTTTTGGATGTTGGCTCAGCACCTTGTTGCCCAATGGTGGTTCTCTTCACTGTATGGTCACTGCGTATATGGCCTAACTTATTCTTCTCCGTTGTAAGAGCCCTTGCTATGACGTCAAACCTTCCTGTAGAAGACATCTCCGGCATGTCTTGCTGGCACACTTTTTGTGTTCTATGTGCTGGTTTTGTATCACTTTGTACATTTGGATGTTTGCACAATCATTTTTAAGCTGTTTTTTGATAGACATGTTTTCTAGGGGGTGGCGAAACGTTCCCTGTGCTGTGCCTTACCTGTATAGGCTGGAGCACAGAGGATCAGGTGAAGTTCAGTGTCACGTCCTCCTCATGGTCCGTATTTATTGTTCAGCGGCTGATATGACTCCAGTGTGTATACACAAGTACATTATTTCCATTTTGTATGATGTATTAAACACGTTTCTGTGAAACTGACTTTTGTGTCGTTGGCTTTCTGTTCTCACATATAAGAACATACACCGCCCGCCCCCCAGTGAGGATTTACTGGACTTCGGTACAACTGAACAATCTTAAATGGGTTATCCAGTGTAGAAAACCCAAATTTACATGCACTGTACGGATCTTTTTACATTAATAGATGACTCTGCAGGGAAATTGAACACTTGCTTGCAGCTTACCCCATAGAGCTGATCATTGGAGTACCCAGCAGGGGGACACTGGGGCAGATTATGCCCCCTTTGGCAGCTTTTCAGGCATTTGTGTCACAGGGTCTGCAACTTTTTAAACACAAATTGTGCCAATGATGACCCTTGTACCTTTCTGAAGAAGGCATGGTGCCCAGGTTTATCACTTTCTGGTGGAAATGACACCAGCTAGGAGTTAAACTTCTACCCATAGTGACCAATGGCAGCGTGATCAAGTTAATACTTTACCAGTGACACTGCAGCCATTACCACAGCAAGTGGTTGTATATACCAGGCGAGTAGGACACTTAAAAGGTGTGTGTGTGTGTGTATGTATATGTGTGTGTATATATTATATATATATATATATATATATATAACACCCTGTAAGTGACTGATCCGATTAGAGTCTGACAGTTAAGGTCATGTTCACATGACTGAGATTCAACCAAGTCCGTGCCTGAATATACCAGGAGGGGATCTCCTAGCATTATAGTTATCTACTGTATAGGAAAGGGTCACTGAGAGGCAAGTACTTCTACCATCATAGATGCTAGGCCTAAGGCTAGATTAGTTTCATCGCCAGAACATTATGTTGTGAGAGGGACTCTTAGTATTACAGTTATCTATGCTGCCAGAAGTCCCTGCTCTCCCAGCGACATACTGTCATGTACTATAGTCACTATCGGACATTATATCACTGAGGAACAGGGACTCCTAGCATCATAGATAACTGTACTGTTAGGAGTCCTTCTCCCTGCACAATGTTCAGGCCAGGAAATCCGGCACTAAGATGGACCAAATTTCATGCCATGTGAATCTAACCTAATCTACAAGGAAACCAGGCAGCCAGGTTACACTGACACCAAGGAGTTGGCCTTGCAATGCATTGACAGGTTATTTTCGGTGTTGTCCAGTACAATACATTGGCATCTGTTCTCTATGAGAGTTAGAATAACATGGAGAAATATTACAACCTTGACAAACACTCATAAACTGTCAGGATTAGTTTAGGTCCACCTTTAGTTTAGCTTATCCATCATAGCCCCATTAAGAATGAAAGTCAGGTCTATAAGCTTCCCGCAGTTGCCACTAGAGGGAGTGAACGTCACCTTGTGTTAAGATGGAGTTTAATGAATAACTACATGTCATTAGCTTTCTTTAGTGGTTGCTGCAAGTTACTCTTGAAATACCCCTTTAATGGATCAACTAGTATTGACCTCTGTGGAGGATAGGTCATCCCTATCTGATTGCCAGGGGTAAGGTCGTGGGTGCCTCCACCATTCACACAGTCGGAGTTTCAACCAAGAAACTCGGTCCATGTGTTGGTCGGATTTACTGCCCAGAACAGTGTGCAGGTAAAGGGACTCCTAGCAGTACAGTTATCTATGGTGCTAGGAGTCCCTGCCTACTATCCTGTGCCTATTATAGTTAATTATAAAGCTAGGAGTCCCACTCCCGGCATACCGTTCTGGCTGGTAAATGCGGCAAATACAGTGACCGAGTTACACGGATAAAACTCGTGTGAATATGGCGTTACAGATAAGCACTTTGAAGAGACTGCAGCATTCAGACGGCAACGGAAGACTATTCATATACCAAGTACAGCCTTGTACATGTAGCGGTAGTGCTTGGTATTACAGCTCAGCCCCATTCACATGAGACATTTATCAATAGAAGTCAGACACTATTCTGTCTACATTTACAAACACTGTGCGCCAGAAAGAACAGAAAAATATGACTGGCTCGACTATTAATCCACTCTCAGACCCCCAACGATGTGATATTGATGACCTGCCCTAAGGAAAGGCTATCAATATTTCAGACACAGAAACCCCCTTTAATGCTAATAGATAGCTGTGACAACTATAAAGAAATTACTCAAAATTTGGACCCTTAGGCTGCGCATGTTCACTTTAAGATCAGGAAACTAGGAGTCTAGTACAGAGTAGTAAAGGGAGAAAAACAGAATTGTGAAAAATATTTATTCAGGGTAATATATCCCAGAAACCTGCGCTGTAGGACTCTCCCTGCAGCGTACAGACCAGACAATATAATAATTATATAATCATCTCTATAGTCCATCAGTATCCTACACTCTCCCATAATAGGAACGCAGAATTGGAATGAAAGTCTCTGTAATAGAAGCCACTGGCATAGTCCAGTCCAACTCTCTGCTGTGGCATGGATGGGGCATAATGTATAATTTAGAGATTTCCGCCTAGGATATTAACAAATTCCTGCTTAATTTAAAGGGGCATTAATATTCCAAATAAACACTGGGACTTTTGGAATGACAAATTATTCGTCTGCTTAGTGACTGAACAACATGGATGATAAAACTGACTTATGTCCCTTTCACTACACCTACCAGGGCAGGCCTCAATGTACGTTCATGCAGCTTGTATCCTACTTTAGTGACTAAGGCTACGGTGCCAGGCTCCTTGCCCTCCACTGGGCTGTGGAATAAGGCTTCATGCTCATAAGGATCAAACTTTGCACCCACAGGGTTGAGCTTGACTACCCCATGCTTCTTGAAGACTTTTTGCATCTGAACTTCAGTCATGACCAGCCCCTCGTAGAGGTTCTTCAGATGAGGGTTTTCATCCTTGATTTCCTCCTTGGGGACGCTCTGAGTTGCTTTTTCCAAGATGTCGGCCACTTCCAACAAATCCTTGCAGAACCCTTGTATTCCTTTAAACAAAAGAATATACAATATAATTACTTTCCATTGTATGTAACCTAAAGAGGTTTGCTCACAAATACAACAGGAGAGGTGCTAAGTTGTAGTTTGGTGGGGTTACAGAGGTGAGACCACTACCGGTCATAATGAACAAGGGACCACATGTACCCCTGTCTGAAAAACTACAGGGGCGCAGATGTGCTGCAGTTCCATTTATTTCTATGAGACTGCTTAAGGGAGCCGAGCCCTGTACTCAGCTATCTCTAGCAGTCCCTCACCACAGTGACAGCACATCTGCACTATTGTTGCTCCATTGCTGGGACCCTTGCCCTTGTTATCAGTGGGAAGCCCAGTGGTCAGACCCCCACAAATCATACCTTATCAAAAGGCAAACCCTTTTATAGAAGGTTTCCAATCATAGACTTCTATGCCATAGGATATGACACACATGTCTGATGTCCCACGTCTAGGATTCTCACTTTTCCAGGCAGGTAACCATGCATGTGCATGTCTATGGACATTAAAGGGGTTGTTTGTGGGATGTGCCTTTTATTCTAAAGCATTCCTCACAAACCCAATCCCCCACCACCATCGTTTTAACACCAGGTTCTCACTGGTCTCTACACACAGGTAATACGACACAGCCAATCAGTGGAGGGGAATTTATTAACCCATCTATGCCAGTTTTCTGGGTGTTAAAGTGGCGCATCTTTGGCACACAAAATGCGCCACATCCCTCATTCTGTGCCTCGCTCACCACTTTTTGTGAAAGAGGGCAAAGTGGAGTAGGCCAAGGATACCTTGACCTGACAAATTTATTCTAACTCTTGCCAGAAAACTGGTGTCTTACATAGGAAATCTATGCCAGGTCCTTTAGGACATTCCAGTCTTAATAGATTCCCCCCAATGTGTTCAAATAGGACCAAGAAGGTATCGGAATAGGACCTTAGGAATTCCTTTTTGAAAGTTGGGGTTTGTGGTCATGCCGGTCAAATATGGCCATGTGAATGTAGCCAGTGTCTCTATAAAGTGCACCGAAAACAGCTGTGGATCACAACAAAGTGAAAGCGAATCCCTGGATCCTGACAGCTCCATATATCCTCTATTAGCATTCAACGTAATATTTGTAGGTTTTCCTTTGCCCAATGGTCCACCTACATTGAAAAAAAAAGTGATGATCCAGACAGACAATGCCAGCTACTCACCATACAATTTTGCATCTTCCACCATTTTTTGACTCCTCTGCCTCAGGTTCTCAGTGTCTGCTAAGGCACGCTTGTACTTATCCTGGAGACAAACAGAAAAAAAAAAACTGATTAGAAAACTCACACCTTACATACAGAGAAAGAAGGGTCAGGAGGAAAGGGTTGCTGGAACAGGGGTCATCCTCTAATCTAACCAGGTTGCCATACACCCATAGACATCACACCCTATACCCTCATACACAAGAATGCTGGACTCGGCCAAGTGTGCATCTGTTCTTAATATGGAAAGCAGAGTAAGCTTGTCTCCGCGAGGATACAAAAGGATAGGGCATGGTGAAATCCAAATGCCTGACCCCATCTCTCCTGACAACAGAGGTGATAACAGGAAATCCCAGCGAATACATCTGCTCTATGTCATCGGAACGGACTAGAAGCCCCTATAGAAGTGAATGCATCAAGGAATACCCTTGGATGTCACTCCAAGTGTCATCTGACAACATTCCACTGCAAACTCAGCTCCACATGGGAAGCACACTCAGTGGTGTGCATGGGGTCTTAGTTACAGCAGCAGCCTACTGAGACACTCCTGCCACAGATGTGTGTCACTGATGGTATAATGCTAGGATAAGCCACCAATATTCAAGTGTAAGGGGTTGCTATCAAACGGTAACTGTGCTAGAAAGTCACGGCTCCACATGACCTTTTCTATGTGGCTGAGTGTTCGGACCTTATAGTCAATGGCCACTGTCACTTCATTCTACGGTTGGTGGAAGTCACGGCTGTCAAAACAGTTCTGACTTGACTTTAGTGGCATATCCTAACAATGTCTGAGTAGCCCACCCTGATAAAATGTATATGCATGTGTGTTATACTTCTATTAATAAGACAATGTTAGCTAATATAGGTAAGAGAATTTTCTAAGATTTGCAGATCTCTAATGGACAGTGAAGCACAGCTTGCGTAGAGCCAAGATGTAATCTAATGTGTATATAGTAGGAGAAATCAGAGATGCTGAGTTCAAACATGGCAGTAGTAGTGCAGTCAGCAGCCACGTGCTTATGTTCATAAAGAGAGCGGAGTAAGCAACAACCGGATACTTCTGATGTTTACATCCTTGAGAACAAAGGACCAGGCAGGTCAAATCCAACATGGACAATTTGATTTTTCTTCCCAACAATAACCAGAGTGATGCTTCAAGGGTCGGACACTGATACTGTTACTAAACAGCCATTTATAGGTACCACTAGAGAGTGAATTTCTTGCTTCTAGAGTGAACAGGAGCTGAGCTGCAGTGTGTGGTTGTCTGCTTCCAGCTCTGTACACAGTGTAGAAATCTGCTGATCGGTGCGGATGCCCCCTTTATCTGAGTATCCACACCCACGTGTCAAAAAGTTTTAGCCCAAACGAATTAATCTGGTAAAAGCGAAGGCTCCATGTTGCGGAAACGCAGCTTTTTTTGTTGCAAATTTTTCGTTTTTCTGGTTTTTTAAGCCAAAGTCAAGAGGGGCTACAATAGAATAGGAAATACATAGGAAGTTCTTATACTTCTACTCAATCCACTCCTGGCTTTGGCTCAAAAAAAAAAAAAAAAAAGCAGCGAAATCTGCAACAAAAAAAAAAAAAAAGCTGTGTTTCCGCAACGTGGGGCCTCAGCCTAGAACAGTTTTTTTGCATTCACATTAGTAAATCTCTCCCCCCCCTCGATGATCCTGTGTGTATGGCAGACTAGCGGGATAACAATGGTCTCACCGTCGCATCTTTCACCTGCTCTTCTAGCTTTGCCTTTTCTGCAGTCAGCTGTTCTGTGCTCTCCTCTGCTGGCTTCTTACTCTTCTCCTCCTCTCTCTCCTGCACAGGGTTATTGGGCTGCTGAGCCGCTGTGCACATTAGCTGTGGACATGTCCTAATGGAGAAAGAAGAGTACCGATCATTGCATAAGCTTTTCACTAGAGAGTTAACACCAGGGGTAATAAGGATTAGGGGCATTGTTTCTTGTAAAGGCATTTTCCCCACTAAGACTTTCCCTATCCAAAAGATATAGGATAAAAGTCTCTGCTTGGGGTAGGAGCACTAGGACCCACATCGATCACAAGTACAGGGTCTCCAAGTGTCCCATGTGAGTGCAGCCGTGGTGCCTGCTTGCAGTCAATTCCATAGAAGTGAATTGAGCAGTGACCATACATGTACACCACCACTACATTCACATGGGGCACTTAGCGACACTTACGGATCCCAGTTCTTATAACGAGTGGGGTCCCAGCGGTCAGTTGCTGAAGATTTGTGTTTTCATTCACTCCCATTTTCTGTTTGTCCCTGACCCCCGTCTTTTTGTCAACTAAGAAATGGAAATTTTACTGTGCATGCTTGGCTCTCTCCATTCATGTCTATGGGAGGTCCAAGAATAGTTGAGCAGATAGCTTGAACTCCCATAGAAGTGAATCGCGCTATGTAAGTGCAACAAACTCTCCATTCTTAGTGGCCACACGGTCAGGGACCCCTGTGCTCACAGGTCCCACAACCATTGCACATTTATGGCATATCTTGTGTCATGTGATGGGACTATGCGCTCCACTCAGGCAGATCTGAAATGTCACCTAGGAGCAGGCTCTGCACATGCAAAAGGATACTTAAGATCATAATGCCCCTGTGAAGACCAGATCAGTCACCCACAATTCTTCTGTGGTGCTGGTGGTACATCTGACCTGAAAGATTGTGGCAGCCAATCACCAAAGGGGTAACCATAAGGCCCTGGCCATAAAGCGTGCACTGCTGAAATTGTGAAGGCTTAATAACTGGGGTTGATGCTAGAACAGAGTGGTTACAAGAAGGGTCTCCCTGGTATGGTTCGGCTGCGATAGGTGGCACTGCTTTGGCTCCGGGCATGTTAGCCGTGCGATCCAGCCAACTCACCCAGCTAACACCCTCCACCTTGGCATTTGTAGTTGTAGTGTGGTCCAAGTCACGGTCAGTAAATAGGTCTTTCCTAAATGCAATCCTAACCCATCTGGTGGTACCTAATAATAACAGCCACATGAAGTGACATGGACAGCGAAGCCAAAGCAGCGACATCTCCTGGAGAACCCACTCCATTAACCACTACACCCCTTAAAGGGTTCATCCAGATCGTTTTATTTTCCTTGCTTCTTCCGGGGTTTATTTTTCATGCTGGACCTAGAGCCCAGGTAAGTACCCCAGGGAGGAGGTGGAACAACCCCAGGGTTGGTTCCCAGAATCGCCAGGAATAAACCTTGGAAGAAGTGATGCTAGGTTCACACTAGCTTTCAGGTTTCCGTTCTTCGGGTCCGCTTGGGGACCTGAAAAACGGAAAACCTATCTGCTTAAAGAGCGGTTACCCACGGAACCCATAGACTATAATGGGGTCCACCCAAAAAATGCGGAGAGAAAAGTCCTGCTTGCTGGACTTTTCTCTCTGCATTTTTCAAGCGGAAAGGGCGACGGAATACCCGAATGGAAACAAAGCGCTAGTGTGAACCTGGCCTGAGTACAATAAAACTCCCTGGACAACCCCTTTAAGAACTGGAACATTACACAATTGTTTGTATCCCTGGAGTGAAGTAATGCTGAGAGATGATGCAAGCCCTGGCCACGGACACCAGCAATGTCCAAGGACAAGGGGGTCATATGATGGATGGCGGAGACTATGCTGCCTAATGAAGCGTTATACATGTCTATATACTACACTATACTGCCCCCCTCACACCACAGGTTATGTAACGTCATGGCTGCAGCCACCGGATAAACAGATATCCCCAATAATGATAAAGACACCACATTGTGTGTCCAAGAAGTCACATGATCATAACCACATAGATATTTTTATGAAAATCAATTCTAAAAATAACTAAAAATATAAATTTCATATTAATTTTATCAATTGTTCAACGAGTTTTAATTTTACAGATGGGTTCTCTCCCAAGGATGCTAGATTTTCCATACCAAACCAAAATTAATAGAAATAATAATTGTAAAAAATTATACAGGAATAATAATGTTATTCCAGTATGATATAGATGTAGCAGTGCCGGATCTGTCATTGACCCTTTCCTTTTATACACAGAAGTAACTTACTGATGACCTGCAGTCCTATGTAAGAGGGAACAGATAGTAATGCAGAGAGCCACTCAGCTCTGCTACATGTGACTGGCAGGTCTCTAGCTCCTGGAGAACTACAACAACCAGCATGTCTTGCTGAAGCTACAAGCATAGCGGAAAGAAAAGCACGTGTTGCCCACGTCTGTTCCCATGACTACCCGGAGCCCCGCAATCGCTCATGTCTTATTCTTCTTACCGGATCGGTACCCTGTGTGTCCGCAGCAAGGTGCTCAGGTTACGACCCAGTATCCGCAGGCCCCTGGACGCCATGTCTGCCCCTTCTCAACACTCACACGAACTGCACGCAAAGGACAAGCCGCCTCTCAGCCTAACGCACTACCTACTACTTCAGCCAATCACCTGCGTTGAAAAGAGTACTGCGCATGCGTAGAAGGGACAAGGTCATGTCTGCCAACCTAGTCAAGAGTGGTTGTAGAGGAGTTGAAATGTCAAATATGAAGTTGCGAATGAGACTGCGCGGTGATTGGCTGTAGAGGTCAGTGGGCGGGGCCTGCGGTGGGAACTTGTGCAATACCTTGCAATAAGTGCGCTGTGACAGCTATTCTATAGTCTGGAATTAAAGGGGATGTCTAACGTGATAAAAAAAACTGCTTCCAAAGATAGCAGCACGTCTGCCCTTGGTATTGCAGCACCCACTGGGTCTGAGCTGCAATACCAGACAAAGCCTAAAGAAAAGTGAGGCACTGTTTTTGGAAGGAAGAAGCTATGTTTTCTCAGATATATATGTTCTAGCCCTTTAATCCGGCCACCAATGATTGTATAATCTGGCACTCCCTATCAGTACACCTTATGGAAACAGCATTTCTGGCCTTTGCAGAAACGCTGCATTTTACAGTCCCAGCAAAGTGAATGAGATATTGTTTAATATCATCAATTAATTTTTTTTTAAAAAGTGCATAAAATGTGTTTTTAAAAAATGTACTGTAGAATGTTACTTTTCCCTAAACGCTTAATAAGGCAACTGAAAAACAGAAAAAAAATATACAAGCGTTTTTGATGCATTTTTTTCTGTTGCATTTTTACATTTTTTAGCTGCAATTTGCAAAGTATTAAATTGGCCCGGAATTGGATTAAAATCATGACAAACTGTAAAAAAAAGTAGTTGAGTTAGATTTTTGGGTTTGCAGCATTGCTGTGATGTGCCATATTTATTATAGCTGTATTACATTTTTCAACTCAATTCAGGACCTGTAACCCTATGGTGCATGTGCCCAGAAGGGAGCCATAGTCCTTCTCAGGCTGGAACAAGACAGATTTTGCTGAGATTGCTACTGAAAATTTGAGAATATTGGCTGCTATGCCATCTGTGTGGCAATATTTTTTGGTATACTTACCAAGTTACATTTCGGATTGTGATAAATTTCCTATAGTACGATATTTTGGGACACTGTGCAAGAAAGCATGAAGTAGCAAAGTAAAAGGGTCTAAATCCTATGCTGTGTTTGTTTTAACTCCCTCCTACAGTGCTGGCCAAAAGTATTGGCACCCCTGCAATTCTGTCAGATAATACTCAATTTCTTCCAGAAAATGATTGCAATCACAAATGCTTTGGTAATAATATCTTCATTTAATTTGTCTTCAATGGAAAACCATAAAAAGCATTGTCAAAAAGCCAAATTGGATATAATTCCACACCAAACATAAAAAAGGGGGTGGACAAAAGTATTGGCACCCTTTGAAAAATCAGGTGATGCTTCTCTAATTTGTGTAATTAACAGCACCTGTTACTTACCTGTGGCACATAACAGGTGGTGGCAATAACTAAATCACACTTGCAGCCAGTTGAAATGGATTAAAGTTGACTCAACCTCTGTCCTGTGTCCTTGTGCGTACCACATTGAGCATGGAGAAAAGAAAGAAGGCCAAAGAACTGTCTGAGGACTTGAGAAGCAAAATTGTGAGGAAGCATGAGCAATCTCAAGGCTGCAAGTCCATCTCCATAGACCTGAATGTTCCTGTGTCTACCGTGCGCAGTGTCATCAAGAAGTTTAAAGCCCATGGCACTGTGGCTATCCTCCCTAGATGTGGACGGAAAAGAAAAATTGCCGAGAGATTTCAACGAAAGATTGTGCGGATGGTGGCTAAAGAACCTCGACTAACATCCAAACAAGTTCTAGCTGCCCTGCAGTCCGAGGGTACAACAGTGTCAACCCGTACTATCCATCGGCGTCTGAATGAAAAGGGACTCTATGGTAGGATACCCAGGAAGACCCCACTTCTGACCCAGGGACATAAAAAAGCCAGGCTGGAGTTTGCCAAAACTTACCTGAGAAAGCCAAAAACTTTTTGGAAGTATGTTCTCTGGTCAGATGAGACAAAAATAGAGCTTTTTGGGAAAAGGCATCAACATAGAGTTTACAGGGAAAAAAAAGAGGCCTTCAAAGAAAAGAACACGGTCCCTACAGTCAAACATGGCGGAGGTTCCCTGATGTTTTGGGGTTGTTTTGCTGCCTCTGGCACTGGACTGCTTGACCGTGTGCATGGCATTATGAAATCTGAAGACTACCAACAAATTTTGCAGCATAATGTAGGGCCCAGTGTGAGAAAGCTGGGTCTCCCTCAGAGGTCATGGGTCTTCCAGCAGGACAATGACCCAAAACACACTTCAAAAAGCACTAGAAAATGGTTTGAGAGAAAGCACTGGAGACTTCTAAAGTGGCCAGCAATGAGTCCAGACCTGAATCCCATAGAACACCTGTGGAGAGATCTCAAAATGGCAGTTTGGAGAAGGCACCCTTCAAATCTCAGGGACCTGGAGAAATTCCAGCAGAGCATTGTAAGAAACTCATTGATGGTTACAGGAAGCGGTTGTTCGCAGTTATTTTGTCTAAAGGTTGTGCTACCAAGTATTAGGCTGAGGGTGCCAATATTTTTGTCCGGCCCATTTTTGGAGTTTTGTGTAAAATGATCAATGATTTGACTTTTTTTTCATTCTCTTTTGTGTTTTTTCATTGCAAGCAAAATAAATGAAGATATTATTACCAAAGCATTTGTGATTGCAATCACTTTCTGGAAGAAATTGAGTATTATCTGACAGAATTGCAGGGGTGCCAATACTTTTGGCCAGCACTGTATCTGAACAAAGTCATTACTGTTGCCAAAATGCTATTAATATATACCAAATGAGACGGATATCAGGCGTTATAGAAAAATAAAATGCCCAATGTTCATATGTGTATGTATGCCCTTTATAGGTAGTCTGTGGGGCAGACAGCTGCCTCGGGGTTATGTTTGACTCGGACCTTTCCTTCACCCCCATATCCAATCACTCGCACGCTCATGTCATCTCCACCTCAAAAACATCTCCAGAATCCGCCCTTTCCTTACCACAAATACACTAAAGACACTTATTGTTTTCCTGATGCACTCTCGCCTTGACTACTGTAACGCCTTACTAATCGGTCTTCCCCTTACTAAACTCTCGCCTCTACAATCTATTCTGAATGCGGCGGCCAGGCTCATCTATCAGTCTAGACGCTACAGCGATGCCTCCGGTCTGTGCCGGTCACTACATTGGCTGCCTATTCAATACAGAATACAATATAAACTTATCACCCTCATCCACAAGGCTATCCATAATGCTGCACCTCCCTACATTTCCTCCCTCATCTCTGTCTATCACCCAACCCGTACTCTCCGTTCACTCAGTGACCTAAGACTAACATCTTCTATTATCAGAACCTCCCACGCTCGTATACAAGACTTCTCCCAAGTTGCACCACTTCTCTGGAATGCTCTATCCCGGGCAATCACATTAACTTTCAATTTCTACAGCTTCAAGCACAAACTAAAGACATATCTTTTCAGACAGGCCTATCACAACTCCTAATGTAAACCCTTCTGTAGTTAGAATCCCTAAAACAAACCCTCCTCTGTTCACGCTCCCGCATTACCTCACAGGGTATGATGTCGTATCAGACTAACTTTATATGTCCAGGCACCATCTGCACGTTAAAGAACACGACTGGTGATGGCTCATACAGCTTTATATATGTGTAATGACAATAACCTCTATTACACAATTGTCTGACCATTGTACAAGCAATGCTACGTCTGTTGCTGCCCCTGCTACCTCCTGTGTCACCCCCTCTACCTCATAGACTGTGAGCTCTTGTGAGCAGGGCCCTCAGTCCCAGTGTGTAAATTGACTATTTCTTTGTAATGTATCTTTTTTGTCTGTACTTGAACCCTACAAATTGTACAGTGCTGCGGAATATGTTGGCGCTATATAAATAAAATGTATTATTATTATTATTACATGTAACACAAGTTAATACGCACATTGTACCTTTATAGGTGTAGCCAAAGGGTACCATCTGTTAAAGTAACTGAAAAACTTGAAACCTATATTCCCCATGTTCAGTTTTATCTGTCAATCATTGTGGAGCCCCAACCCCTGACATGTAGACCTATAAAATGGTTATAGATTGAATCTCCACATTTTTCAGGCGGAAACCCGACGAACCCCACTATAGTCTATGAGTTCCGCAGGTTACCGCTTTTTAAGCGGATTGGGTTTCAGTTTTTTGGGTCTCCAAGCGGACCCGAAGAACAGAGACCTGAACGCAGGTGTGAACCTAGCATAAATTGGCAAATGCAAAATACTAAAGGAAAGTGTTGGTTCTCTAAACAAGTTTGTACATACAATATATATTTATACAATATTAGGGATAGGGTATGGAAATGTTAATATATCCATCATAAATCCCAGAACCTAACAATAAAAAGCATACCATCATACCAAATATACCATCAACTATATCTATAAAATACTGTGTATGCACAAAATAATGCTTGTAACAAAATTATATACACCAATAAATCCACATTCAGGGGCGTATATAATGATCGGAGGCCCAGGGGAGATGACAAACATAAATACCAGTGGTACTTACCTCTCCTATGCTCCACCGCGACTCCCTGCTGTTTATCGTCCTCTTTAATGACATCACAGACGTGGGTTACACCGGCATCATTATGCATTGCCTCTGTGATTTCAATACAGAGGCCAAAGACAGCATGGAGTCAAGCCGGAGAGATGAGAAATACTGGTTTTTATGTTCGCTCACCTCCCCTGGGTCCTGATGATTATACACTGAGGTCTGACGAGACCCCTGAGTATAATAATAGCAGTATTTGTTGGGATTCACTCAACAAATACTCTTGCCGTGGGCCTGCGGCCTTAGTTACTAATTCTTGCTCACGGCTGCCTCTGTTTCCCTTTTTTCCTCCAGGGGGCCCGCCGGGCCCCTAAGGTCGTGGGCACAGTGGCAGCTGCTATGGCTACTACGGCAGTACTTGCGCCACTTCCTGTGGTGAATTTACAGTCTATATACAATTCATCCAGCACAAATATCATTGTAATTTTATCAGCTTCCTTTTACCACCACAAGGGCACATGTATAACTGTATAAGAGCTGTCTACAGATCGCCCCTAGTGGTGGGAGCAGGAAGCTGATATTTTTACATTAGTGTGGCATCAATAAAATAGTGCTGTGTAGTAAAGAAATGGAGCACCAGAGTCTTGTCAAGTATATTAGGGAAATACTCCACATTATTAATACTGCTGTATAACATTAGTTGCAGGTTCGATGCCCCTGATCCTCCTGTGGACAGAAATGAAAAACAACCAGTACATGGAGATAATGGCCACTATTACACTCCAGCCGTGCCATATTATATTTAGAGGAACACTCCGCACATATACAGTCCTTGGGTTGCTTCTAATGGAAAGTCTATGATGGTTATTACTTGAGTCATATGACTTATTGTGACATCTGTGTTGTGAAGCTGCTGAGAATCCCTTGTGAGGACCTACAGAAAGATCATATGAAATCTTTTGACTAAAAAGTTCCTCTTTGTCTTTGCTACAGTCAGCATCAGGTAGTTGCAGGAAGACTGTAGGAGCACTTCATCTATTCACTGAGATTTCTGAATATTCACTTCTTTGCTGAATAAATACTATACATATATTTTAGTATCAGACAATGCTACAAATATGGCAGATGTAAACGATTTATTTGTTCTTAGTCTTGCTACCAGCAGGGGGCAGCAGCTTACTGCATCTGAATCATTATGCTTTAAAAAGGAACCTGTCATCAGGATGGGAGTTCACAAACCAGCAGCTTGTCCGTATGCTGCTGGGGTTTAGCACCTCGAACCTGCTGACCCCAGTCCTATTCACTGCTCTATTCACCTGTTTTTAGGAGCTTTAGTCTGCTGCAGACGTGTCCTGAGTACACCTCATGTCAATGGTCACATTATTGCACAGGAACAGTGAAGCATGGTGTACACTCACTGGCTAGAATTATGCAAGATACATGCACATGGAGCTACTGGAGAGGAGTCAGAAGTCAGGACTTAAAGGGGTTATCCAGTTTTTTAAAAAATATGTGCCAAATAACAGGATGCATCAATACAAATCACTTCCTAATATATATCCTGTTTTAATTCAGCTCCATTTATCTGGTTTATTTTCAGGTCATTGACCTAAGCTGTGATGTTTCATTTGCAAGCTCACTACCCCTCCCTGTGAGCAGTTTAACCAGCAAGCAATATGTCACAGCAGAACATGACCTCCTTACCCATTGAAGCCACTCATTGGAGTGATTTATTGCCTGGTCAGATATGAGAAGAATGATGCTGCCGGACTGAAGAAGAAGAAGAAGACTGAGAAACAAGACAGACCATGTAGCAGGGAGGGAATTTGCACAGTGGAGAAGGGAGGGGTACACAGAGTGAGAGCAGGCATATGATTCATGGGAAATGTAGGTTATCCACAGATTCACTGCATGTAAATAACAGTAATACAAGAAACAGCAAGTATAATAAAGCCAAGCAAAGGGTGCACAAGGGAACAGTGAGGATTTGGCACTACTGTGGATGCATTTGCAGTTAATTTTTGGAAGCGGGATAATTCCTTTAAACTTCTGAAAACAGCATACAGAGTGGTGGTTGGGACTGTAGTCACCAGTTTTGGTGCCCTGAACCCAGAGGCATAAGGGAATGCTGCTGTTTTAGGGGCCCCAAACCCTGTGACAGGTTCCTTTAAGGTATACATACAAACATAGATACAAGCACTTAACACTTATAAAGACATGTCAGAAGTCTTATTCAGTGTGGACCCAGTGTGGATTCAGGGGCGTAGCTATTGGGCGTGCAGGGTTATAAGTCACACTTGGGCCCTGGACACTGAGGACGCCCAGTGGCACATGTATGGCCCTATTAGCATTATTGCTCCTACGAAGTCTTTGGCAGCACCATCATCATCTTGTTTGGAGATCTTTCTACCTGCACATGTAAGAGCTCAAGGAATTCTTTATGGAGAGTGATAGCAAAATCTGACTATGAAAAGTTCTAACCATACTCTACATCACTTGTAAACTATACTGTCAAGAAGACTAAAAGTCACATGGGAGTATACTGGTAGTGGCTTTGTGTATATATTGGGGTGCCAATGTGTGTGTCATAGCAGTAGCTAAAGAGTAGTGAGTTGTACTTGACAATTGGAGCACCCCATAGAAGAATAGCCCAGGAACAGACATGAGTAGTAATGCAGGAGTGAGTGACCCCGAACGGTTAAACTGGAAAACCCCAAAATGTGATTACATCTATACCCAAGACACAGCTGTCTAGAAACTGGTAGTGGGCACACAGGACTATGGCCCTAAGCGTGGTCCTGAGACTGATCAGAACTGGTAGATACTATGTCTATCTACATGTGACTATTGTGACTAGCTGAGATAACTTGAGACAGGTGTACGATTGGGTCCTGTGCGAACGTGTGAGCCATACCTCCTGGAGTGACCATGTGAGCCATACCTCCTGGAGTGACCTGATAGTGACTACACTGCTTGATATGCAAGAGAGATAGAGGGGACAATGCCCAATGTGACTCTTGTGTGGGGACTATAGAGACAGTTACACTGAGAGTGAGGGGTGTACAGAGCCATGGCCAAATAACTGTGTGTGGTAAACCACTGTGAGGTACCCTGGCGGCTGGACAGGGGGGCTTACAAAGAACAAAAAACTGTGTGCTGTTGCTATGGGCAACCACAGGTTTGAATTCCTTAAAATTGGACTGTGTTCTGTTACACTAAGGGTGGGTTCACACTTGTGCCTAAATGTCGGAAAACTGGATAGGGGAAGGTTTGCGATGCTTTGCTTAAAAACCCATGCACTTCTATGGGTTTTTAAAGCAATCCGCGGGTGTGCGCTTACACCCTCTGTGCCGGGAAGCCGGGTTTTTTCGTCGAAAACAAAGTCCTGCATGTCAGATTTTGTTTTAAAAAAAACAAAAAACCTTTTCGCGTCACAGAGGGTGTAAACGCACACCTGCGCATTGCTTTAAAAACCCATAGAAGTGAATGGGTTTTTAAGCAAAGCATCGCAAACCTTTCCCTATCCAGTTTTCTGAAATTTAGGTCGGATGTGCCAGCACAAGTGTGAACCCACCCTAAGCTGTGTGCTTTTTTAGTTAACCTGTTGTGTCATCCTCAAGTGGGACCCCAGGACATAACACTACCAGGGCCAGACATGTCAACTCACTCAGGATTCCTGGCAGTCTCCTGGTTTTCAGGCCCCCTCACCCGGTCATCTGATGAATAGTCTCTTTTGCCCAGCTTCCGGCTTATTAGTATTCACTGCAATGTGACATCACCTCAGTGTAGTGAATATTATGCTGGGAGATCCTCCATCAACTTTATTTAGAACCCATGAAATTGAATACTAGGCTGTTCCTCTACTGACTGAGCCACAGGCTCTATTAGTTTCAATAGGAGGATTTTTTCTTATACCAAACTTTAGTATTGTACTTTTCTTACATAATTTATTGTATATGAATATATCTTATGTTAAAGTAAACACCTGTTAAATCTAATAGAGCCTGTGGCTCAGCAAGTCTGGTCCCCAATTCTTGAGTTCATTCCCTGGTTCATACCTAATGGAAAAATTAAAACAAGGCCTTAACATTTTTTTTATTACTAAATGACTATAAATAAAATCACATATATGTATATTTGGTATCACCAAAAATATTTAACGTGATCACTAAATGGTGTAAATAAAAATGATGCAATTGTTTATTTTATTTAAACATTAACAATCTGGGGTCTGATACTGTATATATAACTGTGCCATTTTAAAAAGGTCATGCCCGTTAAAAGGCCACTCCCACTTTTGCAGCAGGGCCAAAAATTCTGGTAAAGACTCAATCAATTGGTATCCAGTGTATTGAACTTGATGCATTTGTTTAGCAACATTACAAATACTGTATTCTTTTATTTAGTCAGTGGCCCTTTAAGTGGCAGGTTGCTGATGTGGTGCTGATGTCATAGACGCGGCATTGTCAGGATATTCTATTAGAACTTGCCCGCTCAGTGTTCTGTACATTGCTTGACTTTTCTTCTAGAGAGCAGCAGTGATATTGGTGAGAGCACCAAGTGTTTTAGAGAATTTTTGGAAGATGTGGGAGTCAGACTCATCTGTCTATAGCTCAAGATCATCCAGCTCAGATTCTGACCTCTTTGACTCATCTTCAAACGATTATGGCATGAAGCCGACAATGCCATATAAACAGTACCGCCTAGGTGACAACTTCACCAACTACAGGGACATGGCGGCTCAGAGAGTGCTGGCCAGGCTGACCAGCAATCCTCAACTGAGAAACCCTGAAAGACATCCAACATCTGGTGACCGCAGAAGAAATCTGTGCTGGGACATTCCTAACACCCCAGAACCACCATCAGCGGCAAAGACCCCGGACTACCTCAGGAGAAAGACCTATGAGGAGAAATCTGTCCTGACATCAAAACCATTGCCGAAAATAGAGCCTGTGAGTATGGTGCAGTGTAAAAATTCTCCGATACCACTATGTGGCCATCATGATAAGCCCCCTGCACCTAAGACAAAGAAGACCTCAGTATTAACTCCTGTAGGACCATCATCAAGTCATCTTGTAATCCAGGACCAGCAGGCAGCCCAGAATAAACATCTGAAGAAACTGTCACAGCCCAAGATGACAGTTACTGAAGCCCTGAGATTACTGCAAGAGGAAGACTGGGAAAAGAAGACCAGAGGTATAGATGCCATTGTCTCTGTGCTATCTGACCATCCTGAGTCTGCTGTACCAGCCATCCGAGAACTGAGGACCGCAGTAATGATAGAAGTGACCAACCTGAGATCTGCCGTGTCCATAGCAGATATCAAGTGCATGGACATGTTGTTCTCCAGATTGCAGACACACATGCACTACAACCTCCAGCAGACTCTCAGGGTGTTGTTACACAAGGCCGGAGAAGCCAGCACCTTTATCCGGGAAGCAGTGGACAGCGCCCTGACATCTATGGTGGATAATGTCAGTCCAGGCCACGCTCTGACAGCCCTCATAGAGGGAGGACTCTGCCATAAGAACAGCTCAGTGAGATCCACCACAGTCAAACATCTGGCAGGTTTGGTGGACAGAATGGGCCCAGAGTTTCTCCTATCTGGAAGAAAAGGCATCACAGATAGGGAAATGCCAGCTGTAGCCAAATCTGTGCAGGATAGCTGCCCACAAGCCAGGATGTATGGCAGGAAGATCCTGAGCAGTCTAGCTCCACACCCCAGACTGGGAGCCATGCTGGATAAGTATGTGCCCCCTAAAGACTTACCAGCCATAAAGCTCCTGCTGAAGAAATGCCGCAACTAGTTACTGACCCTGTTCTTCATGTAACACTGGAGACATGACATAGAGGGCGACATGGAGATAATTCTGGTGCCAGTGCTGGATTAATCTGAAAAGGTATGTGGGGATTTGGGAATTTATGTGCCTTATTATGTTGCTTTACTTTCATTTATAATTGTTTTTTTTTTTTGGAAAGTCAATGTTATTCCCTTTTAGCCAGACATTTACTTATGTGTCCAATAGATCTACAATTTTACATGCCATAGGTGTGACTGGAACACCACCAGTCTGCAAAATAGTCCATAACAACGAATCACAGAATAGTTTTTGCTTCTTGCAGCTATTCTAAAATATGTAAGCTGTGCGGTTATTTGTTGCTATTGGCAACAAAGACCGTTTATCTTTTAGGCCAATGCCCCATATGGCGTAAATGCTGCGGTTTGGCCGAGGCTAAAACGCTGCAGAAAAAAAAACATCGCGTTTTACAGCCTCTGTCCCAGCGAATCCCATCCACACCTTGTGGAAAAATACACGTAGCAGACACGCTTCAATTTCCAAAACCGTCGGGGTGTTGGAAATCGCAGCATGTTAATTATACCTACGGAAATGCCAGTAGTTTCTCTATAGGTATAATGAAAGCAGAAAGTCTGCAGAGGAAACCTCTGTGGACTTTCTGTGAAAAGTGCTGTGGGAAAAACAGAGATGCCGCGTTTTTTTTTGCAGCGCTTTTTTGCTGCGGGACACCACATGGGGTCTTAGCCTTAGAGAGTTTTTACAAATCTGCCCTGCCTTTAATTTTTCTGGCCTCATAGTCACAGTCACTCTTCATTGCAATGAATGGGACTTGGGATACCAGCAGTCAGACCGCCATCACACCTGTATGACAAGCTCAGTGACAAGCCTATAGCAATGTAACTCCCCTTTAAAGACTGATATTAAATATATACAATAGGCTACATGTCTGCTCCTCTTTTGACAGGTCCATGGGTATTTAAGCCAGCGAAAAAGATATAACTGAAGAGTGAGCCCATGGATGTGAACGTCACTGCCTCTGGATACACCTACCAGAGCCGTCCTTCATCTTCCTCCTCATCTGTCCTCCCCTCTGGACTATATTTTTTAGAATGCTGAAGGATACAGTATAGAACCTGAAACCAGCAAGCTATAAGCTCATTGTCCCCAATAAATTTATTAAGCTCTGTCCATTGTGGATATTAATACTGTCGACTAGCGATGAGATTTATACCACATCCTGATGGTAGAGAACACAGGAGCCTGATACATAGCAGGACAATGAGGACACGGCCATTACTATTACAGGGCAGTCACACAGAATCTTATATATATATTGTGATATGTTTAACTAAAAATAAAATATGTTCTGAATAGTTATTACAAGTTATTCTTGCCTACAGTTTCATTTTTTGGCATCTCCCTACTGGCCTCTCTTCCTTCTCTTTCTGCTTTTGTTTCCCCAGTTGCCTCCTCCGTCCCACAGATCACTACCACCTGGTCTCTTCTCTAGTAATTTTATGGGATATGCAAATATTTAGTAAAACACGTATTTGAAAAGAGGTGCCAGGTCTTCTTTTAGGCTAAGGTCCCATGTAGCCCTTCAGCATAAAAGCGCTGGAGGCAACGCATCACGGTTTTTCCCACAAAGGTTTCCTCTGCAGGCTTTCTGCTTCCATTATGCCTATAGGGAAACCGCCAGCGTTTCTGTAGATATAATTGACATGCTGCGATTTTGGAAATTTGCAGCGTGTCCACAGCCCGTATTTTTCCGCTGTGCTTCCACTGTGGCCCCAGCCTCAGGCTAGATTGATATGTGCAGTTATGGATACAGTTTATGTGCACATTTTTTATCCAAATTTCGAAGTGGTTCTAAAAGGTATCGCCTGATTTCTTCACTCTTCCAAAAAGTATAGAGCAAAGACTCAATGGGGAGGAATTTATTAAGACTGACCTCTTAATTATTCTAGCACGTGTAGTTGCGCTTTAAGGGGGCGTTCACACTACCGTTGGTGACCGTCAGTAGTGTCCGTTGCTATTGTCCGTTACAAGATTTTAGCATCGGACACTAGCTGAACCGTCAGAAACCCGTTAAAATTTCCATTCATTTCAATGGGTTTTTATATGGTGTCTGTTAGTGTCCATTTGTGTCCGTTTACACCAAATCCGTCAGAAGTCCGTTATTTTTTCGTGTACAAAAAATCCTACATGCAGGACTTTTTGTCCGTTTTAAAAAAAACGGATTCTTGACGGACAGCAAGTGTCCGTTATTTTTTTAACATTGAAGTCTATGGGTAATGGACTTATAACGGACAGTAACTGATAGCCATCAGTTACTGTCTGTTATTTTATGTCCGTTTTTTTGCCTGCGCATGCTCAGAAAGCCAAAAAAAAACGGACAGTGTTAAAAAACGGACACTAACTGATGCTAACTGATGCTAATGTGTCCATTTTTTTTAACTAATCCATTAATTGGATCAGTTAAAAAAACGGACACATTAACATCAGTACTGTCCGTTAATGTCTGTTATGATAGGTGTCCGGTTTTTTTTTTGTTTTTCTTTTTTTAACGGACACTATCAGAATGGACATCAACGGTAGTGTGAACCCTGCCTGCCTGAAATATATGGCAGTCAGGAACTGGCATAGACTTGTTGTATAACTCATATCAGTTTTCTGGCGTGGCTTATAGTAAATCTGGCAGATGGGAGCATTCCCACCCCTCTCAACCAATGTCTAAAAAAGTGGTGAGTCGGGTGCAGGAGCTATGATGTGTTGATGTACCGGTGGTGATGCCATGGTACGCCAAAAATGCAATGTACATTTTTGGCCACTTTCTTGGCAAGTCCCAGATGGGAAATCTGGGCCACTGTGCACAATCTGAAAGGATCAGATAGGAGATAAGCAGTAGCAGAGGTGTTGGCTGCTCCTTATCCCCCTATAAAAGGGGAAGGAACATGAGGTTTATAGTTTTCATCAACAGATTATTCAGCCTTCTGATATCTTTATTTAGGCTGTGTTCACATATCCATTATAGGAACAGAAAAATGAAATCCAGATCTCGATGGCTATGACAAATGGCAGACACAAATAGATCCCTATTGACTGTAATCAGTTTTCTGTTATAGTGTACATGATATTTGATGGAATCTGCTATGGAGTCTCTTAACAGAATCTCCAACTGAAATATGAATAGAGGCTTAGGGTGGGAACCTACAAGCTTCTATGAAATCACCTATGGATAACCCGCTGTGGAATACTGGCAGTGCAGGTCACCTGAAGCCTGCTACCATTGATGTAGGCCATGGGCCGTTCACTCTTCACTGAAGTCCTCTTTACTGAGGTAGATGACGTCTGTAAAAGCAGCACAATACTTCGGTGTCAACCTGATGAGAGGTTGTTAATGGCAGTTGTAGTTAGTCCTAGTGTGCAAAATTGCAGGCCATGGTGATGAACACTTCTGCTGTTGTGGGGGATGCACTGCCCATCACCAGAGAACCCATCTTGAGTTTTCCGGTTCACAAAACCACATGGTATATGTGTGGCAAGGAAAAAACTTCTCTCTCAAGTTGGTTACACTCCAAGTTATATTCCACTGCTGCAAGCATTCCTCCGCCCAAGTTGTCCTCCAAGCCACCTCACTCACCGACAGCACGAGAAGGGATCCTTCTGAAATAGGAAGCCATTGCCAGCCTGGGTGACCTGGGTGACACCCAACATGATGTCAGTGAATCAGACCAAGTGGAATGTAACAGACTTTTCCTGTGGAGCAACTACGTCCTACCTCTAAGGAGTCAACATACGATCCATCTTCAGGAAGGTACTAGAACACAAAACGCGCCACGACCTGCACCAATTAAAGTGACCTAAGCATGCAGATAACACATAGTGTAGCTAAATGGGAACAAACCTGCAGTACCAGCTCCAGCCACTATGCAGGGACTGGAGTCAACTGCTTCCATCCCTGTGTTTTATATCGTGTGGGCATTGAAGCGGACCTGTACAGCTGATCGGTGGTGGAACTATCTTGGGGACCCCCACTGATCAGATATTTGTGGCCTATCCTAAGAATAGGCCATTAAAAATAAATTCCTGGAAACCCCTTTAAATGATGTCATTGGAGTATGGAGCGGTACAAGTCTTTGCAGAGACATTTTGGCCGTATCAAACAGTCAGAACAGACAGCATTAATAATGGAAAGAAGACATCTTGATTTTTTTTATCAATGTATATTTCTACAATTGATAATCATAGCAAACCAAACAGGAGCCATTGTCATCCATGATAATATATATCCACTTCCACTATCTGTAACACAGTCTGGATTATCAGGAAAGTCCACACACTGCAGGATCCGAACTAGTCTGTGGGGGAGATGGACAGTTATCACAATGCAGTAAAATCTGTCATTATATAAAGTATAATGGGGTAGATTTATTATGCCTTGTGCATCAGTTTTAAGGCATAAAAAGTCACAATTGTGTGAGCAAATTAGTATTTTGTGCAAAAAATGGCAACTTTTTGATTTCTGTGTCACCCTAGCCACTTTCGCAAAAAGGGGTCATGGGAAGGACATGCAGGGGGCGTTGCCATTGGCCAGATTTATTCGGGTCCACTTGGAGACCTGAACTACAGTGAGATGGACCGATGAAACATCGGTTACACATGGAGGCCAGTGGATCCCATTGACTATAATGGTGTCTGCCCGCTTTGCGCTGTAAAGTGGCGGAGAAAAAATTCCTCCATGCAGGTCTTTTCTCTTCACCTATTTCCGGTGGTTTCTGCGTGTTCGGCGCAGATGTGAACTTAGCCTCAGGGGTTATGAAGACTGGCATTAAAAATGTCAGTCTTTAAAAATCTGCCCCAATGTGCTTGTAACATCAGTACGTTTCTTTCATTATGGTTTTATAGTAAAAAGAAAATTGTTCTCATCAGAGTAAGGCTCTAGGGGCGACCAGGTGATGATCCAAGGCCTGTTCCATGCGCCCCCAGCAAACAGGTAAATTAGCAGGGTAAAGCTGTGACCAACCAGACACTTCCCCTTTAGTAGGTGCTGTAGGGCACTGTAGTATTACATGGCAGCCATTCTGATGTATATCTTTGTAATATACAGATGGCTCAAGTCTGCCAGAACAGGAGTTTTTCTAAAGAGCAGCTCTCCAGCTTGTCTCATAGACGTGGGACCCAGCTCTATGATGTGTATATGCCCTTTTAGTACATATGGACATCAGCTGTCTCTATGAGACAAACCCTTTAAATCTAGAACCAACCAGGTCTTTAAAGGGAGTGTGTCAGCAGATCCCAGTATACCAACTTAGCCCCACAGATAGATAGGTTAGGGTCACCTGAATCAAATGGTGTTTTCCCCTTGTGAATCACTGCCTCTGTTGCTGAGATATTGTTGTTTTGCATATCAACAAAAATATTGCTTTACCATATTAATAAAAATGGCAATAATTTGGCAATGGAGAGAAAACACCATTTAATTCAGGTGACCCTAACCTATCTATCTGTGGGACTGGGTTGATATGCAGGGTTCTGGTGACAGGCTCCCTTTACGGTTCATTTCACCATATACGAAACAGATACTACCCATGCTACCCTCAATTTTCAGCATAACATGCATCAGCTACATCAAGTGCCAGTGCCATAACCAGAGCCAACAGCACAATATCTACAGTATCACTGGCAAAGTGCTGCATTGTACTATAACATCCTCTATTAATATATCCGCATGGAATTTAAGGCTAAGGCCCCACATGGCAGAACGCAGCTAAAAAACAATGCGGACAAAAACTTATATTATAAGTAATTAAACATTTTGCTGAAATTTATAGATTTTCTCTAACCATCTTAGTGGTGACATCTGTAGTCTTGGTTGGTTGCCAATGGATATGACCAAGAATGCAGGAACTTTCTATGGTCTGGGATTGTCAGAAACCCAGCCATGATGTCCTTATTGTGGCCGGGTTAGCTTCTCATACATGTGGTGTCCCTGCCTGATAACCTGTCCACAATAAGGAAATATTAAAATAATCCATAAAATATTTTAAAAAATATACAAAAATGTTTAACTTTTAGTAGCCTACAAATTTACTTATGGTTATGTTCATGGGAAAACCTCTTTAATGCTAAGGCCCCACATAAGGAACCCCAGCTAAAAATTCAATGCAGTAAAAAAAAACGCAATGAAAATGCAGCCAAAAATGCTGCGTCTCCTCAACGGGGGTCCTTAGCCTAAGGTGAGAATATCATTGTCTTTATATTTCAAAACTTTGCACAAAGTTTATTGGGTTGTGGATGGGCTGAAAGAAGAACATTTTGGAATCTGACAGTTTTGTCATTTTTCATTTTTTTCATTGCTAATGCGCAATTTACCCATGGCATGTGGATTCGGCCTTATAGAGTGTTTTGTATCACGACTGCTTAGAAAGGAAGACTAAAAATAGAGCTGTAAATGTACAATCGCAATGTATGTGCAACAGCATCTAGGACTCATTGGTTATACAAGTCAGATCCTGTTACCATAACAACACTTACCAGAAACGAGGCCTGCCAATTATATAACACATCTGATAATTACATGCACACATTTATTAATGGTAATCTATTAATAACCAATGTATTGTCACTCACCTATAATTGTCATAGCAGATGTATGGAAACCCTCTGCGGGGCAAGACTGACTGTAACACTGCAGTGCTGTTCTCTCCACAAGAGTCCCTGAAAGACATGAGAAAACAGAAGACTCAACATTGCAAGATTTATCTTAAAAAATAAATCTATCTATCTTATATATATTTATATCTGTCTGTTTCATGTGTGTCTATGTCATATCTATCTATCTATCTATCTATCTATCTATCTTCTATTTATCTATCTAGAAAAGAAAAGTGTAGTAGCACTCTAATATAGCAAAATGGTATATAAAGAACTATCTATCTATCTATCTATCTATCTATCTATAAATTTATATCTGTCTGTTTCATGTGTGTCTATGTCACATCTATCTATCTGCTACACAAAGGCAATGACGTCAGGAGGTGATATGTTAAGATAAGGTAATAAAGGGGTTAGGGGTGAGGACTTGGAAGTGCAGGGGTCTGGAGTCAGTCTGATAGAGGGGAGTCACTGTGTCCATGTAAGGGCTCATAAATTCAGGTATTAGACTGAGTCCTTTTGTCAATAATTGGAATTTTATCATTAGCTTGAATTTCCAAATTTTCTCTCTCTGTCATTCTGGAATAGACCTTTTAGAATCAGGACTTTTATGTCTGACAAGCTGTGGTCTGGCCCAGAAAAGTGTTTTCCCAAGGGAGTACCCAGCTGTCATTTTGTTGTATGCCTATGTAAATCCATTATGGTCTGCAGTTTTTGTTTTGTTTTTCCAATGTAAATTCCTTTATTGGGTCACCTTATACACAGTATCATGTACACCATATTGGAGGACATGCATGAAAATGTTCCAGAAATTTTATAGTTCTACTCCTGTGTGTTTGGTATGTGGACCACGCTTGACACAATGACACGATGTAACACACATTTTATTTTATTTTATTTCTTGCTATTGTGTTGGGGGGAGGGGTTAGACAATTTTTGTAATATAATTTATTAACCTATCTAACTTCCTTTTATTAGAAAACAGGCTGTCAATTTCCCATTAAAAATGCTCTAACTAAGCAATGCCAGGGAAACTCTGTCCATACACCTATTCTTCGCGCAGCATGTAGAGTGAAAACTTTTACTTAAGGGGGATGCTCACTTCAAATGGCTGTATCTCTGGTTTTATACCATCTACAAAAATGGTTCTGATATAACAAGAAAGCTGAGATTCTTATAAGTAGCATAAACTGTTTATACATTTTGATATGTAGCATGGACAGCTGTATATGAATTTCAAATTTCTAACTGTGTATTTAACTAGTGATATCTCTAATTGAGTTACAGCTATTACTGCAATTTTCAATCTTAATTTGCAAAGATGAGAATCTCAGGTTTCTTATCAAACAAGAACCATTTTCCTAGGTGGTATAAAACCAGAGATACAGCCATTTGAAGTGACCCCCCTCCCCTTTGGTAAATGCTCAGCTCTGCATATTCAAAATACAAATGTGTATGGACTTTTCCTAATAAGGGTAAGTTCACACAGAGACTTTTACAGGCGGATTTTGAGGCAGAATCTGTCTCAAAGTCCTCCTCAAAAAATGACTCCCATTCATTTCTATGGGAGACAGTAGCAGATTTTTTTTCTCTAGCTGTTTTTTTTTTTCTGCTACAGTTAAAAATAAGTGTTATGACTTATTTTCAGGCAGATTCCTTCTTGTAAACCCCATAGAAATAAATGGAAAAAAAAAAAACACACTGTGAGTGTTTTATTTAGGCTAAAGCCCCACGTTGCGGAAAAACAGCATTTTTTGTTGTAGATTTTGCTGCAGTTTTTTGAGTGAAAGCCAGGAGTGGATTGATCAGAAGGTAGAAGTAAAAGAACTTCCTATATAGTTCCCATTCCTTTTGTAGCCATTCTTGGCTTTGGCTAAAAAAAACACAGCAAAATCTGCATTAAAAAAAGCTGCATTTCCGCAACGTGGAGCCTCAGCTTTAGGCTAAGGCCCCACGTTGCGTAAACGCGGCTTTTTTGTATAATCGCTTTTTTGTAAAATCGCTGTATAGCCAATCGCCTAACATGCCTCCCCTTTATCCCATCAAACCCCCTGTAGCAATGAGAGACCGCTATGTATATCTCCACACACGCAGCCAGATAACTACCTCCCACTGCATCACTGGCCAATAGTAAGAATCTACAGCACAAACGTCACAACGAGATTTCCCCCCTCTCGCGGGGGCTAATCCCGCCCAACGCAAACCACAACCAATCAAGTCCAACAGATGAGGATAATAGGTACTTTTGATACACAGGCTGCAAGAGTTAAAGATGTCTTGAGAAGGCATTGGCGAATTCTGCAGGCTGATCATGAGTTAGATGATGATATAGGGGGGAAACCATTAATCACCTATAGAAGGGGAAAGAATTTGAAAGATCGGTTAGTACATAGCTATCTTTCACCAAAACTGGAATCAAAGACTTGGTTGTCAAAGGCTAAAGCGGTTGGTACGTTTAGATGTGGTTCATGTACTGCATGTGAGTTTATTGATCAGAGTAAAACCTTTTCTAGTGCCTCAATGAGGACTTCGTATCAGTGTCGAGATTTTGTGAATTGTTCAACGATGGGTGTAGTTTATCTTTTGAGTTGTACATGTTCCTTTAATTATGTTGGCAAAACAAGAAGGCAATTGAGAAGACGTATTAGGGATCATGTATGTGATATACAGAATGGGCGTGATACACCGGTAGCAAGACATTTTATACGTTGTCACAATGGCCAAACAAATGGTTTAAACTTCCAGGCTATAGAGTGGGTGAGACCGCCAACTAGAGGAGGAGACTGGGATAATCTGATTCTTAGAGAAGCACAGTGGATCTATAGGTTGAATACATTACAACCATATGGATTAAATGAACAGTTTGATGTTACCTGTTTTATAGGATGATAATCTCTATTTGGTAGTTTGACACATATTGAATTTATAGATATTTGTGTGTTTTTTTTTTTTTTTTGTTTTTTTTGTGATATTTACTGGTTAGTGTATATTGATGGGTTGTCTTTGATCATTTGATATAGATGAGATTCTCCTGTGGAATGATCATTATACAACAGATTTAAATTGATATAGTTTTGGGATATATCATCTATTTCATATTATAAATAATCCCTTTCTTTTTTCTTTGTGTTTTTCAGTTTTTTTGTACTGATATATACAGTGTTAATTCTGCTTTTGTAAAAGGAGGTGATTATTTCGCCCCTGATCCCATTAGATTTTGGCCTACTCCTAACATCTTTTATGAGCTGTATATTGCTTCCCATCTTTGTCTTTTCAATATCTCTGGTACTGTTTGATGGTGTATCTGGACACTATACTGTAATTTTTATCCGCCTTGGTATCAGTATTATACTCCTATATCATTTATTGTGTTATTGTGAGTTTTTTATCTTGGTGAGGATAGGTTGTTGGGCAGTGGTAGTGTATTGCCATTTTGTACTATATATGCAAAGGGGCTGATCACTGCCTTTAGGGTCCGTTGTATTGTTATTTCTACCCATTGTCGTTACAGGTATTACACTTCTTTAACGTTTATGGAGTTATTGTGATTATACCTTCTTTATGAGGATTGGCTGTTGGGCAGTGATAGCAAGTCGCCATTTTTTTAGTATATATACATTAGGGGTTAATTATGGCATAGAGGGTCCGTTATTATTATAGTCTTTACATTATGGAGGCCACTGTATAGAGTATTGTTTATTCCGCCAGTACATCTTTTAGGTTTTGATTGAGGTTGGATTGGTTGTGTTTCTTTTTGGCCAATATACATACCGGAGAGCGAAGCTTGATGGGCGTGGCGGTGCAGCAGTGACGTCCTACACGGAAGTGATCTGATTGGTTGTAGTTTGCGTTGGGCGGGATTAGCCCCCGCGAGAGGGGGGGAATCTCGTTGTGACGTTTGTGCTGTAGATTCTTACTATTGGCCAGTCATGCAGTGGGAGGTAGTTATCTGGCTGCGTGTGTGGAGATATACATAGCGGTCTCTCATTGCTACAGGGGGTTTGATGGGATAAAGGGGAGGCATGTTAGGCGATTGGCTATACAGCGATTTTAGGAGGAGTTAGGTTTGTTATAAGGGCACATAATTGTCAGTATCGGGACCGCCATTATCAGAGCGGTCATGCTGCGAAACTTTGCTAAGACATCTTGAAATAGCAGTTGTAACTTCTTACAATAAAAAATTTATTAGGTGATATTTGCCCCTGATGAATCTTGATGAGGAAACGCGTTGGGAAGTATATTTGAGCATCTAGGAGTTAGTTATTTTAGACATTTGCAGTGCTGAATCTGATTTGTTTTGATTTGGAATATCTAGTCCCTCTGAGTCCTGTTGGCGTGGCATTAGGCCAGTAGTCTCAGGATATAGAAGGAGTACTGGTTTCCATTTTTTATTATATTGGTGAGAATATTTTGCTAATCGATTCAACCTATAATATGTCCGCTATATCTGGTAGGCAGTTGAGTTAGGATCCATAGTTTTGGTTGATTAAATAATACCTATGAGACAATTTTATGAAAATCTGAGTTTGTCCTAAGGTTATAACATCTCTATGGTTCTTATTGCACAGATAGTGCAATGTATTGCACAGTTAGTGCAGTGAAACACTTTTTGATCTGCTTTGTTTGGATGACATTAGTTGGTTTTAAAATATCAGCCCTGGTTATTGGGTGATTCATTTTTAGTGGTTATTATTAAAAGTGAAGTTTTATATCAGAAGTCTCCAAAGATTTTGTCTTGAAGTCCGCAATTATTTAATAGTTAATGGAGATTATATATCGTTGATTAGTCAATGAATTCTATCTGTTATATGTAATCTATCTTTCTATCTACTCATCTCATATCTATCTGTCTCATATCTATATATCAATCTCATATCTATCTATCTATCTATCTTCTTCTTCTATCTATCTATCTATCTAATAATAACTTCATTTATATAGCGCCAACATATTCCGTAGCACTTTACAAATCAGAGGACACGTGAACAGACAATATTAGACATTACAATGTGACAAAGAAATAAACATATCAAACAATAGGAGTGATGGCCCTGCTCACAAGAGCTTACATTCTATGAGGAGATCGGGGACACAAGAGGTCAGAGGGCTTGTTTGCGTCAATGGTCCAGCCATCTTTTAATAGAAAAGGTTGTGTAACCGAAGCTGTATGAGCCCGTCACCAGCCAGTATCTGTGAATAAACATATACTAAGTGCAAGGAGTGCAGTGTAACTTCTAGATGGAGGGGCCAGGATCTGAGGAACAGAGGAGGAAGGATAAAAGGTGTTATTATTCTACACTTCTGCACACTACACTGTGATCAGGGCAGGTGATAAGCCTGACCATACAGATGTGATTTTAGGGCAGTTTTGAAGCTGTTGTAGTTGGGGATTAATCAGATTGTCCGGGGTAAAGCATTCCAGAGCACCGGTGCAGCTCGAGAAAAGTCTTGAAAACGGGAGTGGGATGATCGGATAACAAAGGACGCAAATCTAAGGTCATTGGCAGAACGGAGAGGACGGTTAGGGCGGTAGACTGTGACGAGAGAGGAGATATAGGGGGGTGCAGCGCTATGGATGGATTTGTGGGTCAGTGTGATAATTTTATATTGTATTCTGTGATGGATGGGCAACCAATACAGCGACTGACACAAGGTAGATGCTTCTGTGTACTGGTTTGACAGAAAGATGAGTCTGGCGGCTGCATTCACGACAGATTGTAGTGGGGAGAGTTTAGTAAGAGGAAGCCCAATTAGAAGAGAATTGCAGTAGTGAAGACTAAAGAGAATCAGAGCGACAATGAGGGCTTTTGATGTTTCTACAGTAAGAAAAGGAAGAATTCTAGAGATGTTTTAGAGGTGCAGGTGGCAAGAGTGTGCAAGTGTCTGAATATGTGGGGTAAGGGTGAGATCTGAGTCAAATACAACCCCCAGACAGCGGGCATGTCGCCTCGGGGTAATAGTAAGGCCACAGACAGAAATGGAGATATCAGGGTTAGATCTATATCATCTCATATCTATCTATCTATCTATCTATCTATCTCATATCTATCTATCTATCTATCTATCTATCTATCTATCTATCTATCTATCCACCCATCTCATATTGCCTTGAGGGTTCTGCAGCACCCAGAAAGTGTGCCAACTGTTCTGGAGTTACCATGTCAGGAGTGATGGCAAATAATATCTAAACTTCTAAACAAGGTCTTATTTTTTTTCGGTCATTGCCCCCTACATGCCTTTGTTCTAAGGGTATCATGGTTGTAGTTTCCGCTGTGAGCTTCCTTTGACTATTTGCCAAAACCATGCCCTTTCATATGGTGTTGTGCCCCTCGCAGCAGTTATAAGAAAGCGCATATTTTTATTGGACAACTGCTGTCATTCTTCTTGAATCAGGGCAGGGCAGTTACCCAATGAAGGGTAATGTAAGCCAAATGCAAAGACTTTCACTTGTTGTGTAAAAGTATTAGGCAAGTAGTAAGCAAGTAAGAATGCTTTCAGGAATAGAAATGTTAACAGTTTATTTCTGTCAATTAAGAAGATGAAATGAAATAAGAAAAGAGAAATGTAAATCCCATCAATATTTGGTGTGACCTTTGCCCTTTGGAGGAGGAGTCCTGGAAGTGATGATATGGCCCCCACAGAGCCCTGATCTCAACATCATCCAGTCTGTCTGGGATTACATGAAGAGACAGAAGGATTGGAGCAAGCCTACATCCACAGAAGATCTGTGCTCAGTTCTCCAAGATGGCGGGAACAACCTCCCTGCCGAGTTCCTTCAGAAACTGTCTGTAATACCGAGAAGAACTGATGGGAGGCAAAGGGCAAAGGTCTCACCAAATATTGATGGGATTTAGATTTATCTTTTTTTCAAACACTTTGTCACATTTTGTTAATTGACAAAAATAAACTATTAACACTTCTATTTTTGAAAGCATTCTTACTTTGCAGCATTTTCTCCACACCTGCCTAAAACATTTACACGTTTGTGTACATTTGTGTACATGACAAATCCAGTAGTTAGTAACTTCTACCTGACTGATACCACAACTGCCCATACTGTAGGTATCCATCCCAGCCTCTAATATGAGAGTGATCCATGGTTATCTTCTAGGAGGCCATCTCTTTGTACCCAAGCAGTTTCATGACCTGTCCATATGCATATAGGAAGTGACTAACTATATGTCAGTGTGTAATAGAACCATAGTAATGACTGGCCTGGCCTGGCCAGCCTATTGCCGCCCTCCCAGACGACCTCCCAGAGGGTGCCGATCATTAAAAATGGCTGCACACTTTAGATGCCGCAGTTGCATTCTACCGCAGCATCTACACAGTTAACAGCTGGCTTGGTGCTGGCACTGATCGCGACTATTAGTAGCGGGTGCTGGATGTATTATACGGCTGGCATCCCCCACGAATGGAGAGGGCTCAGCTCCATACAGTCCCTCATAAACAAGTGCCACTCCACAGTTAGAATATTTTTTCTAGCCCCCACTGCACCTGAGCCATCATTTCTGATAGTTTCACTACTATACACATCACAAAATAATTATGTTCATTAAAGGGAATGTCTGGTTTAAAAAGGAAAATTTCCATAGAGACAATAGAGAAGAGTCATCCATAAAGGTTCCTCATATTAACCAAAGTTTTGAGCAGCTACCAAGAACGTCTGTTTCTCCGAAGGACCCAACATAACAAGACATTACCAGGACAGCCTACTGATTTCAATTCAAGCTGTGTAATTCTTATTTTCCTCTGTGGTGGCGCTGCAGGAAAACAGGACACTTGTTGCTCACAGTCCCCTGCAGCTGATCACTGGTGATCCTAGAGCAGCATACCCCTCTTATCAGGGGACCCTTTAAGAAATGAGGACTGTCCAAAGCAGAGAACCCCATTTAAGAGTAATATTTGTGAATCCAGAAAATTCTGAAGATTTTTTGATACTTACACATTCACTCCATCAATTTCATCCATCACCCAGATGTTAATGCTGGAAACTTTGTCTTTTTGAAAATTTGGAATTTCAAAGTCAGCTAAAAAACTTCATAGGGTATAAAGAAAACAATATTAAATGTTGTGCAATCAAGAATAAAAAATAAAGAAAAATGAAAAAATTAAAGATTTTAGGCAAACATTTCCTCATAACATAAAAATCACCAGTTTACCAGAAATTTACTAGTTGTTTATTTCCTTCAATGGAAAGTTCCTTCAACGAGTGTCTATTTAAAGGGATCCTATCAGGTCATTTGCACTGCCCTATAAGCAGGATATGATGGAGTGAGAGAAGCTCTGACAGGACTCCTAGGAGACACAGTGAGAGTCCTGATGACCCCACCCACACACAGTGATTGATAGTCCTCTGTGTGCACAGTGATACAGGGAGAGCTGTCAATCACTGTGTGTTGGCAGGATAATTAGGACTCTTACTGTCTTTACTAGGAGTCCTGTCAGGAGTTACTTGAGTTTTTACTCAGAAATCCTGCTTGAATACCTAGAATCCTATATCACAGAGCTCAGCTTCTCTCCCGCTATCATATAACCCTATATATCACAGAGCTCAGCTTCTCTCCATTATTATATAAATCTATATATCACAGAGCTCAGCTTCTCTCCCTCTGTCATATAACCCTATATATCACAGAGCTCAGCTTCTCTCATCTATCATATAATCCTATATATCACAGAGCTCAGCTTCTCTCCCTCTATCATATAACCCTATATATCACAGAGCTCAGCTTCTCTCCTATATCATATAACCCTATATATCACAGAGCTCAGCTTCTCTGCTCTATCATATAAATCTATATATTGTTATTGTTTATTTATATAGCACCATTAATTCCATGGTACTTTACATTTGCGGATTTACATAAGGTACACCAGATATACAAACAGATAATGCTAACAGTGACCAACTGGCACAGTGGGATAGAGGACCCTGCCCGCAAGAGCTTACAATCTATGAGGGAAGAGGGATAGAGACAGAAGGTGGGAGTAGAGGCTGTTCAGGTGGTGGTGTGGTGACAGTAGCGTTATTGGAGGTTGTAGGCTTTCTTGAATAGGTGAGTCTTCAGGGCCTTCTTGAAGCTTGTGACTGTGGGGGACAGTCTTATGTGTCTTGGTAATGAGTTCCAGAGTATGTGGGCAGGTAGCGGGAGATTAGGTCGGAGATATATGGAGGGGACAGGTTGTAGATGGCTTTGTATGTCAGCATTAGTAATTTGAACTCTATTCGCTGGGCAACGGGTAGCCAGTGAAGGGATTGGGAGAGGGGAGCGGCCGATGAAGAACGGGGGGAGAGGTGTATTAGGCGAGCAGCACAGTTTAAAGTGGACTGGAGGGGGGCGAGGGTGTTAGCTGGGAGGCCATAGAGAAGAGTGTTACAGTAGTCTAGGTGGGAGATTATGAGGGCGTAGACTAGCATCTTTGTAGTTTCAGGAGTGAAGAAGGAGCAGATTCGATGGATGTTCTTCAGTTGGAGGCGGCAGGAGGTGTTGAGGGTTTGAATATGCGACTTGAAGGATAGGTCAGAGTCTAAGGTTATCCCAAGGCATCCGGCCTGTGGGACTGGGGTGAGAGTGGTTCCATTAGTTTTGATAGATGGGTCAGGTAGGGGGATCGTGCGTGGAGGGGTGAAGATTATGAACTCCGTTTTCTCCATGTTGAGTTTGAGAAAGCGGGAGGAGAGAAAGGAGGCTACGGCTGCTAGACATTCTGGGACTCTAAACAACAGGGAGGTAATGCCTGGTCCAGAGAGATATATTTGGGTGTCGTCAGCATAGCAATGGTAATGGAAACCGTGGGATTCTATGAGTTGGCCAAGGCCTAGGGTGTAGATTGAGAACAGAAGGGGTCCTAGGACGGAGCCTTGGGGGACACCTACAGAAAGAGGGTGTGGCGGGGGAGGTGGTGTGTGAGTGGGTGTATTGCCAAATGAAACAGATTCTTTGGGATTCCGTGTAATAGAATAAAGTTATAGAGTAAAAACACTAGACTATCCCCAAATAGCTTAACATTTTATTAAGAAGAGTATAAGAAGATAGAAAAAGGTCTTACAACAAGGAAAAGTATAACAAAAGGTCTTACAACAAGGAAAAGTATAACAGATATTAGAAGGTATAATCAAACCTTGCAATACAGCAGGTATTGCGGAGTACAATCAAATATCAAAGTTGATTAAACTGTGATATTATCCAAGCCTGCAATACAGCAGATATTGCAGGGTACAATCAAATATCAAAGTTGATTAAACTGTGATATTATCCAAGCCTGCAATACAGCAGGTATTGCAGGGTACAATCAAATATCAAAGTTGATTAAACTATGATATATTCAACACTTACTATACAACAGGTATAGTAAGGTAATCAAACTTAGTCAAACTGTGACTTAATCAACACTTGCAATACAGCAAGTATGGCAAGGTAATCAAAGTGTGATATAATTGACACTTACAACACTACCCAGCTTCATTGATGAATTCCGATCAAGGTATCTTCAGGAAAATATCATCAAGCCATTTGTGACAGGTCATCAAGCAGCACCAGGCGTCCCCAATCACTGCTGTCCAGATTGCAACATATAGCTGGGGGATATCATCCGTCTTTATATACCCTTTGTGTGTGTCATAGAGTGGGTGGGTTACAGAAGTGTATACACCTCTATAAGGCTCCACTCGTCTCCAAGCTCACATTCTTGCGAAAGAGGCCAGTTTTCACCAGAATATGTCTTGTGACACTATGCTTCATACAAGGTTAATCGTTAAGCTGGTTTGTAAGTCTATTGTAGACATTAGCTCATACAAAGTTAATACTTTAAGCTCGTTTTATATCCATGTAAACACTAAGTCAAACAGAGTTGGACTTTGAGCTGACTTCTATGTCTTATGTAGACATTGTAAGGGTTAAAACATAATTTGTATTATATTCTATAACGCAGTATACAGAAGACACAGGATGAAATGTTCTGCAGACAGACTGTATAGTTTACAGATAGAATACAGACTCAGAGTCTGGGAGGAATATCAACAGTTCTGCTGTTCTCAGCGATCTGCCATTCTCAGGAAAGATAAGGGGAACATTTAGATAAGGTGAAAAGGAAACATTTGGGGTGAAGGGTAACTGAACAAATTTGTCTGGTAACGGAACTGGAAAGACCATATATGTATATTGATCACATGACTGTTATGTAACTGAGGTTGCTTTTAAAACTGTATTGAACTACGTAATAAAGCAGAAACTATTCATACACGATACCTGTGTACGTCTTGTTTCCCGAGCGCTTGAAACTGGTTATTTACTTAATTAGGCTTACGGTGACATCCATCCCAGGGGGACTTAACCCCTAACAACATTAAGTTCAAACAGAGCTGAACCTTCAAGCTGTCCATGTAAACATCACATAGAACAGAGTTAAACTCTGATCTTGCTTTCTGTTTAACTAGACACTACACCATACAGAGTTGAAGTTAAGGTTACATGACTTGGCTTCTAGAAACATCTTGTCAGCCATTTTATCAAAGACAATCATTTTGGTTTTTAGCATTACAGTGGGAGACGCTGAATGTGCGGTTGGTGAGGTATGAGGAGATCCAGGAAAGAGCCAGGTCTGAGATGCCAAGGGATGAGAGAGTTTCTAGCAGGAGGGAATGGTCGACTGTGTCGAAAGCAGAGGAGAGGTCGAGGAGGAGGAGGAGGACAGAGTAGTGACGTTTGGACGTGTTGCTCTAGTAGTTTTGAGGCGTACGGGAGCAGTGAGATGGGGCGATAGTTGGCTGGAGAGGACAGGTCCAGGGAGGGTTTCTTAAGTATAGGTGTGATGGTAGCATGTTTGAAGGCAGAAGGGAAGGATCCAGTGGTTAGGGATAGGTTGAAGAGATGGGTTAGGGCAGGAGTAATGTCTTCCGAGAGTTTTGGGATGAGATGTGACTGGATTGGGTCGAGTGCACAGGAGGTGAGGTGAGATTTAGAGATTAGGGTAGAGAGCTTTTCATCAGTGACGGTGGAGAAACAGGTTAAAGATGATGAGCACCGAGCAGTTGGATAGAGTGGTTGTTGGGGGTGTAGGGTGAGACTGTCTCTGATGGTGTCAATTTTGCTTTTGAAATAAGAGGCAAAGTCATCAGCTGTGATAAGTGATGTCGGAGGGGGCACAGGAGGACGGAGGAGGGAGTTGAAGGTAGTGAATAGCTGTTTGGGGTTGCTGGATAGGGCAGATAGTGTGGTGAAGTAGACCTGCTTTGCAGAGGTGAGTGCGTTCTTGATTGAGAGAACTGCCTCTTTATACCTAAGGAAGTCTTCCTGGGAGAGGCTTTTCTTCCAGAGGCGTTCTGCAACCCGTGAGGCACGTCTCAGTTTTTTAGACAGATCAGTGTGCCAGGGCTGCCTATTGATCGGCCAGGTTCTGGTGTTAGTGAGAGGGACCACAGAGTCAAGGGCTGAAGTAATGGTGGTGTTGTAGAAGTCAGCAGCGGTATCTGCGTCCTGGAGTGAGGATATGTTAGCGAGCGGTCGGAGAGAGTCTGAGAGCGTGCGGATGTCAAGGCGATTAAGGTTCCTGCGGGGACTTGTTGGTTTAGGGGTTGGGTGTTCAATTACAGAGGAGAGGGCTGAGAATGTCAGCAGGTTGTGATCGGAAAGCGTGGACGGAGAATTAGAGAGACTGACTAGAGGGCAGAGGTGGGTGAATATGAGGTCCAGCGTGTGCCCCTTTGTGTGGGTGTCAGAGGAGGACCATTGAGAGAGGTTAAAGGAGGTAGTGAGTGACAGGAGAATGGAAGCGGCGGGGTGGGATGTGTTAATGGGGATGTTGAAATCACCCATGATGATGGTGGGGGTGTCTTTGGATAGGAAGTGCATTAGCCAGGTGGTGAAGTGGTCGATAAAGACAATAGTAGGTCCTGGCGGTCGATATATGACGGCCAGTTGAAGGTTGGAGGGTGAGTAAATGTGGACAGAGTGCACTTCAAAAGGTGGGGAGGGTGAGAGCAGGTAGCGTTTGGATTGGGGCAATGGAGCAATTGTCAGACAAGAGTACACCTACGCCTCCACCGGGTTTATTGTTGGGGTGGGGAGTGTGTGAGAATTGCAGATCTCCATAGGAGAGGGCAGCAGGGGAGCTGGTGTCGGAGGGTGTTATCCACGTTTCTGTGAGACCTAGAAATTATAATTTATGAGAAATGAAGAGGTCATGGATGTAGTCAAGTTTGTTGCATACAGAGCGAGCATTCCATAGTGCGCCGGGGAGGGCGTGGGCAGGGGCAGGAGCAGGTGAGATAGGTGTAACATTTAGGGAGTTCCGTGCGCTGGTGGCGGTTGTGCGGAAAGATCTGACAGCAGGGAGGTGCTGGGGTGGTCCAGGATTAGAGGATATGTCGCCAGAAGTGAGGAGTAGCAGGGAGAGGGATAGCAGGTGTAAATAGGAGAGAGTGTGGGGTGGTTGTATGTGTCTGGGGCGGAAAGCTTGTAGGTGTGTGAGTAGCTGTGCAGAGAAGGTCAGATGGTGGGGTAGGATAGATGGAGAGATAAAGATGTTCTTAGTGACATGGCTGGTTTGAGGTGGCAGAGTGGTTTTTACAAGTATGGGAAGAACAACAGTGATTATAGTGAGAAGCATTTCTATACTTTATAACTAAGCGTCCTTTTGGTGGCTAGTTACCTTCTGTTCCAAGTCTGGCCTAACTGCGCTAACCATGTCATAGCTGACCACTGGCTGCAAATTTATACTAACTGGTAATACATTTGTTTCATGTGTATCAGGTGTGAATAGGGAGTGTGGATACAGCAGATAGAATCAGACATCAGGAAGGTGTAGGTGAGAAGCAGCAGGGAGAAGGAGACAGACAGTGGTTTCAAAGTTAATGCATTAACAAAGTGTAGGACACGTACCAGCAGGTAGATAGATATATTTAACACAGCAGTAGATGTAGATTTGTATGGAGGAGTATCACAGAGCCCAGCTTCTCTCCCTCTATCATATAACCCTATATATCACAGAGCTCAGCTTCTCTTCTCTATCATATAACCCTATATATCACAGAGCTCAGCTTCTCTCCCTCTATCCTATAAACCTATATCACAGAGCTCAGCTTCTCTCCCTCTATCATATAACCCTATATATCACAGAGCTCAGCTTCTCTCCTCTATCATATAACCCTATATATCACAGAGCTCAGCTTCCCTATCATATAAACCTATATACACAGAGCTCAGCTTCTCTCCTCTATCATATAACCTATATATCACAGAGCCAGCTTCTCTCTATCATATAAACCTATATATCACAGAGCTCAGCTTCTCTCCTCTATCATATAATTCTATATATCACAGAGCTCAGCTTCTCTCCTCTATCATATAATCCTATATATCACAGAGATCAGCTTCTCTCCCTCTATCATATAACCCTATATATCACAGAGCTCAGCTTCTCTCCTCTATCATATAATCCTATATATCACAGAGCTCAGCTTCCCTCCTCTACATATAATCCTATATATCACAGAGCTCAGCTTCTCTCTATCATATAACCCTATATATCACAGAGCTCAGCTTCTCTCCCTCTATCATATAACTCTATATATATCACAGATCTCAGCTTTTCTCCTTCTATCCTGCTCTCAGACTCTAGGTTCACTTTAAGATACCAAATACAAAAACAAGTCACATATTTGGCTTACTCCTTGTTGATGTGTTAAATTTTTATAAACATATCTGCCTGTACAATCCTATGATTTCTCACCTGGGCACAGGGAATCCACCTCCTGGTGTAGATCCATTCAGCATGATCTGTATTTCTCCAGAGCTGTATTTAGCATACTAAAATGTAGAGACAGAAAGGCTGCCTAAGATTCACATCAAGGAAGACCCATTTGTGATGTGTCAAAAGGCAAAAAACTTACACGAGGATTTCATACTTAGAATTTTGTCTAGTGTGTATCCTCTCTTTTCGTCCTGGAAATGCAGGTAGAAACCAAGTGTTACCATTCCCCTGACCAATGGGGCATGTCCATATATACTCTAATGCTATGCAATAAGAACTGCCAGTTTCAGACTTTGCAGTGACCTGCCCTATTTCAAGAGCACCAAGTCAATTTATTCATACATTTTCTGGAGGAATAACACAGGAAATTCACAATTCTAACAAAAATGCTCCAGAATTATAACTTCTTAAAGATTATAATAATGTATTAAACTGACATTCCAGGGGTGCTGTAAAGATCTGTGGTGATCTGACACCCAGCACCTCCATTGATCAGCTGTTTTGGCAGCTGAAATACAGAGAATGGAGCAGGAAGCAAACAGTGCTGTTCTCTATGTCAGGGGTCCCCAACCACCGGTCCGCAGACCGAGCTGTTGGGGGTCTTTTGCCGGTCCGCAGGGCGGCGGGCTGGCCTGGGTAAACGCGGCTCCCAGCACATTATGCCAGGAGCCGTGGCTCCTACCATAGCTAATGGTGGGGACCTGGTCTACTGCGCTGTACACCGAGGTCCCGCCAGAACGGCCCTGGTCTACAGCGCTGTTTAGAGTATAGCCCACCCCCATATGAACAAAGCCTCGCCCCTAAACCGACCGCCCCCGCCCCCCCTGCCGTGCCATGGTGGGGAAAAGGTTGGGGACCGCTGCTCTATGTGGTGGCTGAATAGAGTCACTACAGCTTAGCTCCCTTTCAAGTGAATGGGAGCTGATCTGCAGTACCTGGTCTGACCACTACACAGAAAACAGCGCCTTCTGCTTCCTGCCCTATTCTCTGTGTATCAGTTGCTGAGAACAGCTGATTGGCGGAGGTGTGGGGTGTCAGACCTCCACTGAACTGATATTGATGACCTAATTATAGGAAAGGTCATCAATATTTTGAGCCTGGAAAACCCCTTTACTATAACATAATTATACAGGGGAACAACTTACAGTAACAGAAGCCAACCTCCAGAAAGATTCCTCAGCATTGTGTTCACACTCAGATGTAATAGGACAAGAGTTGTAGTCAAATCCTAAAGCCAGAGACAGTATAGCTATAATTAATATTAGTTATATAGCTGCAATAACATGAAATACCATGGTATATTCTCTAAACTGAGAGAAAATATTATAGAGTTAAAGAACATCTCCAGTGAAAAGAAGTCCTCTTATCTTCTTCTATTCAGCTGGTTCTTAAAGGGAGTCTGTCAACAGTAAATTGCCTATATCCATTTTTTATTTAGCTTTGGAGCCCCACTTCATGTAAATCGCAGTTTTATATTACATGAAAATCATTTCTGGTGTAAATTATAATAAATCTGGTGAAGGCCCTGCCCCCTACCAGCCTTTGCCACACCCCCTATTCAGGAAAGTGGTGAAGGCACCACAAAAATATTGACTTACAAAAAAAAAAAAAAAAAAAATATATATATATATATATATATATATATATATATATATATAGTGAGAGTGTAAACCTAGAGGATGCTGGTGAGCGACCCAAAACCAGGGTTAAAAAGGTCCTCAGCCACACCCATAGGTGGGGCTTCACTCCAGATCGAGTGCACACAGCATGAGAGTGCTGCTGGCGACCTGCAGTGAGCAGGTAGATGGTAGACCAGTTAGAGACAGACAGGTGGTCTGTCCCAAGAGAACTGGACTCCACAAGTGGACTTGGTGGGCTCAGTGTGAGCCAGATTGCTGAGGAGAAACCTCAGTAAAGCTTCTTGCCCCCAGAAGTTAGTCAGGGCTCAAGAAGTGAGTTATTGCCCTGTGTGTGGGCTAGGCTGTTTTTTTGTTTTTGTTCCTGTTATCACTTACTAGCCGAATAAAGCCATTTCTTTTGGATTTCCATTACCTGATATGCTGTTTATTTGGCACCCAGCGCCACCAACACCTCTGTCAAGTCCAGGAAGCTGCTACCTTTGATGCTAAACTACCCCCAATTGTCACTATATATATATATATATATATATATATATATATATATATATATATATGAATATCATAGTATTTCTGATCCTTGTACTGTGACATCTCTGTGTTTCTTATCCCTGTACTTTGACATAAGTGTGTGTATTACCTCTGTACTGTGACATCACTGTGTTTAGGATCTTTGTACTGGGACATTATTGTGTGTGTTATTCCTGCACTGTGACATCATGGTGTATATTATCTCTGTACTGTGACATCACTGGATTTATTATGCCTGTACTGTGACATCATTGTGTTTGTTGTCTTTGTACTGCGTCATCACTGTGTTTATTACCCCTGTACTGTGACATCACTGCGTACATTCTCTGTGTACTGTGATATCACTGTGTTTATTATCCTTGTACTGTAACATCATTGGGGCATATCTATTATGCCTTGTATGCCAGTTTTCTAGCATAAAATGCATAAAAAGTAGCAAATTTTTTGCACATATCGGCAGTTTGTGCAGAAAATAAAATTGCTAATTTTTCGCTTCTGTACCGCCTTCACCATTTCCGCCACTCTTTGAGTAAAAAGAAATTGCAACTTTTTATGCCTTGAACGCATAAATACAAATATCTGTATTGTGACTACCCTGTGGTGTGCATATAAGAGGTGCAGAACTGGTAACTGTGAAGGGGGCAATGGTCCCTCTCTTACATATGAGTGCTTTGAGAGTAAATGAATTGCATGGGATGTTCGGGGTCTTGTTACAGACATGCATTGCCGTGCAGTGATCACACAGGTGTATGTCTTGGCACTGTTGTATTTTACCATACCATTCCTGGAGGTAACAATGAAGGTTCTCATTCAATGACTGTCGCTAGAGATCTTGGTAATAGTGAGGAACTGATAAAGAAAGTATATGAGGGCATTTCTGGTATTATCAAGTACATATAGCTTGATGGTTGTTTAACCTGAATCACTGCTTGATCCACAAAAGTACAAGTTATCCGCCAGCCATCCCATTAACGTGTCACCTAGAGCCATATAGCGTTTTCCTCGGTCTGAGAGTCTGTGAACTAGTTGTTTGTTGTTTTCCCAGAAAAGTGACTGCAGACAAGAATATCAAGAAATATATTACTCTATATTGTGTCACTGTATATACAGTATATTACTTTTCACCCAATCCCATACCTTACATCCTCTCTAAACTACTATTCACTGAATATACATATGTATATTTTATTATTTATTATATTATACTGTATTTCTCAATTCCTACTCACAGTCCTTCGCATCATTTACTCTGGAGGACTCAGCACCATGTATTACCATGCACTCCCATTCATTTCAGAAGGCATCATGCAATACCACATTTCTCCAGCAGTGGCCACTACAGGATTAATATGTGACTGCCCAGAGATTTCCCTAGCAATAACACTTGCTGGACCTGTGTTCTCTGATCACAAGAGAGTCCTTATTTAGAAAATGTTCATCTATATTACAGCGGAGAGCTTTCCCCTGTCCTGACTGCTGCAATTTATAGGCCTGATAACCATGGTGTATAGCACACAAGATGGATACAAATATATACACCTTCCAGCTGAGGACAGATTTTTTTCAAATCTTGAAAATGGTGCTAAAATTAATTGCAATTTTTTTTTTCTCGTAATTGTGATTTATTTACATAAAATGAAATAACTTTTTACTTTCCATCAGGTTGAAAAAGTTAATCTTTTACATTATCTATGAATGCACCTTGAAGGGCCTTAGGTAGACAAAATGGGATACTTGTCGATGAGAAGAAGCATCGCTTTATGTTTACCTAGCACCCTATCTAAGCCCTAAATACTTACTTACTATTTATGCATAACACTGTGACCTCTTAAAGGGAACCTGTCACATGAAAAATGTTGTTCAGTCAGCAGGCAGCATGTTATAGAGCAGGAGTAGCTGAGCAGATTGATATATACTGTAGGTTTGTGGGAAAAGATTCAGTATAACCTGTCATTTATCCATTGAAATCTCTGCCCTTTTTGTGTTGAGTAGTCAAGGAGGCGGTCCTGTCAGTGATTGACAGCTATCTCTGTATGCAATATCACTGATAGGACCACCTCCTTAACCTCTCATCATAGAAAGAGCATAAATCTCAATGGTCAAATGACAAGTTATACTGAATCTTTTCCCACAAACCTATATATCAGTCTGCTCGGCTCCTCCAGCTCTATAACATGCTGCCTGCAGATTGGACGCCAATTTTCATGTGACAGGTTCCCTTTAATATGTTTCCTAGATAATATTTGACACAGAACCTTATTTGCGGGGATGTCATGGAGTGTCAGGTTGATGTAGCGCTCATAATCAGATGGGGCTACAGAACAGGGGTCCTTGTTGATAAAAGCACTTGTAAAGGCCTCCCATATAGCTGAACAGTTCTTCTTCCTGTTGAGATGATAAACGTATAGGATATGTATATTAATGAAGGTGAACACATAAATGAAACTCAGCTTTTCTTCTACCCTCACTCCTGTTTCTAGAGCAATGGCGCTAGGGGGAGGAAAGATGGAGATTTTCCAAGAGCCCCCCTTTAATGGACCTTCAGGATCAAGCTGAGACTACCACTAATCCATTTACTGTCCAAGACCACCACAGATGTCACTATTAAAGAGGTGTTCTCATGTCAGAAATTTATGGCATATCCTCAGGAAATGCTATAAGGCTAAGGTTCCTTGTTGTGGAAACGCAGCTTTTTTTTGTTGCGGTTTTTTGAGCCAAAGCCAGGAGTGGATTAAGCAGAAGGTAGAAGTATAAGAACTTCCTATATATTTCCCATACCTTTTGTAGTAATTCTTGACTTTGGCTCAAAAAATGCAACAAAATCTGCAACAAAAAAGCTGTGTTTCTGCAATGTGGGGCCTCAGGCTAAATGCACTACAGATGCATGTTCCAACTCCTAGGACCCGCACCTATCTTGTTCAACTGGGCTCCTCTGACTACTGTTTTGTGGCTGCTATAAATTTGGATAAGTGGCTACCAGACTCTCTCCGTTCACTTCTAAGTAAATTTTCAAAAATAGCCGAGCATACTTAAATTTTTTCACTATATAGGTATTATTTGGACACTGACTGGCAGTTTTATTTGTGCACAGAATGGCAATATTGTATGGGAAATATGTTGTATTGGGTAATATGTGGTAGCATCATTTGAAAACTTTATGGAGGCACTGTTTTAGGCATTATATGGCAGTATTATTTGGGCACTGAATGGCAATATTATGTGGAAAATATGCAGTAGTAGCATTATGGGGGAAAAATGAGGTAGCATTGTTTAAGAATTGTATTGTTTAAGAATTGTATAGCGGTATTATTTAGGCACTGAATGCTAGTACTATGTGGAAAATATGCAGTAGTAGCGTTATGAGGGAAACATATGGTAGCATTATTTGAAAACTTTATGGAGGCACTGTTTATACAATGCATGGTAGTATTATTTGGGCACTGAATATTAGTGTTGTGTGGGAAAAATGCAGTCAGGTTATCTGGGCAATTTATAGTAGAATTTTTAAAAAATTGTATGGAGATATTGTTTAGGCATTGTATGGCACTATTAATTGGATACTGAGTGATATTGTGTGGGAAACATGCATTTGGGTTATGTAGGTAATATATTGTAGCATTATTTAAAGACTGTATGGAAGTATTGTTTAGGTATTACATGGCAGTATTATTTTGGCACTGTATGGTGGTAGTATTGTGTAGGAAACATGCAGTCAGGTTATATGGGTAGTTTATAGTAGCATTTTCAAAACTGGAACTATTGTTTAGGTATTGCATGGCAATATTTTTTGGGCACTGAATGGCAGTATTGTATTGGTATTGTATAGAAGTATTATTACTTATAGATATAAACATTTGAGTGAATATACAGTATATCTATGTTTTACACAAAAATTCTCATTGGAGACCCCAGTTGCCTATATACTATAGGTGGTACTGTGGTAGATAAGAAATTGCCAGAGATGTCTAGTAATAGTGTAGATCAAGGCACTTACCCCACAGATGGATTGACTGTTTCAATGTAGTCATAACACCTGCCGATTACAATATCCTCCAAGTTGGGAGTTGTACCTGGCCCCTTCCATTGTTCTGTACTTTCCAACTGTATGATGACAATCATGCCCAAGAGCAGGCTTTTCAGGGTCAGATAAGAGGGTTGCATATTGGGCATATGGCAGCCTATGAAGCTGATACACCTACAGTACCAAATGGAAGGAAACATTAATATACATGAATTAGGTGGAATGGTCTAGACCAGTAGTTCTCAACCTGTGGTACGTGTATGCCAGTGGCTATGCCATGCAGTCTTAGGGGGTACACCACTGCTCTGGAAGTGGCAGATTTAGTGAGTGTTCAGCTTCTAAGGCTCCTAGGGGCAAGTGCCACCCAAACCATCCATTAACTTCAAATACTAAGGCAAAGTGGCCACCAAGGAGAGGCAAATGTCAGAAGACATTGGATAAGGGTAAAGGGGTAGATACTAAGTATTGCTTTAAAGGGTACCTGAGTTTTCATGAAGTTTAAATATGTGCAAGGTCTTGCTGAGCAGTCTGTTTTATGACTGTATAAGGCTAGGTTCACACCAGCACTTGATTTCCGATCCCCAAATCCACTTGAAAAATGCGGACAGAAAGTTCCTGCAAGCACTCCATTATAGTTTCAGCAGGTAACTGTTTTTTAAGCAGATTGGGTTTCCGTTTTCGGATCAACAAGCGGACCCAAAGAACATAAACCCAAGCGCTAGTGAGAACCTAGAGTAAGCTTCCACACATGGTGTCCTATCAGTTTTTCTGCTGCTAGTAATCACATTATGGCTGAAACACATTTTACATTTCTCCCTGAAATAGGGGGCATATAAAATAAAGAGCAGTCTCTCCCCCACCTGTATTTATTATTACTACAGGTTTTACATGTAATTCTACGAGGAGTAGCTATAAAATAGCAAACAAATAGCAAAGAAAAACCCAATTGACCATAATATAGGAGATCCAGGAACACTGAACTGCAAATATATGGCAAATACATGCAGGCATGACGCAACTAAAAAAATCCCTGACACAGGAAAAGAGAAATCTATGAACACAGTCAGTAAAGCTGCTTGCTGTCTGTGAATAATATCCCATCTGTAACCACATAAGGAGACAAAAGTAGACACAAATACATAGAAATCTTTTCTTACAGTGCAAGCTGTGAGATGTGCAGAATGTTCAGTCTAGCATGTGAGAGTATTGAAGATACTTTTCAAGATATGCTTCATTTTTCCATCTGTGAACATAGAGCTGATGTTCCTTGCCAAAAATTCCAATTTTTGTCTCATCTGTCCATAGAACATTCTCCCAGAAGCTTTGTAGCTTGTCAACATGTGGTTATATATTATTACTTTTGTCAGATTCAAGTTATTTCTGTGACCATTGTGGGTTTTTCTTTCACTAAACGAGGGGTACCAACAATTTTGTCCACGTGTGTATGTGTAAGTAACGTGTAGGAGGCTGTATTCCTACTGCAACTGGGGCTAAATGTACAGTTATGGGGGACACAATGTAAAAAAAAATGTAAAAAAATGTATAGAAAAGTAAAAGAAAAATGTAAATAAAATAATTTTAAAAGTAAATAAAATAATACGCCAATAACACGCCCTTATTAAAGGTTATAGTCCAACCCCGACAACACCATACAAAATAAAAATTACCGTTAGTTGAATAACGCAAATGCTAAAAATGTTACAGCCCTCAAAACTGCACATACTAAAAATTTTAAAATGTGCCTGGTCTGGAAGGGGGGGGGGGTAAAGCATCTGGTATGGAAGTGGTTAAATGATTTGGCAGCGGACGTACTGTATACCAGACACAAGTGTGAACCTAGTGTCAATGTCATACTCTCCAGCATGCTGAGAATCTTTTCAGATGACTTCAGTCTGACTCCAAGTTGGTACAATGTCAATTGCACAGATAAAGCTGTTTGTAGGGGTGTTTGAAGGCTGTGAGCAGTGGTGAACCTAGCCTCTTTGCTGCCTGAGGCGGACTATAGAAAGACGCCCCCCCCCCCCCCAAAAAAAAAACCAAAAAACCTGAGTTTCCATGCTACTAGTTTAACACACTGTTATCGTCGCACAATATACACAATACACAAAGTTATAAAACAGTTTTTAAGAATTCTTCTTCCTGTATTACTTCAGTATCAGATCAACAACACGGCATTAACAATGAAAGTAACTTCACACATCTTCTGCTTGGTGGATGGACGAGCCCACGTGGCCCCCATTCTCTATAATAGGAGCCCCGCAGATAGCTGAGTACTGGACTTTGGGTATCTTTGGCACTCCCATTGAAGTGAATGAGAGCCACGCAGGTTCGTCCATCCACCAAGTGACACACCTATATATATGGCTGCAGCCAGGCTGAATACCCACCTAGTGGGGGGAAAAAACCCAATTCTCAGGCTCAGTGGGGGTCTCAGCAGACAGACCCTCATCAATCAGGTATTTATCCTCTATCATTTAGGTGAATACAGGGCAGTAACATTCTGTGACTTACAGGTGATGTCTCTGACTAATCGGTCACATTTCCCTTCTCTTCCCTTCTCTTCTGGACCGCCATGACCACTTCTTCCAGCTGTGACTTGTCTCTGTAAAGGTTGCAACACAGACATCTTTGGCTCCTCACTTTTCCAGGCATCCAACCCACATTGTCCTCACCTACACAAAGCCCCCATCCTGCTGCTACCCCCAATTATAAAATATGTGATATAACCCCCCATAATGAATAATACCCCCAAGTGCATCTTTATATTAATAATGTCCGTGTGTACCCTGTATAAATAGTGCCCCTTATTAATAATACCCCAGGTGTTAACTAATTAAAAGGTTTTCCAGGTCATTAATAAACTAATCAGTAGGGTTCAAAAACCCAGGACCCCCACTGATCAGCTGTTTGAATGGTACCTGTGTAAGCGCCGTGACCGCTTCTCTGTTTACATAGTGTAATTCATCTCATAGCGGCCATGTAATGTAACTACAGCCTCGTCCTGTACATGTCTATAGTATGTGACAAGGCTACAATTACATCACACGGCCACTATAAACAGACAGCGTATAATATAAACAGGTGCCATAGCCCATGTTTATAGCGCCCCATTTACACACACTATAATGTTCCACAGCAGCCCCTGAACACAGTATTACACAGTGTTATGGCCCGCAGCGGCCCCTGCACACTGTATTATGCCTCTCAGCGGCCCCTGCACACGGTATTATGCTCCATAGTGGTCCCTGCTCACGGTATTATGCCCCGCATTGGCCACTGCACACGGTATTATGTTCCACAGCAACTCCTGCACACAGTTTTATGCCCCATATTGGCCCCTGCACACGGTATTATGCCCCATATTGGCCCCTGCACACGGTATTATGCTCCACAGTGGCCCCAGCACACGGTATTATGCTCCATAGTGGCCCCTGCACTGGTATTATGCTCTATAGTGGCCCTTGCACTGGTATTATGCTCCATAGTGGCCCCTGCACTGGTATTATCCTCCATAGTGGCCCTTGCACTGGTATTATGCTCCATAGTGGCCCCTGCACTTGTATTATGCTCCATAGTGACCCCTGCACCCGGTATTATGCTCTATAGTGGCCCCTGCACTCGGTATTATGCTCTATAGTGGCCCCTGCACTTGTATTATGCTCCAGAGTGGCCCCTGCACAGGGTATTATGCTCTACAGTGGTCCCTGCACAGGGTATTATGCCCCATAGCGGCCCACCCATGAACTATTATTATACTCTGGGGTCTTTTCAGACCCCAGAGTATAATGATTGGAGACCCAGGGGAGAATACAAACATAAAAACCAGAGTTACTTACCTATCCTGGACACCGATGCACTCCTTGCAGCTTTCGGCCCTGTTTAATTGCGCACACACGTCACGTGATCAGGCCGGCGACACGACCTGATGACGTCACCAGAGGCCTCAAGCCTGCTCGGAGTTACATCGGATCGCAGGAGGTGAGTAACACTGGTTTTTATGTTCCCTCACCAACCCTAGGCCTCCGATTATTATTCTCCGGGGTCTGAATAGACCCCGGAGTATAATAACAGTAGTATTTGCGGCCCGCGGCCTAACTTACCGATCCCCGCGGCCGCTCACAGCGGCATCCACTTCCTTTTCTGTGTCCCATAGCAGAAGGGGAAGTGGGGGCGGCCACGAGCAGACGCGGGGTAGGTAAATAAATAGGCCCTGACCTGCTGGGGATACTCCAACAGGTTACGGCCTATTTATATATATAAAAAAAAGCTATACTCACCTGCGATGCCTTGATGCAGCCGTCGCCGCCTCCTCTTCTTGTCCGCGACGTCTGTGTCTCAGTGTAGGCGGCGTGATGACGTCATTGTATCGCCGCCTGCGCTGAGATGCGATTTCGTGTAACCCAGCCCAGGACAGGCCCCGCTCAGCTCTGTTTTTTTTTTTTTTTTTTTAAAGCGGCCTGTCCTGGGCTGGTTTACATGAAATAGTAAAAATGCCGCCCCCCGGACAGTGCCGCCCAAGGCGGCCGCCTCAATTCGCCTCATTAGCGGTGCGCCCCTGGCTGTGAGGAAAACCAACCCCTCCCTTCTCCATTTACCGTGTGAAGACAGAACAGAACTCCATTCACCAGTAACAGGGAGTGAACTGCAAATTAGCTAAAAGGTTGACATCTATTGGCAGAAACATTAGAGAGGTTTTTTTAGGGTCTGTTCACATCTACATTGTGATTTCTGTACAATAGATACCACTGACTCCTGATAGACCTCTTTGCTCTTGAGGGTCTTTGCATTGGTGGGAAGAAAAACACTGCTTGTATTTCTTGTATTACTCCTAACAAATATCACAGAATTAGCAATGGGGATGCCAAACGGAGCCCCCTACAGTCTTATTCATCTCTTATTAGTATTGATGAGCATAAATTCGGTACACTTAATTCCTGAATTGAGGATATTCACAAGCCATGTAGGCTTCTCATTGGTGCACCCCAAGTAAAAGTAGAACATTTATCATTGTACATTCTTATTCTATGGAACTGGCCCTGCACCAGAACTAGGGGAGAATCTGAAGATACTTTCCATGCAAAAGTTACTGGTCAAAATCTAATTTATTTATTTATTTATTTATTTTCTTTCTATGTCTCGTTTTTTACCTCTCTACTTAAGGACTTTGCACTATGAAGAAACACACACAAAGACTTGGACCCTTGTGATACTTTTTTTTTTTGTTTTTTATCTGTCTTTTTGTTCTGCTTGAAAATGGGATCTTTTGTGCATGCAGACAATTCCTTTGTCTATACAAGAGAGGAAATTCTGCAGCTCAGACACACAGCAGGACGGCATACCATCTGGTCACACATCCCCCGCGAGCTTTGGAGAAAGAAAAAGCGGGTGAGGGGATGCAGAGCTGGTACTCTTCAGAGGATTAAAAAGAGGCGTTACCGACCAGCTGTTCCCTCCATCATCATGGGCAATGTGAGATCTCTTGCAAACAAGATGGATGAACTAACAGCGCTCACCAGGCATCATCAGGAGTTTCGGGCGTGCAGCATGATGCTACTTACAGAGACTTGGCTCACTGAAGTTACTCCTGACCCTCTGGTCTCCTTGGATGGTTTTAAACTCCTTCGGGCAGACAGGACAAGGGAGAGCGGTAAGAGGAAAGGAGGAGGGCTGGCAATGTTTGTGAATAATAGATGGTGTAATCCTAGGCACATTGTGATTAAGGAGCAAACTTGCTGTGAGGACATTGAACTATTAGCTGTGAGCATGAGACCTTTCTACCTACCAAGGGAACTATCGCATGTCATCGTGATAGCTGCATATGTCCCCCCCTCTGCGAAAGCTGACACTGCCTGCGAGGTCCTACAAGCCACGCTGAGCCTTTTACAGTTAAAACATCCTCAGGCCCTCTTTCTTCTGTCGGGTGATTTCAACCATGCCTCTCCATCATCCACACTGCCCAGTTTCACACAGTATGTAACCTGCCACACAAGAGACAACAAAACACTGGACTTGTTCTTTGCCAACGCGAGGGAGGCATATAACTCATCAGCCCTACCGCTCCTGGGAAGATCGGATCACAACCTAGTACATCTCCGACCTGTGTACAAGCCACTTGTACGTAGAGAACCAGCTGTCACCCGCACAGTGAGGATATGGTCCGAGGAGAGTGATGAGGCTCTGAGGGATTGTTTTGACACAACCGCATGGGAAGTGCTGCAGGATTCTTATGGAGAAGATATAGAAGGACTCACACACTGCATAACAGACTACATTAATTTTTGTGTGGACAACACAGTACCCACAAAAGTGGTGAGGTGCTTCTCCAACAACAAACCATGGATTAACTCTGATATAAAAACACTACTTAAGGAGAAAAAGATGGCATTCAGGACAAGAGATAAGGAGGGGTTGAGGGAAGTACAAAAGGAGCTGAGGCATCAAATCAGGCAGGGAAAAGCCAGTTATAAAGAAAAAATGGAAAAGCAAATGGAAAGAAAAGACATAAGGGGGGTCTGGGAGGGGCTTAAGTCAATTTCGGGTCATAAACAGTCTGTCTGCCAGATTGAGGAAGATGTTAACTGGCTTAATGAACTAAACCTATTCTTCAACAGATTTGATCACACACCAGCTCCTCCCACCCCAGTATGTCCTTCAGCTTCCCCCACCACAATGACTTCTCCCCATGCGGCCACTTCCCAACAGACCAGTAAATCCAGAAATCCGTCTTTATCTGGCCACAGTCTGACCTTCACACGGGCCCAGGTGAGGAAGGAGATGAAAAAGATCAAGGCGAAGAAAGCCGCAGGGCCAGATGACATCAGTGCAAGGCTAATTAAGACTTGCGGGGACCAGCTGTGTGATATAATTACATATATGTATAATATGAGCCTGAATTATAGTCCCTGAATTATGGAAATCTTCTTGTGTGGTACCAGTTCCAAAGAAACCCCACCCTATGGACCTCAATGACTACAGACCTGTAGCACTGACATCCCACCTGATGAAGATCTTGGAGAGATTGGTTCTCACACATCTCCGCCCTCTAGTGAGCCCCGCTATGGACCCCCTCCAGTTTGCTTATCGGCCGGGCATTGGGGTAGATGATGCCATCATCCATCTTCTGCACAGGGCTCTGTCTCACCTGGAGAAACCAGGGAACACAGTGAGAATAATGTTCTTTGACTTCTCCAGTGCTTTTAACACCATACAGCCCAGGTTATTGAGGGACAAGCTGGGCCTTGCTGGAGTGGACCACCACCTCTCCAACTGGATCCTAGACTACCTCACAAATCGACCTCAATACGTGAGAGCCCAAGATGGTGTGTCAGGTACCGTGATCTGTAATACGGGGGCACCTCAGGGTACGGTTCTCGCCCCTTTCCTCTTCACACTGTACACTGCAGATTTTAGGTGCAACTCATCCAGCTGCTACCTACAGAAGTATTCTGACAACTCTGCAATAGTGGGTCTCATCACAGATGATGATGACAGGGAGTACAGAGAACTGAACCAGGATTTTGTGGACTGGTGCCACCGGAACCAACCTGAAGATTAACGCGGGGAAGACCAAGGAGATGGTGGTGGACTTCCGCAAAGGCAGAAGCCCTTCCTAAACCAGTGGACATCCTGGGGACGGGCATCGAGATTGTGAACACCTATAAGTACCTGGGTTTGCTCCTTAATAATAAGCTGGACTGGGCAGATCATATGGAGGCCCTGTACAGGAAGGGCCACAGCAGGCTCTACCTGCTTAGGAAACTGAGAGCCTTTGGAATCCGGGGGGGCACTTCTTAGAACTTTCTTCAACTCGGTAGTGGCATCAGCCATCTTCTTTGGAGTGGCCTGCTGGGGGAGCAGTATATCAACCAGGGACAGAAAGAAACTTGACAAGCTGATTAGAAAGGCCAGCTCTGTCCTGGGGAGCCCACTGGACCCAGTGCAGGTGGTGGGTGACAGAAGGATACTGTCCGTGGTGAGCTCCATGCGGGAGAAGAAGTCCCATCCCATGCATGAGACTGTGATCGCGCTGAGCAGTACTGTCAGTGACCGGCTGCTCCACCCTAGGTGTGAGAAGGAGCGCTATCGGAAGTCTTTCCTCCCCACCGCGGTTAGGCTGTACAACCAACACCGACCTAAGCGGAGATCATTACACACAGAGAACTGAAATATCTCTCTGCCTGTTAAATCCCCCCCCCCCCCCCCGCTACTTCCTATCTGTCTGTCGGCTATTAATGTAATGCCTCTTACCTTGGAACATTCCTGTACATGTTGTATTTGTATTTGTATCTGCTTATCTTTGCTGCTGTAACACACTGAATTTCCCCATTGTGGGACTATTAAAGGACTATTATTATTATTATTATTAAAAGATCTACATGAACAGAGCATTAGAGGGGGTCTCCAGGGAGACTATTTTTTTCATTTACTTCCTTCTGGAGTTTTTAGATGCTGTGCCTAAGGGTTCTGAAATAATTCTAACCCTGTGTCACATGATCGGAACCAGCATCTGGCCCCTGGGTCAAGGGGTGGGATTCAAAGTTTTAAAAATAGGGGGAGGTCAGGGATTGGGGATGCAAATTCGCCATGCAAATTTTCTTTATGATAGGAGGGATGGTATGTGCCACACCTCTTTAACACAAAGTCATGCCCCCTTTTGGAACCCCAACCCCACAGTGCCTGCTTTTAACCAGAGTGTTTTCTTTCCCACTAAAACAAATTACACCCCCATATATTAAATGGGTTATCCACTTTTCTAATACTGGATAGTCCATCAATATTACATCGGCGTGGGTCTGACACCTTGGACCTCCACAGATCAGCTGTGGTGCAAAACTTCCAGCAACGAAGTTCCAGTATGAGACTCCAATTCTGGGTGCTGGGGACAGAAGAGTATCTTTTTCTTTTTTTAATTTTATATTTCACCTTGCCTGCCACATGGGTTGCTGGACAACCCCTTTAATATTCCCGCCTAATGTCCCAAACACTTAAATGCTCCCCCACTTACAATATTGTCCCACATCATTGATTCCCCATACAATATAACAGCACTATCACTGGTCCAGTGAAGGGGCCATTGTATGGGGAACCAAGGAAGGGGTCCCTGTAAGGTGGGACCAGTGATGAGGCCACTGTATGAGCCATACCAAATCGTCTACATACAGTATATTACATTCTGTGAAACTCAGTACAAGTTGCTGATGTTCTGGTACCATACCCCGGTGTCCTACACACCTTCAACCCCAACATTCCCACGGCCTGCTGGAGATGCACCTTGCACCACATCTTTTGGAACTTCCCCTTCTGCATTCTGCACGAATCAAGGTGTTAACTACTGACAAGCTCTTTCTCCAGGGTGTCCCGCTGGATCCTCTTGTCTATTTACTTAATTTGCCTCCCCAACACCTTGGTAAAAAGACCTCTAAACTCTTCCTGTATCTCTGCACTGCTGCTAAAAAGCTTGCGGCCCTCCCCTGGAAAAGTGTACACCCTCCTACTGGCCCTGCCCTTGTAGCCCGTATCAAGGATGTGCGCAGCCTGGAGTATCTTACTGCCACACTCAACAACACAACGGATGCCTTCCAATCAGTCTGGTCCCCATGAGATATGTACTGCATTCCCCATGGTCTCTGTTCTCTCTCTTCCCTTCCTCCCCTCTCATTGTTTTCCAACCATGTGTGTGTCATTGTTTATGTTTTGTGTTCTGTTTGTCCTTGTTCAGACTGGTTTTTCTTGGTTGATTATTTTATGATGCTTTTTCCTAAGATCCTCCCCCCCCTCTATTTCCCTTCCTTATCTTTGTATTTTGTATACATTATCTCACTGTTTGTATTCTAAAACTTTTGTAAATAATAAAAATTACAGTTTAAAAGAAAGGGGTCATATACTGTGAGGAGCCATAAAAAGGGGGTCATAGTCTGTGGGGGCATAAAAGGTGGTCATATACCATGTGGGGGGGGAAAAAAAGAGGCTATATACTGTGTGAAGGGCAAAAAAAAGGTCATATACCATGTGGGGGGCAAAAAGAAGGGGGCCATATACCATGTGGTGCGCCAGAAAAAGAAGGTCATATACCGTGTGAAGGGTCAGATAAAGGGGGTTAAATATGTGGGGGCCAATTAAGGGAATTTTTTTTTTTTATCTGCCAATGGGGAGGCTCATCACGCAACCAAACATAGCTGGGTGGATACCTTATTATTTTTTTTTTTTTTTGGAGATGGGGCACTTTTCTATAGTTCACCTTATGCAGCAGTAAGTGCCAACACTCCTTCATTGCAGCTTGTAGGCACTCAGGCCTAATGTTAACAACTGCATCGACAGAACTGGGGAGAAACGACTGCATGCCACCCCTGCCCAGGTCGCTCCGCCTCCTCTCTCCTCTTCCATTTTTACAGGTAGTTATGGGGACTGGCAGGCTATAGTAAAAATGGACTCCAAGGACAAACCCTTTAAACACTGTAAGAATGTCCATACACAATCAGTTTCTGCATAAGGTTCTCTGATACATCCAGAACCAAGTATGGATCATAAAGGAAAAGTATAAAGGTCAGGTCAAAATCCAATTTTTTTTTTCAAAACTGCAGCAGAAAACCTGATGCAGAAACTGATCATGTAAGGGCAGTCTTAATCTCTTGTGTATAAGGACACTCACATTTTAAAGGGACATATTGATATGTTAAAGTTTTTTATTCTAACCATTTTATTTATTAAAATATATATTTTAACTTTAAAAAAAAAACCCAAAAAACATTTCAGTTTTCACACCAGTCACTAGAATATAAAGCATATAATAGGATGACATATCCTGCTTTCTCTTCTCAGCTTTACTTTATAGACTAGGAAAGAATAAGCAGAGTCCTTCTCTAAGTCAGTACTCTAGTGTATTGCTGGAGGCTTAGACAATACAGGTTAGTAAACGTTATATATACACAGACAGACTGTATACATCCCCAGTGTCACTCCCTGGTCTTTGGTGGAAGGGGCTTTCTCATTTCCTAGACACTGTAATAATCTATGACATTGCTCAGGTCAGTAATTTTTGTTCATTGCAGTTGCCATAAAGCACACACCATCCTTTTTTTTTTTTTTTCCCCCCCTACACTGTCCACAATACAGGAGGGAAGTGTGTGCACTCAATATAGCCGTCCCGAGGACGTTATTAAAAATAAAAAAATAAATAGCTACAACAATAAAAAAAATAGAACAAGCACATTATTTGTATTCTGTCAACATATAATGAATGAGACTAAAATTACATACATGAAATATTCCCTTTAATTAAAGTAATTGTAGCAAAGCTCTGACATCACTTACATGATCTACAGCTATTACCGCATAGTATTCCTCTACTGAAAACATTTAAGACACCGTGACCTGACCAGTTGGTCTTGGTATGGAATATCATTTGTTGTCTATTGCTATGACTAAGGGGCTCATCGTCCTGAAACGCGTAAGCGATTTCTCACACCTGCATTTGCCGTGGGTTTTTTATGAATATTTTTCATGCTATAATTAAAGGTTAAGTATTATTTTTTATCCTTTTGGTTGCTGGCTACACAGTGACTACTTTTGGACTCATCTTTACCTCTAACCAAGAGGCTTGGTTCCCGTGCACCAGGAGTCGTGGGAGGATTTTTCCTGGATCTTCAAATATGTGAGTGGGCTGTATGTTACAGTTTTTTCTGTTTTGTGTGTCTATCTATGGGGCTGGGTTGATATGGTGGGTTCTGGTGACAGACTCCCTTTAACATCAACGTTTCACCAATACCAGGTCCTATTTTCTACTCTTCCAAACCAAGAGGCACCAAAACTTTTCTTGGCATCGTTTAGTAGTCAACATCGAGTGGCAGATACCCAAGACTCCAGTTATATTTCAGCTTCACGTTCCATGTACTTGACTCTAAGTCTGTCCACTCATACTGTTTTCACTTCCATAAGGTATAATTGCAATGTCCCAGAGAGTCCCTATAAAGATATCGCCAAGTTTCCCACTTCCATTTATTGTAATACAAAAAAAAAAGTTTCACCTTTAGTAATGTTCTTTACTTTTTCTATCCTACTTCTGCTCCTTAGCTCTGTATCTGCGTTTGACTATTTGGCAGCCACATGGTAATGGCTGCTGCATCGGGCGTAGTCCTGCTGTTCAGTTTTGCTGGCCTGGATATGCGTGGATTCCATCGGATTAGTCTCCTGTCGGTGATGTCATATTCATTTATGGATATTTATTGTCCTTTATTCTCCACCTCTTATTCTTGCCTGTTACATCATCTGTGAAAGTAGTATACCTGCCCTGACCTGTTTGCTATGTATGACTCTGAGACTCTCAAACAAACCTGTACCACACCACAGTTCAGTTAGCTGTTGTTATAGGGGTTAATCCGAGAAACACCATGCAGCAAAGTCCACACCTCAGTGAAGGGTTTAATGGTGACTGTCACCAGAACCCAGCATACCAACCCGGTACCACAAAGGGTTAGGTTAGGGTTACCTGAATCAAGTAGTAATATCTCTGTTGTTGAGACATCGCCCCTTATTTTGCAATACGCAAATGAGCTCTTTGGATCAAAGAGGGCGTTGCCGAGTTCCTTTAAGGGGCAACAGCAATACCCTCATTGCTCCAAAGAGCTCATTTGCATACTGACAAAACAGTGGAGGCACCAATTTACAAGGGGGAAACACTGTATGATTCATGTGACTGTAACCTGTGTCTGGGGCTAAGCTGAGAGCAAAGCAGTGGCAGAAGACCACCTTAAAGGGATTATCCATTTTTTAAAAACTGATGGTCAGTCCTGACTTTAGGCCATCAATTTTAAAAACATCCCAACTGTCGGGATATTTTACATGCCATTTTTTAACATAGCGCCATATAAACAATGCCTGGAGCTGCATACTCTGGGACACTGCTGACTGGTGGTTCCCCCAAAGTTGAATCCAAACTGATTTAAAGTTGATGGCTATCTTAACGGGATCGTCCATGAATTATAGCAAACTCAGGGGTGACTGGGGCAGGTGTAAAAAAAAAAAAAAAGTTATACTCATCTATATTCCCAGTGCCCCATTGAACAGTCCTTTCCCCTTTCTGTCCCATGCTAGGACTCACTAGAGACACTCACAATACTGCTCAGTAAGGAACCAGTAACATATGTGAGTGACATCACCGGTCCTTCTCCAGCGACAGCTGAGGTGACTGATCTCAGCGACCATGTGAGCTTCTCCACTTCCAGCCCGGTAAGTCCAGGCACTGGAGGTGTGCCAGAGAAAAGGTGTCAGAGATAGGTGAATATGACTATTTTTTTGTTTTGCACCAACCTCAGCCACCCCTGAGTTTGCTATAATTCATGGACAAACCCTTTAAAGTTAAGCAATCAATTTTTTAAAAGGTGGGTAAGCCCTTTAAGTGTTTTTGATATAGTTTATAAAGATTATATAACACTGCTAGTATATAGGTCGAGACTAAAGCCCACCAGATATGGTTAAAAAGTTCATCTGCTCTGCAAATAATAGAACATCCAGATGAATGGGGACACAGATTTCAGAATGTAATTCACTGTATAAAATGCTTGGATTTCATGAGGACTGCCGTACATCCTTCCTGCTCTGTCCTTTATGGTTTTTTTCATTGGGAGATGGATTCCGGATTGAGAGGATTTTGCATTGAGGAAACATGACCGGAGCTCTGGCTCCATAAAGGAATGTGTTATGGTATGTACTATTGTACCACCATTACTAATCCTGGGCAGAATGAACCGTCTCTCTAGTTGTAGCTCATACAGAATGATGTCATGTTCCAGACCATCTGCCTACAAAAACAGACCATCAGGAATTCCAATAGTAAATCTTACCATCTCATAAAGACTTTGTTAAAGCTAAAGTCATATGTAAGGTGATAAGTAGACATGAGCAAAGTGTTCAAAAATTCGATTCAGCAACTTCGCCAAATTTCGCGATTTGATTCTATTCGATCCGAATTAAATCGCAGCAAATTGTGTATCAAAAACAGCTATTTATTGGCTGCAGAGAGCCGGGGTGGGCGGCAAAATGGCGGAACCCCTTGGATACCACGGTCATGTTTGACTGCTGCATCCAAGTTGTTAAAACCCCTGATTGGTTATGGAGCAGGGTGTTAGCTGTCAGTTACAGCTCCATAACCGATCGGGGGATTTAACACTTTGGATGCAGCGGTCAAACATGCCGTGTGCGCTCGAGAAGGGGTTAAAAGGATGTGACATCACAGGGCTGGCTGCTGATTGGCTGCACGCATGGCATTGTGGGTGATCCCAGAGTTCCCAGAGTTCCTTGCCCCATGTACAGCAGCCATTTTGATCTAAACGCGAATCGTTAACACGATGCGTGAGGAAATTCGGATTCGATGCGAATCGAATATTTCCTGAAATTTGGATCGAATTCCACTTCTGCAGCTTCGATTCGCTCATCTCTAGTGATAAGTGTTATTATACAGAGGGATATTGGTATGTAAGGATACAAATAGGTAAAGATATAATCTAGTATCCACTTTAGGTCTAAAAAAAAGGAAGTGCTGGAATTTTATTTTTGCATTTATTGCATGCAAGACATAAAAAGTTGCAATTTTTTGAAGTTTTTTGAGCCAAAGTCAGGAGTGAATTGAGCAAAAGGAAAAAGTATAAGAACTTCCTATATATTTCCCATTCCTTTTGTAGCCATTCTTGGCTTTAGCTCAAAAAACCGCAGCAAAATCTGCAACAAAAAAGCTGCATTTCCGCAACGTGGAGCCTCAGCCTTAATGTACCATAAGACAAAAAATTAAGCTTGCAAAGTGTCTTAGAACAGATATTTTACTTAAAGCTCCTGGGCCCTGATACAAAATCTATAATAGGGCCTGCTATGTGCTATTGATAATACTGGTGCCTTCTCACATGGCCGAGGGACCCTTAGCTCCTCAGACACAAGAACTACTAACCCTGCTTCCTCTATACCTGTTCTGGAACCAAAAAGTATAGCAAGTGGGTAAAAGACTTTATTTAAAAGTTGTATTTCCTCGGACCTGTCACTATTTGCTCATTCAAAGCCAGACTCTGGACTCTATAAATTAGGAACACACCCGTGCGCCAGAATGGAAATCTACACCAATCAGGAACCACATAGATATCCTGTATAACTCACGCCAGAAAACTGGTATGAGTTACAATAAATATGTCCCACGCTCCACCCATATTTGCGGAATTGGCAAGTGGGAGGCAGAATAGGGAATGTGTTGCACATTTGGTGTAAGAAAGACCCTGCACCAAACGTGCACCACAATATCGCCCATATGGGCCAGAAAACTGGTTTAGATGGGATAATAAATTTCCTCCATTGTCTTGGATTATAGCCAAACCAGGACATCTCTTCTAACATCCCCAGATGGCTGTTTTAGGGCTATTGCCCCTCTTCAGAGCCAAACCATCACCCTGCTTTGCACTGATAAGGGGCAATAACCTTGAAACAGCTGTCTGTGGATGGGTCCTTCCTCCTTTTGGAAGAGATATTCTGGTTTGCCTTTAATCACAGACAATGTCACTAGGCTTCATAGAAAACCAGGCATTGTTCTATAGGGCACTACCTTCCAAAAGGTGGCGCTAGAGCAAGTTTTCCTTTTTCCATCAAGGAGAACTTATTTGCATATTCCTTTCCCAGAATTCCTAGTAGAGCAAGCATGATCTGTTAGGGTAAGTTTACACCAAAGAGTGTGGAACTGATTTTGAGGAGGATTCTGACTCAAAGTCACCTCCAAATTCTGTCCTGAATCTGTCTCCCATTATATTCAAGAGACAGAGTACCCCTTTTAACTCATATCAAATATGTTGCCACATGGAGCTGCAGTCTGGTCTCCCGGTCTCCTTTCTCAAACTACAAGCCTGTATGAATACTCTCAGCATGTTCTATGTACTCTCCTCCTGCCTTGTCTTTTAATCCCTATACTGTAAACATGGAAGTATTTTGGCTGACAGCTGTGCAAAATGTGTGACTGACATTATGATATGCTTCTTGGGTACAGCTGGAGATGAATAGTTTTCTCATGACTAGAGAAGATGGGGAAAACAAATAACAAGAAAAACAAGGAAGGCTAGGTTCACACTTGTGCTGGCTCTCTGCTGGGGAATTCTGTTCCCCATTCCGCTTGAAAAACACATGTTTCGCCCTTTTCGGGTGGAAACCCGGTGGACCCCATTATAGTCTATGGGGTCCGTGGGTTTCTGTGGGTATCTGCTTTTTTAAGCGGATTAGGTTTCCGTTCGGTGGGGTCCCCAACTGAACCCCCGGAATGGAAACCCGAACGCAGGTGTGAACCTAGTGTAAGTGTTTGTTGTGTGATGACTGAACTGAAGTGGAAGGTCATGGAAGGGTAGTACTAGGATTTCTGTAAGAAAATATATCACACTTAGGATAGGTTCACATCTGCACAGATGACTTTTCTTTCCGCCGGTTTCAGTATAAAAATGGCAGAAACTCAATGGACACCCGGTGGACCCATTATATTCTATTCTGTTTTAGCAGAAAGGCTCTCCATCGTTCAAGTCCCCAGGTGGATTTCAACGACGGGGAGCCCGGTGCAACTGTTACCTAGCCTTATATACCAACATTTCAATCTGCATTCAACAAATGTTTATATGTTCCACCTCTCAGAAATAACCATTTTGGGAATTTTTTGCAAATCCTTCCCCCTTTAAGGTCCTGCAAAAATACAAAAGTTGGGATGGATGCTTTTATTATATACAGTCATGGCCAAAAGTTTTGAGAATGACACAAATATTCTATTTTCACATGATCTGCTGCCCTCTGGTTTTTATGTGTGTTTGTCAGATGTTTTTATCACATACAGAAATATAATTGCATTCATATTATGAGTAACAGAAGCTTATATTGACAGTTAGAATGAGTTAATGCAGCAAGTCAATATTTGCAGTGTTGACCCTTCTTCTTCAGGACCTCTGCAATTCTCCCTGGCATGCTCTCAATCAACTTCTGGACCAAATCCTGACTGATAGCAGTCCATTCTTGCAGAATCAATGCTTTAATTTTGTCTGAATTTGTTGGTTTTTGTTTGTCCACCCGTCTCTTGATGATTGACCACAAGTTCTCAATGGGATTAAGATCTGGGGAGTTTCCAGGCCATGGACCCAAAATCTCTATGTTTTGTTCCCTGAGCCATTTAGTTATCACCTTTGCTTTATGGCAAGGTGCTCCATCATGCTGGAAAAGGCATTGTTGAGCGCCAAACTGCTCTTGGACGGTTGGGAGAAGTTGCTCTTGGAGGACATTCTGGTACCATTCTTTATTCATGGCTGTGTTTTTAGGCAAGACTGTGAGAGAGCCGATTCCCTTGGCTGAGAAGCAACCCCACACATGAATGGTTTCAGGATGCTTTACAGTTGGCATGAGACAAGACTGGTGGTAGCGCTCACCTCTTCTTCTCCGAATAAGCTGTTTTCCAGATGTTCCAAACAATCGAAAAGGGGATTCATCAGAGAAAATGACTTTACCCCCAGTCCTCAGCAGTCCACTCCCTGTACCTTTTGCAGAATATCAGTCTGTCCCTGATGTTTTTTCTGGAGAGAAGTGGCTTCTTTGCTGCCCTCCTTGAGACCAGGCCTTACTCCAAGAGTCTCCGCCTCACAGTGCGTGCAGATGCACTCACACCTGCCTGCTGCCATTCCTCAGCAAGCTCTGCACTGCTGGTAGCCCGATCCCGCAGCTGAAACACTTTTTTTTTTTTATATAACTGTAATTTTATTGAAAAAATTTTCATTAACAAGGAATAAAGAAAAAACAAAAAAACAATAATAATCAAACAAACAGGAAGCATTGAGGTAAATAGAGGCTATCCGCCTCCTCCCCCTTAAGCAATATGCATTTAAATTAAGCAGTGAACAAGGGAGGGGGGAATGGAGGGGTTAAGAAGACAAAGGTAGGACCAAAGGGAAGGGGGGGAGGGAAGGAGAGGACTAGAGATCAGAGACCCTGTGATGTACAATACATGTCCCAGGGTGCCCAAATAGCCCCAAAGGCTTCCCGTGAATTATGTAGGCCAGCAGTCAGGTATTCAAGACTCCTCACATTCTTCATTCTAGCCACAAGCTCAAGACTAGATGGGGGACTCACCTTCTTCCAGTTTCTAGCTATGAGAGTTTTAGCTGCAGTACAAAGATGCAAGAAAAGCCTGGATGACTTATTGCTCAGGTGTCTGGGGGGAAGGTTCAGGAGATAAAGAAGAGGGTCAAGAGGAACCTCTTGCAAAAAGAGAGCAGTCGTCAGAGTCCTGACCTCCCTCCAAAAACCGAGGATGAGAGGGCACGTCCAAAAGATATGGTGCAGGGTACCCACCGCAGCTCCACAGCGCCAGCACCATGGGGGAACTAATGGGTTTAAAGTATGAAGGAGAGCCGGAGTATGATACCAATGCATCAACAGCTTATACTGCGCTTCCCTAAACGTAATGCACTGAGATGATTTCTGGGCCCGAGACCATACAATCCGCCACTGCTCCTGGGAGATGGGTTTACCCACCGCCTCCTCCCATTTAAGCATATAGCGATGATTAACAGGAGAGCCTGTAGTTTGTGAGTTAAGAAGTTGGTAAATAGAGGATATAAAGCCCCTAGTGGACGTGCCTGCACGGCAAATCTTTTCAAAAGCGGTGGGGAGTGACACCTTAAAAGACCCATGGAGGGAGCGGACAAAGTGAACCACCTGCAAGTAATGGAACCATTCAGTACCTGGCAGGTTTTGATTAGCTGTAAGATGAGCAAAGGACCTGAGTTCCAAGGTTCCAGGGTCAACCATATCAGCAATCCGGTAAAGGCCAGCTTCAGACCACACTTTAGTCATGGCAGAAGTCAGGCTCTCCGGGAGAAGGGGGTTGTATAGTATGGAGACCATAGATGAGCGCGGGGACATCAGGGAGAATCTAGCACAACAGGTAGACCAGATAGATCTAGTAAACCGAATGGGGCCCAACAGGTACGAGGCAGGGGGGGTGGGGGGGGGGGAGCTGACCCACAGAAGCGCGTTAGGATGCATGGGTGCCAGCCATAGCTTCTCTATCTGCACCCATCTGGTGTATGCTGGCATAGCCGCCCAGAATGGGATATGGCGTAAGTGGGCCGCCCAGTAATAATGTAACAAATGTGGGACAGCCATACCCCCAGACCCCCTATCCGCCAGCATAACAGATCTAGGTATTCGGTGTCGTTTTTCTTTCCAGATAAACTGGAAGATAGATTTCTGTAGGTTCCGTAATTCTCCCCGAGGTATCGCGACCGGGAGCGTCTCGAAAAAATACAGTAGCTTCGGGAGGAGAGTCATCTTGACCGCAGCAATTCTCCCCAAAAGGGAGATAGGCAAGGGTTGCCATTTGTCCAATAGGGCTCTTAGCTCACAAAACAACCGTGGGTAGTTTGCCGAGTAGAGGGTCGCATAGGAGGTGGATATATGGACTCCCAGGTAGCGGATAGAGGACTCCCGCCACTGGAAATCGTAATTACTGCGGAGGAGAAGGAGAAGGTCCCGTGGGATGTTAAGTGGGAGTGCCTCAGTCTTCGCGGGGTTCACCTTATACCCTGAGAGATCACCATAGGTCTCCAGCGAGCGCAGCAAGTTTGGAAGGGTAGTATGAGGGGAAGTGAGAGTGAGGAGTACATCGTCCGCGAAGAGAGATACCTTAAATTCCTTATCTTGCACCATGATCCCCTTGATATTAGGGTCTCGCCTAATCTTGGCCGCTAGCGGTTCAATGCAGAGGGCAAATATGATGGGTGACAGGGGGCAACCCTGCCTAGTGCCATTTCGAATAGGGAAGGAGGGCGAAGATGCATGGGGAAGCGTAATTGCTGCTGAGGGTAAGGAGTAAAGGGCCTGGATAGCTGTGAGAAACGGTCCCGTAAGCCCGAACGCCTTAAGCGTAGTATGCATAAACGACCAATTTATGCGGTCAAAAGCCTTTTCAGCGTCCAGGCTCAAGAGAAGGGCCGGGGTAGAATAATGATTGGCCACCTCCACCAAATCCACAGTCCTCCTGGTGTTGTCACCACCCTGACGACAGGGGATGAATCCCACCTGGTCCTTATGGACAAGCAGAGGGAGCCAAGCATTCAGTCTATTGGCTAAGAGTTTGGTGAAAAGTTTCAGGTCCGTGTTCAGCAAAGCAATCGGTCGGTAGTTAGCACAATCCTGCAAGTCCTTACCCGGTTTAGGGACCAATGTGAGTAGTGAAGAGAGCATAGTCGGGGGTATAGGGGAACCTGAAAGGAAGGAATTGAAGAGGGACAATAGATGAGCAGAGAGTTCACCCTGGAAAACCTTATAATAATTGTAAGTGAACCCATCTGGGCCTGGGGCTTTCCCATTTGGGAGGTCCCTCAGGACCCCTTCTAGTTCCTCCCTGGTGATGGGGGTGTTCAGGGAGGTTAAGGCCTCAGGAGGAAGGCGTGGGAGACAACAATCCTTTAAATAGTCTTCCAGTAGTGTTGCGTCATCCCCAGGGAGTAGTGCTCGTGGGGGGGGTAAGTCATACAGCTTAGAGTAGTAAGAGTGGAACGCCAGCGCCACAGCATCAGGGTGATGTTGAGGAGTACCCGCGGGGTCACGGACAGAGTGTGGTGTGGAAGAGGCCCGATGATCCCTGAGGGTTCCTGCCAGGAGGGTATGAGATTTATTACCTCGTTCAAAAAACCTCTGATGGGTATAAAGGAGAAGTCGTTCCACATGGCGGGTCTCCAAATCACGGAGGTCCGCCCGGGCCAGGACCAAACGGCGAAGAACCCCCAGGGATGGATGCGCTGCCAAAGTCGTCATAAGGGACCGAATACGGGCTTGGAGGAGCTGTTCCTGGGCCTGTCTGTCCCTTTTAAGCCTAGAAGCCAATGCGATACAGCATCCTCTCATGACCGCCTTATGGGCTTCCCAGAGAATGGCAAGAGAGTCTACCGAGCCTAAGTTGTCCCTAAAATAATCTATCAAGTGCGTGCGCAGGGTCTCGAGGGAGGTCGGCGATTTGAGCAGTGTTTCGTTAAGACGCCAATGACATTGGCGAGTAGGCACTGGAGTCGTAGATAAGGTAACCACGACTGGGGCATGATCAGACCAGGCGAGAGGGCCAATGTTCGTGTCCCTAAGCAAACGAAGAGCGGGAGCATTTCCAAAGAAGTAGTCAATGCGGGTGTGAGTGTTATGAGGGTGAGAAAAGAAGGTGTAGGAGCGCGCCGTAGGATTGCCTGCGGAACTCCCTTGCAAGTTGGGCCAACCTATGGGGGGTTGGGCCCTGGGGTAACGCCAGACGATCCGCCTGTTCAGAGAAGACCATGTTAAAGTCTCCCCCCACCAGCCAAGCTGATGGTGGGAGAGCACGCAGACGGGAGAATACCCGGCGCAAGAACGGGATCTGCGCTGAATTGGGGGCATAGACATTGCATAAAACAATCGGGGCACCATAAAGGAGCCCCTCCAAGATAACAAACCGGCCACCTGGGTCTATGTGGGAAGTCGTCACTGTAATTGGGCAGGATCGAGAAAGAAGGATAGCCACCCCAGCTCTGCGTCGATCGTGGAAGGCCGAAAAAGCTACGGGAAAATAATGCTTAGCGAAGGCAAAAGTACCAGCGCGGTCAAAATGAGTCTCCTGAAGAAACGCCACATCCGCTCGTAAGGAGCGGAGTTCTCTAAGGACATGGCGCCTTTTAATGTTGGAACCCAGGCCCTTGACATTAATTGTCATGCACCTAACCATTGGGACCCAGGATTGGAGGACAGTGGCGGATTGCAATAAGCTCACCCATCTCACATGACGCTGGCAAGTTTCCCTCGGAGAGGCAAAAGGGTAATCCACAAACAGGAACCCAAAGTCGAGGCAGGGTCTCTAGATCGGGGGGGGGGGGGAGAGAGAGGGAGGGAGGGAGGCAAAAGACATCATAAATGACAAAGTAAAAATAAAAACAGTTAAACAATACTTTGTGGGCGAGGCTAAGTCACTCGCCTGGGGACCAGTGAGGACAGCCAGAGGTCCAACCAGGATCAATGGCCGCACAGTCCAAGTATCCCCTTAGGGGGGAGAGCGTGGACAGGAGGTCGGAGGGGAGGCGGTGGATCCCCAACCACCAGTAAAAAGAAGAAAGGAAGGGGAATCACCGGGACCCCACCCCGCCCCACTCCGCTAAAACAATCCAATAATAAGCATAATAGATGAGACCCGTAGACCTAAAAAAGAAAAAAAGAGAAGCAAACATAACATTAAGGCATGCAGATTCCAAAGCACCACCGAGAAAAGGGAGAACGTCTCAAGGGGGGGGCAGCCTCCTCAGGGATCAGTCTCCAGCCGGGGCCTCCGAGTGGTCACCACCGCGGAGGATGCATGACGTCGTCTGGGCTCCAATCGTTGCCAAACCGGTGTTGGGGATGGGGGTGGAGAGAATAGCTCCCAGTCTGTTAAATCCGGCAGGGGAACATCCAATAGGTCACAGAAGAGAGGCAAATCCGCAAAGGAGCGAAGCGTAGCGGAGCGACCATCCCTACGAGCAATGAGAGCAAACGGAAATCCCCACCGGTAAGGAATTTGGTGCTCCTGAAGAATCTGGAGGAGGGGTCGGAGATGGCGGCGTTTCTGGAGGGTGATTAGCGACAGATCCTGATAGAATTGTAGTGGAGCTCCCTGAAACTCGAAGTCTTTGAGTTTGCGCACTTTGCTCATTATGGCCTCTTTAAGGGTGAAGTCGTGGAGGCAGCAGATGACATCACGGGGTGTGGCGGAAGATCCTCTGGGTCGAAGGGCTCGATGTGCCCTATCAAACTTAATTTTGTGGGACGGGGGCTCCTGCAGTATAGTGTTGAAGACAGCCTCCAGCAGAACAGGCAGATCCTCAGATTGGTCAGCCTCTGGGAATCCCTTGACGCGTATATTGTTGCGCCGGCCCCTGTTGTCAAGATCCTCCAAGTGGCGTTGCATGTCCCGTATAGCTGAACCCTGTTCAGTGGTAGTATCATGCAGTGAGGCAACATAGTCCCTGGTAGTGTCATGGTCATTCTCCAGCGTGTCCATTCGGTTAGCAATGGAGTGTAAATCAGTGCGGAGGGTAGCAATTTCAGATCGGAAGGATGCTGTGATTTCCGCAACCATACTTTTAAGGTCTTGTTTAGTAGTGAGTTGAGGAAGAAGGTCCGCCATGGATGATGCTGCTGAAGATGGGCCTGGAATGCAGCTCTGGGGGTACAGGACTGGATGGGGGGAGCCATAATCCTTGGGAGTGTGGGGCAGAGGAGCCCCTACGCCAGCACCTTCCACCGCGCCATCCCCCCCTGAGCTATGGAGGGGAGGGGCGATGGGGGAAGATAGTAGGAGGGGGGCCACAGAGACCAGCTCTGTGGCCACAGGCTGCAACTCATCAGCGGTGTAGGAGGGAGCAGAGCCACTGACCTCAGAACTCCTTGAGAAGCTGGAGACATCCGGGGTCCTCTCATGCCGCTCTGCCAGGAGTGCTGGTGAAGCAGAATGTAGTTGCTGGGACATCCCAGGGCGAGGAGACTGTGGGAGTACTCGTGATGGGGAAACTCTGGGTTGCCCAGGCGCCGACAGGGATCTCTGTTGAAGCGGCGCTCCGCTGGCTGACAGGGGGAGCGCGGGAGGAGAGAAGCTGCGCTGCGACCCCTGTGCCTGGAGAGCGGAGGAAGTCCAAGATGGCCGCCCCGCAGCAGCCTGGCCCGGTAGAGAAGGCCGCTGGGCCAGAAAGGCGTCCAGGGTGGCCCCCCCAGACCTCTCCATTGGCGCTGGGGTGCCCGGGGCCACCTTCCTCGGCAAGCGCTTGCCCATACTGCGCTCGCTGAGGGGTCCACGGGTCTCAGTAGCGAGCGGAGGAGCGGAGAAGGACCTGCGCGCGTGCTACTCCATGCGCGTCCAGGCCACGCCCCCCAGCTGAAACACTTTTAAGAGACGATCCTGCCGCTTGCTGGTCTTTCTTGGGCACCCTGGAGCCTTTTTGGCACCAATGGAACCTCTCTCCTTGAAGTTCTTGATGATGCGATAGATTGTTGACTGAGGTGCAATCTTTCTAGCTGCAATACTCTTCCCAGTTAGGCCATTTTTGTGCAGTGCAATGATGACTGCACGTGTTTCTTTAGAGATAACCATGGTTAACAGAAGAGAAACAATGATGGCAAGCACCAGCCTCCTTTTAAAGTGTCCAGTGGTGTGATTCTTACTTAATCATGACAGATTGATCTCCAGCCCTGTCCTCATCAACACCCACACCTGTGTTAATGGAGCAATCACTGAAACGATGTTAGGTGGTCCTTTTAAGGCAGGGCTGCAATGATGTTGAAATGTGTTTTGGGGGATAAAGTTCATTTTCTAGGCAAATATTGACTTTGCAAGTAATTGCTGTTAATCTGATCACTCTTTATAACATTCTGGAGTATATGCAAATTGCCATTAGAAAAACTGAAGCAGTAGACTTTGTAAAAATTAATATTTGTATCATTCTCAAAACTTTTGGCCATGACTGTACAATGTAATAAACACCCTGTGTATAGTTCTAATCCCTGGATGTCCTGGGAGGACTGGTTATGACGCTAAATTCTGGCAGCCCTACTCACCAATGGTTGGACCACTGACCTCAAGGCACCAGGCCAGGGAATTCACTAACCCATCTCTGTCAGTTTTCTGGCGTAGATGTGTGCAAGTGTTGTGTATCTGTGACATACAGACCTTTCTTGTGCCAAAGATGTGCCACATTGTTCTTTCTGAAAGTAGGCAGAAAAGCAAGGCCGACATGACATGAGATATACCCATAGTTGCCAACATTGGCAAGGGGTTTAATAAATAATAATAATAATAACTTTATTTACATTCTATGAGGAGATAGTGGGACACAAGAGGTCAGAGGGCTTGGTTGCTACCATGGTCCAGCCATCTTTTAATATAAAAGGTTGTGTAACTGAAGCTGTATGAGCCCGTCACTAGCCTGTATCTGTGAATAAACATATACTAAGTGCAAGGAGTGCAGTATAACTTCTAGATGGAAGGTCCAGGGTCTGAGGAACAGAGGAGGAAGGATAAAAGGTGTTATTGTTCTGCACCTCCGCACACTACACTGTGATCAGGGCACGTGATAAGCCTGACCAAACAGATGTGATTTTAGGGCAGTTTTGAAGCTGCTGTAGTTGGAGATTAATCGGATTGTCTTGGGTAAAGCATTCCAGAGCACCGGTGCAGATCGAGAAAAGTCTTGGAGATGGGAGTGGGATGATCAGATAACAGAGGATGCAAATCTAAGGTCATTGGTCGACCGGAGAGGACGGTTAGGGCGGTAGACAGTGACAAGAGAGGAGATATAGGGGGGCGCAGCGCTATGGATGGATTTGTGGGTCAGCGTGATAATTTTATATTGTATTCTGTGATGGATGGGCAACCAATACAGCGACTGACACAAGGTAGATGCGTCTGTGTACTGGTTTGACAGAAAGATGAGTCTGGTGGCCGCATTCAGGACAGATTGTAGTAGGGAGAGTTTAGTAAGAGGAAGCCCAATTAGAAGAGAATTGCAATAGCGACGACAATAGTGACCCTCTTTTTCATGACGTATACACAAAATGTGCTGGCCATGCCCCATTTTTGGATGTGTCTGGCATATAAAGTGTCCAAGCCATGTATAAAGAGAATTTAACCCAGCAGATGCTTGAGCCTCAGAAATTTGCCAATTCTAATGGAAGTGCGGGAGGTCATCCCGTTTTCGGGCAATTTTTAAAACTTTTTTGTTTGATTATACCTGTAGTCTATGCCAGTTCTTGGAGGCTGGAGTCTTTTAATTATTCAAGCGCAATTAGTGCCTGTGGTGGAATGGATTAAGACGGCGTTCACCATTTCCGTTGCAGCTGTATGTGCCGACATAAAATAAACATATACCACTATGAATAAGAAACATAAAGAGAAGATGGCGTAATAAAAAAGACCAAGTGCCCTGTTGGGCTGTACGCCTCAAATGTAGGCCCTAATCCAGGAATTTCCGATCAAGCATCACCCACATCCTGAAGAATGTGACACCCACCCTTTCCGTAAGCACTCTAGTCTGGCATTATAACTAGCTGAACATATTTTTCCCATCTCCCAGGCCTTTTCGTAATATCTTGACAAGTCTTTGTAGACTTCATTTTGTATCGCTTACGACGCTCATCTCAACTTTATTATCTGGAATTAAGACTAAACATAATAAACCTGGTAGGTTTGGATAATGGAATCACTTTTTTTTACCGTCAAAGGCAGCAAATGTCGGAAGAGGCAGCAGTTCAGCTGAGGTTAATCCCCAGGAATGTCGCTAATCCTATTATTTGTTCTGAAGCTACACTTGGGATGTCACCCATCATGGAGGGGGCTTCTTTTGCAGGATGCATAACTGTGGCTGTCATTCGATTCTGTTTCCAGCAATGTTACGGTACAAAATTATGTGCTCAGTAACATTCACATTACCCAGATGATCACAACAGGATTGCTGCTGTACTGAGATTCAGGGAGGATTCTCTATAATTGACGTGTTAGTTCTTGCTCAGCTCTGGATATAATGGTTTGGTGCACATTACCAATGATCATGGAGCGGAATTAAAATATAAGAATGTAATTGCAACAGGGAGTGTCTACAAATTACTGACAAGGCTGCAGCCTGTAATCTGAGGATCCTCCGAGCTTACTTAAGAAAAAAGATATGTTATGTATGCTCAAGAAGTTGGCAACATGACTGAGGTATGGTAACCTGGCATGTGCCTTAAAAACATGATAAAAAAGTCATTACAAATTATAAACTATAGGTTCAACTACATAAATGCTGACTCCTATATGTAGGCCCTGATCAAGAAGCCACCTCGTAATAGATACATGCAACCTATAAGAAAACCTCAGTGCCTCTAAGTGTTCACACACCGCAGATTTGCCAAAGATTTTTCTGTGGATTCTAGAGATGGGGAAACCCCCCAAGATTTGTTTCCTTTCGGGTAGCTCGGGTCCCTGACTTGTTTCAGGTCGAACAAGTTCAAATAGTGACATTATTATACTTTGGGGTCTCTTTTGACCCAGAGTATAATAGATGGAGGTCCAAGGGAGTTGGAAAAATAAAATACATTTATACTTACCTTCCCACTGAGGAGAGCTTTGGATGCTTCGAGAAGCCCAAAAGAGGTGAGGGAAGGTGAGTATAAATGTTTTTGTTTTATTTTTCTCCACCCCTGGGCCTCCATCTATTGTACTGTGAGGTCTGAAGAGACCCCAGAATATAATAATTTTACTTCTGGTTCTATCCAAACTTCTTTGACCTGAAACGAATCAGGCACCCAAGCTGCCCAATTCTGAAAGCAAGCAATTTGGGATATTTGGGTTGAACCCGGCTATTGCCAAAGTGGTATGCCCATGTCTAGTGGATTGCAGGACATCTTTTAAACTACATATTTTCAAGACTCCATCCACATGTATTTCGCAGCAATGAACATCTGATGTGTAGAATCTGCACCACAAATCTGCAGGGTCCTACCCTTAGGCTAAGGCCCCACGTTGTGGAAAAGCTGCTTTTTTTTTTGTTCTTGCAGATTTTGCTGCATTTTTTTGAGCCAAAGCCAAGAGTAGCTTCAACAAAAATGGGAAATATAAAGGAAGGTCTTATACTTCTCTCTTCTGGTAAATCCACTCCTGGCTTTGGCTCAAAAAAACACAGCAAAATTTGCAATAAAAAAGCAGCAAAACTTATGTTAGTCAGCTTTCCTGATTCTGCTTAGATTTTCTTTTGCTCTGTCAGGAATATTTTTAGCTGAATCATAACCTGTATTTGCAGTCTAGTGTCCCTGGATCTCCAATATCATGTGCACTTGGGCTTTTCTGAGCTACTTGTTTGCTATTCTACAGTTACTTCTGACATGTAAAGAAACCAGTAGTAATAAAAATGGATGGGGCAGACTGCTCTGTATTGTACACACACCCTGCCTCGGACAAAAATGCAAAATGTGCTGAAGCCATAAAGGGGCTATTAGCAGCAGTAACTATATGACACTACATATAAAAGCTTATACAGCCAAAGAACTTTGGTTATACCCAGTTTATGGGACAGGAAGAAGCTGTCTGGTGGGTTCAATAGTCATCCATACAAGCTTTAAAGAGGACCTTTCACGTCCTCATGTATATGCTGTTTTACATACCGCTAAAAAGCCGACAGCGCGCTGAATTCAACACACTGCCTGCTTTCCTGGTATGTTCCCCGGGGCTGGAGATATCGGGGGTCGTAGTTTCACGGTTCACTGTCAGAAGGACGTTCCTGACAGTCTAGCTGCGCTGTGAGGAACGCCCTCCCTGACAGTATTCCTCCATAGCCCTGTACTGGGGGGCATTTCTCACAGCTCAGCGTCATCACTGGGCTGTAAGGAATGCCCCCTCTGACAGTACAGGGCTATGGGACGAGTACAGAGAGAGAACAACTGGGATGGGTAATAACCCTGATACATTCAACCACTTGATGCTGTGATCAATAGTGACCATAGTACCTAAACAAACAGAAAAACCTCCCTTCGTCATAATGGGCTCAAAAAAAAAAAAACAAAAAAAATTTTAACCCCCCCCCCAAAAAACCTATTATTTCTCCCCCTTCCCCCCCCCCCCCCCCCCCCCCCCCCCCATTTTTTTTTTAAAAAAAACAGCCAAACAAACACACGCGCGGGGCGGCGGGGGGGGGGGGGGGGGGGGGGGGGCCGGGCAAAAAAAATAATCTCGGCGGGCCCCAAACCCCCCCCCCCCCCTTTTCTTCCCAAATAAAATATATAAAGTCCCCCCCCCCCCACACACCCACCCCACCCCCCCACTAACCCTAGTTAGGGGCCACCTATAAGCGGACGTGGTTGGCTTCCGGGCCCGTGTTGGGCCCGGTGGCCTGTGTTTGCTGGCGGTTGGCTCGTGTTGGGTGCCTAGGCCTCCTTCTCCTCCCGCCCCCGTCGCCCTGTTTGCTGCCAGTGAAGGACTCACCATCACACCACCCTGATCAAAGGCCCACATGGCTGTCCTCTATTGGAAGGCCCCGGGGGGCGGCGGGGGGGGGGTGTGGGGTGGGTTTTGTTGTTGTTCCCTGTGCTTGCTGTTACCGTAAGGTGTATCATGAATGCACTCCTGAGAGGTTAGTACAGTGATCCACAATAAGGACATCATTGTTGGGTTTCATGGGTAAGTCCCAGGGCGACGGGGGGGGGGAAATCCCAGACCATACAGGGCCCCAAGTTTCTGCATTCATGGTCATATCCATTGGCAACTGATAACGACAACAGATGTCACCAATAAGATGGTTAGAGAAAATCTCTAAAATTCTCGAAAATTTTTATTTTTAATTATTTATATTTGCAAAAGTTTGCAACTTTTAATAGTCATGGGAATACCCCTTTACAGGTGCTGCTCAGTTTTACACTAACAGGCAGTAATGCATTGATATACACTCTTCTGAGATGTCTATGACATAACATAACATAAGAAAGGGGAACATCTCAAAAGGATAGAAAATCTAAAGGGGCTCTCAGGGCTTTTACACTGTACAATATTAACAAGTACAGTATATTATGCACTCCTGATTTATAATTTCTGCTTTAGGTTTGTCCCTGAGTATCTAACGTCTAAGATGAGGTGTGAACATGACCTGTAACAGGTGCGGATCAACTGTGTCACCTAACCGGTTTGACTTAGGGCTACTGCTGAGGGCATTGTCTATGTGGTCCTCAGGCATTCACCCTTTAACACAGGACTGGACTTTGTTGCAGGGGACAATCAGGTCGCTACCAGCAGGAGTAGTCCCGATGTAGGTGACAGCTAGCCCAGTAGGTCAAGTGAACCCATGCGAAGTACCAGGGGGTCAGGAAAGAGATGAATACAGATAAAAACCAGGGTCAGGACAGGCAGAGTACGTGTGAAGTCAGTGGTCAGGGCTGGTGGCACTGGTAAAGAACAGGTCAAGGTCAGCTATAGGTACAGTATGCAGCAGAGTAGAAGACAGCAGCCAGAGATAAGGTAAGTTAACAATCCAGTGTTAAGTACAGTTATGGATCAGCACACAATATAACACTACCAAGCTAGGAATTTAGCTCAAGTGCTCTGCCATTTGTGTGGCTGCAATAAATAGACAGAGGCACGTTGGGATTGGTGGAGGAAGAATTAGGTGGATACCCTGACCCTGGCAAGGCAATAGCATGCAAGCACCCTACAGAAGACCAGTGCAGCAGTGGCAGAAGCATATGCACAGAAGTGTGTGTTGGGTCTTATAGGTATCCAGGCAGCCATGACCTCTGGGAGAGGAAACATCATGCCAGCAGGGATTAGACAGCCACAGTACAGTTATGCTGTACATTCTCATACATTATCCACAAGCACACCAAATGGAAATCTTACGTCTCACTTTCTATGCAGAGATATACACACAGTAAAATGAAATGTATAACTGGTTACCACAGCAGAGAGTAAGTCATTAACTTGCTGTGCTATAATTTCTAATAACCCTGTGACATACGGAATAGACCAGAAGGATTGTTCAATACCTTGTGCGATACCGCAGTTGCCCCAGTTCTAGTAGCAGAAGGGTATTCTTATAACAATGCTTCTTATTTGGAGGGTTGCTTTCCGGACAGCTCCTTGTAGTTAATATTGCAAAGATACTTATGTTCATTATCATTAAACTTTGACCCTCTTGTCTAGTGCACAAGAAAAGTTAAAGGGAATCTATAGTCAGAAAATATCCTATTGATCAGCTTTGTATGTTAAACTTACTTTTTGTAATTTCTGATATTTTTTTTTATTTATTTATACATTTCTAATTGTATAAATTCAAATGTATATTAAAAAATTTCTGAAATTCTACAATTTTCACACTGAGCCTCATAACATGTTAACACTTCCTGTTCTGTTGAAATCACTTCTCAGCTGCGATCTCGTTATATATCTTGCATGATCACATCATTCTGTAGATGGTAACTTTACAGCTCTGTATACTGTTTAGTATGGGCTGAATGGGACTGAGCATGCAGTACTTTCCCGGCTGCTACACAGTAAACATACAGTGGCTTGCAGAAGTATTCATACTCCTTAAACTTTTTCACATTTTGTCACCTTACAACCACAAACTTAAATGTATTTTATTGAGATTTTAAGTGATAGACCAACACAAAGTAGCAGATAATTGTGAAATAGAGAAAATGATACATGGTTTTCTAAATATTAATCAAATAAAAATCTGAAAAGTGTGACATGCAAAAGTATTCAACCCCCTGTACTCTGATACCTCTAAATAAAATCCAGTGCGCACAATTGCCTTCAGAAGTCACTTAATTAGTTAATAGAGTCCAGCTGTGTGTAATTTAGTCTCAGTATAAATACACCTGTTCTGTGAAGGACTCACTAGTGAACAAACAGCATCATGAAGACCAAGGAACACACCAGACAGGTCAGATATGAAGTTGTGAAGAAGTTTAAAGCAGGGTTATGTTATAAATACATGGAGCTAAATACAGGGCAATCCTGGAAGAAAACCTGTTGGAGGCTGCAAAAGTCTTGAGACTGGGAAGGAGATTTCAGCAAGACAATGACCCTAAACATACAGCCAGAGCTCCAGTGGAATGGTTTAAATCAAAGACTATTCATGTGTTAGAATAGCCCAAAGTCCAGACCTAAATCCCATTGAGCATCTGTGGCAAGACATGAAAATTGCTGTTCCCAGACGCTCTCCATCCAATCTGGCTGAGCTTGAGCTATTTTGTAAAGAAGAATGGGCAAAAATCTCAGTCTCTAGATGTGCAAAGCTGGTAGAGACAGACCCCAAAAGACTTGCAGCAGTAATTGCAGCGAAAGGTGGCTCCACAAAGTATTGATATAGGGGGCTGAATACTTTTGCATGCCACACTTTTCAGATTTTTATTTGATTCATATGTTGAAAAACATGCATCATTTTCCTTCCACTTCACAATTATCTGCTACTTTGTGTTGGTCTATCACTTAAAATCTCAATAAAATACATTTAAGTTTGTAGTTGTAAGGTGACAAAATGTGAAAAAGTTCAAGGGGTATGAATACTTTTGCAAGCCACTGTACAGTACACAATTTTTGTAATGTGGCAGGGCCCATTATCCTACTGAAAGAGACCACTGCCATTAGGGAATATTGCTGTAACGAACAATATTTAGGTAGATGGTATTTGTATAATAACATCCACATGAATGCCAGCAGAACATTGCCACGAGCATCACACAGCCTTCTTCCTATTGTGAATCCTGGTGCCCTGATTCATCAGACATGGACCCTGTCTTCTCTTACTCCGTGGTTCAGTTCTGATGCTCATGTGCATACTGGACAAGGGTCTATATCACTTTAGGTAGGTACTATCCACTACATAACACATAACATTCAACAAGACGATGCCCTGACCCAGTCATCTATCCATCACAATTTAAAGGGGTTTTCTCATGAGCATAACCATATTTAATTTTGTAGATAATTAAAAGTTAAAGGGGTTATCCAGTACTACTGATGGCCTTTAGACATTTTTGAAATTTAAAATTAAAAATTTTGCAGAGTTTTAAAGATTTTCTCTAACCATCTTAGTGTTGACATCTGTTGTCTTGTTTGGTTGCCAGTGGATACAACCATGAATGCAGGAAGTTTCTATGCTCGGAAACTCAGCCATTATGTCCTTATTGCGGCCGGGTTATCTTCTCATACATGTAGTGTCCCTCCTGATAACCAGCCATGATGTCCTTATTGTGGCCTAGTTATCTTCTTATACATGTAGTATCCCTCCTGATAACCAGCCATGATGTCCTTATTGTGGCCTAGTTATCTTCTCATACATGTAGTATCCCTCCTGATAACCAGCCATGATGTCCTTATTGTGGCCTGGTTATCTTCTTATACATGTAGTGTCCCTGACTGATAACCTGTCCACAACAAGGGATCATGGCTGGGTTCTGTCTGTTCCTGCAGTCATGGTCGCATCCATTGGGTAAAGACTTTTAGCACTAACACTACGTTACCATCTGCATTGGAGATTCTGTCACAGTGTGCATTGAAAATCAGCGGAAGTAAAAGTGCTGCAGGTCTGACATTTTAGTTCAGCAGTTTCAGTTTAAAAGAACAGACACCCGACAGATCTCATTATGGTCAGTGGGGTCCATTGGTCACCATTAGTGTCCACTAGTTTAGTAGTCCATGCGCCAGTTGTTCTGGTCCTCCGATGGACCAGAGCAACAGACACATATGGCGCAGATGTGAACATAGAGTAAGATGATTATAGAAAACCTTTAAAACTCTAAAAAAATTTTAATTACTTATATACTTTTAAGCTAAAGGCATGTTTTCTTCTCCCAGCCGATTCAAAGATAATTCGTTTCTTCATTTATGTTAATGAGCACCACGGAGCACCCGGGGGGGTTCCTCCTCTTCTGTGAGCACCCACCGCGTCACCGCTTTTCACCGCCCCTTCTTCTGTGCGGGGACTCCCCTCTTGGTCTTCTCTGTATCTTCTTTCTTCTAAGTCCTTGTACGGAGCGCTGCGAGCATGCGCAATCGGCTCTACCACTTTGGGTTCGGGCAGAGCCGATTGCGCATGGCGGGCCGCCATTTTCTGGTGGTCTGTCACAAGAGCGTACTGTGGCAGAGCCGGTTGCGCATGTGCACAGCTCTGCGTACGAGGACTTAGAAGAAAGAAGATACAGAGAAGACCAAGAGGGGAGTCACCGCAACGAAAGAAGGGGCGGTGAAAAGCGATGACGCGGTGGGTGCTCGCAGAAGAGGAGGAATGCCCCAGGTGCTCCGTGGTGCTCATTAACATAAATGAAGAAACAAATTATCTTTGAGTCGGCTGGGAGAACAAAAAAAATTGAAAGGTAGGAGAAGAATGGCCTTTTTAAAGGCCATTCCAACATGCCATTAGCTTAAAAGTGGTTTTGTGAATGATAGACTCCCTTTAATTTTCTACAAATTGAAATATCGTTATGTTCATGGGAAAACCACTTTAACCCGTGTCAAAGTTGCTTGGGTCCTTACGATTGCTCATAAGTCTTGCTTCCAAGACATCATCTGCAAGCGTAAGGCTAAACACAAGGCAGACTGTTCACCTCATATATCCCACCCTTAACAGCTGCCATTGTACTGAAATAATCAATGTTGTTCACTTCACCTCTTGAGGCTTTTGTTTTATTATATATTCTTTATTTCTCATTTTTGGCTTTCCAGAACATGTGAAGACAACCTGTGCTGAATAAGAATATGCATAGTGGTATACAGTCATGGAGCACCACCCACCACTGCACAGTACAGCATATGTGGGAGGAATTGTCCTTGGAACTACAATTCCCAGCATGCATCAGAAGCCAGCATGACATAACAACATTGCTAACTTCAGTAGTAAAACTGCAAACGTAAGCACACACGGCGCATGCGCGTCGCTTAGATGGGAATTGCGCAAGTGCGATAGGACGAAGTCCTGCGTTCTGCCGGAGAACCGCGCGTGCGCAGGAAACTGGGCACTCAGGGAGTGACGCCGGGCGGAGAGGGGCGCAGGCGCAGTGGCGGTAGGCCGTAGTTGCGCACTTGTAATGAGGAGGTGTGTTGTTACTGCCGGGGTGTTCTGGTAGCCTGGTGGCCGCCTGTGGAGCTGCGCGTCGTCTGCTCTGTATGGAGAGTGGAGAATGGCTCCTTTCCCGGACGAGGTGGATGTATTTACCGGGCCGCACTGGCGGATGAAGCAGCTGGTTGGACGCTACTGCGATAAGGTAGATGCGTTATTACCGAGACCGCACAGTGTGCCCGGCCTCCCTATGTATACACTACTCCTCACCGGACAGTGTACACTGTTACACATGGAGTCATGTACAGTACTACATATATATTATATAGAGGTTCTATTGATTTGTTATGTACATTACACAGTATAGAGCTTTATACCGTATAATGTAAAGTATATAACCTATAAGATGTAATATGTTACTGTGTACATTGTGGGACTATTAAAGGACTATTATTATTATTATTATTATTATAATGTCATATGTAATCTATATACAGTGTATATACATTGTTTATAGTTTATATCTATAAACCATATAATATGTATTATATTATATCTAGTATACAGTGTAGTGTGCTATATACCATATGCAGTATAGGTAATATTATATTACTACATACAAATGATCATATATCATGTATATTTTATGTAGTGTGCTGTATACCATATCATCTGTATTATATTACTACACACAGATCACACATATCATGTACAGTATAAGACGTATTATGTGACTGCATACAGATGATCATATATGGTATATACAGTACAATGTACTGTATGTCATGTAATATACAGTGTATATACATGTAATATACAATGTCTATTACTGCATCCAGATATTTGCATATCATGTACAGTGTATGAAGTATTAATACATATAGATCATATATCTTGTATATTATACAGTGTAGTGTGCTATATACCATATGTTGTATAAAATGTACTATATTATGACATACAGATTATCATATATCAAGTATACAGTATACCATATAATATGTATTATATTATTAAATGGAGATAATATATTGTGTACAGTTTAAGATATATGTAATGTATTACTAGATATATAGTGGTGTGCTATATAGCGTCATATACTGTATTACCACATACACAGTGTAGTGTGCATTATACCATACAATATAAGACGTATTACATTACTGCATATAGGTTATCATATATACAGTGTACTATATAATATACAGTATAAGGTGTATGCTATTATATAGTATAAGATATCTTATATTACCACTTGTAGGTTATCATATATAAAATGTATAATAATAATAATAGTCCTTTAATAGTCCCACAATGGGGAAATTCAGTGTGTTACAGCAGCAAAGATAAGCAGATACAAATACAAATACAACATGTACAGGAATGTTCCAAGGTGAGAGGCATTACATTAATAGAAGATAGACAGATAGGACGTAGCGGGGGGGGGGGGGGGGGATTTAACAGGCAGAGAGATATTTCAGTTCTCTGTGTGTAATGATCTCCGCTTAGGTCGGTGTTGGTTGTACAGCCTAACCGCGGTGGGGAGGAAAGACTTCCGATAGCGCTCCTTCTCACACCTAGGGTGGAGCAGTCGGTCACTGACAGTACTGCTCAGCGCGATCACAGTCTCATGCATGGGATGGGAGTTATTCTCCCGCATGGAGCTCACCACGGACAGTATCCTTCTGTCACCCACCACCTGCACTGGGTCCAGTGGGCTCCCCAGGACAGAGCTGGCCCTTCTAATCAGCTTGTCAAGTTTATTTCTGTCCCTGGTTGATATACTGCTCCCCCAGCAGGCCACTCCAAAGAAGATGGCTGATGCCACTACCGAGTTGAAGAAAGTTCTAAGAAGTGCCCCCTGGATTCCAAAGGCTCTCAGCTTCCTAAGCAGGTAGAGCCTGCTGTGGCCCTTCCTGTACAGGGCCTCCATATGATCTGCCCAGTCCAGCTTATTGTTAAGGAGCAAACCCAGGTACTTATAGGTGTTCACAATCTCGATGCCCGTCCCCAGGATGTCCACTGGTGTAGGAGGGCTTCTGCCTTTACGGAAGTCCACCACCATCTCCTTGGTCTTCCCCGCGTTAATCTTCAGGTGGTTCCGGTGGCACCAGTCCACAAAATCCTGGTTCAGTTCTCTGTACTCCCTATCATCATCATCTGTGATGAGACCCACTATTGCAGAGTCGTCAGAATACTTCTGTAGGTAGCAGCTGGATGAGTTGCATCTAAAATCTGCAGTGTACAGAGTGAAGAGGAAAGGGGCGAGAACCGTACCCTGAGGTGCCCCCGTATTACAGATCACGGTACCTGACACACAGTCTTGGGCTCTCACGTATTGAGGTCGATTTGTGAGGTAGTCTAGGATCCAGTTGGAGAGGTGGTGGTCCACTCCAGCAAGGCCCAGCTTGTCCCTCAATAACCTGGGCTGTATGGTGTTAAAAGCACTGGAGAAGTCAAAGAACATTATTCTCACTGTGTTCCCTGGTTTCTCCAGGTGAGACAGAGCCCTGTGCAGAAGGTGACATCATCTACCCCAATGCCCGGCCGATAAGCAAACTGGAGGGGGTCCATAGCGGGGCTCACTAGAGGGCGGAGATGTGTGAGAACCAATCTCTCCAAGATCTTCATCAGGTGGGATGTCAGTGCTACAGGTCTGTAGTCATTGAGGTCCATAGGATGGGGTTTCTTTGGAACTGGTACCACACAAGAAGATTTCCATAATTCAGGGACTATTTCCTGCCTCAGGCTCATATTATACATATATGTAATTATACCACACAGCTGGTCCCCGCAAGTCTTAATTAGCCTTGCACTGATGTCATCTGTCCCTGCGGCTTTCCTCGCCTTGATCTTTTTCATCTCCTTCCTCACCTGGGCCCGTGTGAAGGTCAGACTGTGGCCAGATAAAGACAGATTTCTGGATTTACTGGTCTGTTGGGAAGTAGCCGCATGGGGTGAAGTCATTGTGGTGGGGGAAGCTGAAGGACATACTGGGGTGGGAGGAGCTGGTGTGTGATCAAATCTGTTGAAGAATAGGTTTAGTTCATTAAGCCAATTAACATCTGCCTCAATCTGGCAGACAGACTGTTTATGACCCGAAATTGACTTAAGCCCCTCCCAGACCCCCCTTATGTCTTTTCTTTCCATTTGCTTTTCCATTTTTTCCTTATAACTGGCTTTTCCCTGCCTGATTTGATGCCTCAGCTCCTTTTGTACTTCCCTCAACCCCTCCTTATCTCTTGTCCTGAATGCCATCTTTTTCTCCTTAAGTAGTGTTTTTATATCAGCGTTAATCCATGGTTTGTTGTTGGAGAAGCACCTCACCACTTTTGTGGGTACTGTGTTGTCCACACAAAAATTAATGTAGTCCGTTATGCAGTGTGTGAGTCCTTCTATATTTTCTCCATAAGAATCCTGCAGCACTTCCCATGTGGTTGTGTCAGAACAATCCCTCAGAGCCTCATCACTCTCCTCGGACCATATCCTCACTGTTCGGGTGACAGCTGGTTCTCTATGTACAAGTGGCTTGTACACAGGTCGGAGATGTACTAGGTTGTGATCCGATCTTCCCAGGGGCGGTAGGGCTGATGAGTTATATGCCTCCCTCGCGTATTGTGATCTATCCATGTACGGTATACGATGTATTACCACATGTAGGTTATCATATATAATGTATATACAGGATTCAGTGTGTACTATATAATATACAGTATATTATCTGTACAGATTAAGTAGGGCCTATCATTTACATGGGTAATCTATTCACGTTATATATTGTAGTGTATGTTATATACCACTGTACGTATCCTATATTGTATAAACCTGAAAGGATTGTCCGATTACCGGATACATTTCAGAAATACCATACGTTGCCATATAATGGTATAAGACGACTCTGCAATGCTTTAGTGTATAAGCCCACACAGGGTAGATACTGGTTGTGATGTGACCTAGCCCTCGCCACCTCCATAGCTTCCAAGATGGCAGCTGTGTCCTCTATTGTGCAGGTGCTGAGAGCACCCTAATGGAGTGGATTGCACCTCACAGCACCCCCTCTATATAGTCCATCTATGGGCACTGCATACATGTATGGACCCCTGAGAATAATGGCTGCATTGTCCACCATTGATCTCAGTGAGAGTTGGGAATTGCAAACAAGCCCTACTGTTGTGCCTTTTCCAGCAGGAGACAACCCCCATCCTCCACTCTATCAACTAGCCTTGGACTAAGTGACATGTTTATGTCATTGCCTGGTGGTGAAGAGCCGGAGCCTCTTACAGTGTAGCTCTTGGCCTGTAGGTGTTCCCTTGGTGTCACTGGATACCATGTCATTATTACAGTCACGTTCCAGAACCCTCCATAGTAAAGCTGATGGTTTGCAGCGAGGCCAGATCACTGCTGCTGCCTATACAGGTTACTGGGGGGATGCACCAACAGCTTTCTGGTGTAGATGGGTGATAATGTGACGCGTGGCCCTTTCTTGCACCAAAGATGTGCCACATCCGCCCCCGTTCAGCACCACCACTTTTTGCAAACGTGCATGGATTGGGGTAGTATGGGAACACCCTGGTCAGACATGCTGTATTTATCCGTTCCTGCCTGGCGTAGGTTTCCATTATGGCACACAGGCATGTGCCTAATTTATTAGGAGGCTGGGGCTTCTTAATAATTCAGGTGCACCTCATGCCCGTCAGAGCCTTTATTAAGACTGGCGTAATAGGAATAAATTCCCCCCATTGTCTGTAGTTTGAGTTATTGGTGGTTACACAGAAGAAGCTGCTTCTGCTTCTAAGCCCTATTCACACAATCTGCTGCATTGTACAGTAGCAGCAAGTGGATGAGATTCCACCAAGTCTCATCCACATGCAGCAACGAACCCACGGACGGAAAACGAAAGGGGTTTTTCCCGGGCTAAGACTATGGATCAGCTATCCTAAGGATAAGTCATCAGTATCACGTTGGTAGGGGTCCAAAACCCAGCTCCTACATGAATCAGCTGTTCTCAGCTGCTGATACACAGAGAATGGAGCAGGAAGCAGACAGCGCTGTTCTCTGTGTAGTGACCAGATCAGGTATTGCAGATCAGCTCCTATTCATTTGAATGGGAACTAAGCTGCAGTGACTCAATTTCACCACTGCACAGAGAACAGCGCTATCTGCTTCCTGCTTCATTCTCTATGTATCAGCACCTCAGAACAGATGATCAATGAGGGTCCTGGGTGTCAGACCCCCACAGAATTGATATAAGTGACCTGTCTTTAGTATACATCATCAAACCCCATGAGTGCTACCCCATCCTGTGTATACATGCCATATAGTGGTCAGTGCAGAGAGGCTGCAAATAAAGAATTTATAGAGTAGTACAAGGGCCATGAAAACCAGAACCCTGTTCTCCCAGTATACGGGAAGAATGGCGTACTTAACCATTACAGGACATCTTGGATGCTTGCAACAACAACAGGTGTCCAAACACAAGCTTGTATTTTTTGTGCCGTCGGCAACAGATCCTGCCTTACAACACTTGCTCACCAATCCGTTTATGCTGCTTTTTACTGAAATGGGAAGATCCAGAACTTGACCAAGAAAGAAGTCCTGTGTTTCAGCCTGTGTGTACATTGGCCGCCACTATCGCAGCTCTTTGTTGAATAGATTGTGGCATGTTTGCCTTGGGCACAGTGCCATCGCTCTTTACATAGAGTAGTACTCGACTGGCATGGAAGGAAACCGCGGCCTTCATTCATTTTTTAAACTGCTCTAGTAAAGTGAACGCTAAGTTCTGAATGGTGGCTCTGGCAATGAAGACTGCTTTTATATAATGCCATTATGATGAATGAACCTGATGTACATTATCCGGTATGAACCCCATAAGGGGTACATGGTCTCGTTCTTCGTGACCCATCCCTATTAAAAAATAAAAAGAAGAATTTTGCTGTAAAGCTTAATGGTTATCTGCCATGCTCCCCCCTCCCCATTGATAAAATGACGACATAGTAATGTAATGTAAAAGAGGATGAGGGTGAAGGGTAAGCTGACACAGTCCATATGATACAGCCACGTTTTCCACTAAGGTGTGTATACATTACATGTAGTTTATTGGGTTGTGTGGTTTTAACCTTTAACGTGCAGTAAATGTTTTATGATCTAGTTACCATACATAGGTTAATAGGTAGTATATATGTGTATACTCACACTTCCCATACAGCAGTTTCTATGGACAAACCTTGTGTGTCACTCTTTGGTTATACAGCCCTATCTCTCGATGACATGGCACTGTTTTTGGTAATGGCAGAACCTTTTCTCTAATCTCCATTCATCCCCATTAATGATAACACTTAAAGGTCACTTCATATAGCTTTTATTTCCGGCTTTGTACAAGTATAAAACTGGTTCTGGTGTCATATGAAAGCTGAGACCCATTAACTGTTGCATGTAAAGCTCAAATTCCCAACCTGTGTTTTTCTCCATTTTTTTTTATAGTACTGTGATCTTGGTATCATATGAAAGCTCAGAATCTCAGCTTTCATGTCACACCAGAAACGCTTTTCTCGGTGGTAGATACAGCCATTTGAACCTCATGCTTCTGGGGTTTCATCAGTGACTATGCACATGGGTTTCTTGCAGCTGCAGATAGGGGCTATTCTAGTAAAATGTATAATAGTAACCACTTTTTTCTGCACATTCATCTGTAAGGAGGCACATATGAATATAGTGTACTATAGTAACTGTACAATGTGTTTATAGCCTCGGTAAAGTTTTCTGCTTACTTAGCAGCATTGCGTCTTGGTAACTTTTTGAAAGAACAAAAGTCGTGTTCATCTTGTGATCCTAAGGTCTCCATGTAGAGTCACTCAGATGTCTCTGCTACTTTATGGTGCGTCGTTTGTAAACAGTTCCTATGTTTTGTTAGTAACCTACAATCCCCTGGACATCAGCTCACGTACTATTTGGTCTCCTGCACTCAGACATCCCAGAGGTATTTACCAAAAACATGTATTAAAAGGGGTTTTTGGGACTTGGATCCTTAAGATAGGTCATTAATGGAAGATCAGTGGGAGTCTGACACCCAGGACCACCATAGATCAGCTGATTGAAGCAACTTCCACTTCACAGGCCATGTTGTGTCAGGTTCATCAGTCACATGGCCTGTTTCCCAGCTCAGTCCTATTCAAGTGAATGGGCTGAGCTGTAATACCAAGCACAGCCACTATACAAATGCTTGGTAACTACTGAAAAGTATGCAGCCTCTTCATACAGCTGATTGGTCAGGGACCCGGTATCAGACCCCTGACAATCTTTAATCGACGACCTATCCTAAGCTTAGAACATCAATTATTTAACCAGAAAAGCCCCATTAAATAGTAATAAGGTTAATCCAATCTCCTGAAATGATGGCATATTCCCTTTGTCTCCCGTTCTGGGAGCAGACAGGCTCACATGACTGCTCAGACCTCAGCGGTCACTGGTAAGGAACCGCCACCGCGATTCCTGGTATAGGAGGGAGGCGGTACAGGGCTGGACAATGAGTAACGGTGATAAGTGAGTATGTCTTGGTTTTGTTTTGTTTACATCCCCTTCTGAATTTGCCCTAAACCCTGAACAACCCCTTTAATGGTGAATTGTGTCTGCTGACCTGATTTTAGACCACCATGTATGATCACACAAGCAGTCCGCACTAGTGCTATAAGTGCGGCAGTGCCAAAGCAAATGCTGTTGCTTGCACTGATCGGAGACCATTAAAGTGCATCTCTGATTGTACAACGCCTCAGATGCCATGGTCAATAGCGACCTCTGCCTTAAAGGTGCAGATTCCAGCGATCAATGCTTTACTATGGCCCCTAGGCCGGCCTTAAGCGATTGACTTTTAGGCTGTACCAGAGGCCGGCAGCTCTCTTATGTGCGTGAGCAGCTTTCTGCACATCCCCTATGTGAGTGGAGGTGCCATGCCTAGTAAACACATTTAAGCTTGAGTAGTGTTTGCACATTGTGATGAAGAACTTTACACAGCAGAGCCGTTTGTGGCTTTAATGAAAAGTAAAAAGATAAGAAAGTTAGTTTGCTAACGTCTGGGACGTGACCCATTAATCTTTCCCTTGCATAAGCAGAGGGGTTAGAACCTGTTTTATGGCTGCAAATGAGCTGTGGAAATGCCTACATGTAGATATGTCTGCCGGTTTATGACTAGCTGAAGTAGCCCATTATGCAATTCATTACCTGCTTGGCTAAGCGGTTTTGAGAAATCTACTAAAACCTGTTAATCCCATGTAGAGGAATAAGAATAGCAGCATCCCATAGTGTCTTTACCAGGCTGCTAATCCCAGGAGCACTAAAGCCAGTATACCTAGAAAGTTACTGCTGGAATTGAACTTTTTAGCTTTTTGGTTGTTTTTTTTTTTTTCTGTTTCCATTTAAAGAGGACCTGTCAACAACTTCAACTCTTTGCACCTTTCAATAAGTGCTCTCCCAACCCATGCTCTCTGTTCACTCAATGACCTAAGACTAACATCCCCTATTATCAGAACCTCCCACGCTCGTATACAAGACTTCTCCCGAGTTGCACCACTTCTCTGGAATGCTCTATCCCGGACTATCAGATTAAACCCAATTTCCACAGCTTCAAGCGCAAACTAAAGACATATCTTTTCAGACAGGCCTATCACAACTCCTAATGTAAACCCTTCCATAGTTAGATTCCCTAAAACGTACCCTCTGTTCACGCTCCCGCATTACCTCACAGGATATGATGCTGTATTAGACTAACTCTGTATGTCCAGGCACCATCTGCACGTTAAAGGACCCGACTGGTGACGGCTCATACAGCTTTATATATGTGTAATGACAGTAACCTCTATTACAGACTTGTCTGACCATTGTACAAGCAATGCTACCTCCGATGCCGCCCCTGCTACCTCTTGTGTCACCCCCCTCTACCTCATAGATTGTAAGCTCTTGCGAGCAGGGCCCTCAGTCCCAGTGTGTGAATTGACTATTTCTTTGTAATGTATCTTTTTTGTCAGTACTTGAACCCTACAAATTGTACAGTGCTGCGGAATATGTTGGAGCTATATAAATAAAATGTATTATTATTAATAATAATAATAAGTGCCGCTTCAAGAATTCTGGTGCGGTTGATATTTTTTTTTTCACGAGCTCCTCCGTTACTGAGGAATTAATGCTATTAGTCTAGATTCACACAACCGAGTTTCAACCGTGAAACTCGGTCTTTGTGTGTGCCTGATTTACCAACTTGAATCTCATACTGGGAGAGGGACTCCATGGGACAGTATGTCGCTGGGAGGCAGCATAGATAACTATAATGCTAGGAGTCCCTCTCCCTGCACAATGTTCAAGCTGGTATAGCCGGCACACACATGGACAGAGTTTAATGGGTGAAACTCAGTCATGTGAATTTAGCCTTAGTTTCGGCACCCAATATGCAGAATCTAGGGCCACCCACCTGACAATAGAGAGCCTAATTAGCATATTGGGTGGTGAAACTAGCAGCATTGATTGCTCAGGAACGGTGGGGGCTAGAGAAAAAATTCCTACTGCGGCAGAATTATTGAAGGATGCAAAGAGTTGGAGCTGGGTATTGAAAGGTCCTCTTTAAAGGGATTCTATCAATTAAAAAAAAAAATAGAAATAATAAAAAAATCGATTTTTAACTAAAAGCACGTCGGAATAGCCTTTAGAAAGACTATTCTTCTCCTACCTTTATTTTTCAGGTCTGCCCTGCTGTTTTTGAGTTGTCTTCTTTCTTCATTATGCAGTTTGGTCTTCAGAAAGCACAGGGGGCGTTCACCCTGTGCTCAAAGCACAGGCTCGCCATAGGTTCCAGCGCCGCCTCTCTCTTCTGCTCCTCACGCATCTCCTACACGAGACCACCACAAAATGGCGACGGAACATGCGCAGTCGGCTGTTCCGTCGCCAGGAGCAGAAGAGAGAGGCAGCGCTGGAGCCTATGACAAGCCTGTGCGTTGAGCACAAGGGGAACGCCCCCTGTGCTTTCTGAAGACCATTTTGCATAACGAAGAAAGAAGAAAATTCTCCAAAATGGTGGCACGGACCTGAAAAATAAAGGCAGGAGAAGAATAGCCTTTGTAAAGGCTATTCCGATGTGCTTTAAGTTAAAAATGATTTTTTAATGATAGAATCCCTTTAAAGAGGACCTTTCATGTCCTCTGGCGGTTTTATATACCGCTGAAAAGCTGACTGCGCTGAATTTAACGCACTCTCAGCTTTGATAGTACGCGCCCGGGTGCTGGAGATAGCGGCACCCATATCACTTCATCGTCAGAAGGGCGGGCCTACAGCTCAGTGTCATCGCTGGGCAGCAAGGAATGCCGCCCAATACAATGCTATGGAAGAGTACTGTCAGGGAAAATGGATGGGGGGGGGGTGTTCCTTACCGCCCAATGATGACTAATTTAGCACACTGTCAGCTTTCTAGCGGTACATGATACCGCAGGTGCCAGAGGAAGTGAAAGGTCCTCTTTAAAGGGGCTATCCAGATTTTTAGCATTTCAGATCAGTGGAGTGAGTTGGTTGCAACTGATCATGCCAAACACTGGTATTTTTGGCCATAAATATCTAGCATTGCCAACCTGTTTTCGGTAGACTATAACCCGCTGTCAGTCAGGTATCTAAATGTCATAAGGTGGTTTGTTAGTTGAAAATCTATAAGAAATTGCATATTTATCTGTAGCTGCTCTCAATCCCAACTGAGTTTTCAACTGGTGATATCTCTGGAATTAATACAGATAGAACTGCAATCTTTGTGTTGTATGAAAGCTGACAATGTATGATAGAAGATAGCTGAAATATTTCTTTAATGTGAACTGGCCCCCATTACCTGGTCTCAACTTTCCTGCATTATACATGACTTCTCCTATCCGTACTCCAGTTATACAGGGAAAGAAAGTGGATTTCAGCGCAGGAAGAAGCTAAAATTTGTTAGTAAAGTATATTACTATATTTCTTACGCTAGGTTCACACCTGCGTTCAGGAACAGAAACGAACAGAAACCTAATCCGCTTAAAAAAGCATTTACCCGCAGGACTGGGGAACGGAATCCCTGAGCGGAGATCAGGCGCAGGTGTGAACCTAGCCTTAATGTGACAAATGGTGCCAGACAATCATACGTTGTATGAAAGTTTAGGTATCTATCAGACTTACTGTAAGTCACTAAAACAATCAGTCATGTGGAAATTCAATGCTTTATTTCCTCCTAGTCCTACGTTTTCAGCAAGTACATCAAAATGTACAGACTGAGAAGTGGATTGCTGCTTCAGTAAGCTACCTCCTGGCCCGAAGCAAGACAGCCTCCTCTTTTTGTTCTCAAAGGAGGTAAACAGCTGCCAGAGGTGTCTAGTAGGGCCTACTCCTCTCTCTGCATGTGTATGACTGGCTCAGCTTGCATGCATGTGGTTGCCAGCAGAAGTAGTGCTTGGCTGTTACTGCAGGTGAATAGGTTACATTGAGCTGAAGAACCAACTTCCAACCACTATACAGGGCACAGAGCCATCCGCTTCTGACTCCATGTTGTGTATAGCATGGACATTGGAAGCGGTCCCATACAGCTATCAGATATCGTAAGCATAGTCCATACAAATAAATTCCTGAGTAACCCCTTTAAGGTGAATGATTAGGTTGTCATTAGTTTGTAATGTTGGGAAGCTGATGCAATGATCCATAGGACTTTCATCACTCTGCTTGTTCAGTATGACTTGGCTCTTCTAATAGGAAAGTGAAGACATTTATCTGGGCCGTAGGTTATAATAAGGTTTCCCTCCAAATATGTTCTTAGAAAAATGACAGTCTTGTGATCTGGGCCACAAACGTACATAAGTGATTTTTTTTTCTTATATTGTGTACTCTTTGCTTTTTATACACATTAGACGTTAATGTATCGGTTTGGCATCTTCCGCAGCTTTCCAAGACCAATTTTTCCAATAACAATGACTTCCGGGCTCTGCTACAGTCTCTGTACGAGACCTTCAAGGAGTTCAAAATGCACGAGCAGATCGAGAACGAGTGCATTATCGGCCTGTTACAGCAACGCAGCCAGACCGTGTACAATGTACACTCTGACAACAAGCTCTCCGAGATGCTCGTCCTCTTCGAAAAAGGCCTGAAGAATGTAAAGGTAAGTGCTCCATCGTGTGCCTGGACTATACAATACAGACATGCTTTTTTTTTTTTTCATAATTAAAGGGAGTGTCTCACAAAGACTACAGGTTTTTATATAGCTAGATGGTGTCTCCCACATATCTGGCCGAATGTTATGTTATATGGAGCTTTCCAATCCATGTAATGCATTGTCATACCACTTTACTAATTCCTGGCCGTGTTTCTCTACGGTCGAATTAGCACCTCCCCCCCCCCCCAAGGACCCATTGGTCCAGATTTACTATTGTGGATACGACTAGACACTGTTGTAAACGTGGGGCATTTTTGGATGCATCTACCTTGGGCTAAAATGTTTTGCCATGCTAGTCGTGTGGTTTCTCTGAAGGAGGAGGCGTGGCTTAAATGCACCACGGTGGGCCAAAAATGTGCCAAAATAGTGTTGAAAAATTCTGGCTCAAAGTAAGCCATCTGAAAGGTGGTATAAACATAGACTAGACAGTGTACAGATACACCAAATTTATCATCCAACATCAGTCACTGTGATAAATCTGGCGTATTTCCAGACTGCTTATCTCAGTGTGCACTGTCTATTAGTAAATCTGGGCCACTGTCTTTTAGTAGGAGAGTTGGAGGCGTGTTTCCGATCCGTCAAAAAGTAGAGCGCGCTCTACTTTTATACAGATCGTTGGCATTGCTCACCCATGAATATCATTAGTGTAAGTAGAAGCTTATATAGAGCGCTTCAGGAAAATGAGAGCAGAAATCTGACCGTAGCCATGGGAAACTGCTCCATTTTTTTCTGTGACTATGTTTAAGAAGATATTTTTATTCACATCTGACCACTCTGTACGTACAGAATGGAAAAAATAAAATAAACCGATGTAACTGCTGTGTGTGAACTTTGCATTAGACCCTGTGCACATTGCATTTTGGCTTGTAGTACAACTCCTTCTGAGTACTGAGATCACTGGTTGTAGAAGATCGATCCGCCTGATATACGGCGTCTGAAATATGCTACTGTTTAAATTATGCAAGACCCATATAAGATTACGGGCATGGAATCATAGCAACACGTGCTTAGCCCTAGCTCAGGTATTATGGAGAGAATACACTTGTGTGCATAAGGCCTTGTTCACATGACTGGTTTGATATGCAATGTGTATTTTCTGATCTTTGGGTTTCTGCTACAGAACCATGCGAGAATTAGACCCAGTGTCATTTGTGGTTTCTGCCAGAAATAAGTGACAGGCTACTTGTTTCCTCTAAAAATTTTTGAAGCTCGGGTGTGGGGTTACATAAGCCCCATTTTACATGCTTGTGGTGCAGCCTTCATTGTGGAATATGCACCAAAATCCCTGTGAAAATTCTGTCATGTGAATACATCTTTAGGCTGCTTTGAATGGCTGGAATGTTGCTGCACTTTTAGTTGAGTATTATATTTACGGTACTCAGACTTAGCAGAATGCAGATCACCATAGCCTCAGACATCACTAGCAGCTGCATGAATGATGGAGCAGGAAGCTGAAGTCTTCCTGCTTCACCATTTCATTCACTTTTCTTTGCAGATAGAGCTAACATCCATATGTGTGGCTTTTGTTTTAAAGAGGCAGCGCGGCGGCAGGGCCATTTGCAAATTTGTAATCACATTGGCGACCAATCTGGAGCCCTGCACAGGTTGTGGTGCAGATTCTGCACAGCGTATCCACAGTAAATGAAAGTACAACAGATCTAGCGGCAAAAGGCACAAAACATAGGAGTAAATCGGTTGTTTCTAGATCTGCAGCATGTAAATTATGCTATCTGCTTTCACCATGGATGTCACCTCTTCAGTGACAATGAAACCAGAGGTGAACCCATGACAAAATCTGCATGTAAATTTGTAATAACTTCCACAGTAAAAAACAGCACATGTGGTCTTCTAGTGACAGGTAAGGGAGCTCTCACAAGATTCTTGGTAAGTAGGATTACAGTAATCTGAAAGAGAACTGTTCATTTAAGATAATGACGTGTCCTCACATCTGATAGATCTGATCCTTTGTGTCCCTCCAGGCGTACACTCCTGCCAAATTTAACATTGTGAAGTACCAGGTTTTTCCAGTCTAGGGGTTGTTTTTGACACTGAGGATCTTTCCTCAAGATAGGACTTCAAAGTGGTGGGGGTCTGACATCCAGGCCTTGTACCTGGTGGGCGACTGAAACCAGGCATTGTACCCATAAGCTGTTCCAGGCAGTCTACAAAGGTTGGAGGTGGAAACAGAAGGCTCTGTCCACTGTATAATGGCCATGCCGGGGTACTGCAGATCTGCTTAAATTCAAGGCCATTATACAGTGGGCTAAACCTTCTTTCTCTGGCTCTATCTCCTTTATAGACTGACTGGTGCAGGTTACTGTTTAGAAACCCCACTGTAGCCTGCGGCCTAGGTCATAAGTGTCAATTACAGCCCCCAGGTCAGAAAACCCTTTAACATTAAGTAGCCTTATGCGCACATTAATTGTTAACCAGTAGCTATGTCAGCCAGCATTTCCCATTGCATGTTCTTCCATGATCTAGCTCGTACATTTAGTTCACACATACATGAATGGGAAGGTGGTGAGCTGTTGTGGGTCTCTCCTGCGGAAAGGATAGAATCCAGCCTGTTTGTTTCCCCCTACTGTTTAATAGTAATGAAAGCTGGAGATGGGAAGTTTCTCGTCTTCTATCTATCAGCTGATATTTCTGTTCCTGTACAGAGGTTGTGACACAGCCATCCGGGAAGAAATCATAATTTCTGCTAAGGGCTATAGCCACTTGTAAAAGTGAACTACTTCTGCTATATTGACAAAATTTCTAACCTTGTGTTGTAAAGCTCTGGTTTAACAGTTTATATTCCACCTATAAAGCGTTGTGACCTATTCATTGTTCTTTGCCCTCAGGATGAATACGAGCAGCTGAACTATGCCCAACAGCTGAAGGAGAGGTTGGAGGCTTTCACCAGCGACTTTATTCCTCATATGAAGGAAGAGGAGGAGGTGAGTGATCCGTGGTCTACAGCCTGGCCTGTAATCTCCATGTAACAATCTTTTTTAGATAGAAAGCAATAATGATCTTGTCACTGACTGTATAAGCCTTAGTTCTTGTATTCTACAGAATGCAAAGTATGTCCATGGGGTGTATACGTGTAGGCTAACTGAGCATTCTCTTAGGTCTTTCAGCCCATGTTGATGGAATATTTTACCTATGATGAGCTCAAGGACATTAAAAAGATGGTGATCGCCCAGCACTGCTCCCAGAAAGATCCCACAGAGCTTCTCAGAGGGCTGAGTCTCTGGAATGAGGCTGAGGAGCTTCAGAAGGTGCTCAAGTACTCCGTGGATGAAAAGTCAGAGGAGGGTAAGGACCATTGCCAGTGGACTCATCACATGTATTGCTGTAAATAATCAGAGGGTCATACATTAATGGGGGTTTCCAGGACCAACAGAGACTTTTATACCGATTACCTGTCCATAGGATAGGCCATCATTATCTGATTGTTTCGCCTCAGACATCCGAACCCCACACCAATGAGATGTTGTGGCTGCCTATGGATAGATGGACCAGAATCAGCCCTGCTCCTATTCTATAGTGGTGGTGCCGGGTACTTCACCTCGAAGCCTTATACATGAACAGGAGCAGAGCTGCTTCTGGTCTCGACCACAGCAGTAGCTTCTGGCGTTGAGGCAGCCAGACAGCAGATTAGTGTGGACCCCCACTGCTCAGACACTGATGGTCTATTGTGTGGATAGGTCATCCGTATAAAAAAAAAAAAAAAAAAAAAAATATATATATATATATATATATATATTTATATATTTATATATATAATGCTTCTGGGGCCCAGATCACTGATACAGCAGATAACACTACCAGGCAGAGAGAATTTACAAATCTCATGCAGATGCTGTTGACCATGACAGCACATTTTGTAGAATGATTATCTATATTGTCGCACCATTTGTATGGAGATTAGGGTCAGCAAACACCAGATCTCTGCTCTGCGCCCACACCCAGTCCCATCATCCCTCTCACTTTGTATAAGACCTTCTCCGTGTATCTCGCTTCTGGGATTCTCTACCCCATTCCTTGTCAGCACCTTTTTAAAGCTGAAACAAACAGCGTATTATTTCCGCCTTCCTGTCATACATGTCATGCAGCAGATTAGCAGAGTTCTGAATTTAGCAATGTGCAACAAAGTTGCTTAACCCTTTATGAAACGTTGTGCAATTGTGGTTCAGATTTGGAGTGAATCACAATTCTAGCTTGTATCTACCTTCAGTAGCAGCTACTGAACAGCAACTGCATGTATTGCTCTGGACTGAGACATGGCCATTGTGTCATGTTATGGAATGTCTGTGTGTAGTCTCAACCTTATCATTCCTTGTCCTTGTAAGATCTAGACCCAGGCACTCACGCTTATTGTATTAGTTTTTTACATATTATTTGTCCTGACACACCCATAGTTGTATTTTACAGGGTACAGCTACATGGCAGATATGTAACTTAAAAGGTGTTCTTGTTGTTGCAGAGCCAACTGCTCAGCCAAGCGCAACATCTATTTGTCATCTTCCTCCGGAGGTAATGCTGAAAATTTTTAGTTACCTTAATCCTCAGGAGCTGTGTCGTTGTAGTCAAGTAAACAGTAAATGGGCACAGCTGGCAAAGGCTGGATCTCTCTGGAAACATCTGTATCCTGTGCTGTGGGCTAGAGGTGAGTCACGGCTGTGTTAAAGGGACACCACACCGCATCTGGTTGCAAATACTGTTACACAATGGGAGAACACCCCCATTATATGGGAGCTCTTGCTGAAAATGGAGGCTGATGTGTGTGTGTGTGTCAGCCTTAGGATATGTTCACCCAGCGTAGTTTAGAGAGGATTTGAGGGTGTCTTCCACCTTAAAATCCTATCCAAAAATCAGCCCCTTTCTGCCACCTATTGTTTTCAATGGGAGGCAGTGTTGGGTGGTGCTTTTTTCACTATGTGCTGAATCGCCATGGAAACTGGAGACCATGCTTGACTAGCCACGTAAGATATATGAGGCTAATCTCATATACAAGCATTTGGCGTCAACTTTGTCCCGTGGGTTACACAGGCCCAGTTTTTTGGAGATTATTTTGAGGCCGAAGACCACCTCAAATTCCTCTGCAAGTTACACATCTTAGGGTGTGTTCACACGGAGGAATTTTCTGCGGATTTGGGGGCGGATTCCGCCTCCGAATCTGGAGCAGATTCCTCCCGAATCCGCCTCCCATTGTTTTCCGTGGGAAGCAGAGATCGCAGCAGGACGCAGAAAAAAGAAGCATCCTGCTCGATCTTGCCACAAATTCCGCCTGCGGTGTCCACGGCTCGAGACACCCTCCTGATTAGGCCCATTCATCCGGGCCTAATCAGGAGCGGGATGCCGCGACGGAATGCTGATGCACTGCATCGGCATCCCATTGCGGCAGACCGCGGCGAAAATTCCGGTGGCGGAAAGTGAAGATAATTTTCCGCTGTGTGAACACAGCTTTACAGTACTACAAGATGAACGGTCAACTCTTCTGACATCGCTGTTTTAGTAAATAATTGCATTCACCATAAAATAACAATTCTAGACCATCTTTTCTCATAACATTGCTGTTCCTCTGTTGTTCTTGCTAAAAATGTATTTTTTTTTTTTTTTTAAAAGGGACAAATGGGTGTTACCAGGTGGAGGCATGTCCCTACAAAGTCTGAGGCTGTTCAGTGCTGCCAGCGTCCGACTGAGTAGGCATAAACCCCTTTGACTAGCAGAATGGTAACACCCAGTTGTCAGTTTTTACGTATATTTGTAGGACAAATCACACAGGAGCAGCACAACACAGAGTTATAAGAAAAGATGCCCCAGAATTGTTCTTTAACTGGGGAATGCAGGTCTAGAGTCCCGACAGATCCTCTTTTAAAGAGGATCTTTCACCACCTCCAGCAACTCCAAATCCTTGTGTTCTTTGATAGATGCTGCTCCATTGATTCCGGCAGAGTCTTTCCTCTAACCTGCACCATTCCGAGCAATCACTTCTGCACAATTATACTCTCTACTGTCAGGTAGGCTGTCCCTGTCTTTCTGCTCCAGCCCAGGACTGACTAACAGACTGACAGACTAACTTCCAATTGCACCAGAATCAGTGGAGTGGTGACTATTGAAGGATTTAGTGAGTTGGAGTTGTGGCAGGTGGTGAAAGGTCGCCTTTAAGCTCTGGGCATTTTGTGCCATCTATGTAAATTAAACAACTGTTGAACAGACATTTGTCACAGAATGCATGGGTAAGTGCACCAAGCAGTAAGTTTTTCCACTAATGATACTTATCTCCTATTCAGAAGATAGTGGATAAGTGTCTGATTGGTCAGGGTGCTAGAAGTCAGATCCACACCAATCTCAAAACTGGTGACCCTTTGTCTCTCTGGATGAATGGAGTGTTGGTTGCAAGATGGTGGAAGATTACATATGAGGTGTCCTTGTTGTCACAGAGCCAGCTGCTCAGCCAAGTCAGCTCTACTAAGGAGACTGTTATCTCCTATCTTGTATATCGGGAATAAGTGGGAAAGCCACTTAAATGGTATTACATCAGATTGGTGGTATTTCTGGAATTAACTGTCCCGGTGAGGAGCGCGTATCCTGGTATATCTTTTCTGGAGTTATGTTCAGCTCCATACAAAAAGCAATTTATTGCCCATGACTCTGGATGTTCCAGTTAGCCGTTTGCCAGTGAACGCTGCTCTCCAGCTTTGGAGGTATATGCCCTTTGAGAAGTTGTGGTTTGTCAGGACACACAAAGGTGCGCACCCAATTTTTAAGGGCCCTAAGAGTGATATTGTGGGCTCCCAAAGATTTTATTCATTTATTGGTTCCGCACAGGGAGCGCCTCTTTGTTTTGTTTTTTTTTCCCTTTTAGTACTTTCCAATATACTTCATGTATCAATTCCTCACGGTTTTCTAGATCTCTGCTTGCTGTCATTCATTCTGTTTTCTCCTAGTGGATAAAGCTCAGTCCATGGTCATGTGATGGACACAGGTGCAAATGACGTCAAACATAGAAAACTGTGAGGAATTGACACAAAGTATGTTGGAAAATTGGAAAACTTTTTATTATACAAACAATGACAATTGTCTCTCAATATTGGTCTGAAAGTGGCCAACCCCTTTAATGCATCTATTATGGACTAGGCAGAGAATTCATGTTCTGTCGCTCTGGTATAACATTTCGTCACATCTAATACTTTTAGTATTATTTATTTAGTGTTTAGTTTAATTCTATTATATCTAATAGAAATTGTGTCCTTTCTTTGAAGTGAGATTATTTCACCTCTTTTATCCTGCAGGTATGTAGAAAACTGGGCAAAACCAGCAGTTCTTTGAGTCTTTCTTTTCCTTCCATTCACTATATCTTCAGTTAGTCTGACCATACACATTAGAGATATGCCAGATCTGGCGGCTGGTGACATCACCTGACCATGTCATGCACTGCACTATTGGAACGTATTGACTTTCTACATACCCAGGTCTTTGTTTCTCCCATAAATGAGTACTCAGTGGTTTCTGGCACCTGCTTATCTCCCTCTGTCTTGGCAGATATTTCATCTGTATGGCCACCTGTTGTAATATGTTTGTAGTATGTAATTTGTTCCATCTGACTACCTTTTAGTTAATGGCATTGGAGCACTGGGCAGGGTAAATAGATCCTTAGGATGTTCCCATGTAACAGATATCAGTGTTATTCCATCTCACAGCTTGTGTAGTTTTCTTTCAGATGTATTACACGTTTTGGACCGTGTATTGCTTAGTCATGACGTGTCATGTTTACCTTGTCTGCCAGTTGAAGCGTGCCAGCTTATCAGCTTATTTCCTTTTTACATAGTGATAAGTGTCTTTTTATAGGGAATTGGTACAGCGGGGCTGCTGCTCACCTTGACACTGAGCCAGATGAGGACTGGGTAGCCAGTAGGAAGGATGAGAGTCGCGCATACCAGGAGTGGGATGAGGATGCCGACATTGATGAGTCTGGTAAGTAGCTAGCCTGTTCGTGACCATTTAATACATGGCTGTGCAAAAGACTTTCCTTAGCTGCTTCCTATTCTGGGTAATAGAGGCAGGTTGTGAGCAGGAAGGGGTGGAGGTAATGTCCATCTTGTACTTTAACACCATCTACCCCACAGCAAGTAATAACCCTTATTGAGCTCATGCCAGTTGTTGACCATACTTGTTTCTTTTTGTTACAGAGGAACCTGATGATGACGACAATGGTTATTCTTCCTCCATAAGCGTGGCACAGCAGGAAAAAGAGATACTGCATGGTTTAATCCAAAATATTCTCCCCCATGTTGGTCATTCAGTGAAAACCCTTGTCCTTGCATACAGTTCGGCAGCTAGCAGCAAAATGGTATGCTCATATACACAGAGATTTAGCCCTTATTCACACATCCGTGATTGAAGGCCAAAATCAGAGGAGGTTATAAACAGCTTAAGTGTAAATCTTATGACTGTATAAGTCTTATGACTGTATATGGTTTTGGCTTACAAACACTGACCTGTGAATAAGGCCTAGCTATGATCAGTAGCTTATTGCGTAGTAGTCCATAACTTTTATGGTTTTGCTTTAATAGATTCGTCAGATGCTTGAGTTTTGCCCCAATTTGGAACATCTGGATCTTACACAGACTGATATTTCAGACTCTGCATTTGACGGGTATGTCTGTGAGATACAGGATTATTGGGGAAAATTGGGGCAGTTTTACTTATTTATTTTGCACCTAGAATATGGCATAAATTGAGTGGGAATGGTTAGATTAAAGGCAACGCATTTGGTCAACCAATAGCTGGTGTGACCTCTAGACTGGCAGTCTGCACGCCAGATTTTCCTACAACCTGAGCCACTTTGATAAATCTGGCGCATTTTTAGACTGCCTAAGTTTATCCTGTCTATCTATTAGTAAATGTATGCCACTGTCTACATTGTGCTATGTCAGCCCTTTAAGTTATTGTCGTACTCCAGAAGTACGGCTTATACCAGAATCGTGTAGCAGTTGTAGAAAAAATCTCTTCCAGGCTGTTGTAGGTCACTAGCAGCCTGCAGGCTTCAGGATAGTAAGAGACGACTCCTACGTGTATCCAGTAGGACTATGGTTATGTACCACCTGGTTAGCTGTGACTGCTAAGATCACATAAACTGCCTTAAAGAAAGGGCAGTGGTGCTGTTTATTAATTTTCTAGGTCAGCTCCTCTCTAACTGTGTGCATGGGGCTATAATGCAGTTTCCAGCTCAGAAGTATTGTATCTGAGAAATTAGATCAAGACCCCTTCCAGAGGTCACACAACTGATCAGACATTGGTAATATCATAGTTAATGGATACTCCTTCAGTTTTTATAGTTACAGAAACCTGTTAACATTGAGATGTACTTCTAAGACTCTGTACACACTGCATCTGAAGTCCCATGTGTTACATACATGCAGGGAAAAGCTCCCTTGATATAAGTTAAGTGTATCTTTTCACCCAAAACGCAGCACATTGTGCTCTCCTCTACAGTGCACTACTTTACAGTATACGTTGTTGCATATGTTGTAACTCAATGGGCCCTACAGATGACATATACTACTGTATGCCCATAGGAGTATATACCTTCAGTTGAAGGCTCAAACTGTATACACAGAGCTTAACTCTCCCCTCCCTTTAACCCCACAGGTCTGGGTTATAGCCATAATAGATGCGTAACTTGCGTGGCTATAGATAGAAAGATCTTGGATTTTAATATCTTCTGAGAAACCTTCTCGCATCATTTTAGTAACTTTGTTTCCTCTCTTCCAGGTGGTACTTTGGCAGATCTCAGAACCTCCGTCACATTGACTTGTCTGGATGTGACAAGATCACTGACCTGACGCTGGAAAGGCTGAGTCTTGCGCTGGGTGTGCTACCTTCTTACAGGAAAACTTTATTTAAATGTTCCCGAAACAACAAAAATGTTAAATCAGTTTGGGGGAGAAAAGACATGAACAACAGGATACGGACTAGAGCCATGCAGTGCATAGGTGGCCAGTGTGAGTTCTTTTCAGAAGAATTATGGACACGATCTGGCCCTTGTGATGGGTATCCATCTTCACCTTTCTGGATTTTGGATTCTGAGAGGCTGGCTGACATTGAGGATGCGGCCAACTGGAAGTATAGAAATACTGACGGACTTTGTGTATTGGAGATGGCCTCCAATATAAGTTGTTTTGCTAATGGGTGTTGCAACATGAAGCCAAGGCCTGGCATGAGGACTAATGGCAGCTGGCAGCAGCTATATCAGGCAGATGCTTATGCCTATTGTGGTCATTCATTCTGTTCTGCTGGAGCAAAACTAAGGACTATACAAGCACTCCCAGAGCCCTCTGCAATGTGCAAAGGTGGCAAAAGGACTCCTCAATCAGAGGTTAGAGACTCTCTTTCTGGGAGTGCAAAATCTGAGCCTAGTGCTGCACGTGTGTTAAGGTTACTCAGCCTCTCTGGTTGTCACCAGATCACAGATCGTGGTCTCAGGTTAGTAGGTCATTTCTTTCCCTTAGTCCTTCCACTAGCATCTTCTATCTGATTGCAGAACATTATCATCCTGAACTTATTTTGCTGGTTGAGAGTGAGTTACTTTAAAGGAATTTATTCAGGCTTTTGATATCGACCACCTATGTTTAGGATAGGTCATCCATATTAGATTAGTATGGTTCTGGCATGCAGCACGCCCACCAGTCAGCAGGTGCCAGAGCTACACAGTGGACAAAGCTGAAGGCACATGGCTCCAACCACTACACAGTAGACAGAGCTGTCTGTTTTTATTTTTGTCCACCATGTAGTTTTGGTGTTGGCGGCTGCGCAGAAAAGCTGATCGGTGGGAACGTTCAATGTTGAACCCAATCAGACTGATATTGATGACTTGTCCTAAGGATGGGTCAACAACATAAAAAGCCTGGGGAAACCCTATAATGTGGACCTTTTATACCAAAGGAAGCAAACCGTGTGTGGATGAGCTCACCTAATCCTTCCTGGAGCGAACAAATTCCTCCTTGTTCACGGACAAACAGGGTTCGCTCCAAGATGCAGAGTTAAAATAAAACTATTGGATTTTAGTCCTGAGTGCTGGATGCCCTCCATTTCTACAGTTAAAGGGGTCGTCTCACAAAGTAAAGTGAGAAGGGCCATTCTAGCGCTCCACATTCAACCTGACGTTAGCCAGACTGAATGTGGACGGGACTGGTGACGGTCGGCGCTCCCATTCAATTCAATGGGAGTGCTGGAGATAGGCAAACTATGGCACTGGGCTATCTCCAGCACTCCCATTGAATTGAATGGGAGCATTGACAAGCACCAGTCCCACCGACATATAGCCTAGCTACGGTCAGGTGAGAATGGTCCTTATCACTTAACTTTGTCGGGCAAACCCGTTAACTGTAGAAATGGAGGGCGTCAAGCATTTACAAATAAAATCCAGTAGCTTTATTTTAGGACAAATAGAAAAGTTAAAACCCAAATAGCTTACGTTTTGTCATGGTATAAAGTCTTATGGCATGACTAAGCATGTGTTACACACTTGAAACATGTAGGCTACTTGGATTTTAAAGAAAGGCTGGATTGTGGTGACAGACTATCAACTCAGCCCTGATGATAGGTTAGTGTCACCTGAATCCATCTCCGAAAGTTTACTTATGTTTTAAAGGGAACAGTTTCAATACTTAATGTATATTATGACATTGCAGCATATGCCGCTCAGAATAGGAGGCCTGATCAGGGGAGACCTGAAGTACTTGGCTTGCTTGGCTAGACTGCGTACTCTCTAGCATAGTTAGAGGAAAAAAGAACATCGGTAAGCAGTGTAGGGAAGAAATTATATGTCAGGACTATGTTAGGTGTATACTTTTAACTCCTTCTTTCCCTATGATATAATAATATGTTGTTGGTCGTTCCCATAAAGCACTGTAGTATTACACAATGATTATGAAATGTGTATAGGAGAAGCTGACATTTCACTGTAAATGCTCATATTGGAGATAGTGCCGATCCCAGCTTTTTAACCCCATCAGCTCCCCTACAAGAGATTGTGAGGTACAAGTGTCTTTCCACAACAACTGGTAACACAACAAAGCCCTAACAATTGAAAATCAGAGTAGTCCTACACCCAGGACCCCCGCAGATCAGATGTTTGAATCTCTGCTTCACAGGTAATGTGACTTCATGTTGGTCACATGGCCTGATCACAGCTCAGTCCCATTCAAGGGAACGGGCTAAGCTGTGATACCAAGCACAGCCACTGTACAGTGTAAGATGCTGTGCTTGGTAAGTATTGAAGAGGCTGATGGGTGGGGGTGGGGCTTGGTGTCGGACCCCTGCTGATCTTTAAATGAGGTTAGGTCATCAGTTATTTAGCCTGGAAAACCTCTTTAATCAACAAGGCTAGGTTTGCATCTGCGTTAGAGACTCCATAGGAGGCTCCACTGTAGATTCTGCCTAAAATCGTCGGAGAGAAAAGTCCTGCAAAGAGAATCCTGTAACGGTTTCAGTATAAAACCAGCAGAAACCCAGCGGACCCCGTTATAGTCTATGGGGTCCTTGGGTAACCCCTTTTGAAGTGGACAGGCTCTCTGTCATTCGGGTCTCCATGCGGAACCAAACGACTGAGAGCCAAACGCTAGTGCAGGGATGACTAACCTTTTGAGCTCGGTGTGTCTAAATTCCTAAAAAAAAAAACTAAGTTAACCCTGGCGCCGTTTCACATCTAAAAATATCCATAATTTTGTGATATTTGTAGCTCTGGTAAAAAAAAAAAAAAAAAAAAAGTGTTATATTTTTGATATATGTACAGTCATGGCCAAAAGTTTTGAGAATGATACAAATATTAATTTTTACAAAGTCTACTGCTTCAGTTTTTCTAATGGCAATTTGCATATACTCCAGAATGTTATAAAGAGTGATCAGCTTAACAGCAATTACTTGCAAAGTCAATATTTGCCTAGAAAATGAACTTTATCCCCCAAAACACATTTCAACATCATTGCAGCCCTGCCTTAAAAGGACCACCTAACATCGTTTCAGTGATTGCTCCATTAACACAGGTGTGGGTGTTGATGAGGACAGGGCTGGAGATCAATCTGTCATGATTAAGTAAGAATGACACTACTGGACACTTTAAAAGGAGGCTGGTGCTTGCCATCATTGTTTCTCTTCTGTTAACCATGGTTATCTCTAAAGAAACACGTGCAGTCATCATTGCACTGCACAAAAATGGCCTAACTGGGAAGAGTATTGCAGCTAGAAAGATTGCACCTCAGTCAACAATCTATCGCATCATCAAGAACTTCAAGGAGAGAGGTTCCATTGGTGCCAAAAAGGCTCCAGGGCGCCCAAGAAAGACCAGCAAGCGGCAGGACCGTCTCTTAAAAGTGTTTCAGCTGCGGGATCGGGCTACCAGCAGTGCAGAGCTTGCTGAGGAATGGCAGCAGGCAGGTGTGAGTGCATCTGCACGCACTGTGAGGCGGAGACTCTTGGAGCAAGGCCTGGTCTCAAGGAGGGCAGCAAAGAAGCCACTTCTCTCCAGAAAAAACATCGGGGACAGACTGATATTCTGCAAAAGGTACAGGGAGTGGACTGCTGAGGACTGGGGTAAAGTCATTTTCTCTGATGAATCCCCTTTTCGATTGTTTGGAACATCTGGAAAACAGCTTATTCGGAGAAGAAGAGGTGAGCGCTACCACCAGTCTTGTCTCATGCCAACTGTAAAGCATCCTGAAACCATTCATGTGTGGGGTTGCTTCTCAGCCAAGGGAATCGGCTCTCTCACAGTCTTGCCTAAAAACACAGCCATGAATAAAGAATGGTACCAGAATGTCCTCCAAGAGCAACTTCTCCCAACCGTCCAAGAGCAGTTTGGCGCTCAACAATGCCTTTTCCAGCATGATGGAGCACCTTGCCATAAAGCAAAGGTGATAACTAAATGGCTCAGGGAACAAAACATAGAGATTTTGGGTCCATGGCCTGGAAACTCCCCAGATCTTAATCCCATTGAGAACTTGTGGTCAATCATCAAGAGACGGGTGGACAAACAAAAACCAACAAATTCAGACAAAATTAAAGCATTGATTCTGCAAGAATGGACTGCTATCAGTCAGGATTTGGTCCAGAAGTTGATTGAGAGCATGCCAGGGAGAATTGCAGAGGTCCTGAAGAAGAAGGGTCAACACTGCAAATATTGACTTGCTGCATTAACTCATTCTAAGTGTCAATATAAGCTTCTGTTACTCATAATATGAATGCAATTCTATTTCTGTATGTGATAAAAACATCTGACAAACACATATAAAAACCAGAGGGCAGCAGATCATGTGAAAATAGAATATTTGTGTCATTCTCAAAACTTTTGGCCATGACTGTATTTGTATTATATGTATTTTTGGCCCCCACACAGTATCTGACCCGTCTTTATGGCCCCCACACAGTTTATTATCCCCTTTTATACAGCCCCACACTGTATATGACCCCTTTTTTAAAGCCCACCCGCAATATATGACCCCCAAAATGATACCATTGAAAAATATAATCTGTCCAGCAAAAAACTCCCATATATGTACATTGACAGAAATATAAAAAGTATGGTTTCCGTGATGGAGAGATGAAAGCAAAGGAAAAAAAAAATCAATCACCGTGTCCTGAAGTGTAGCTTTTATCTGGTCAATAAGGTAGCCAAAACTCCACTCATATAATATAATATGTTTTGGATGACAGGACTCATTGCCAATGTGGCAGCATCTTCTAAAAACATATTGCTTGTAAAACTAAGCAGACCTTGCCTCCTAGTTCCTTGCCTTAGACATATCTGTCTGGATGAACTAGGATTCCTTACATTCTGGGTCAGTACATCATGAGGAGGATAAACAGCCATTAATAACATTAGTCAGATGATCGCACCGCTCTAAATCAAGGCTGCCAAATCCACTTTCCAGGTCACAGTGACAACTAGAAAATCCTCCCTGACCGGGTTCTCACATTTCATCCTGAATTTTGTCTAGCATAGATAGTTGTGGTAAACATACAGGGGGAATTCATCGTTCCTCTTACAATGCATTGAGGTGCACGTTTGGACTAAGTTCCTAAGTGGCGCAGGTTTCCTGCGCCATTCAGGACCTTTATGATACACCAGTCTTTATAAACTTGCCCCACAGTTGTTGTCCAAGTCACTGATCTGTCCAACCAGCATTCAGAACCATGACTGAAAATTCATAGTGAGTTTAGCATGGCGCTGCATTACCGGGGACTGCCACATTTACAAATGAGCCATTGTGCTTAGATCGACATTGAATGTTCTGCAACGATTGTTCACTTAGATGGTCTATCCTAAGGAAAGGCCATCATTGTTATATCTCAGAAAGCCTCACAGGTGGCCCTGTGGATGTTATATAGCCATATACACTTACCTCCTGTCTCAGATCTCCTGACTACCACATGACCATGCATGTATGTTTAAAGGCTATGGACACCTTTTTTTTTTTTTTTTTTTATTGGTTTGACTGTATTTTGGGATAAACACATTATATCATATTGACTTTTGTTAAAAAATTTTCAGCATTTGCCTTCTGCAGCCTACATATGCTGTCATACATTGCAGGCTGCTTAGTCCCATTCAGTGTGAAATCTGTCACATTTGCTATCTGACAACTCAGCCTGTAGCGGTTACCTCTGTTCTGAAAGAAAATACCCATCATTCCAACTAAATAAACTACTCTTTAAGGAGTCCATGGAATCCTTTTGTTTTTTTACTTCTCTTGAGAGTTTTAGATTCTGTACATAGGGCTTCCAGGCTGGTTCTGATCCCAAGTCACTTGATATGAGCCAACACCCGCCCCCCCTCCCCTGGTTCACTCTACCTCCTACTTACTCTTCCGTTTTCACAGATAGTTATGAGGCCAGCCCCCATTACACAGGTAACTAGTGATGAAAACTGAAGAGAAGGAAGAAGGCAGAGCAACCGGGGGTCCAGCTGCTGGCTCTGATCGCATGACCTGGGGTTGGAACCCATAAGCCCTAGGTACTGCATCTAAAAACCCGCAGGGAAGTAAGCAAGTCTCCCTGGAGAACCTCCTTAAGTTGAAAGAAATATCAGCTTTATAAATGTTCAGGACACCCTAAAGAAGGGCTACAGATCCAGCAGTCAGTGAACTGTTCTGACCCACAGAATGGTACAGAGCAGCCTGCAATGTAAGAGAAGACTTACAGGTAGCTGAAGACGGACAGCTGAAAATGTTTAATACGCCATATAGTATTCCCACACCAGCTTATTCACCCAAGTAGTCTGCCCCCAAATCTAGAGCTGACATAGACCTGTTGGCAAATCCCACTGATGGTCTCATGTCTATGGTGGCTGGTGAGCACCGCCAGACATTCTGCTATATGCTGCAAAAGACATCTGTTTACCCAACGCTTGTCTTAATAAAAGAATCCAGAATTCTTTGTATTAGGAATGATATCATTCTGAAATCTGATAATTGTGTGTTTTGTTTTATTACAGGGCGTTGACCTTAGGCGGAGGATTACCTTACCTGGAACACCTAAATCTCTCTGGATGTCTCAATGTGACTGGGTCTGGCTTGCAGGACCTGGTGTCGGCATGTCCCTCTCTTAATGATGAGCACTTCTACTACTGTGACAACATTAATGGTAATGTGCACTGTGTGTATATGGGTGACAAGGAGCCGTTATATCCCGTGTGCTCTGCCCCCTCTCAAACATTAGCCCATTGAATGAATTCTCTGCACGTTTAATGGAGTTTACGCTGTCAGGTCCCTGATCTGACTGAAGGTAATGCTATGTAAGGCTTAAAAAGGGCTCATAAAGCGCCATATGCAGTATTCTGGAAAAAATAGGTAAAACTGCTCACATCTTAGGAATGTATGAACATGTCGAGTCTGTCATCAGCTACAGGTAAGTGCTATGTGCAGTGTGCTAGAGAGGATTTATGATGTTTCCAGCAGCTGTCATGGTGCCTTATATCCCCTGAAAGTGAAAAATCCACTAAAAGTGCAGATAAGTTCAATATATCCCTGCTGCAGATTCCTTACTTAACATTAAAGTCATGTTCAGAATAATTTATTATATTTATTTGTAGCGTGGATGGTCAGTGTAATGTGCTGCAGATCTACACAAAGATTATCCCCATTTAAAGGGGTTTCTGGGAATTTTAAATTGATAACTTGTTCTTGTGATAGGTTATTAATTGAATATCCGTGGTGGTCCTTAGGATCAGCTGTTGGAGGCGGTGGTGATTCTCCATTAATTCGGCCTCTGCTTTACAGGCCATGTGTTGTCACATGACCTGCTCACAGATCAGTCCCATTCAAGCGAATAGGCTGAGCTGCAGTACCAAGCACAGCCGCTGCAGAAATGTACAGTGCTGTGCGTGGTAAGTACTAAAGAGCCTGCTGTCGGACCACTGCCAGTCTTTGATGACCTATCTTAAGGATAAGTCATCAATTAATAAGTTCTGCAAAACACCTTCATACAAGGCCAGTCTGTCGGCTTTCTCATGTTACTTAGTCTTATAGATTTATTTTCCGGATAACAGTCCTGTGTGAATTAGTCTCTGGAGCGTTTGAACAGGTTACAGATACCTCATTTACATGCTTTAGAGGCAGGATGTTGCCAAAATTCTGAACATATAACTAGCCCTCACGGCAGTAGAGCCATTGGACAGTGTGGTCAGATGACATAATTATGGATGTCCCTCCACCCTATAATTGACTTATGACTATGGGGGGCTGACGGGCTCCAGTTTATCATTATAATATGATGAAGTATTCGGTTTTCCTATGTGCATCAGTCTAGCAGCCCTCATTAAATAGGTCCAGACTCCTGGACAACCTCTGTAAGGGTTCGTTCACACAAAATAAAGTGAAGTGGAAAGTCAAAACAGAGAGCTGTGGGTTCCGTGACTGTGGAATTGATGGAAAGATCGACCAGGACGCTTATATTATTATCATCATCATCATGTGTCAGTTTGCCTCCCATTGGATATAATAGGAGGCAGATTCAGGACTGAATTTGGTGCTGTTTTTGAGGTGGAATGCAATAAAATGGAACACTTCTGTATATGTATATGGAGCATTTATTAATAATGTGGTGTTTTTCTGATTCTAGCTTTGTGTTATCCTGTCGATGTCTCTGTTGTTCACGTTGTTGTGTTCTCGTGCAGGTCCTCATGCTGACACGGCCAGTGGATGCCAGAATCTGCAGTGCGGTTTTCGGGCCTGCTGCCGATCTGGTGAATGATCAGTTCTTTTCTGACTTCCCCCACTCATCTGAGCAGCCATTCTTTCATGCACTTTACCTTTCTATCACACGCTGTGTGTACAAAGCTGTTTTGGGATCCTTATGGAGTTTTTCCTTGAGAAATTGAACAGCATACATCCTAGTTCTTGAGCAAGCTGTCCAGTGTAGTCACAGTTTTCGCTTAATAAAACTTCATTGTCTGAAATCCTTTTTTATTTTTGGTTTGTTTTCTTTGCACTGAAATACAATAACTTATTCCTGACCTTTTTACCACGTTCCACTGTGATACACATGTGGACAAAATTGTTGGAACCCCTCATTTAATGAAAGAAAAACCCACAATGGTCACAGAAATAACTTGAATCTGACAAAAGTAAGATTATATAAAATTTCTATGAAAATGAACAAATGAAAGTCAGACATTGCTTTCCAACCATGCTTCAACAGAATTTAAAAAAAAAAGAAAACTCATGAAACAGGCCTGGACAGAAATGATGGTTCCCTTAACGTAATATTTTGTTGCACAACCTTTTGAGGCAATCCCTGCAATCAAACGATTCCTGTAACTGTCAATGAGACTTCTGCACCTCTCAGCAGGTATTTTGGCCACTCCTCATGAGCAAACTGCTCCATTTGTCTCGGGTTTGAAGGGTGCCTTTTCCAGACGGCATGTTTCAGCTCCTTCCAAAGATGCTCAATAAGATTTAGGTCAGGGCTCATAGAAGGCCACTTCAGAATAGTCCAATGTTTTCCTCTTAGCCATTCTTGGGTGTTTTTAGCTGTGTGTTTTGGGTCATTATCCTGTTGCAAGACCCATGACCTGCGACTGAGACCAAGCTTTCTAACACTGGGCAGCACATTTCTGTCTGTTGATAGTCTTGAGATTTCATTGTACCCTGCACAGATTCAAGACACCCTGTGCCAGATGCAGCAAAGCAACCCCAGAACATAACAGAGCCTCCTCCATGTTTCACAGTAGGGACAGTGTTCTTTTCAACATAGGCTTCATTTTTCCGTCTGTGAACATAGAGCTGATGTGCCTTGCCAAAAATTTCGATTTTTGTCTCATCTGTCCATAGGACATTCTCCCAGAAGCTTTGTGGCTTGTCAGCATGTAGTTTGGCAAATTACTTTTGTCAGATTCAAGTTATTTCTGTGACCATTGTGGGTTTTTCTTTCATTAAACGAGAGGAACCAACAATTTTGTCCACGTGTGTATATTGTGAAGGAACATCATCCTGGGTTTGTTCTTTTCTTTGGTGGTGTATACTTCTACTGGACAAGCACCACACTGTTTAAAGGGGTTATTCTGAGGCCTGTGATTGGGCCTCAACCATCACATGAGGTATGCTGATGTTATGATGTCAATCCTGCGTGTTCTGGCAGTGTCCAGTCAGTGCTGCCACTATCAGACAATATAGGGACACACACCTAGGAGCTGTAGGCTATGGCTGAGGGTGGAAAATGCACCAACCCCAGCAAATTAACTTTTCAGATGCCTTCATCAACATCAATCACATCATCTGGCCCTTTTTCTTCACTACCTTGGCCATCCCACCACCACCCCCACAATTGCAGGTTGGCAAGAGGCTGATATGGCAGCCAGGAGGCCAATCAACAGCCTCCTAGCTGCCATGTACAGATGTGTAACATGCCTTGGTAGAACCTGGACCTAATTCACATAGGCAGTAATGTACAACATACTACAGTACAGAAGTATTGCAGTATATTGTTTAAGGTATCAAGTCATACTAGGTTCAAATTCCTTGTGGGATAGCAAAGAAAATGTTTAAAAAAGTATAAAAAAAAAAAACATAGAGATTAGGGTGTTTCCAGATTATATACCCCTCTGATTGAATATATGATCTTACTGATCAGTGGGGTACTCACCCAAATACACCTTTTTTGGAGGGGTACAGACTTTACTATTTAGCTTGTGACGAGATAATTGTTACTTGGACCCAGTTACTTTGGGTTTTAGTCTATATATGCTCAGATAGGAGTGCAGATCTTCTTAACATTTATTTTTTGTCAGGATTTTTATCATTTTTTAATAGAATTGTAAAATAAAAATTTAGTACATTTTTTTTTCTTTACATAAATCTCTGAGATCTGTCAAACAAATATGTTATTACGTGATTATCTGGGGAGTCATCACCTATAACCATTAGTAATATTAGGGAGAATCACAGCCCAGTGATATGTACAGGACACCCTGTGGCCACATGTGTTACCTTTCATGTCAGGGAAGACAATTGGCATTTTTCAGCAGGATAATGCTCACCCATACAGAGCAAGGGTTTCCCAGGAATGTCTCCTCCAGAGTACATCATTTCTTTGGCCTGTTTGGTCACCAGTTTTATTGTCACCTACTTATGTACAAGATCTACAGGCCCCGCTGTACCATATAGAACCTATGTGTCTCCATGGCCAACTATATCTCATCTTGTAGGGGTCCCACCAGGGTACTAGAGCCTCCTTACAATTAGACAGCTTTCCCCAATAACCTTCTTTGGCTGTAATATTATCACTTACATATATCATTATTACATTCACACTGAGAAAGTATCATTCCAGTACAACTCCAAGTATATTATATATAAGCATTATGCATGTCCTCCAGTAAATGGATTTGCCGCACATGGCTACAGTCAGAGGTGATGGACGTTACTGACCCACCAAGGTTACCTTTTGGTTTTCAAAATAATGAAATTCCATTGTGGGAACCTGATGGGGCAGGAAAAGCAGCTTTTTGGTTTCACTTCTTCTGGGGATATTTTAGGACAGACTAGTCGTACCACTGGGATTACTACACCGGATGGCTGGGTGTGACCTGGAAAGTAATACTGCAATACAGATGGAGCAGAGTTGTTGTTAGTTCAGAATTAGGTAGTAGGACCATCTGCAGTCCTATGTAAAACCGCACAGTAAGGCTAGGTTCACATCTGCGTCAGAGAACTGTCCTTGTTGCCAATAACAACCAAGCTCTCTATTTTTCTGAGGCAGTTTAAGAATAAGTTCACACAGGTTTTTTTGCCAGCAGATTGTGAGCCGGAAACATCAAAAAACGCTTCCCCACTCTCCCATTCATTTCAGTGGTGTCATGAGCAGATTTTTCTGCTAGGGGGAAAAAAAGGGGGATTCTTCCTTGAATTGAAATTAATTTAATGGGAGGCGCAAAAAACACCAGCCAGCAGTCTTTTTTTTTTTTTTTTTTTGCGAAACCTGCTCACGACTTTCTGCCTCCCATTCATTTCAGTAGGGTGTGCAAGGCAGAATCCACCTGAAGATAGGTCATGACCCTTTTTTCTTCTAGCAAAAAATCTGTTCCTGGCACCCACTGAAACGAATGGGAGAGTTGGGAGGCATTTTTGAGGCAGATTCTGCTTCAAAAATCCGCCTGCAAAAAACTTACTAGGCTGAGCTCTGATTGGTTGCTCTGGGCAACAAAGATAAATGTATCTCAGCGCTGTCCATAGCAACCAGTAGGATTTATTTTCAGAGCTTACTTTAAAATGACAGCTGTAATCTGATTTGGTTGCTATGGGCAACAATATTACTACTACTACTACTAGTACTAGGCCCATTAGGACCAAATGACTTGTGTCAAATAATAATAATAATGATGATGATACTTGGGCATATTTTGCATTAGTACAGATGTAGCAGAGCCAAGTGTGTATAGAAAGCCCACATCATACACAATATAGGACACAGAGCTTTGTACACTTCATGCCGAGTTATTGCAGGGCTGTGGAGTTGGAGTCAAAATGAAATGCTGAATTATTTTTAATTCTATTACACAATTATTAAATTAGAGGATCTTTACGGCTTCTGGCTGTCAGCTATGTGGAGGAGGCTGAGTCATGTGGAAGAGTCAGTGTTTTGGCCTTCTGACTCCACAGCTCAGCTTGTTTGTGTCCATACTGGTTACTTTTATGATATTACCAGGAAGTAGCAATACTTTGGCCCTGTCAATATTGGAGTATTCTGTTTCAGCACCTGAGCTACTCCCATCTCTGGACTCCTCTACATAAGACCCAATTGCAGTTTAGCAGTGCATATTATTATGTCCTCTGATTAGAGATGGACGAACCTCTCAAGGTTCGGGTGGCTCGGTGCCAGATTCGTTTTGGGTTCGGCTGGCTTGGGTCCCAGATTTGCTTTGGGTTGAACAAGTTTGGTATGTTTTTTTTATTATACTCTGGGGTTTCTTCATACTCCAGAGTATAATAGGTGGAGGTTCAGGGCAGGTGAAAAAAAAAAATATATATTTATTCTCCACTTCCCTCACCTCTTTTGGGCCTCCTCATGGCATCTGGCACCCTCTCTTAGTCTCTTATGTGATGTCATACACCAGGGGTCACCGCTGAGGCCTTACAGGGACCCTGGGAGCATGATGTCACCGTAAGGGTGTGTTCACACAGAGGAATTTGCTGCAGATTTGGGGGAGGAATTTACCGTGGATTTGTGGGCGGAATCCGCCCCCCGAATCCGGAGCAGATTCCTCCCGAATCCGCCTCCCATTGTTTTCAATGGAAGGCGGAGATAGCAGCAGGAGGCGGAGAAAAGAAGTGTCCTGCTCTATCTTGCCACGGATTCCACGGAGAGGGATGCTGTGAGGGAATGCTGATGCACTGCATCGGCACCCCGTCGCGGCAGACCACGGCGAAAATTCCAGCGGTGGAAAATGATTTTCATTTTCCGCCGTGTGAACACACCCTAAGAGCACTGGACAAAAAAAAGGTGAGGGAAGTGGAGTATAAATATTTTTTGACCTTCACCTTTTTATACTCTGGGATCTGACGAAACCCAAGAGTATAATAATTTACCGCAATGCATGCTGCGATGGCCATTTTAGTTCATCCGAGACAAATCCCCAATTGTTCAGTGTTGTTAAAAATAGAACAATTTGGAATATTCAGGTTGAACACATGAGTTTGCCCATCTCTACTCAGACCTAGCATGTCATGCATAAATCTGAAAAGAAATAAAACATTTAGCTTTGGATGTGAATTGTGAAATGGAGATCCTACACCAGATAACATGTGTATATATAATAGTAAAATGACATTTCACGGTCGGTCTACATGGAGGTAACTCCGCTCCTGCCAAACCATGATCTCAGAATCATCAAGGGCTCAGCACAAATCTCATTACCACGCTTCAGAATGAGGTTAAGCTTGGCTTGTAGGGAGTCCCATAATGGTGTCCTCCATAGAGTTCTTACATCACATTATACATCCACAGTGATACCGAACACTGGGGGATGAAATAGGGAAAAAAACATCATGTCCTATAAGCTTTTACTGTAAGGATGAATTAGAAACATGTCAATCAATCTCACTGAGTGTTATAAGGTATTCTTTACATGTGCCAGATTTGTTGCAGAAAGTTCTGAGTATCCCTTGCATCTCATCCATGTGTGTCACCAAAAAATCCCATTCAAATAAAAAAGAAAATCAGATTTTCTCGCTTATTTCACTGGGTGACACAGCACCATGGGTATAGACCTGGCCACTAAGAGGCTGACACCAGGAGAATGAAATGTCGGCTCCACCTCTGTGTTATATTCTCACAGTCACTGTGCTAGCTAGTTTAAACCTAGTGTCCGTAGGAGGCAGACACGACCTGACTCAGGTCTTTCTGTCTTACATTTGAGGGTTTACATACAGTACACAAAATATAATACTAACAGTGACCAATTGGTACAGTGGGATAAAGGGCCCTGCCCGCAAGGGCTTACAATCTATGTCTTGCCTCAGCTGCATTTAACGGTGTGGCCGGTGAAGCTGAGTTTCTGCAATGCCATGGGTTTTCGGAACCTGTTGTCCAGACCGTACATTAGGCCTGTATGCCACAGTCAGCCAGGTTCTACCTTTGCTCGTGGAAGTCTTAGGCACGCTGTGGTGAGAGTACTGTTTGTCATTCGCTCTCTTTTTCTTTTCCCAGATTCCTGGTTTTTTTTTTCTCCAGTCTGGTCTGGATCACGGTCTTGGTCTTCTTTTCTTGAAGGACAGGTCTCTGCCCTCTCAGTTCCCTCCCCCCACTGTCCACCAGTGGATCCGTGGGATCTTTTCTTCCCTCATGGTGCTTCAGGCTCCCCCTTCCAGCCTTTGCGGGATTCCCCCCTTTGCTTTCCTGGTGGCCATTACCTCCATCTGCAGGGTCTCCCTGCTGGCTGTCCTGCCGGCAGCCTCCCTTTCTGGTTCTCCACGGGGACGGGGTTGTCCTTCGTCCGCCTCTGTCCTTCTGCCTCAGGTGGCTTCCTCCTTTGTCATCTACAGGACGTAGCTTGCCATCTTTCTGCCCGGACCTCGAGCATCCGTGTTGGCGTTTCTCCTCCCTGACTGGATGTCGTCCAGGCCATTTGGGTCTTTTTGGCTCTCCTGTCTCTCCGTCGTTCTGACATATTGTAGTCATCCCTGGGGGCCCTTGCTAGGGCTTCGATCTCCTGATGACTCCGATCTGCAATCTAGGAGGCCTATCGGCTTAGGGGTTGGGCTCTGCCCTTCCGGGTGTCAGCTCTCTCCGAGAACTGTTGGGGCCTCCTGGGATGTTCTGCATTAGTTTTCTGCTGTCCAAGTCTGCAGGCTGCCACCTGGACTTCATTCTTTCTTTCTCTAAGTTTTCCCAGGTCCGTTCTGTGATCTCTGCCGCCGCATTGTTGAGCTGCATGGTTCTGCAGACGGCTGTGCGCTGGGTTGTTTTCATGTTTCCCACCCTCTGGGACTGCTTTAGGACATCCCATAGTGCTGTGTACTCGCCCTAAAATCCTTTTCTCATATTCACTGGGGAACGCAGATCCCACCCTTGCTTTTTCCCTGTTGTTCCTGCCCGAGCTGTTTTGATTCTTTTTCGAGTGCAGGACATGTTGGAGTTTGTTGGTTCCGTGCTCTTTTTTTTTTTTGCTCTTTGGTGTTTTTCTCCTACTGCTGTGGTACAAACTGGCTAACATAGTGACTGTGAGAAGGGTATAGCCCAGAAGCGGAGCCGACAGCTTTTATTCTCCTAGTGTCAGCCTCCTAGTGGCCAGGTCTATACCCATGGTGCTGTGTCCCCCAGTGAATACAACAAGAAAAGGATTTTATGGTGCGTACCAAAAAATCCCGTTTTTACCAACAAATCTGCCGCATGTGAATATACCCTTACAGTGTAAAAAAAAGTTAACCTAAAATAGAATTATGTGAAAGCATACATTTTATTTTGGTTTAGACTTTGGGTGTCTAGAGTCTAGTTTACAGGCCTCAGCAGTGACCTGGGCGTATGACGTCACCAGGAGAGCACCAGATGCCACGAGGGGGCCCCAAAAGAGATGAGGAAATGTGAGTATAAATGTTTTTTATTTTTGTCAACTCCCCTGGGCGTCTACCTATTATTCTCTGGGTATAAAAACAGGTACCGAGCAGCACATAGTGTGATATTGTAACAAGGTTACAGTTTACCCAAACAATAAAATATATAGGAACCAGTTGGCCTCTCACCTTTGGTGGTTGTGAACCAGTCACAACAGCTGAAAGCACTTCAATAGACGCTTCAGGAGGAGGATGGCAGCAGGAAACCTCTACGTCCAGAAGAACTTTACGTTGTAGATACCAGGAAAAAAAAAACGTGGGAGTAGTATTCCTAAAAATGAGGTACTCCAAATGGTCCAATCAGGAGCAAAAAGCATGCTCTTTTTGGAACTACTTTTGCACTTGAGAAAGGGGTGATTTGAACCCCAAAACGCGTTGTTTTTATTATATTCCTTTATCATTAAACTTTTTGCCCCTGATTGGACTATTTGAATGCACACGTACCTTATTTCTTGGCGTACTACTCCCACGGTTTTTTCCTGGTATTATTCTCTGGCGTCTGCAATAATTTACTGCAATGCATGTCGCGGTGACCATTTTAGTTAGACCATGACAAATCCCCAATTGTTCTGAACAATTTGGGATATTCAGGTCGAAACCCGGCTCAGAAAGAAGCGATTCGCCCATCTCTAGTAACCACATATTGTACTGGATATTCAAGACTACACGATAAGCTCAGATAAAATCATCAGGAGTTTATTATTGTCTTAAAGGATATAAAAATAGAATAATAAATATATATTTACAATAAAAAAACACAAAAATAGTAAAATACAATGATACAAATCTGATCTCTGAGTGGATATTGGGTCACTATTATGAAAAACATTGCAAGGTCAGAACAAGGGAAGGAGATTTCTGTTTTTATGTAAATTAACTCAAAAAGTTAGAAGTGAAATAAAGCAGATTAGAAAGGTGCAGATACATTTTCATAAAACTGAAGAAATTGTGGTTATAAGAAATTCATTGTTTATGGCTAAGTTACTTACGGAGGACCTTTCACCACCCCCGTCTCCAACTATTTGCATCCTTCAATAGGAGCTGCTCCACTGATTCTGGCACAGCTGGAATTTTTTCTCTAGCCCCCACCATTCCTGAGCAATCGATACTGTTAGTTTCAGTTCAGTTATGCTTTCTACTGTCAGGTGGGTGGTCCTGGGCTGCAGCAGAAAGACAGAGACAGCCCACCTGACAGTAGGTGGCCTTATTATGCTGAAACTAAGAACAATGATTAGTCAAGAATGGTGGAGGCTAGAGCTGCCCCAGAATCAGTGAAGTAGCACCTATCAAAGGATGCAAAGAGGTGGAGGTGGTGAAAGGTCCTCGTAAAGTGGTTGTATGAGATTAGAGAAAAGCGTCAGTGCCACTCTTGCCTATGGGCCATATCTGGTATTGCTCTCCAGAAAAAAATTTGGTAAGAAGCAATACCATACACAGCCTACAGGCTAAAGTGGCGCTGTTCCTAATCTCCTCATACAACCCTCTTTAATACCTCAGTCATAAGACAGGGACAGTTTTATAACCATTTCTGTGAGTTATAGGGGTTATGTATCAGTTTCCTGATCTATTTGCCCTGAATGCCATACAGCATTTGTGACTTTGCATCTCAGGAAAGTGGAAGTGGGCAATGTTAGGTGAGACTTGGCGTGAGCCACATTCCCTAACAGGCATAAGTCCTGTTACAGAAACGGTCTCGAACATGACAAACTACAACTCCCAGCGTGTACTACACAACGAAGTTGTAGTTTCTTTAATAGCAGGATAGCCAGAGGTTGAAGACCATTGTGGTAAAGAATGCAGTACCCTGCTCACCATATACCTGTGCCCCACTGGCTGCTATTAGAGCGATTGGTCAGATCTTGCTCATCCCATTTCATGAGCTCAGGGTTCAGATTCTTGGAACGATGACCATGAAGTTGAGATGGAACTGGTTACATAAAAGTCAGACTCCTTCTATAATTCCTGAGCTGTGACTGTACCTGCTTTATACAGCATGGGGCACACTTGTGTTTATAGTAGAATCTAAGGTCAATACCAAGCACAGCGCCATACATATCATATGGGCAGCACATGGTATTGCACATCAGCCCTAGTTTCTCAAACTGGACCAATGAACACAACATGATAGGCACAAGAATGACGCAGACACTGCGGACCCCTGTTCTCTTCCCCAGTGATCAGACAATTTTCCCCTATCCTGTCAATAGGGGGTAAGTGTATACAATGGAAAACCCCTTGAAATTCTTTGCTTGCGTTTTCCCATCTAAGAAAGGGGTGTAGCTATAGGGGGTGCAGAGGTAGCAGTTGCTACTTGCCCCTTTGGGTCCCTCAGTCATATAAAATATACCACCATTCTAAAGACACAAGGGAGGTCGGGGAACCATTGTAGAGATCTTCAAGTTACACTTCTGTAGGTAATTATTTCTAGAAACAATTCTCGACAATAAACACAGTTTAGTTGTGTTAAAGTTAAGACTTCCTACCATTCCTTCCCTTAATGTATCCTTAAGGGGTTGTATGTGATTATCAAATACATTGCTGCTATCAGAAACAGCGCCACTCCTGTACATGGGCAGTACCTAGTATTGCAGTTTATCCCTGTACAAGTAAAAGTGCTTATGCAGTTCCATACACTGCCTATGGACAGGAGTGGCGCTGTTTTTAATAAAGCAGCTACAATTTTCTAATTTCATACAACCCCTTTAATTCCAAAGTGACAGCACTTTTAGTCAATGAGCCATATATGAGCCATATACATACACACCAGTTTCCCCTCCGTTCATTATTTTCTCCTCATTGTCATTTCTACTGAATACATGTCGGTTTCTCAACCGCAAACACAATAGATCGAGTGAGGATTACAGAAGAACGTTACTGGAGGGCGATCACAAGTGACTCCCTGCCAATAGATGAGATGCCTGGGAAATAGGAGAACACCACTCGGGCGTGTTTGGCAATGGTCGCGGCCCATCGTATCATTTACTTGCCTAGAACATTCCAGCCTCGCTTCATCTGTTTCGAATAAGAGACGCAACGTATATCCATACCGAGTAGATGCTCTTGGGATAGGGGTGAATGTACACAGCCAGGGCAAACTCCACATTGGGGACTTCATTGTTATGAACTCCAGTGCTGTATACGGCCTCAATGAGAGGTCTCACATCAGAGAAGGCCATGTTTATTGGGAATCCCGAAAACTGAAGAAAAAAACAAAAAAATGTCCAATATAATACAGGCCATCGTAGTAGATATAACAGGGTTAAACTGCAAAAGACTGCCTAAATAAGCTCTAAGGACCAAATGTCAGAGCTGCACTAGTTGTAGCAAGAAAGATCTGACACACTGTACCAAACTATGCACCTGTGTCAGTTAAAGGGAGTCTATCACCAGAACCCAGCCCCATAAATAGGTAGGTTAGGACCACCTGAACCATATTGCGTTCCCCCTTGTGAATCGGTGCCTTCATTGCTGGGATATCACCCTTGTCAATATGCAAATTAGCTATATAATGCAATGACCACGCCCTCATTGCTCCAAACAGCTCATTTAAATATTGACAAAAGCAGCGATATTTCAGCAACGGAGGCAGCGATTCACAAGGGGGAACGCAATATGGTTCAGGTGGTCCTAACCTATCTATCTGCAAGGTTGGGTTGATATGATGGACTCAGGTAACATACTCTTTTTAAATGTAAGAGAAGGTTTACTACCTCTTCTATTCATTGACAGCTATGGGTGGGTTCACACATGCGGCGGCACTCCGTCCACCGCGAATCCAACTTAAATGTCAGAAAACTGGATAGGGAAAGGTTTGCGACGCTTTGCTTAAAAACCCATGTCGAAAATAAAGTCGGACATGAAGGTCTTTGTGTCTGACGAAAAAAACTGGTTTTGCAGCGCAGAGGGTGTAAGCGCACACCCGCACATTGCTTTAAAAATCCATTCAAGTGAATGGGTTTTTAAGCAAAGCGTCGCAAACCTTTCCCTATCCAATTTTCCGACATTTAGGTCGGATTCGCAGCGGACGTAGTGCTGCTGCAAGTGTGAACCCACCCTTACAGAGGTCTTGGAAACCGTGAGGAACTGAAACACTAATTAGAAAATTATACGTTTAAGGTGCAGAGTAATAGAGCAGTGACCTAGCCTGGAGGACAACAAAGGGTTATATGAATCAGCCCATTATATGATATAGTACCCTGTAATCTCCCAGCTGTTTCTGCAGTTCTGCCCCGTGATCTTCCTCCACATCTTTGTCTTGGTTCTGTTCCAATAAAGGAAGGAAGTGTCTGAGAGTAGATGTGCAGTATCGGTTCCAGCGGGTGGGATGTCTTGGTCTCCACTCCATTATCTTCTCTTTCAGCAGCTTTTCAATCCTTTGAACAAACCAACACTAAATATTCATCTTTACCTTTTAGAGTATTTTTATTTATTCTGACCTTAGAGCGAGTCGATCACCAGACCCCAACATATTAACCGAGCCTTGCAGATAGATAGCTTAGGGTCACCTGAATCAACAAGTGTTTTTCCTCTGTGAATCCATGACTCTGTTCCTGAGATATCGCTGTTTTTGTCAGTGATGAGGACGCCACCATTGCTCTAAAGAGCGCATTTGCATACTGACAAAAACAATGATATCTCGACAATGGAGGCAGCGATTCACAAAGGGAAAACACTTTTTGATCACAGTTACCCTAACCTATCTATCTGCACAGATGGGTTAATATGCTGGGGTCTAGTGAAAGACTCCCTTTAATCATGATTAAAATGGTAGATCCACAGTAACACTAATGGTAGGTTCACACTAGCGTCGTGGTCTCTGCCATTTGGGTCCGCCAGGGGACCCGAATGATGGGGAACTGTACCACCGAAACAGCGGATATACACAGACACCGGTGGACCTCATTGACTATAATGTGGTCTGCTGAAAACGGCAGTCGTCCGTGCATGACTTTTCTCTCCACCGATTTTAGGCGGTTTCTGCGTCGGAGTCCCCAACGCGTCGGAATCCAACGGAGACTCCGACGCAGCTGTGAACCCAGCCTTAGTTAGAAGAACATTCAGGATTTGTAGAAAGCTGGATGAACACTGTAATGGCTGTCATTAAATGGCAAAATCAGATAACCACATTTAAATTTTAAAAAAATATACAATTTTTTTACATTTTTTTAATTTCATAGTCGTCCAGATTGCTGATGGTGGTACGTTACCTGTCCTGAAGTTCCATGGCCGCAGTCTTATCTGAGCGCTGATAAATCAGTTCCTCTGGCTAAGGAATGACAAACACACAGATCTATTAGAAAGAGCAAAGGCTACCTGAATAGAATCGCCATATCACTTTCTTTCACTACTTCTAATGAGATTAATCTAATCTTAAAGCTAATCTCCATCTTCATGCTGGCTTCTAGGTCTAATATTCTGTGCTTACTAAAGGCGGCATTTTTTTTTTTTTTTTTTTTTTATTGGCAGCTACTTATTGTGTTATTGCTAAAAGCAGCTACCGATAATTTTTCTCACCTGTCCACACTCGTGTCATGTCTGCCCTCCGCTGCTGCCTCCTTCTAGGCAGCGCTACACTTACATCACGACGCTGAAGAATACCGGGATGTTACGTACAGCGTCCCGGCGTTCTTCAGCGTCGGCTACAGCGCACCCTGGAGGTGGTAGCGGAGGGCGACCAGGACTAGAGCATAGACAGGTGAGTAAAAATTATCCGCTGCTACTCTGTGTGTGTGTAGGGGGAAGGGGGGGGTTGGTCATATAGAGTGGGTGGTCTTTAAAATAGGGGTGATATACTGTGTGGGTGGTATAAAAGGGGGTCATAACCTGTGTGGGGACAATAAAAAGATGTGACATGGCACCCAAGTTAAGCTAGTTTTTTTTTTTAACGAATTTTCGCACATCAAGCTCAAAAGGTTAGCCATCACTGGGTTAGGGTCACCTGAACCAAACAATGTTTTTTTTGCTGTGAATCGCTGCCTCCATTGCTGAAATATTGCTGTGTTTGCCCCTATGCGAATAAGCTCTTTGGAGCAATGAGGGTGCTGCGGCTTATCTCTTTGGAGCAATGACAACACCCTTGTTGCTCCAGAGAGCCTTTGCATATTGACAAAAACAGCAAAATCTCGGCAATGGAGGCAGCGATTCAGGGGGAACACTGTTTGATTCAGGTGACCCTAACCTATCTGTGGGGCTCGGTTGATATGCTGGGTTCTGGTGACTTTCCCTTTAATTTCTGACTAGCTTGTGATATACAAAAACTACAATATCCATAGGACTATACTTGTTAGAGGACAAAAGAGTTAAAATTTGTACATTTTATATATCAGAAATACCTGCACACTGGAGAGTCCCGGATTCGGGTAACTTCTTGAGAAGAATGGCTTCCACATCTTGGGACGGCTTGTGTCAAAGCTTATACTCATAGGAGAATCATATTGCTGGGTATTAAACCATATCTAAAAGATGGAATACATTTACAGGCTAACATTTATATACTGAAGACCTAGCATTATGGAAGATTAGCTGGTTTGGGTTATTAAAAGGGGTTACATGAGATTCTAAAAACATGGTTGCTTTTTTCCAGAAACAGCGCCACTCTTATCCATGGGTAGCTCATGGTACTGCACCTCAGCATCACTCAACTGAATAAGAAATGAGCTGCAATACCAGTCTCAGCCTACAGACAAGAGTGGTGCTGTCTATGTAAAAAAGTAGCCATGATTTTCTAATTTCACACAGCCCCTTTAATAACGTGAGAGTATCACATACTTACATTATCTGCATTAATCAAGCAGCCAACACTTTGTAATGGACAAAAAGTGTCGTATTGACCATAAAAGCGGCCACTGCTGGGATTCCATATGATGTACTGGTTCTGCTCCGTGGTCATTACATAAGTCGTGGGGCCCTAAAAATATATTAAAAAATTGTAAACAGGACATGTGAACAGGTCCCAATTAGAATGGTCATGATTTTAATTAATCTATATGCAAATCACAGGATGCATAAAATATATAAAAATGCATGGTTACATTTTTACACGATCTATATAGTAGTATATATAAAATGAATATTTTGGGGCAGATTTATAAAATCTAAGTGCAAAAGCAAAACTGTTTTTCTCAAACCAGAGCACATAAATTACTATACAGCTCAGAAGCAGAGAAAATCCGCCCCCGTAAATCCCAAATCACGTAATGCAACCCTTTAAAATCTTATAATTGCCATGTTTTACTCTGAATCTAAAAGGGGATTAACTTGTGCCTTAAGGAATAAGAGTATGAATCTTAAAAACTTTGTTCCAACTTATCTGGTTGTAATGAAACAAAAACCATTAAAAAAATTACAGCTTGTCTATGCTTTATTCCCCATGGCAATACATCCAGCTTTGTGCCTTTGCAATTCAGTGTTTTATATTATTCTTATGATGACATCATCTGAAGATGTGAATTGTCATGTGGACGGTGACTTGAGAAGTGACGTTTCTGGAGCACATGCACTTTAACTTGTAAATTTATTTACTTTTATGTATTTATTTTTGCTTACTTATGTAGCGCCATCATATTCCGCAGCGCTTTACAGACATTGTCAGTCACTGTCCCATATAGGGCTCACAATCTACATTCCCTATCAGTATGTCTTTGGAGTGTGGGAGGAAACCGGAGTACCCGGAGGAAACCCACGCAAACACGGGGAGAACATACAAACTCCTTGCAGATGTTGTCCTCGGCAGGATTCAAACCCAGGACTCAAATGGAGTCTGTCACCAGAACCAGCATACCAGCCCAGCACTGCAAATAGATAGGTTAGGGTCACCTGAACCAAACCGTCTTTTCCCCTCCTGAATCCCTGGCTCTGATTCCGAGACATTGCTGTTTTTGTCAAAACTCTTTGGAGCAAAGAAGGCATTACCATTTAACTCTTTGGAGCAATGGCAATGCCTTTGTTGCTCCAAAGAGCTCATTTGTATATTGACCTAAACAGTGATATCTCGGTACTGGAGGAACTGATTCACAAGGGGAAAACATTATTTGATTCAGGTGGTCCTAAACAATCTATCTGCAGGGCTGGATTCTGGTGACAGACTGCCCATAGGGCTAAGGCCACACAGGACTTCTGTGGGATGTCCATAGCAGACAACATGCAGCAGACTGTAAAAAAACAGTGTCAAAATTCATGGGTTAACATGTTGGGTTCTGGTGACAGATGAAGTAGGTGTATTTTTTTTTTTTTTTTTTTACACATTTTAGGGTACATTAAATAGATGAAGTGAGAATTTGTGAGAAGTCGCAGAAAATCAAGAAAATTGTAACAATAAGACTGGGGCTTGTTCTCCTTCCAGATCAGAGCACATACAATTCTCTCAGCCACAGTGGAATATATTACATAACACTCACATTGGGGAGATATAACAAGTGTTTAAGATGCTTTTATACCTTGTATGTAAATGGGGTGTGGCTTCTTTAGCATGGAACATAACTTATCAGGAAAGGGGTGAGGCTTAAGATGCAACGCAGTTTGCCAAAAAAAGGTGCCAAAATTTGGCACATTTTCTTTAGTTGGAAACTAAGCCAACTAATAAATAGCATAAAGTCAAAGAAGACAATCTAAAAGTATGTCAGATTTATCAGACAGCATTAGGCACTGTGATAAATCTGGTGCAGTTAAGGGCGCTATTCAGATCATGTTTGTTTTACATCCGTTTAATGAATGCAAAAAATGGATGCAAACAGACATAAAAAAAAAAAAAAAACATCTGTTTCTGTCCCTTTTTTTTGGATGGACAAAAAAGTATGTTATTCTACATTTTTGTGTCCTTCCAAAAAAATGGCCATCCGTTTCTGTAAATTTTTTCCATCCGTTTGGCATATGTTAAACGGATGTATAAAAACATGATCTGAATAGAGCCTAAGACTATCTAGTCCAAGTTTGCACCGTCTAAAACAGTATTAGTTTATGTTCCCCATCGAGATATAAGTTGTTACTTTCAAACACACCATAAAATACTACGGTATAAAGCACTGGTAGGTCTGTAAGTGCGGTAAGTGAGGGCTACCTCAGGAATGGCGTTTCCTATTACAAGCCAGGCTTTCTTTCCCATGGCCAGGAAATAGTTGCACAGTAGTACGGCATGTTCTTCTTCATCTCCAGCCAGAAGGTCAAGGAATTGCTGCAAAGTACAAGGGACAAAAGATATTATTGATAGTTGTAGGACTCTCTTTCCATATGGACATGGACAGCTGACCGATTAGCCAAGGAAGGGAGCTGACAATAAGTAGAGTTCTCTTTGGCCGATCTTGCCCATCCATTTATTACATGGTCATCAATTCATGTAAAGTGAGTTTACCAGAACCCAGCATATTGACCCAGCCTGCACATAGATAGGTTAGGGTCACCAGAATCAAATGGGGTTTGCCCCCTTGTGAATTGCTGCCTCTGTTGCCAAGATTTTGGCAATATGTGAATGAGCTCTTTGGGAAATGAGGGTTTCACCATTGCTCCAAAGAGGTAAGTCACACTGTCCTCATTGCTCCAAAGTTTTCTTTCATGACGATATCTCAGTAATAGAGGTAGTGATTCATAAGGGGAAGACACCGCTTGATTCAGGTGACCCTAACCTATCTATCGGCAAGGCTGGGTTGGTATGCTGGGTTCTGCTGACAGACTCCCTTTAAAACATTGGCATATAATGCCACATTTCCTCTGCAGCAGTCTCTACAGGAAAGTTGTATGGCCATCTGCAGCATCCTCTAGATACGACTGAACGTGTAGTTTCCTAACTCATGGCTGGTTGCCATCTCATGTTTATGGGCCACTTGAATTAAAGGATGGGGCTTCAGGGACAGTGACCCCTATGGTTCACCCTAAATTCAGCATAGGACACTCAGTTTAAACTCCTAGAAAGGAATGGCTATCCACCAAGTGACTCCTACAAGCAGTGCACATTCTACATGGAGCCAAGCCTGTACACTCCTACACACGACTACTAGGCTCACCACCATTGTGACCCATATGAAGCACTACCCGGTTCTTCTCATTGTGCTCTATATGCATACTCACATCTGACGTGCTCCACAAATTACAGATCCCAGCAAACGATACATTATCCGGCAGGAAGGGTATTAATGACACGTATCGAGCCACCAGCTCCTATGGGATATACAAGATATGTATAGATAAGATGAATGATGCCATGTCCTGAGTTATTAAAGGGGTAGTACAGGATTAGAAAAACATGGATGCTTTCTTCCTGTCTATGGGTTGTGTCTGGTAATGCTACACATAACCTGTGGACAGGTGTGGCATTGTTTCTGTAGGAAAGGATAAGGAGGAAATACTTACACTTGTTGCTTGCACATTATTTGGATCAGCATCGAGCAATTCCTGTGGAGGTTTCAGGGCCTTGATGTATCGTGTCACAAACACCGTAGTCCCATTGATATCAGTAACCGTGGTCAGGCATTGTCGGGTGGGAAATTTTAAGGCAGCTTCACTATGAAACTTCTCTGTGGCTTGAAGCAATTTCTCATCTTCTCGACTGTCAAACTAAACATGTCTTATGTTATCATTCCTTATCACGTACTGTAATATTATTATTATTCATCTTGGCCACCATCTTGCTTTTTACTTGTATGTCTGTGTTTATGGAGGGGAATAAGAGTCCTCGATATGACATACAATGACTTTCTATGGAATCACATCACATCACATAAAACTAAATGAACACTTCCTACAGTCTCTGGTATTGTATGGGAATCTTCCCTGTGACATATGGCAGCATACTGCAATTGATATGTTGTCATGTAGCCATAAATGGAATTTGGCGCTAGAAAAGAGAAGAAAACTAGGTGGGAAGCACAGGAGCAAGAAATATTGTACACTTCTTGCAGAGACCCTGCATAGGAAGGGGAGACAACATAAAAACTACCTCTGAAGTGGTATTTATGGGCTCTATGGGGCAATACATAGAAGATGATGGAATTATTCCTACCTTCTCTCTAATGGGCTCTCCAGGTACAAGCTGAGGCTCAATGGTGATAAAAAGCGTCAGAAAAGACCCCTGACTCAGGCTTCTCACTGACTCATAGCCACCATCATTTCCCAGGTTGCGCTGTTTGCTATATCCCAGAAGTACAGGCGGGGCATCGATCCGAAACGTGCCATCAATCTAAAATGCAGGAAATTTTTAGCAAGAAAAGAACACAGAGGAGCAACTAAATCCCAGTAAAATTATGTTACTTTTCACATGCTCATGTTATTGAGCCAAGGCTTTTGGATACAATAGGACTCAAATATCTGATCAGTAGAGGGCTAACAGGTGTCCCCCTGCACAGATCAGCTGTACGGGCTGCTTCCGACACCTGTACTTTTGACAACACAGGGCCAGTAACAGTCGGCTCCTTCCCTCATGTAGCGGCAGTGCGAAGATGCTGTCACTCAGTTCCCATTAAACTCACGGAGAGACATTGCTGCTTCAAACAACAGTGGTCCCAAGTGTCAGATACCTAAAGGATAGGTCATCAATTCATACCCCTTTAAGGGGTATTCCAGTTTCAGCTAATATTTGTAATTCCTTGCATACAGTTTTCCAATACTTTTTGTATCAAATTCCTGATAGTTTTCAAGATCTCTGCTTGGTGCAATTCACTGGATACTTTACTGGGGCAATATGGTGGCTCAGTGCTTAGCATTATTATATATAGGGAACAGATTGGGAGTTGCAGAGAGGACAGGGATAGATGTGAGTGAGGTGATTTGTGTACAAAGCTAAATAATATGTTGGAGATATATCACATGGTTAGCAAAGCTCAATCTTGTATCAAGCCAAGCAACAGATTGAAATGAACAACAGCAAGCAGAGATATTGCAAATTCCAAGAAATTGATGCAAAAATTGTATAACAAAAAAAAAAAAAATAATATAAAGCTGAAATCAGAACACCAGACTGAGTGTTACTTTTCATGATTTGCTCTCTTTTCCTTTAATATATATTACCTATAATCTTGCGGTCTGTCTTTTGCCAAGAAGCTGTGTGATGTGCGTACACCTACCCTGGCCTGGAAATAGATGGTTGTAAATGGAATTCGGATGGATCCCAGCCAGTGTCTCTCCACTCTTGTATGGATCCCACTTCCCCTTTCACGATCATCCTGAAACATACCGATAGATCACTCTTTTACTACCAGAAATGTGCATACATGTATATTGTCATGCTGTACTCTGCTATATATATTTATAGCCCTACTTCACCCTCACCTCTAATATATCGAAGCAAACTTCATCAAAGACATTGATGAAGACATCGTCCTTAACAGACTGTAAGCTGGTCGTGCTATAATCACTATTGGGAGCCCTGGAAGAAAGCAAAATCATGAAGGATGAAATGTACCACAACAGATGATGAAAAAAAAAAGGAGCAAGGCTGGATACAGCAAGGGCACAAACGGAGCAAATGCCCAGGGACCTCTGATATCTAAACTCCATTACTTCAGGTTCACAGCAGGGTCTATTGGTGTGTGATGCTCGGCTTGGCTTAAAATCCCAGGAGCACAGCTCTGTTATTTGAGCATTGTCTTGGACCACTTGTGTACTGTATGGCGGTTTTATTCCAATAATGAATTTTACATTTATTTGCACACTTATAGGGAGCCTAATCGCCAGAACCCAGCATATCATCCTAGCCCTGGAGATAGATAGGTTAGGGTCACATGAATCAAATAGTGTTTTATCAATATACAAATGAGCTATTTTGAGTAATTGCTCCAAATAACTAATTTGCATATTGATAAAAATGGCGATATCTTGGTAACGGAGGCAGCAATTCACAGGGGGAAAACACTGTATGATTCAGGTGACCTTAACCTATCTATCTGCAAGGCTGGGTTCTGGTGACAGAAGCCAAGTCTTCAAAACCAAACTAACCCTATAAAATATGATCAGGTTATTCCCAGTTTGCACTATTTATTCACCTAAATGGCAGCTCCAGTTCTTCATTCCAGTTTGGGTTTGGCCCATCAGCTGTTGAGGTCTGACATACAGTTCGCTGGAAGGAAATTTCTACAAATGGCCGAACCAATACCTGAAATGACACATGAAATCTGATGGAGTAATATAATCACATAGAAATAATATGTAAGTAAGGCATTGTTCACACATTTGGTGTCAGTTCGGTGTCTGAGACAGAAATTTTTCCAGTCTGTAGACCCCTATGGACCTGAGAGAGGCCAAAACAGAGTCCAAAATTTTTATTTTTTTTCATCAGGGCTTACGGATGATGTGATCACTGTATGGTTTACAATGGCATTCAATAGGTCTATACATTCAACGTATATGCTACAGTAACAGTTCCCCCTGGTGTACACATCAAACGTAGCCAGATGTGAACTATGAACATTATATAAATCCACTTATTACCGCTGCTAAGTTGTCAGATTCCCAGGTGCTTCTAATATTAACTATTTCCAGGTTGCAAGATCCATACACAAGATCCCATCCATCTGCAAGCAGTATGACTGACTTATCTCTATACACAAGGACTATAGACTATAAGCAACTAAACTACCAGAGAGAGACAAAAGAAGATTATCCGGTAGTCAGACATACAAATTGCCCCAATGAGAGGGTAAAATCCTGGACATCCTGCACTGGGACCATCCGTGTGAATAATAAGCTCAATATAGGACGTATCTATAGAACTGCAGAATATGGTTACCTGGTTTACTGACCACTCTGGTGACTGGGCCTGTCCTTGAGGTGAGGCCGATGCTGTAAACATCTCATTATATGACCTGGTAGACCTGGACGGCAGCGCTGGTTTACTAGGAAGAGAATATACATGAATATACCGACATGTCAAAATTATCTTCAGATACTCCATACTACCGGTAATACAGCAATGGACACATGTACAACTGTGGTCTTCTTACGTGGTGGAAAGAACTTTAGACCCCCTCGGGCACAAGGGTCAATTGTTCGCTTTGCACCCCCCCTGTAGCTACACAATGGGTAATATCCCATAATGAGAGTGCCAACCGAGTTTTATGAAATGAACCCATTATGCCACCAGTCCCTCTGTCCTACTATTCTGTCTATAAAAATCCTAGGAACCTATCTATAAAACATAGTGTAGAACACTGTCAGGGCTCCTGGGAACGTATCTATAAATCATAGTGTAGAACACTGTCAGGGCTCCTAGGAACGTATGTATAAAACATAGTGTAGAACACTGTCAGAGCTCCTAGGAACCTATCTATAAAACATAGTGTAGAACAGTGTCAGGGCTCCTAGAAACCTATCTATAAAACATAGTGTAGATCACTGTCAGGGCTCCTAGGAACCTATCTATAAAACATAGTGTAGAACACTGTCAGGGCTCCTAGGAACCTATCTATAAAACATAGTGTATACACTGTCAGGGCTCCTAGGAACCTATCTATAAAACATAGTGTAGAACACTGTCAGGGCTCCTAGGAACCTATCTATAAAACATAGTGTAGAACACTGTCAGGGCTCCTAGGAACGTATCTATAAAACATAGTGTAGAACACTGTCAGGGCTACTAGGAACCTATCTATCCAATTTCTAGCTCTCTAAGGCAAACACAGCCAAAGTTATGTCAACGTGAAAGTGACATTATTATACCCTGGGGTCTCTTCATATCCCAGAGTATAATAGGTAGATGCCCAGGGGAGGTGTAAAAAATAAAAAAAACATTCACTCATGATGGAAGGTGATGAACCCAAGTGCATGACATCACCAGGAGAGCACCGAACGCCACGAGGAGGCCCAAAAGAGGTAAGGGAAGGAGAGTATGATTTTTTTTTTTTTTTTTTATCTGCCCTGGGCCTCCTCCTATTATACTCTGTGCGATGAAGAGACCCCAGAGTATAATGCGGTGGCCAATTTAGACGAAGTTCCATTTGGAATATACGGGTCAAATCCGGCTCGGTATGAGTCGGTTCGCCCATCTCTAGACGTTATCAGTGATGACATTTGCTGTGTATTGAGAGGGCTTGGCTCCTAAGCCCTCTACACTCCCCTCCCTCCAAAAATGAACAGCTGATATGTAACATTTTTGGCTGGGCTTAGAAAAGGGGCAACCAGTTGTCTTAAAGAGAAGACTCCTGCTGAAGCCAGGTGTCTTACAGGAGGGAGGACATGGTTGATTTCCTGGGACACACAGAGAAGATTTCTTTATATATTTCTCATATTTAATTGTAATATGGCATAAAATTAATTCTTGGGATGTTTTTGGGAAATTTTGGGGAAAATGATTCTTTTAAAACATTAGTCAGTATCCAATTCTACATCAGACAATACTACATATGGGGATCTTCTAGAATAGTAAATTAGAAGGGTTTTTAGGGTTATATTTATTGATGACCTATTCTTAGGAGAGGGCATCCATACCAGATCAGTGGAGGCGCCAAGTGTCGGGCTAATCTGATATTGATGTCCTCTCCTAAGAATAAGTCATCAATAAATATAACCCAGAAATCTTACCTTACGCATTGCATGTACACCTGCACACCATCCCCTGCTAAAAGTGAATTACAAAGGATATAAGATTTCCTATAACATGGGGGATTTCCAGACTTTCCTGTACTGGCCGGTATCCAGGTAGAAGAAATAATACACTTTCCCATTTCCTGTTCATTTCCAGTCAGTGCGCTCCCCATGGAAATCCTGTACTGTCTCCATAAAGCAAAAGGAAAAAACACACACATGACCTGTAACCCGGCCACCCATGGAAGTTGTTTTCCACGTATACTGAGCATTATCCACAGTGTATTGCTTGTGTAAAAGTAACTCTGACAATGGCACCAGGTCCTAAACTAGATAGAAACATCACGGGGTAGTTGTCACTACTCCAGGTCTCGGACGGGTTTGCTGTAAAAAACAGGTTCCAATTTCCCGACCTCACGACTTTGACCCTAATAATGTGCCAGTGATATTGAAGGAACTCTATGGGTTAAACAGATACTGTGTGATATGCCTAGTATAGGGCCTGAGGGGACACAAGGGTTCAAAGCAGGGCCTGCCTGCCATTTGAGCATCAGCTACCCTGGGGTTATTCAGTGTGGGAGAAAAGATGGCTATGGGTAATCTAATTATAATGCTTTTCGACGCAACTTTTACTCACAGATTAACCTCAGATGACTGGGGTTAATGAGCTGAGTGTCGTACATGGCAACTGAATCAGCCGTGGAACCTGCGGTAAGCTTATTTTTTCAGTATCCTGCTTTGGTCTCTGCTTCCCATTGAACACAATGGGTCAAGGTTTGGAGCAAAGTCCCTACCAGCAGTGGCCCCACACAATTTAATGTCCCGCCAGCAAAGGCCCCAAGTCCTTACCTCTCCACTCCCTGGCATGTCCCGCTCTCTTCCCCTGCTCCAGACACATATACGTCACAGCAGTGTGCCAGGAGCATGGAAAGCGATCGGGATGTGCCAGGGAGTGGAGAGGTATCAACACTGAAGCTGTCCCAAACTTGCCCTGCTTTAGGGTATGTTCATACGGAGGAATTTGGTCAGACAGAAAAATCTGTTTCAGGAATTTAAAGCCGATTTTGAAGCCTATTCTGAAAACCTGCTTAAAAAAAACTGCTACAAAATCTCCCAGAATCTGCCTGATGAACAAGGAGGAGGCTTCTTTTTTCTGCCAGCTGAATCATCTAGCAGGAAAAAAAAATCTGCCTATGCTCCCATTAAATGAATGGGAGGAAGATTTCAGGCAGAATTTCAAGCTGATTTTGAATTGGATTCTGCCTTAAAATCAGCTCCAAATTCCTCAGTGTGAACAGAACACCTAGTCCTGAGGAGGCATGCTCTACGTCTAGAGAAAAGAAGGTTTCACCATCATCATAGACAGGCGTCTTTACATTAAGAGCGGTGAAACTATGGAACTGGCTTTCACAAGATCAAGGGATGATATGGGGCAATTGGCATCAACCATATAGAGGTTTTTGCCTTTTTCTGAATCAACATGGTAGGATTAGAGGCTGGACTTGATAAACTTTTCTCTTTCAACTTTCTCAGCCATGTGTAACTATGATAGAACAGCAGGTGCTCCATCTTTCCATATGGAGATTTATATCAGTAATATTATCATAGGGGAATACAGAATTTTATGAGTAATCTCATTACTTTGGTAAATCGAATTCACATGTCTATTCGGCTCTATAGACACTGGGATTGTTTATGTCTGTTGACATCTTTCATTACACTCATAGGCGGTGTATACATGGGAATGTGACCCCCACCCAGAATAATGGGAAGACATACAAAGAAGTTTGCTAATGTGTCAGCGCCTGAACCTGGTTATGTGGATATATAGACATGGACTATAATTTAATAAATCCCAATACTTACATTGTACTTGGCACATATGTTGTATTTATTGTGAGCAGGCTCTGAAACCATAGAGAAGGCTACAGGAACATATAAAATGCGTGGAAAATACCCATCCTGTGCACGTACAGCTAAACCCATGCTAATAATGCTATCATTGCTATAAAAGGCATCTGACACCCAGTAACTCCTACTATATCTTCAGGAAATGCAGGGCTGCCAATTGTATCATGTTGGGCTCATACAGTCAAATGGGCAGGACTGCCTAAAGCATCCACCATTCTCCTATAGAAGAGTATTTTAGGGGGGTAATCACATGATCACCATGCACCATATATAGCTGCTGTCCTCCCTCCCATGCACAATGGCCCACAAATTTTGTGCACTGTGGGCACCTGGGGAAGGAATGGTCCCTTTAGATGAGGTCAGAAGACAAATTGGGGCCTCTGAAGTTATCAGGCTCCATATTAAATGCGGTAAACTTTTACACATTGACAAAAAAAACATAACACAGTAAGAAATTGTTGGAATGGAATGAATTTATGAATGTATGAGTGTAATGATACATGCTCAATTGGTGATAAATAGGGACGGGCAAACTGATTTGTTCTGAAATTTCCAAACGTTTTGGTTCGCCTGAACATGAAACTTTTGAGGTTCATTACCCTTAAAACATTATTATACTCTGGGGTCTCCAGAGAATAATAAGTGGAGGTCAAGGGGAAGTGAGGTGTACGCCCAGCATCCTCTTCATGCAGTGGCGGAACTACTGCCGTCGCAGCAGCTATGGGGCCCGAGACCTTAGGGGGCCCAGTGGTCCTCTGCTGCTTTTTTTTTTTTTTTTTAAATAGACCATTACCTGCTGCAGTTACTTCAGCAGATAATGGGCCATATTTACTCACCAGTCCCTGCTTCGTCTTCAACCCTCCAGGGGGCCCCATGAGTCCCATATCATGTCGCAGATGCTGAACAGATGCTGGCAGGGACGTGATATGGGACGCATGGGACCCCCTAGAGGGCTGAAGAGAAAGTGGAAGCAGAGGTGCGGACCGATAAGTAAGGCTGTGGTACTTGGAATTTCTTAGGCAAACCTCACAAGATTTGTCTTACGAGGTTCTCCTGGTGGTTTAATTTGGACCGAACACGTCCAAACTGAAACTGCTATTATACAGTAGGGTCTTTTCAGACCCCAGAGTATAATGATCGGATGCTCAAGGAAAGTGAAATATAATAAAAAACAGTCTTAGTCACCTCTCCTGGGCTCCAGCATGGCTCTCTGCTGTCTTAGGGCCTTCCCAATGACATCACAGACATCACGTGGGTCATGATGGTGTCACAACGCATAATGACGCCGACATACCCCAAGTCTGTGACGTCAGTCAGAAGACAGCAGGGAGTCGCACCTTAGTCCAGGAGAGGTTAGGGACTACTATTGGACATTATACAGTGTGGAGGGGCCATTATGGGACATTAAACCATGTGAAGGGGATGCTATGGGTCATTATATCGTGTGAAGGGGCTGCTATGGGACATTATACTGTGTGGAGGGGCCATTGTGGGACATTATAGTGTGTATAAATGAGGTGTTATACTGTGTGAGGCCAGGAAAGGGGCCGCTATTCTGTGAGGGGAGGCCCCCCCAAGTCAAAAGTTTGCTATGAGGTCCAGTCTTTGCTAGTTATGCCCCTGTCTTCAAACCTTCGGCTGATGTCACGTTCCCTGGGATCACTGCTGAGGCCTGTGATTGGGTCTCAGCGGCCTACAGCATCATGCCTTCGAATGCGTCGTAGAGGCATGTCTAGCAGTCAATGACCGCTCACCAAAAAGTACACTAACCAAAAGTAGCCTTTGAGAGCATAGGGTGTAAACAGGTGAAGGACTTTTATGCCCTCTTGTGCCAAGACCTGGTATATAACCAGACCACACCTTTAGTTTTGCAGCAATCTGACATTTCTATCAGGGTGCGTTTTTTTTTAATTTTTAATTTTTTGTGTATTTAACGTAGGTGACAACGGGGGGAATTTATTAAGACTAGTGTTTCCTACGACTGCAAGATTTTCTTTATCCTGTTTGTTGCAAGAACTTACTTGCAAATTTTAAGCAGAGCATGTAAGGTCTGTAAGACTCTGCAGACTGAAATGGGCTGCAAAGGCAGTTTGGGCCTCCAGGCACACGGACACAGTTGTGACTGCCCCCTCTTTATTCCTATTACTACCAATTGTGCCAGCTTACCTCTATCTGCCTTAGATTTAGAGATACTACCTTTGCCCTATCTAGATCAGCAGCAGTAAGACCTCCACATAGTTCTCTCACCTGGACGTTGGCTTCCTGACCGGTATATCATAAGCACGGATGACGTTCACCAAGACCTTAATGTCCCCATCAGACAGGTTCTGAGCAGTGACCTTCTTCCGCTCTTTTCTCCTTGGCTTCAATGGACGCTTGGGCTCAGCTAACTTGAAAAGATCCATTCCTAGGATCCTGATTCGTGAACAGAAACCATTAATAGTCGGAATATTTTACATGACATCACTACATTGTCTAACTATGCAGCAGTCCTCAGTGGAGCTCTCTGGAGATGGTTTGGAGTGGTACAACTGTATGGACAGTGCCTGGTACAAGAAAGTCATGACCAATTCTCACTTTGCTGGTTAGTGGGAGATAGGGCTGTGGTCGGGAATAGTTGAGAAGGTTGGGTGGACATAGGTGAAGCAGTAAATAAATATGTCAGTAATGCGCAACCTAGAGCAGAGGATAAAACTTTATAGATGGCTTCAGACCTATCCAACTCCTTTGGATCATGGCAACTGTGGATCGTAGACTTGGGGATAGTTCAGTATAGCACTGTTACATTAAGTATATTCCAAGCCATTTCCCAGAGCAGTAGTCTTTAACCTGTGGTTCACCAGCTGTGTTAAAACTACAACTCTCAGTATGCCAGCAGCTGTCCAGGTATGCTAGAAGTTGTACTGGAGAGCCACTGGTTGAAGACTATCGTTTCAGTGGCCTCTATGAGGACTACAGTATAGGACTGATACTATATACCACTAGTGTACAAAACACCACCATAAAGTTGTTATCAGTTACATATAGTTGTAGTAATAATACATAAAAACATTATAATCATTGGTGTCTACAAATGTCAAAAAAGAAATATTGCCTAATTTACATTTTTTTTTTAAATTTTTTAATTCTGGGATCCAAATAGTCCCAGGTGAAGATATGACTGAGGAGTGTAACCTCCTGTACTTATGGAACCATGAGTGAGGATGGGGCTCCTCCATCATGTCATGGTGGAATTATTTCAGAATTAGATTACAATTTATTTACATTTTATAACAACTTTATGGAAATATTTTTGCACTTATTCCTACAAAGGCAATAACCAAGGGATGATACTGGAGGCAAAAGCCAAGTAATGCTGGGTTATATTTGTAGAGCAGTTTATATAAGTATAACACAGTAGTGGTATGGCGGTATGTTCTATCTCAGTATATTTCTTGCCCTTGGTTAATTGCCAGTGCACTGAATAAAGACTGGAACAATGATGAATGACATACCCGGAGCCACTAGAACTTAGTATAAAAGGCAAAGCAGAAGTAAGAGAGTATAAATATAGATCAATATAATATACAGATAGAATAGGAGAAATGAACACATCATATAACAAGAAAAAATACAGTGATACAAGACCCTCATTGCTGGGAGGGCAAGTTACAGACGTTGCCTCTTGCCTCTTATGCATTAACCTCTCTCCTATACTGCGAGAGCATGTTTTTACTTGAATTGATGGAATAAAGACACATTCTTTTTAGGACTCGTCTTGGTGAGTGCCCCCTTCTTTTTCTACGTTTTGGTGTTTCTGTGATATATAAGGTTATATGACATAGGAAGAGAAGCTGAGCTCTGTGATATATAGGATTATATAATAGAGAAGAGAAGCTGAGCTCTGTGATATATAGGGTTATATGACAGAGGAGAGAAGCTGAGCTCTGATATATAGGGTTATATGATAGAGGAGAGAAGCTGAGCTCTGTGATATATAGGGTTATATGATAGAGGAGAGAAGCTGAGCTCTGTGATATATAGGGTTAATAGGGGGCTGACTTATATAGGTATAGAGGGAGAGAAGCTGAGCTCTGTGATATATAGGGTTATATGATAGAAGGAGAGAAGCTGAGCTCTGTGATATATAGGGTTATATGATAGAGGAGAGAAGCTGAGCTCTGTGATATATATAGAGTTATATGATAGAGGGAGAGAAGCTGAGCTCTGTGATATATAGGTTTATATGTTAGAGGGAGAGAAGCTGAGCTCTGTGATATATAGGTTTATATGATAGAGGAGAGAAGCTGAGCTCTGTGATATATAGGGTTATATGATAGAGGAGAGAAGCTGAGCTCTGTGATATATAAGGTTATATGATAGAGGAGAGAAGCTGAGCTCTGTGATATATAGGGTTATATGATAGAGGGGAGAAGCTGAGCTCTGTGATATATAGGTTTATATGATAGAGGAGAGAAGCTGAGCTCTGTGATATATAGGGTTATATGATAGAGGAGAGAAGCTGAGCTCTGTGATATATAGGGTTATATGATAGAGGAGAGAAGCTGAGCTCTGTGCTATATAGGGTTATATGATAGAGGGAGAGAAGCTGAGCTCTGTGATATATAGGTTTATATGATAGAGGAGAGAAGCTGAGCTCTGTGATATATAGGGTTATATGACAGAGGAGAGAAGCTGAGCTCTGATATATAGGGTTATATGATAGAGGAGAGAAGCTGAGCTCTGTGATATATAGGGTTATATGATAGAAGGAGAGAAGCTGAGCTCTGTGATATATAGGGTTATATGATAGAGGAGAGAAGCTGAGCTCTGTGATATATAGGGTTATATGATAGAGGAGAGAAGCTGAGCTCTGTGATATATAGGTTATATGATAGAGGAGAGAAGCTGAGCTCTGTGATATATAGGTTTATATGATAGAGGGAGAGAAGCTGAGCTCTGTGATATATAGGTTATATGATAGAAGGAGAGAAGCTGAGCTCTGTGATATATAGGGTTATATGATAGAGGAGAGAAGCTGAGCTCTGTGATATATATAGGTTTATATGATAGAGGGAGAGAAGCTGAGGTCTGTGATATATAGGTTTATATGATAGAAGGAGAGAAGCTGAGCTCTGTGATATATAGGTTTATATGATAGAGGAGAGAAGCTGAGCTCTGTGATATATAGGGTTTATATGATAGAGGAGAGAAGCTGAGCTCTGTGATATATAGGGTTATATGATAGAGGGGAGAAGCTGAGCTCTGTGATATATAGGTTTATATGATAGAGGAGAGAAGCTGAGCTCTCTGATATATAGAGTTATATGACAGAGGAGAGAAGCTGAGCTCTGTGATATATAGGGTTATATGATAGAGGGAGAGAAGCTGAGCTCTGTGATATATAGGTTTATATGATAGATGGAGAAAAGCTGAGCTCTGTGATATATAGGATTATATGATAGAGGAGAGAAGCTGAGCTCTGTGATATATAGGGTTATATGACAGAGGAGAGAAGCTGAGCTCTGATATATAGGGTTATATGATAGAGGAGAGAAGCTGAGCTCTGTGATATATAGGGTTATATGATAGAAGGAGAGAAGCTGAGCTCTGTGATATATAGGGTTATATGATAGAGGAGAGAAGCTGAGCTCTGTGATATATAGGGTTATATGACAGAGGAGAGAAGCTGAGCTCTGATATATAGGGTTATATGATAGAGGAGAGAAGCTGAGCTCTGTGATATATAGGGTTATATGATAGAAGGAGAGAAGCTGAGCTCTGTGATATATAGGGTTATATGATAGAGGAGAGAAGCTGAGCTCTGTGATATATAGGTTTATATGATGGAGGAGAGAAGCTGAGCTCTGTGATATATAGGTTTATATGATGGAGGAGAGAAGCTGAGCTCTGTGATATATAAAATAGAGGGAGAGAAGCTGAGCTCTGTGATATAGGGTTATATGATAGAAGGAGAGAAGCTGAGCTCTGTGATATATAGGGTTATATGATAGAGGAGAGAAGCTGAGCTCTGTGATATATAGGGTTATATGATAGAAGGAGAAAAGCTGAGCTCTGTGATATATAGGGTTATATGATAGAGGAGAAAAGCTGAGCTCTGTGATATATAGGGTTATATAATAGAGGAGAGAAGCTGAGCTCTGTGATATATAGGGTTATATGATAGAAGGAGAAAAGCTGAGCTCTGTGATATATAGGTTTATATGATAGTGGGAGAGAATATGAGCTTTTATTAAAGGGGTTGACCAGAATTTGAAGCAACCTGTAGGTGTAAATGGGAAAAAAAAATAAGGACATACTCACCTGTCCCCAGCACTCTGTTATCTGCTCCCTATCCTGTGTCCGTCATGTTCCAAGGCTCAATGTGGTGAAGCTATGTAAGGAAGCAGTGACGAATCTCCTCTTTCGACACCAGAAGCAAGTTTTTATGCTTTATAATGCCTGAGATATAACTGTTGAAGTGCCCCCCATCCTTATTTTCCCTGCATTACAAAACCATACCAGGGGTGTCAAACTCATTTTCACCGAGGGCCACATCAGCCTTATGGTTGTCTTCAAAGGGCCGTATGAATGTAGTTATGCCAGTTAGACGTAGTTACATTTATAGCCCACTGAAGGCAACCATAATAGTGCTCCTCCATAAGTAATGCTGTTACCTGCAGGGGGCACTATTACTTTAATAGTGTCCCTATAGCGATCCCCACAGGTAATAGTCTCCCTCCCTCATATACCATTCAATGCTCTCTAGCACAGTATAATACTATACTTACAGTGCAGTGATGCGGCCCGCAGGACTTCCTCATGCACAGAGTCTGTGCGCATCTTCTATTTTCCTTTCGGAGCCGCGCTCCCTAGTCTATGGCATAGAAGATGTACACAGGTTGTGTGCCAGGGGAAGTCCTGCCTACCACATCACTGCTCTGAAACTACAATAGTGAAGTTCAGAGCAGGGGGGACGAAGCTCCTCACGGGGAGCAGCAGGGGTACGGGGGAGATTTACAGGCCACGGCTCTGTGGCTTGCACTCACTGTCTGCACCCAAAGCGCTTGCCAGTGCCACCTCCTCAGGAACTCTGGTCTGCCGCCCAGCATATGTGGCCATGTCGGAAGGCCACAATACACAAGGCCGCAATACACAAGGCCGCGGACTGGATTAGGCCTATGGGCCTAGTGTTTGACACTTCTGCCGTACACCCTACACAGTGAGATGCAGGTACAAGACTGTAAGTTGGGTCTTATATGGTATTGGACATGCCCATGTTGGTTGAGTTTACTACATTTTCTGGGTAAAATTTTCTTCCAAAATCATATTGCACGACCAAAACATTGGCTGTTAACCCTTTGTAAATGATGAGATACAAATACACCTCTTACCCAAGACTAGGGATATCTTCTTCAACAACCAGGTCAGAAAGAATAAAATGATGCTTGGCTATCAGGAACCGATTTATCACAGATTCCCTAACCTGACAACAAGAAATATAAAAAATGAGACATCACTTACAGAAAACACCAATGTGTGTACTACAAATGCATCACCCAAGGCTCTCATTGTCTTGTGTCACACATTACAAAATGGTGGTCAGTCTTGGGTATAAATATCTGACTACCTGGGGTCAATCCCTGCGGTTCTTCCCATATTCTAATAGCATGTGTTATGTAGCAGTGGTGAGTGTCACAACTCATCCAGATGTGTTAAATGACAATTTCAGCTCTGCTGCATCACCATGTGTACACGCTCACGCTTTGGGTTATATTACTAGACATTATTTACCTTGTGGAGATATTTGGCCACCATAATCCTATGAGTATCTAAATGTGTTTCTGCGGTGCTCACATCCTGGTCCCGTAATTTCTTCTCATATTCCTAAAATATTCCAGAAGGAAAATGAAAACTAATTCCAAAAAAAAAAACCCTAAAAAAAAAAATCCAAATCTTCTGATCATTTTCATATTTTTAGACTTTGTTTATTCTTATGTTCTGTAGTAGTCAGTTTGCAGTTAGGGATGGATTGGCCCTAATGATCAGAAGATCATTCGAGGAGTCCAAGTTCTGACAACTATGAGGTCCCACCACAAGAGGGCACACTAGTGCCAGATGAAGTAACTCTTATTTGAAATTGGGCATATACCTTGTTGTTGGGTTACATAATTTTGAAGGAGGGCATGTCACCTGTCCTGATGTGTCTGTTTTAGTAAATAAAGTACTTGGATTTTTCCTGAAACAACCTTTTCTTAGAACTCTTCATTCTGCCATTCCTCTGTTACTCCTCATAGAAATTTAGGATTACATTGACAGCTGGGTGTCACCAGTAGGGGTGTGTATTTTTACACACTCGCATTGGCCAATCAGAGCTGATATCACTAGTCTGTGTGGACATGCCCCTCTAAAAAGTGAAATGGTAATGCCCAGTTGTCAATATATATTCACTAAATTCCAGGAGGAATAACAGAGGGACTTGCACAACACAAAGCTATAAGAAAATATACTTCACAATGGTTATTTTATGGGGAATGCAAGTATTTACTAAAAGAGATATAATCAGGAGCAGTGACAGATCCTCTTTGGGGTATGTTCAAACATATTGGATTTGTCACAGAAAATTCTGCAATTGCCCAGTTTATTTGAATAGGGCTAGCAGAAATCCATGTACTTGTCACCAGAGCAACCCTCGGATGAATGGAACTGATTTTTAGGCACATACAAATATCTCCTTAAAGGGAGTCTGTCAGGTGCAAAATGCCTCCCAAGCTAATAATAGTGCCATGTATTGGCCTGTAATAGGAACAGAAACATGTCTGATCACATCAGCAGAAACCGATGAAGCAATGCAAAGATAATCATATTTTATGTATAGACAAAGTGAACATACATACAGTGGGGAAAAAAAAGTATTTAGTCAGCCACCAATTGTGCAAGTTCTCCCACACTTAAAAAGATGAGGCCGGCCTGTAATTGTCATCATAGGTAGACCTCAACTATGAGAGACAAAATGAGAAAACATCCAGAAAATCACATTGTCTGATTTTTTAAGAATTTGTTTGCAAATTATGGTAGAAAAGTATTTGGTCAATAACAAAAGTTCATCTCAATACTTTGTTATATATCCTTTGTTGGGAATGACAGAGGTCAAACGTTTTCTGTAAGTCTTCACAAGGTTGGCACACACTGTTGCTGGTATGTTGGCCCATTCCTCCATGCAGATCTCCTCTAGAGCAGAGATGTTTTGGGGCTGTCGCTGGGCAATATGGACTTTCAACTCCCTCCAAAGGTTTTCTATGGGGTTGAGATCTGGAGACTGGCTAGGCCACTCCAGGACCTTGAAATGCTTCTTCAGCCACTCCTTCGTTGCCCTGGCGGCGTGCTTGGGATCATTGTCATGCTGAAAGACCCAGCCACGTTTCATCTTCAATGCCCTTGCTGATGGAAGGAGGTTTGCACTCACAATCTCATGATACATGGCCCCATTCATTCTTTCATGTACACGAATCAGTCGTCCTGGTACCTTTGCAGAGAAACAGCCCCAAAGCATGATGTTGCCACCCCCATGCTTCACAGTAGGTATGGTGTTCTTTGGATGCAACTCAGAATTCACTCTCCTCCAAACACGACGAGTTGTGTTTCTACCAAACAGTTCTACTAAGGTTTCATCTGACCATATGACATTCTCCCAATACTCTTCTGGAACATCCAAATGCTCTCTAGCAAACTTCAGACGGGCCCGGATATGTACTGGCTTAAGCAGGGGGACACGTCTGGAACTGCAGGATCTGAGTCCCTGGCGGCGTAGTGTGTTACTGACGGTAGCCTTTGTTACGTTAGTCCCAGCTTTCTGCAGGTCACTCACTAGGTCCCCCGTGTGGTTCTGGGATTTTGCTCACCGTTCTTGTGATCATTTTGACCCCACAGGGTGAGATCTTGCGTGGAGCCCCTGATCGAGGGAGATTATCAGTGGTCTTGTATGTCTTCCATTTTCTAATTATTGCTCCCACAGGTGATTTCTTCACACCAAGCTGCTTGCCTATTGCAGATTCAGTCTTCCCAGCCTGGTGCAGGTCTACAATTTTGTTTCTGGTGTCCTTCCACAGCTCTTTGGTCTTCACCATAGTGGAGTTTGGAGTGTGACTGTTTGAGGTTGTGGACAGGTGTCTTTTATACTGATAACAATGTCAAACAGGAGCCATTACTACAGGTAATGAGTGGAGGACAGAGGAGCCTCTTAAAGAAGAAGTTACAGGTCTGTGAGAGCCAGAAATCTTGCTTGTTTGTAGGTGACCAAATACTTATTTTCCACCATAATTTGCAAATAAATTCTTTAAAAATCAGACAATGTGATGTTCTGGATTTGTTTTCTCATTTTGTCTCTCATAGTTGAGGTCTACCTATGATGACAATTACAGGCCGGCCTCATCTTTTTAAGTGGGAGAACTTGCACAATTGGTGGCTGACTAAATACTTTTTCCCCCACTGTACGTGATTTTGCGTGAAGGTGGCAGTCCAGAGTATGCATATGTAAGGAAGGGGGTCAAGACTGGACCGATTGGAGAGATATGACCCCTGATAGAGTTAAAAGATATGATCTTCTAGATTATATGACCTCTGGTGGTATCTACTATATGAAACAAATGAACTTATAAATCACACAACCAGTCTATGCAAAGATCACGCCATAGTTTAAAGGGGTACATAATTGAATATTTTTACCACAAATATCTTGTCTGGAATTTCTCGCTCCTTTATGGGCACCATGCTGTAGTTGCGGAATTCTGCCACTTCCTGGTTCCGGAGCTGTAGAAGACGGAAACGCTTTGACCTTCTGAGGTCTTCATCTGACACAAAGTCAAACTCCTTCTGCAACTGCTCAAGTCTGAAGAACTCCGGAATATAAGTATCCCCGCTGTTTGCAATCTAAAATGTAAAAGAAATTGTGGACCAAAATGAGGAAACAAATCTACAAAAGGTAATAGGTAATAGTATTCTAATTATCCCCCACTACAGGTAATAGTCCCCCCCATAGGTAACAGTAACCCCCCCCCACCTCCACACACACACACATATGTAATAGGGTCCTAATTCCCAGCTACAGGTAATAGTCCCTCCATAGGCAATAGTATTCTAATTACCCCCCTAGAGGTAATAGCCCCCCTATAGGTAATAGTGTCCTAATTACCCCCCACCTTACACATAATAGCCCTCTATAGGTAACAGTATCCTAATTATTCCACCCTACAGGTAATAGCTCTCTATAGGCAATAGTATCCTAATTATCTCCCTACAGGTAATTGTACCCCATAGGTAATAGTATTCTAATTACCCCCACTTAGAGGTAATAGTCCCCCTATAGGTAATAGTGTCCTAATTACCCCCCTTCCCCTTACAGGTAATAGCCCTTCTATAGGTAACAGTATCCTAATTATCCCACCCTACAGGTAATAGTCCCCCCATAGGTAATAGTGCTCCCCCACACTGTTAATAGTGTCCTAATTACCCCCCATTAGAGATAATAGTCCCCCCCTCCCACACACACACACATAGGTAATAGTGTTCCACCTCACATACTTACCTCTTCTTCCTGCAGAGCACTGATGTGGCGCCTGGCTGTGCACCTATTCTAATATCCTCCCAGCTACCCTGTCACCTGCACTACAGTACCACAAGCGATACCATAGACCAGGAGACAGCATGGCTGGAAAGACACTAGAAGAAGTGCACAGCCAGGTGCCAGATCAGTGCTTTGCTGGATGAAGAGGCAAGTATTCAATTTCCTACTGGAGACAACAGTGTGGTGATGGGGCCTATGATGTCCCCTGGCTTAAGAGGCCCAGTTGCGAAGATGACCGCTGTGACCCCTATAGGTGTTTGTTCTGTCTTTGGCCAGAAGCTCCACTGCACTCCCTAGCTATAAAGTGCTGGGGACCTTCTGGCCGAATGGGGGCTTAGCGCACTATTAAGATGGCCCTGGGCCGCGAGCCTTCTGTTTGACACCTGTGCAGTAGACAAATTCTGAAATGACATCATGTATCTCACCATTATTACTTGCATAAGAGCTGCATTGTTCGGATCATTGGGATCAAGCTTGGATTCTGCAGCCCATTTGGCCAACTTCTTCATGTCAGTCAGTCCAGAAGCTCCAATAGAAGACACGGCATCCATGTTGTTTAAGGCCCTGTCATTGAAATATATTAACTTTATAATAAAGGACACATAAGACCCATACATGTGACCTCCAGACCTGGGAGGATAATACAATTTTCTTAATTATCGTAAGGACAGGTCATCAATTTCGTCAATTATTTTGCTTAGAAAATGCTATAATGTTCCACATATTTAAAAAGCAGACTGTCACCACTAGAGGGAGCGTCCTGGGATCTGTATAAATCTGTATGCAATAAGCTCCCCCTTGTGGCAGTGGCAGGAAGTCAGAATATCATCATTTGTTACTCTTGGGGTAAATGGGATTTCTATAGGAATCTTTTGATAATACGGCTTGCCTGCACATTTAACGTATACATGGGTAAAGCTCCCTGACATGTGAAGAGTACCTCCAGTTTGGGGCTACATGATCAGAAACATACTACAATATGTAATAAAAAATAATATGTAACAATAATACATACTGACCTGTAAGGTGCAGACTTACCTCTGAACATTTTGCTGTGAAAGAGGGGGAACCAGTGGCACCCCATTCTCCCCCACTGCCCAGGATACACAGTACGCAACTTTTCCGGATGTCATCAAAGCCACCTTATTACTTCCATCGGCCTCAAAGGAGAAGGGAACATCTACAAAATATAAGAGGGGATCAATTAAAATGCATGGAATTGGTTACCCTGTGACATTTACTCCTATCTGCTGCTAACCATACTGGTATTATATGCCAGGAAGATGATGGGGGTTATCTGCCAAGTGTGCATGTATTATTAAGGAATTGGAGAAGGGGACAATAAGGGGACTTGTATATTCTTACACTAATAATGAAGTGATGCTGGATTTCTGACAGAGTTTGCCTGGCATGAGGCAGCCTCAAAGAAGTAACAGATGTTGGATAGGAAAGTAAAAACAAGTCCTACTCCTAAAAAACTTGCAAATTAACTCATTATCAGTCAAACCACAGACACCCATCTGTAGACAGGGCAGTTCTGGGGTTCTTGCCCCTGATCATACAGAGCAGGGGACAGGCTGGTTGGGTGAGATGCCTTATACAAAACTATCATTTGTCATTGAAGAGACTTTTTTTCAGGCAATGCCCCATGGGAAGAGAAGTATGCAAATTAACTTACACCCATCTCTGGTCTGGCAGGTATAACTTCATTTTCTTAGGGGTGACTGTCCCAAGACCTTCAATAAGCTGAACCTAGGCTTCAACATGGTCCTAATCTGTCGATCCATTAGTAGAATTGGACATATGGTACTTCACAGGATGATCACGATCAAGAACCATTACTAAAGTCACAGATTCCTATGGAACATATATGTATATTCCATTGTCTGAGTCTCCAAAAATGTAGAAATTGCTAACAGAACTGCAGCTGTCTCAGGATGAAGTGTTTGGAGATGCGCTCCTCCGCATATTGCTGGGTGTGACGGATGATCCGATGATGATCCCCAGCCCATCATTTACCCCTATACATTTCTCTTATCATGTCAGTATGGTTCCCAGTAAGTAACAATTCATACCGCACAGTGGTGTCTGATTTATCTCTTCCTGTATTTCATGCTGGTGTAATGAAGATAAATGACAGTGTCCGACCCCCTCACTCCACACGTATAGCCCTGCAGATGGATCATCTGCATCTAGAAGTCTGGGAGAGGTTTGGGGCTTTTTTCCTAAAATTATCAGTCAAAGTATGAATTTAAAGGGGGCATACATGTCAACCAGACAACTTGCACCACTTCTAAGGGGGGTCCATGCACAAAGGAGACAGATCAGGAAGCCCTAATTTAAAAAGCCTCAATGTTTCCAGTGTTGACCCTTATTTTTCAAGACTTCTGCAATTCGCCTTGACATGCTCGGTATCAGCATCTGGGCCAAATCCTGATCGATAACGCCCATTGTTACCAATTCTTGGAGTTTATCATAATTTCTGTGTTTTTTGTTTGTCCACCCACTTTTTAAGGATTGACCACAGTTTCTCAATGGGATTGAGATCTGGGGAGTTTCCTGGCCATGGACCCAAAATTTCAATGTTTTGCCTAAGAACACTGCCATGAATAAAGAATGAAGAAATCAGGCGATACCTTTTAGAGGCTGAGTATATTTATAAGTAAGCTTTCAGAAGCGCATGCTTCCTTCATCAGACATGGTATTATACAAGAACTGAAAATCTGTGAGTTTTCAGTTCTTGTATAACACCATGTCTGATGAAGGGAGCTAGCGCTTCTGAAAGCTTACTTATAAATATACTCAGTTAGCCTCTAAAAGGTATCGTCTGATTTCTTCACTCTTCCACTACTTTCAATGGCTAACACGGTACAACATTATACTACTATGAATAAAGAATGATACCTAAACTGGTTATAAATATTTTAAGCTCTGAAATACACCTGAAAATTGTGAACATACCCTTATTCTCCTCTTCCTATTGAGAACACATGCACACTTGGCAGTGACAAGTATACGTATGTAAGGAAGGAGGGTCAAGAGAAGCAAATTTTTTTGGCCAATCTAAAGTTTATGGACAACTTTAGATTCTGCCTTAAACAGAATGTGCCACCAAAATGGCCTATTTTTTTTAAACCAAGTTTTTATGTGAAACATATTTTTGTAAGAATTTTTGATAAATTTTATTTTTCACTTTTAAAAGAAAGGAAAAAAAAAAGTACTATATTCTGCAATTTTCATTCTGGTCACTAAACCTAATAGATTCTGTAGGGGTTTTCTTTGTAGAGGTCACCTCATTTCCATCACTGTCAAAGCATACAGTATTACAATAGAAGATAACACCTCTATAAGAACAGTTTAGAATATGATATTGATATGTTTCACTATATGCTATAAGCACATTAAAAAATTGGCGATACATCTCTTGTAAGAGATACGACTGAGATCAGGATTGTAGCTGGCGAAGCATAATACCCTCAGGCTCGGTCTCATGGGGACCACCAGGGTATATAGATACATGAATAGGGCAATGAACTAAATCTTTGCCTGGGTAAAGAAAACCCTATGAGTCAGAGATGGATAAAGAACAATAAAAAGTATTAAGTTATTATACAGAGTATAAAGTTGTTGGAAGTCATTATCGGTGCAGACTTTGCCAATTTCGATGCCAGTAGTTACTCCATAAAACAGTTTCTTGGTTATCACAGTTACATTGCCAGCGCTATCATATATCTGTCCAGACAATAGCAGATCACTAGACCCATAACAATAAGGTTTCCATCTGATACAGTCATTATTGTGCAGATGGGATTAATGTTATGTCAGAGAAAGACCCAGAATCACATTTACATGTAATACAGCCCATTCTGAGGCTCAGAAAACAGATTTTTTTTTCCCTTGTTGACCCTATACACTCTATGTACAATACATTTTTATGTTGGTCTTTGTAAGCATTTCTTATAGATATATAGACTTATAGATACAGACATCTAGATTGTATTGGAACACTTGGTAGCCTGTCCACTTATGGTTCACGCTTGCCAGCCTCTATAAAAATCAGCCTCAGATGATGCGTTTAGGCCACAGGAAGAAGGATCGGAGTTCTTATGCAATCTGCAGTATGTGAATATAACCAGAGATTCTCCTAACCAGAGCAGACAGCCACAAAACCAAAGGTTAAAGGAATTCTCTGGGCAAATAATATCGATGACCTATCCTAAACTAAGGTCACTACTATCAGATCTTTGGGGGTCTGACACCCGGCACCCCCATTGATCAGCTGTTCCCAGCAGCTGATACACAGCGATTGGAGCAGGAAGCAGACAGTGCTGTTACTTTGCCTAGTGGTGCAACTGAGTCACTGCAGCTTAGATCCCATTGTCATACATCTGTACAGCGGCTGTAATTCCTATTGCAATTTAGCCCCATTGACTTGAATGCGACTGAACTACAAACAGGCCATGTTACCAATAAATGTGACGTCACACGGCCAGTGAAGCAGAATGCCCCTTCAGACAAGTGATCGATGGGGTGCCAGGTGTTGCACCTCCAATATTCTGATTTTGATGACCCATCCTAAGTAAAGGTCACTAACATTATAGTCTTGGAAAACTCCTTTAACAACTCCACACCCAAAATCAGCTGGGACAGAAAGACTTGATGCTTGTTTGCCCACCTTCTATTATTCTTGGTTTAATTCCCTGCACCATTTATTAATGTTTTTGGATCTGGAGAGGGGATTTCTGTAGAGGCTCTCACCACCCTTATATTACAGACACTTTCACACAGTCATAATATGGCCACATTTTAGTGTCTGTATTACAGGAACATGTAGAACCCCCAATGGTTCTACCGAACTTAGGTCACAAAAACTTAACATGTGGCCATTTTACTGCCAGATGAAAATAGCCTAAGGGGTTTAGCCAAACAGGTTTGGGACCCCTGTCTCTAGTGACCCCATAGCTGCTACATGGTTTGCCTCTATGTTGGCTATGCACTTGTCTACACCGATGGTATATGCATCCTACCTACTCATCCGGTGAAGGACAAAGACATAACATCATTTGCAAAGACGATATGGTTTACCCAAACCTCAGAGACTAAAATGACTTAAATAACGTCATGATATACAACATCTGAAGACAGAGACAAATAATATTCCCTTACCACTGCCAACTCCTTCATGATCATACATGATTCTCTGGTTACTGCTAAACTCAATCTCCTCCACTGGGGCTCTGCCAGTTAATGCCGTGGTCTCCGGAATGGGAATATAAACCTCAGTCAGCAGAATGCCTCCACCGTGTCCTACTGTTTCATAGATCTAAAAGAAAAGATCATGTATCTTATTGAACATATGGTAACACTTCCAAACAATATCAAGGTTGGATGTATAGAAGGACTAGTGACCAATTTGGCAATACACTGTTATTAGGTCACTGACATGAAGTCTATGTAGCCAACTATAGACGTGGGACTGTTAACTGACCGCCCACTAGTATGTATGGAAGGTGCACATATGGTTTGTGTTAGCGATGGGTGAACCTCTAAAGATTCCTTTAGTTTCGGGTTCGGATGGTTCAGCCCAAAGAACTAGTTCACTCATCTCTAGATGGTGTGATTTTATGGTCACCAGTACCTGTAGCTTTATGCTCTCTGGCCAGTTATAAATCTGTAAATTGAAAATCTGTCCAAGATGGACTCTGAAGTCTGACCCCAACCGGTTTGTCACAGTTCTGGACACTTCCTTGTTGTTGAAAAGAATCTTGATGAACAATGAGTGTTTCTGTAGATCTTCACGTCTCAGTACTTCCACCCTGTAACGGAGGAGGGATTATAAAATTAAGGATTCTCAGGGTGCTACAATTGTTTGTTAAAATTCCAATGTCCTTTTTTTTTCCCTCCCACATAGTTAACACCCAGATTTCAAGCTACATGGGTTTCTATAAATCCAAGCAATGAAGAGAAGCTAGCTACTTCCTCCCTCACCAACAACACAACTGATCTACAAACAGGAGATGGCTCAGGTTCACCTGATGGATGAATACAATGAAAGCAGATAATGTTTGGGTGACTGAGTGACACAGGAAGCTTCCTCATGAATACAAAGATGGCTGATGATGGCAGCTGCCTGGCCACTACTTCCTGTCTCACAAAATAGATGCAAGAGTAGACTAAAGTACAAGTGGCTGAGTTTCCACGAGAAAGACGGGACAGCATTACTGCACATGAACATACAATAGCACAGTCAAGTTAGAATTTTTAGCTTTAGACATGCAATCATAATGCCAATAGAAATTATTTACTTGGCTCTAGTTCCTTTCTCAATTACAAGTTTTCCCAATTCTTGACATCAACAACACCATAAATGAAATCTATGAGAATTAACGATATGTTACTCATAGCTCAAGTATCTATATGTAAGATGGAATAAGTCTGAAACGCTTCAACCAAGTTTTGACGTAATGAAAAATGTATCGGCAGCATATATTACCTTGGACACATGTTGTTGGGGGTGATGGCTCCAGAAAGACTGAGTTCAGGATGCAAAATGGGTTCTCCAGGTCTTCTACGGATGTCAGCTGCCTTATCACGAACCTGTAGTTCTATCTCTTGTCTGTCCACCAGAGTAGGGTGAAAAGGTTTGGTGGGTTCTTCTCCAACATGTCCACCATCTGCCTCATCATCATCTTCCACACCTTCCTTTTTCTTTTTACTCTTCATTTTCTAAGCACGTTATATAAAAGTATAAGAACAAAGAAAACAATCACACAATATACTGTATATATATTATATAAGATTGGAGCGCACAATCCATGGTCCATAATACTGTTCTGTAGAGCCCCCCAACCATCAGGACACAAAGAGATTGGTGTCCCTGCAATTAATACAAAGTGATCATTGACCCTTGGACCAGAAAAGGTTTGGCACCCCTCCGACAATCGACTTGCATACCTGTGCCCTTCGCCATGCTTTCCATTGCTGAAGATCATGTTTGTATTGCTTTAGATTCTTTTCATACTCCTCCGTATGTTCTTCCATCAGTTCATGTATTTCAGCTTGAATTTCATCTTCATACGCTTCCTCATCAACTCTCCTATGAACTTCCTCCCTAAGGTCAAAAGACGCTTTAATATCTGGATTTCATGTACATTTTACGACATTTCTATACAGCCCAGTGTCCCTTTTCATTTACTGCTCAATACACATGTTCTGCACATGTTTGGGACATGGTTTTTAAGATGAAGATCTGAGATCTTGGCAGATCGAAATACTTAAAATTCCAAAGTTGGCAAAGTCTTTAAAAGACCTTTTAAAGACCATTTTCTATATGCAATCTATAAAAATATGGCATCCTGTGTTATGCTCAAGGCTTGTACGTCTTGACGACAATGGTGGAAGATTTATTCCACTGTAGTGACCGCATAGTATGGAAACTTTGGCTCAAGCATTAGTTTTCTCAAGATCTGCTTAGCACATGGAGAAGCTACAATACAAAAGGATGGATGAAAAACATGGATGTGACCTCCATGTACATTTCTGATCTTGAATGTGGAGGCCTTTTCTATGTGAGTGTCACCACAAAACCTCTTCATCTGGCAGAGATGTCTAACGAAGGAGAGTACGAAACCCGTTACAAGGACGCTTTACTAATCATACACCTTGCTCAACTCTGACAGGTCAGATTATTGCCAGACAATAGTCTGCCACTGGCCATTGTGAACAATTGTTTGCATATCATTTTCAAGCAGTGGTCAGCCAAAATGGCCAAAATCAGCCATTGTGGCCAACCTTTATGCTATGTGTTTTGGCAGCTATGCAGTTCATGCTTTCCAATCGCTTGTGGGGGACCAATGGGTGACTTAGGAAGCCCTTCCTTGTGTCTAAGCACCTATAAGTCAAAGACTCTATTGGCTGTGGTGAGTGTTTAAATGGCTTAGATCAGGGGTATCTCCAATCCCAGCCACCCTTGCTGTGGATGGCACCGGCATAGCTCCTATGCCTACGCCATCCCATGGACGTAACTTTATACCCAGTTATGTAAAAATGTAGGAAAGGTTTACGAAAGGAACCGGGTGAGGCACCGAGGACCTAGATTCATTCATGCTTTTAGCTCACAGGATGGACAAAGGATGGAGCTGCTTACACTGAGATTACTGTACGCAGCTCCAACATTGAAGACCAGACATGGCTAAGTCCACAGTCAGCGTTGTGCAAAATTTCAATGCACTGACACATTGTGATAATACAACATGTGAGCAACATACGCACATTGAGCTATTTGAACATATTTTAAGCATTAGATTACAGTCTTCACAATGGCTTCCAGATCATCTGCATTACTCCTATATGGTAAATCTAGTTGTCATCACATATATTACTCTTAGGACACATTCTTCATTCCATCAGGGTTATGCCCAAACCCTTTCAATACAAAAAAACATATCAAAATTCATCTTGTCTGGAGTCAGATCCAGGTCACATGTCACCACTACATACTTTCGCAAGTAGAGTTTCACTGGGGTGTTGGTGAACTTCTGAAAATTGCGCAGGGACTTGATCTCTTTCCAAACTTTGATGAGGGACTTGAGAAGAATTCGGTCTCTTTCTTGTTCTGCATCTCGATATTTCCTGGTTTGCCTGGAATTCAAAAAATAGAAATTAGCTACAATAGTAGGTGAACTAACAAAATATTTCATGAACCAATTCTTATGCCCAATTTGCCTTCGCTTGTAATTTAATAATTTCAAGGAGTTTTCCAGGAGTTAAATACTGATGAGCTATCCACAGGATAGATCATCAATATCTGACTGATGGAGATGCGATACCTGGAACCCCTCCCGATCAGCTGGTCAAAGTGGGAACGTCTCTTGGGTGAACACTGCTTCCACTTGACAGGCCAATCACGTCACGTTCATTTGTTATTGTAGTTTAGCCCCAATTAAGTGAATGGGGCTGAGCTGCAATACCAAGCACAGCCTCTACCCAATGCTCAGTGAAGAGGGCAGCAGCGCTCACCCCATTGGTAGGAATCCTGGGTGTCTGACCTAAAAATAGGTTATCAATATTACAAACCAAAACCCCTTTAATTTGGAAGGCTCCATCATGACTCCTTAAAGGAAAAGTATCAGCAAATGACTTATTGTTTAAATCAAGCTTTTATCTTAATAGAACATATTTTCTTACTTTTGTTGATGTTTTTTTAATCCAATTTTCCATGTCACTATCTATTATCTATATATAACATTTATAATTTTTTTTATGTGTAGTTATTTGAGATCTTGTTTTTGTGGGAAACATATAAGTTATATAATTTATTGGGGTTTTCTGAGCTTATCTTATTCTTAGGATAGGTCATTAATTGAAGATGGGTGGGGTCTGACACCCTGGACTCCTGCCAATCAACTTTTGAAGAGACAACAACGCTTGGAAAAGTGATATAGCCTCTTCACACTAAACCAAGCACAGCACCACACATTTTACAGAGGCTGTGCTTGGTATTGCAACCCAACTCAATTCAAACAGGACTGTGGTGCAAACAAGCCATGTGACCAATGAACGTGACGTCACCTGGCCTGTCCTCAGAGAACGCTGCTACCAATTCAAGCAGCTGATCCATGGGGGTCCAGGACCCCTAATAATATTCAATTAATCTGTAAAATAGGTCATCAATTGATAAAGTCCGAAAAACCCCTTCAATGTTTAAAGGGTGCCCCTATTCCTTTTTTACTCCCTAACATGACTTAAAATACTATATACCCGTGGTGGCGAACCTATGGCACACAATCCAGAGTGGGCACCCAAAGCCCTCTCTGTGGGCACAAATGCCGTCACCCCAGCCAGGCTCCTCGATCACTCGCTAAAGGGGAACCCGGGACAACTGTCCCGGATACCCCAGCGAGCGATCCAACGCTTCTTTCAGTTGAATGTGCAAATGCACATACACCTGAAAACTGTCAGTGTAGTACTATTTGGGGTGCCACTGTGGTGTATCTTGTACTGTGTGGGGGCCAATGTGGAGTATATTGTACTGTGTGGGGGCCATTGTGGAGTATATTGGACTGTGTGGGGGCCACTGTGGAGCAGACTGTACTGTGTGAGGCCACCATGGAGCAGATTGTACTGTCTGGGGGCCCTTCACTATTTATATCACACAGAATCTGTTTTATAGCAAACATATGATATTATTACAGGCTGTAATAACATTGCATAGTCACTATAAAACAGATCCTGTGAGATTTAAATAGTGAACATTAATTGTTCAAAAGTACCAAATGCAGTGCAAAGTTGTTTGTATTATTGAAAGCTCTGTTATGCTCCATTCATACATCTATATTTTGCGGGTCCATTACTGTCCGCAATTGTGGATCTGCACAGTATTAAGGTTAAATTGCCGTGTTGGCTTTTTGGGATAAATTAATGGGTTTTGGTTTGCAGTTTGTGCATTTGGTCTGTAAAAGGTTCGCCATCACTGCTATATACTAAATATAGACTATATACTTTCCCGTCCATTCGGCTAGAGATCCAGCAGAGATTCTCTGTTCGGGTCCCTGGTCTTCCTGACATTTGACCCACAGAGGAGTGCATCAGCCAATCAGTGGTTGAGCAGTGACGATCTGTTCAGAGGGGCCACCAGCTCTGAGGCTCTGATTGGCTGACGTGTTCATGCACAGACAGAAGGTAAACAAAGATCGGGAACTGAATGGAGACTCCCCACTGGATCCCTGGCCAAACAGACAGGCGAGTATATAGTGTTTGTTATTTTAAGGCAGGATAGAAAGTAAAAAAAGGAAATGGAACACCCCTTTAACGTGAGATTTTGAGCACAACAGAATGTACAAAAAAAATTGCAATTGCACCACAATTTTTTAAAACTCACCCTCTATTACAAAATAACTTTAATGTAGGGGTCAATAGGAGTACAGTGTATCATAAATAACAGTGTCTTTTTAATGGGAACAGATTATATTCTATATAATTTTTTTTATTACTTTTGCTTTATTATATTTTTTTTTATTAAACCAACTTTTGCCCTTTAGGGTAATGCTACTTTTAAGCTATAATGTAACATCACATGTCTGTTTATTATTATACTATTAAAGAGAACCTGTCAAGTCGATTTGGGACACTAAACTACCCACAGGTCCTTATGGATCGAGGGTTTAGTGTCCCAAATCGCTGTGTTGTAAAGCCCATCTGTGCCCACATTTAAAAAATAAACCTTTATACTTACCTAGAGATGAGTCTCATCGGACTCATCTCTGGAGCATACATTGCCTGCGCAATTCTTCAGTGAAGCCAGAGATGTACACACCGGATTCACTGTGTATGCACCCAAGGTCTGGCGCATGCGCACTGAAGCTGAGGTGTACTGCAGCGGCGGCGGGAGTATAAAGTTTTTCATTCTTATTATAGGCATGGATGGCTTTACAAGGGGTCGATTTGGGACACTAAACCCCCGTCCCATAAAGAAGGAGCTGTGGATGGTTTTGTGTCTCAAATAGCCCTGACAGGTTCCCTTTAAGTATCTTAAAATTTGACCCAGTTTAATTTTTGTGAAACAACTTTTTGCTCCTTCAGAGAAGTGCCCTCAGTTGCTACTAGCTGGCAGCATAGTTTATTGGTGGCAATAAAAACATTAAAACAAGATGAATAACAATATTAGGAGAAATGTGATTTTCATTATGGCCGCTATTTATGGGCGACTTCATGTATGATTTCAATTAGAGCTGTCTAATTTATTAGAAGCACAGTGATGTCACACATAAGTGAAACCATTGCTCCTCAAGATGTCACATTTTTCCAGCACTCTAGAATAAATACTTTTTATGAGGTAATGTACTGGAACCAAAGCCTTGCGAGGACAAAGCCCTGCCATGTGGAATCACTTCTGTGGCACTCTATGGAAGGCAGATGCTATTAACACTCTCAGTAGGAGTTCTCAGGCTCCAGCTACCTGGCAATGTTTTCATGCGACTGTAAAATCACAAAAAGTTCAGACATGTTGGGAAATAAGTCACATGGAATATTTTTTCGCCATTCAGCATAATAGAAATTACAATTGACTCAATGACCATTGCAGCTGTATTATTCCCTATAGGAAAAAAATAATCCAAGGGACTGGAATGGGGAAAACATAATGGGAGGTAACAAGAAAAAAAAAAAGTTTCAAGCCAATTTTTTTTTCTTCGTGCACTAGAATAAGTTACAGTATTAAGATGATACAGTATCTGCAAGTTCATTCACTTTATTTCATGACATAAATAAAGTTAAAATGTTATTTTATGACATAATGCAACGCAGATGTCAACGTAGCCTTACCTGATTTCTACTTTATATTCAGAGAAACTTTGTTCAGCCACAGAGCTGGACACATGGACGGCTCCTCCAGTGGAAATGTTCTGTACTGCATTCCTCAGTGCATGTAACTATCATAGCAAATAAAAGTAAGGGATAAAAAAAAAAAAAAAAGTTTAAAAAATATTCAGAAATACATGTCCATCAACTCCTAAGACCTTAAAGGGAGTCTATCATTCGCAAAACCACTTTTAAGCTAATGGCACGTTTGAATGGCCTTTATAAAGGCCATTCTACTCCTACATTTCCTTGTTTTCTTCTCCCAGCCGATGCCAAGATAATTAGTTTCTTCATGTATGTAAATGAGCACCATGGAGCACCCGGGGCGTTCCTTCTCTACTGCGAGTACCCATCATGTCATCGTTTCTCACCGCCCCTTCGTCCGTTGCGGGGACTCCCCTCTTGGTCTTCTTTCTTCTCAGTTCTCACCGGCAGTGCTGTACGGCAGCGAATTCTCGCACATGCGCAATCGGCCGATTGTGAATGACGGGCCGCCATTTTCCGGTGGTCTGTCACAAGAGCGTGCTGTGGCAGAGCCGATTGCGCATGCGTCCAAAGCTGCGTACGAGGACTTAGAAGAAAGAAGATACAGAGAAAACCAAGAGGGGAGTCACCGCAACGGACGAAGTGGCGGTGATAAGTGATGACGCGGTGGGTGCTCGCAGAAGAGGCGGAACCCCCCGGGTGTTCCGTGGTGCTCATTTACATACATGAAGAAATGAATTAGCTTGGAATCGGCTGGGAGTAGAAAACAAGGAAAGGTAGGAGAAGAATGGCCTTTTTAAAGGCCATTCCAATGTGCCATTAGCTTAAAAATGGTTTTGAGAATGATAGACTTCCTTTAAAAACCTCTAAAATCTCCCTGAATGCAGACTCTTTGTGTCCAAAAATTATTTTTTGTGATATGCAAATGAAGTTGTCTGCGGGTGAAACTTTTATAGATAACCATCTCTCAGGTGGATAAAGCAGATGGAAGTTTATTCAGCATAGAGATTACAGCAAAAAGAGTATTATAGATAATAATAAACAGAAAAAAAAGAGACAAGCTACAGAGACCTCTGATAGGAAAGAGAAGTCTAGCAAATGTCCCAAAACAAGGGAACAAGGGTTCTTACGTTTCTGGCAACCAGCCATCAGAACATCCCCTTACAATAAACATCTCTCATAGTAGAATTATCATAATTATACAAGTGAATTATGGTTAACTGTAAAGAATATTATGTGGCCTAAACATTGGACCTGTCTCCCATCAAGGCAGCCCTTATCAAACTATTTTGACTCATCTAGGTTCCAAGTAATTAGATCATAGGTGAACATTCTTGTTCACATCACATGGCCAAATGTGAAAAGGTCAGCAATAAAGGAATTAGCAGTATACATATATACCATGTGATTAATAGCAATTAATTATTATTATATACTATAATGATTACTTTTCTTTATCCCCAGCACTAATCCTGTCCAACTGTGAGTGACATAGGGAGGGATGGGAAGATCTGAACCTGTGCTAAATGAGTGGTGCAGAGTAGCACTGAACTGCATTAGTACTGGGAAATTGTAGATTTATGGTGCCCCAGACCATTGTACTTACTTTCTCATTTGCATCGAACTAAAAATTATTTTTGGATCTGAGTTTGGGGGAATGAAAGACATGGGAATGTGTGCAATCAATCCTACATAGCAATGTGATTATTGTGGGATGGGGGGGAATTCTTGCTAACAGACTCCCATACCAAGCAATGATTCTTATGTAGCGCTGGAAAATGTGGCTCTCCTTGTTGAAATTTAGTAGGTTCAGGGAATGCTCTCTGGGAAAAAGGTATGCAAATTAGATATCCTCAAGAAAAAAAAAAAAAAAAACTTGCTACCTATAGGTGGCAGCAGAGACAGTTTCCAGGAGGATTTGCATATTACTTTAATGCATAAATCAATAAACTTATAATGTCGAGGCCATCTTTGTTTCTGGGCCTCAACAACACACTTCTTTCAAGATTCTACAGAAGTGACCAATTCAGCAGACACATAACCACTTACCTTGTCTGACAGGAGGTTGGAAAGGTTCTTCTGCTTCCTTCCCAGATACTGATCATAGAGCTGGGATAACTTAGATGCTAGAACGTGTTCTCTACTAAAAAGTGGGTGATGGGTAAACACAATACCCGAAATATCAATGTCCAGCTGAAACTCTCCTTGAAGTCCTCCAGACTCAACCATGTACTGATGTGATTTCTTGGACGGGACAGCCTTTGAGGCGAATAAGAAAAACTTTTAATATCCAACACTAAAGGGAATGTGCCAACAGAAATTGAACTATATTTTTTCTTAAACAATTTTTAATGTCAAACATATTTTAAAATAAAGTTTAATAATTATTTTCACATTTTCCATTTCACTATTTAAAAAAAAATTCTATATCCTGCAATTTTAGCTCTAGTCACAAAGCCTAATAATAGACTGACAATGGCAAATTCTAAAGGAGTTTTCTTTGCAGCAGTCACCTCATTTACATTACAGACAGTGTTACAATAGAAGATAATCTCTCCATAGATAACTTCCATAGTGATGCATCATTACATTAAAAATTGCCAATACATTCCTTTAAATTCAATGAGATATTGCAAGCCCTCAGTCTTCCGAGGTGCTTAGTTTTTTTTTTTTTTTTTTGCTGGCAACATATATATAGGCTTTACTTAGAGACTTTATATATTTCCCAGTTGGAAATGACAATATTTCAAGATCAGAAATATAGCATTGCATAGTCAGTGTCAAGGATGGCAGAATTAGATACAGAAGCTGAGGGATAGACGTCCCTAGAAACAGTGAGGAAGATTAATTAAACTGTCTTAAAGAAAAACTAAGGGTATGTTCACACGGTGGAATTTTTCATAATTGAAAAATTCAGCTTCAGGAATCTGAAGCAGAATTTTTCTGCTTGACCAAATTCCGCTGCAGAATCGCAAATTCTACAAATTCGGCACTGGCCAGGCAGAATTTTTCTGCCCCCCATTCTCTTCAATGGGAGTTATCAGGCAGAATTTGCCTGAAGATCGAGCATGCCGCTTATTTTTTCTGCTGGATGAAAAAAATCACCTAGGGGAAAAATTCAGCATCTGACTCCCACTGAAATCTATGCGGAATCTGCCTCAAATTGGATACCAACTGGTATATTATTTCACTCATTGTTAGAGGTGTAACTTTAAATTCTTGTGCCCCAAGGCAAAATCTGTTAGAGAGGCTCCAAGTACTCATGTCCTCTTATATGGGGCCCCTATGGACACCTCTACAGCAATGACCCTGTACCATAGACTCTACGATAAAGATATAATACAGAAAGGAGAAATCTGAAAAATCTTAAAAGTCAACGCAAAGTCATATTCTGTGATATAATCAGAAGGAAAACAATGATCTATAATTACGGAGATGAACGTCTCGCTCCACAGGGACAAAGACAAAGAAAGACAGAGAAGGGCAGATCAATTACACAGGAAGAGGAGCCGCAGAAATGTGTCCACGGGGAGAGGATAATATGATCAGAATGCCTGCACGTGTCATAAATCAGTCTCATTACATATCTCATAGACTCTGTGTACCTTTATGTACATGGTCTCCAAAGCTGGCTCTATCCCTTCATGCAGAGAGAATATCGGAGGTCTTGTAGGGGAGGCTTTTATAGGATTAGGCAAAGCTAAAATGTTCCCATCATCACCAAACCATTTCTTGCCCTAAGGGTAAAAATACATAGCAAATAGAAGAAAGCGGTAAAACTCCAGACACAAATGATCCTTAAAATGTTTGTGCCACATCCAAACAAGCCATAAAAATAAATTAGATGGGGATCAATTTCTGCAAAACCCCACCACTGCTGAGAACAAGAGGTCTTAAAAAGGACCTTTCACCACCTCCACCAACTCCAATTCGTTGCAGCCTTCCATAGACGACACTCCACTGATTTAGATACCATTGAAATTTTTTCTCTAGCCCCCACCATCCCTGCGCAATCAGTGCTGTCAGTTTCAGCTATGCTCATTAGGCTCTCTGTCAGGTGGGTGGTCTCAGACTACCTGTACAAGCTCAGGACCACCCACCTGACAGTAGAGAGCCTAAGTAACATCTTGGGTGCTGAAACTAACAGAAATGATTGCTCAGGAACAGTCGGGGCTAGAGAAAAAAAATCCCACTGTGACGAAATCAGTGGAGAGGCATTTACTGAAGGAGGCAAAGAGTTGGACTGGGAGGAGGTTGTGAAAGGTCCTCTTTATATCTCCATTCTAGGCTGGTGAGCATGAAGTGCCTGTGCCATCTCTTACCAGAGAAATGAATGGGAGTTTTGGAAAGTCAAGTTACAGCAGTTTTTCTGTGTATGGGAGCCTGTAAATAGCATTGAAATTGCTATAAATTATAGCCTGCCCTCTCAGGAAATAGATATGATCACTACTACAGCTACGACTATGTTCATATTTGCATTAGAGGGTCTGTTCGGAGCCTTCGTTGCAAATTCCATGTGATCTGAAGCAAGGAACACCACTGCGTGGTATGCAGTGCTATTCTTCCTAAGGCTTTTATATCGATGACTAGTCCTTATTGGAAAGGCGGATGTCTGACTCCTGGCATTCCCCTGTTACTACATGGGTGAGCCCTGCGGCATCTTTGTTGCAATGATTTCCTGTCCATCAGTCACTTGGTCCTTTGCAGATTAGTCCCATTCAAATTAATGGGACTGAGACGCAAGACCAGGCACAGCTGCTACGCTATGTATGATGCAGTCTCCAGGATGCAATAAAAAGGGCACATCGCTCACCCACATGCCACAGACCTTTAAATCAGTCAGACCCCGACTCTGATATTTATCCTGAGGATAGGCCATCACTATAAAAGTCCTGTAAGACCCCTTTAATGGGAAGAATTCTGAAAAAAAAAAAATCATTAGCAATCTGATATTGCTGAAGATTACCGAGATCAATCATGTAGCTAAATGTAGACCAATAAACGGGCAATATCATAGATTTAGTACCTCATCCTGCTGTAATATCCGGTTCTCCAGGAGGTTTTGGTTGGTTCGGGATACTTTAGGCCTCTCACCAATGTATAAACCCTCATCTTCTAGGTACCTCGGCTGCATGTTCTCAGGGACCTTCTGGCTAGGTGGCACTGTATCCAAAAGCAGAAGGGTCAAAGTATTTTCAATCATTCTTCTAGCTCCAAGGTGGGTCCCACTTGTACCCCTCTTTCAGTTATATCCTAATAGTTGTCAGGACTCTGAAATGTCCTTCAACGATACAGTCTCAATTCTCAAAGTGGCCTGAAATATTGGCTCAATCTGCTAATTTTGTTGGGATCGGCTGACCATCTAATGTGTTTGGGGGAACGCCTAACTCTTCCCTGATGGCAGATGTTCTGGGAGAGAAGGATTGGGCAGCTGGATTTCAATATGCCTAATCCTTTTCTACTCACGGGAGAGGAGTCTAGTAGTGGCTTACGCTCTGACTAACTATTGGAGGATCCAGATGAGAGATTCCTTCCTACAGAATTCCCTAATCTAATAATGCGTTTCTAAACCAGACTACCCCTTTAAACCATCAGCGTCTATCCATACAGACAACCACCTGCTAGGTTTGGTTTGCCTTTAATAAAACATATGATACTATATAATTATGAATATTATATCTGTCCCCATCCAGTACAGACATGGCTTCCATTAAAAGGATAATATCATGTTACATATGTGCGGTTATCGTCACCTTCTCGAAAGCTTGGTGTAAATAAGAAGTCTCTCTCTTTCTGCAGTCGGCTGTGATATCCTTCATATTCAGCAGCCATCATCTCTATGAAGTCACGTGCCGTCTGGTCAATAAGAAACAAGTCATCCTCAGGAACCAAGGACTCTTCTTCTCCCTGTAACAATGTCACCTTGTGAAAACACTTTCTTCTAATTCAAGATGACTAACAAAAGGAAAGGAAGAAAAAAAAATGTACCTACAGTAGCAACACAACTGAGTTATACTGATATGATGAATTTAGTGGTGTCAAAATAATTCAATCGCTGCCCAATCACTTGTGTGGGGGTTCCAAAAATAGCCTATGTATATGTCATAAATGCCCGAGATGGGAATATCCCTTTAAATAGTAATGTATTTTTATAATATGTATTGGACAATGGCCTGTCATTCTATATAGCAAAACAAAAAATCTATGGAGATGACCCACCATTCCTTCTCCTTCCTCTCCTTGGTCTTGTTCAGCCCTTGAATTAGAGTCCCCGATGTCCTCCTTTCTTTGAGGTTCTTCTGATTTCTTTTGTTCTTGCCCACTATCTGCTTCTGGTTCAGCATCAAAGTTCAAAGTAAAGAAGTTGAATGATTCTTCGGCGGTGGGAAATCCATCCGGGACCTGTAAGAAGACCAATACATTTTATTCTCTGTAGGCCTAGAAATGACAGAACCTGTTGGTTCAACTGGCATGAAGAAATTCAGACACCTGTCCCTTGTAAACATGATGGCTATGACCACTGAAGACCCTCAAGCTCCTATAGTGTGGTCTACAATACAATTTACACCACAAGTTTTTGAATATTTTTGTGAGGATTGAGGGCCATGCTCGCTAGAGCTTACAAACTACGAGGTAGAACACAAAAGGTAGAAGTGACTATACAGTGGTCCAGCCATAGACATGAGCGTATGAGCCGGTCACCACCCAGTGTCCTTTTCTGTAGCTGTAACTGAAGAAGTACTTGTTTTTTATGTGGGACAAGTCTTATTTTTAATGGCATAATTCTGAGTTACAATGTATTATAAAGCAAGTTGGCAATTTTGTGGGGTTCGTTTTTTGGGTTTTATTTTTATAGCATTCACCACGCAGCATAAATAATACCTCAACTTCATCTTACAGGACGATATGATCATGGTCACAGCAAACTTAAACAGGTTTAGGTTTTACTACAATTGTGCAATAAAAATACAATTTCTAAAAAATTATTTGGTTTTGTTTTGCCATATTACGTTTTTTTTTTTAAATTGTCTACTATTATTACCATTGTAGAAGATACTTTATTACTCATATAATACACTGCAAAACTTCTCTATTGTAATGTATTATGCTGGTCGGCATAACATCAACAAGCATCCCATTAATCCTACTAGGCTTAGGCAGTGACTAATAGGTGTACAAAGATGGCGGACCTGGGAGCTCGATTTGGCCATGGCAGCAATGACACTTAGCATCCTGCAACCACATCTCAGGTGTAATAGATTGTCTAACCACAGTCACTACTGATCCCAGTATCTAAGGAGTTAAAAGACCAGGACAGGCATTACCTTGGATCCCAGGCACTGCAGCAGGGTGTCAGTGGTAAGTTACATATGTATATACATTCGTTTCTTTGGCCAATCACAAAGTTTTAGAATGGTCCCTTAAAATAAAGCAGGCCACAAAGTGTCACCCTGCTGGGACCCTCAGTGATCAGATGTAGTTTGTGGGAAGATCTGGCAGTAATTGTTCAATTTTCCTGAAGCACCACCAGTGGCCAAAGGGAGCATTGCAGGGTGCACATTGAAACCAAGTCTGTATATTGCAGGACGGGTCCTCCAGAGCGAGAGACACTCTTTATCACTGTTCTCCTCTCGGACCAAGATCCTGAATAGAGGAACCCCTCTATTAACTCAGTATTCCGTAATAGGGTATATAGAATTGCTTAAAAAAAAAAATTTGGGCAAATGTGTGCAACGAAGGTAAGAAATGTATGAATTCAAAAATTCAAAAAGTTCCACTCACAGACTTTTTCTGAACTGTCTTCACGGCATCACGGAATCTAACTCTTGAGGACAGCTGAGCTTCTACATCCTTTGCTTTCTGAAGAGGGATGACATCCTGCGGTGGGACATAAGACATACAGATAGGAAGCACATTTACGCAATTTTTTTTTCCACAAATTTGCAATAAATTCTATCGTATTCATGCTGATCTGCTGCACTCACCTCTTCATCAGACCTCGTACCGGTGTCTGTAAGTCTAGATCTAGTCAGGCTTCGTGGAGAGACAGCCGGGGAATCTTGCTGGAGAAAACTCTCTGCTTTAGACTGAACAGGAAAATCTATTAAAGAAGATGTTTCGGAGCAATGGACACCTTCACTACAGTCATGTTTTACTACACTGGGTTTCATGAAGCTCTGGTGCATATGATAAGATGTAAACATATAATCAGTTCTGACAGTGTTTCTTCGTATTATACGGCGTGATCTACGCCACACGTGAGCAGTGAGATAAACCAGAGTCTATCTGGTCAATTACATACGTATGTAAGTAACTTGGCTGTACGAAAGTCTCATCTGGTCTGGGATGAACATAGAAATACAACTCATATACTAATAGATCTCCAGAGAAGTAGGTCATATTAAAGTCACAGTACAGTATATTCTCGGTTAATGTATTCAGTGATAGTTTAATAAGACAGCGCCTCTAGTGGTAGAGCATGATATTGAAAAAACACTCATATTAAGCCTTGTATGACGTCAGGTGTTGCTGTAAGGTTTCATTGTATTCTGTCACACTTTGGGGCTACTCTACTGTATAAAGTCAATGGGAGCTGAGCCTGACCACTATACAAGGGATGGTGACAACTGCTTCCAGCCCTGTGTTGTGTATAGTACAGGCGTCGCAAGTGGCCCTGCACAGTTGATCCATGCAAGGGGCCTATGTCAGCCCCCACCAATCAGATATTTATTGCCCATAAATTCCAAATTCCTGGATGACTCCTTTAATACCCATGAACATGGATTACCATTTGTAACCAATGACAGATGCAGAACAAAAAAAAAAAATCACATTGAAAACATGGAAATTACAGACGTCTCCTTACCCTTCCAGCTTTCAGTTTTTCTCGCAGCCGTTCTCTCATGGAAGATTCAGCAAAGCTAGACTTCGTACTGGAGACGTTTAATGGAGGCAAACCTAAAACAGGTTATTTGGGTTAGACGCTGCGGTCTGGTTTTATTCACTTCATGATGTCTAGGCTATTGTAAATGTTCTATTTTTGATTAAATAAAGTGAGAAATAAAAAACTGCCTTTGGTTTGGAAATTGTTCGTATGTGGTTATGGAATTAAAACATAGACAACATCCCTGCTGGTAACACAGAAGAAAACTATTTACACAGTCTGGCTGCCAGCTTGCTAAAAAAAATTGGCCAAACTGAGACAAAAAACACCACTATGTGCTATAAGAGGCAAGTAAACATGTAGTTCTCCTCAGAGTCAAATTTGTTCAACATACATATGCTGCTATGCTTTATTTGTCCTGTAGGGGCACTGCAGGGAAATCAAATTCTTCACCATTTCACAGGCCTTATGAAACAGCGCACCTCCTAGGTGTTCTTCTTTGGCAAAGAAAGTCCCTGCCTTTGACCCAAAACCCTCTATCCCTCTTTGTTTTTTTAAAGGCAGTCTTATCATCTCCTCTCACCTCTCTCCTCCCTCCTCACACCGTGTTACAGGGCACATTACAGTGATATTACATCATACTTTTGTAATGAATTTCTCCAAATCCACAAAAATAACTTTGAAGTCTTATGCAAATGAGGCAGTTGGTGCGCTGGGGCGGGCCTTTGGCTCCCGGGGACACTGCTCTTGCTACTAAGGCCTCTACCATGTCCTGCCTGTGCCACCTCGTGAGATTCGATCCTCCCACAGCTATGCCATCACCCAAATGTACTTAAGCAGCAAGGGAAGTGCTCCCAAAACTGAAGACCCACCCCCAGTGCACTAACTGCCTCATTTGCATAAGAATATCAAAAAATATTTTCCTCCATATCTACAAAAGTGTTGTATATCAATGTAATGCAGGGTTAGCAGGTGAATACGCTCAGAGGAGGTGGCAGACTCCCTTTAAATGTCCCTCTTTTTGCCATACGCAGTTTACTTTAGTTAAATTGCAATTATTATAATTTGAGAATCTGTCCCCTTTAAAACAGGCTAAAGAGAACACTAACCAGAAGTGCCCAGTTTAGCCATTAGTGGTGACTGATGAAAAGCTGCTCAATGCTTTTAAATAGTGAGCAGAAGTGTGAATTCAGCTCTGGGGTATAATACAGGCTTAAACCAAGAACTAGTACAAGATATGTAATATTACTGAACATGTTATATAGATGATATCTATATATTTGTAATAAAAGATTGATGTATATTTTTGTGGGGAAAGATTTATCAGAACGGTTGCCTTGTTGCCAATGAATTTTGTATGTTCTCCCTGTGTGCGTAGGTTTCCTTTGGGTACCCTGGTTTCCTGCCAGATACCAAAAATACACTGGCTTCCTGTAAAACCCTGACTCTTTTGGGTGGTGTTGGGTCTCCCACCACCGTCCGGTCCAACGGCATCCCATTACTTCTTCCGGAGGAAGCCCTCGCCTCACATGACCGCTGAGGCAAATCAGCGGCCTAAGGGAAGGAACCGGGACATCACTCGCATATATGACCTGTGACATCCCATGTCCTTTCCTTAGGCCTCTGAATGCCCTCAGTGGTCACGTGCGGCGGGGTCTTCTGCTGGAACAAGACCCCGGGAGCAGCAGAACCAGAAAGCGGTGGGAGACATTGAAGCACCGGGGACAGATAAGCATGTTTTTTTTTTTTATACCTTCCCCGGCTTCCATACCAAAAATGGTTTATCCTGGACAACCCCTTTAATGAAAACCCCACCAAAAATATATGGGGATAGAGAAGTATTTTGAGTCATGATGCAAGCAGAATGCCTCTACCTGATAAGTAAGTCTATGTAGCTGCAGTCTGTATACAGTACAGGCATGAAGACACCTCAATATTCTTTAGTCACTTCAAAATCTGGCAAACTGATATGGTGGATTAATGGCTTTTCCTAGATGTTAATACTGATGACAATCCTTTATCTATATGATAGAGGTCTGACTCCTGACCGAACAGCTGGTTAAAGGCCTTGGCCTACCAGAGCACCAGAAGATCCTTCACTGGGCCCAGACTAACACAATAATAGTCTAGCAGAAGACACCCAAATCTGAAGGGTGCTATGGTTTATTTCCTAGGGGATGTTTGAGGGTGAGCCCCCATATCATATTTGGTGTGACCTTTACCCTTTGCAAGTGTACGGAGAAGAATTGATGGAAGGCAGACAGTTTCTGAAGGAACTCAGCAGGGAGGTTGTTCCCACCATCTTGGAGAACTAAGCACAGATCTTCTGTGGATGTAGGCTTGCTCCAATCCTTCTGTCTCTTCATGGCATCCCAGACAGACTGGATGATGCTGAGATCAGGGCTATATCTGTGGGGGCCATATCATCACTTCCAGGACTCCTCCTCCAAAGGGCAAAGGTCACACCAAATATTGATGGGATTTAGATTTTTATTTTCTTCATTCAGTTCATTTTGTTAATGGACAAAAATAACCTATTAACACTTCAATTTCTGAAACCCTTCTTACTTTATAGCATTGTCCACACCTGCCTAAAACTTTTGCACAGTGCTGTAAATCACATCTCTCAGCTCTCTGCCCGTTACTGCTCCCGCTCTCTGACAAGCTCATGTGAATGGTTGCAGACTTCATCGTCCAGAGAAGAATGTTCATCCAGAGCCAAACATTCTTGGTTTGAGCCCCAAGGCTGTACTCACTGCGTTGTGCTCGAGTGGCGGTTCCAGCATCTTCCACGGCTTCATCTACATCTGTATCTCTGACATTCTCTATCAGCTGGAGAGACAGAACAGCAGACAAGTCATTACTATCAGATGTGTGCTCTGCTGTGTGGTATATACTATAGCATATATACAGATGCAGCAAAGTTTAACTTAACCCTGCTGTTCTGTTTGGTTCTACTATACACATATAATGTTCCGGTCATTTTTGACCGGGCCTATTAAAGTCTGGATTTTTAACTAATTTAAGTGTTTTATTTGAATTTTTTGCATTATTATACTGTATGTGAACATGGTTGTTCATAAACAAATGAAAAATTAAATCAAAAACTTAATTTTTATTTTTTTTGTGTCAAAAAATGTTACATGGCCTTATTGCATTATTCATATATATTTTACATTTGCACAAAAAAAAAAAAATCTTTATAAAACTGTAAACTATAACTAATAACATCAAACTGTATGTAAATATATTTTTTTCAAAAAAAATAAATAAATAAAAAATAAAAAGTCTAGTTTTTTCTATATAAAATGTGAAATAAGGTTCAAGGTGCTGAATTTACTGTTTGCATTCGTCACAAGTATAATTTACATGTCTTTTGCATAAGTACTTTCTACATTTGCAACATGGGGGGGGGGGGGGGGGGGGGGGGGGGGGGGGGGGGGGGGGGGGGGGGGGGGGGGGGGGGGGGGGGGGGGGGGGGGGGGGCCCCCCCCCGGGTGTTTTTTTTTTTTTTTTTATCACATTTGATTTGTGATTACTTGATGTTGGACAGAAGGCGCATCGTTTCCGTTTTAGGCTGGTTCCACTGCTGGTGGAGGCCGTGGGTATCGTCGCAGTGTTAGCGGAAGCCCTTGGTTCACTTTCTTCAGCATGCTGTTGGATCCTGTGGACAATGGCTGCAGCGCCATCATCTCTGGGTGTTACTTTTCTTTGTTCAATATATGGGCTAACCAGTGATTTTCCCAACTCCTCTAAAAAAATTCTTCTTTTATATAGTTTATTTTTGTTCCAATTTGGGTCTATTTCACGGCATAACACAATTGCATTGTACGCCGACAAATCAAGAATGTTGTAAAAAACAACCATTGGCCACCGATTAGTTTTGCGTTTACAGGTGTAAGTGCCTATGAGTATGTATGTATGTGTAACTCTGCATGGACCAAAAGGACCTAGATAAATTGATAAATAGTAGTAGATGAACTATATAGACCAAAATGAGATTATAACTCCTTTATTTAAAAAAAAAATGGCTGGAGATTAGTATAAAAGGCTATCGGTCATTTTTGACCGAACAGTACAAGTGTAAAAAAAGACGTGGAGCAAAAAGTGAACAAAAAATAAATAAATAAAAACTGCTATTAGTAAGAACCCCTCAAATGAGGAAAAGTCAATGAACCACAAGTTTCAGAACCGCATAATGAATATTTTAAAAAATATCAAATTTCAAATTCGGTCATTTTTGACCGAACAGAACAGCAGGGTTAAACCAGATAACTTGCTGCAATGTAATAGTTTGTCACAGAAGCCACTAAAGCCATTGACAAAGCTAAGTTAAAGTCTTGTGCCCCAGTGTATTTAATCTGTTAAAGGGAATGTGTCAACAGAAAACAGACTATTTTTAACAATGTTTTTTTATGTTAACATATTTTAAGACATTTTTATATATATAGTTTTTAAATTTTCCATGTTATTATCTCTATTTTTTTAAAAAGCCTAAGCCTAATAATAGAGTGACACTTGCCAGTTCTGTAGGGATTTTCTTTGCAGCAGTCACCTGATTTACATCACAGACAAGGCAGATAGGATAGAGCAGTAAAAGAAAACACCTCTATAGAGAACACCACGACACCCATTATTGCATCTACTACTGTCCCTTCCCTACACAGAGAACGTCTAGAAAACTCTTTCATATACCTCAATGAGTTGGCTCCAGACTATTAATCTGCCTATATCATAAGACTATTGTATGTTGAAAATATTGTATCCTGAGGTCATTGTAACTGTACATATACCTTATGCCAATGTTCTAAAACACTTAATCTATTAAAAATAGAATATGTTAGGAAAATCCACTTCACTGTGATACTATAGCAGAAGACAGGGGCCTGTGCTTGAGCAGTGATATTTAGTACAGGAAATTACTAGATGGAGTTATAATGACAATTGGATATGCCATTTATTTATTACATGTACATACATGTATGTGTCATCTCTTCTCAGTAACAATCGTTTCTGTATTTTTCTCATATTATGCATGTGCTGCTATATCACTGCATTATCCCTGTACTGTATAGACTGCATGAAACATCATTGCAGGCTTTGTATTCCATACTGTGATGTCAGCGTGTAAGGAGCAATCTTCTAGTTTGTGTTGTTCAAGGGCTATGACATCACAATGTTTATTATCCTTCTAAGGTAACAACATTGTGTATACTATCCCAGTACTGTGACATTACTGTGTACATTATCCTAGTACTGTGACATCACTCTGTATATTATCCCTGTACACTGACATCAGTGTATATTATCCCTGTCCTATGACATCACTGTGTTCATTATCCCTGTACTGTGACATCACTATGTTTATTATCCCTGTCCAATGGCATCACTGTGTTTATTATCCCTATCCTGTGACATCACTGTTTATTATCCCAGTCCTATTACATCACTGTGTTTATTATCCATGTCCTGTAACATTACCGTGTACATTATCCCTGATTTGTGACATCACTATGTACATTTTCCCTGTGCTGCAATTTATCAGTGCACGTTATGACACCACTGTGCACATTAATTACAGTGATATCACTTTGTGCACTATCCCTGTGCATAAGGAAGGCCAAAATAAGTTTTGCTGGGGACATGAGACATCGGAACTTGTTATGTCCTTGCAGATTGATTTACATTTAAATTCATTACAAAGTTATATCAGCGGAACCTTCATTAATGCAAAGACATCACTTACTATCATCTACATGTAAACCTCTTGAGTCCATAAACTCTACTACAGACCTACCTGTTCATAGGCCCCTAGAAATGTAAGAGATTTATTCCATGCAATAGTTATGTGAAACCATGGAAATCGCAGAATAACAATATGTCCCACAAGCTTTCATCTAGAACCATAGACAAATCTCAGAGGAATGAAGACTAAGAGACTTTGACATATGGAGTAAATGGAGGAAATGTTACATTCCACAAGCCTGGGACCCGGCATCTGATGTCTCTCTTATACGGTCATATGAAACCACACATTTCCTCTAATTTATTGACTAATTGTTCCGATGAGATTCACAAGTGAAAGAAAACTGAAGTCTATATGAATGACAAGTGGTGTTTGACATTTTAGCCATGTATTCAATTACTTCTAATCTGTATATGTTATTCAGTCCCTGGATTATGGCACCATTCCTTTTTAGTACAATGAAATGGTTAATGCCAACTTCTCTGGTGATAGTGCCAAAAATGACAAATAACCCCTACCCATGGGGATGGGATAAGTATCAGATTGCTGAGGGTCCAACCGCTGGGACCCTCTATGATCAGTAGAACAGGGGCGACTGTTTCCTTGTGTGCTCCATATGAGGAGTGTTGGCATGCACGTGTAGCCAGTGCTCCATTTACTTCCATGGGGCTGCCAGAGATCGCTGTCCATGAGGAATAGAGTGCTGGCCACACATGCATGTCAATGCTCCATGCAAATGGACCATTCAGGGGAACTTTTATTCCCACATCCACCTGATTGCTGGGGGTTCCAGAAATAACACTTATATTGTTCACATGACGGAAAGTGAGCAAGAATTTGAGGCAGACTTCTGTCTCAATTTCCTCTCCACTTTCAGACCCTTTAGCTTTCTGTTGCAGCTTTTGGATTATCCTCACATGAATGGGGCTAGTCAGTGGAATGGCTCATGCTAGAGTTCTGTGACCAAATCTGCGTCAAGGTAGAGCAGGAAGCTTATTTTCTCAGCCTCCTGCTTCAGTCCTGCCTCCCACTGAATACAATTGGAGGCAGATTCAGGACGGAATTTGAGCTGATTTTGAGTATAATAATTTCCCTCTGACCCAAAATGAATCAGGGACCCAAGCAAACCCGAACCAAATCTTGGGATCCCATTCACTTCAATGGGACTGAAGAAGCGCTGTACTCGACTGTCTCATCAGTCCCATAAATTGAATAAAGCAATAGTTTTCTATGGCTGTCCAATAATCCAGAATAGTCGATTAGCTGATCTGTGCGGGGTTCAGGTGTCGGACCCTCACAGATCTGGATGACCTATCCAAGGATAGGTGATCAGTATGAAGTATTTGGGTGTCGAAAAACTCCTTTCCTCCCTGCTGCAGTCAGGCTGTATAACCAACACCGACCTAAGCGGAGATCAGGCCATACAGAGATCTGAAATATCTTTCTATTGTGATATCCCCCCCTCCCTCTGCTACTTTTTACCTGTACCTTTCTATCTGTCGGTCTACTATCACTGGAATGCCTCTTTACCTTGGAATGTTTATATTGAATTTGTATGGTTTATCTTTGCTGCTGTAACAAACTGAATTGGTGGGACTAGGATGATTATTATTATTATTATTATTATTATTAATACTGGAGTACTCAAAGTCTGTAATGTAATCTGATGTAGGACCCCATAATAATAATAATAATAATTTTTATTTATATAGCGCCAGCATATTCCGCAGCACTGTACAATTTTTAGGGTTCAAGTACTGACAAAAAAGATACATTACAAAGAAATAGTCAATTCACACACTGGGACAGAGGGCCCTGCTCACAAGAGCTTACAATCTATGAGGTAGAGGGGGGTGACACAGGAGGTAGCAGGGGCGGCAACAGACGTAGAATTGGTTATACAATGGTCAGAGAATTCTGTAATAGAGGTTACTGTCATTACACATATATAAAGCTGTATGAGCCGTCACCAGTCGTGTCCTTTAACGTGCAGATGGTGCCTGGACATATAAAGTTAGTCTGATACGGCATCGTATCCTGTGAGGTAATGTTGGAGCATCAACAGAGGAGTGTACGTTTTAGGGATTCTAACTACGGAAGGGTTTACATTAGGAGTTGTGATAGGCCTGTCTGAAAAGATATGTCTTTAGTTTACACTTGAAGCTGTGGAAATTGGGGGTTAATCTAATAGTCCGGGATAGAGCATTCCAGAGAAGTGGTGCAACTCGGGAGAAGTCTTAATCCAATACAGCAGAAATCTTGCATTATAAAAGCTCACCTAAGCTGCTCACCATCAACCAGCAGAGCCATGAATGCGGCTCCGGAGGATCAGTATATAATATGTAAAACAAATACAGTATGTCAAAAGTATATAAAATGATGTGTAAGTGTAAACCTATGCTTTAAAGAAAATGTTTCGCCAGGAAATTAGCTATTGTTTAAATAAGTTTTTATGTTAAACATATTTTTTAAGAATTTTTGGCGATGTTGTTTTTAATTTTCCATCACCACATTCTGTGACTTCCTGTTTACTATCGAAGGACCACAGGCCATAGACACAATCATCTAGAGCAGACCCTATTGAGTTCTATGGGGGAGTTTTCTAGGCATACTCTGTGATCTGGGTAGAGGTCATTGTGTAGAGAGGACAGTAGATAAAATGTGAAATCCTCTAATCTATATATACATAATCTCAGCATATTATATGGCCTACTGGAGAGTGTCAGAACTGCAGGATTTTTAGGATTTTTTTATATAGATAATATTATGGAAACATTTTAAAAACTTCAGCAACATTTAACATGTTTAACATAAAACTTGATTTAAAAAAATAAGTTATTTTCTGGCGACACATTGCCTTTACACATAATGAAGAAAATGGCAAGAAATGGCCCTGTGATGTTTCCAGGTAAAGTTCCGTACCGCTTTCTTCCTTCTCTGGCGTTGTGCTTTCAAAGTCTTCCTCAGCTGCTCCACCTCAGCATCATCATCAATATCCTGAAGTTCCTGATGAGAAAAACAAACCCAAAAAGCAATTAAAAACAATGTAGCTTAAAGGTGTTTTCTGGGCTAAGACTACTTAAGATGTATCCTAAGTATAGGTCATTAATATCAGATTGATGGGAATCTGACTCCTGGCATCCCCACCAGTCAGCTGTTTTCAGCAGCGGATACACAGAGAATGGAACAGGAAGCAGACAGCTCCATTCTCTGTGTAGTGGTCAGACCAGGTACTGCAGATCAGTTCCCATTCACTTTAATGAAAGTTAAGCTGCAGTGACTTAGTTCAGCCACTAAGAACAGCACAGTGGTTCAGTGGTTAGCACTATTTCTGTGCAGTACTGAGGTCCTGCGTTGGAACCAGCCAAGGATGATATCTGCATGGAGTTTGTATGTTTGCCCTGTGTTTGTGTGAGTTTCCACCCACATTCCTACTGACATAAAATTTATATTTTGAGTGCTTGGGACAGTGAGTGATGATAACATCTGTAAAGCGCTATGCAATATGTTGGTGCTATATAAGAAAGCAAAATAAATAGAGAACTGAGATGTCTGCCTCTTGCTCTCACCTCTGAGTAATAGTTGCTGAGAACAGCTGATCGGTAGGGGTGTTGGATACAAAACGTCCTCAATATATTTAGCCCAGAACACCCCTTTAAGCATAGTCCAAGATGAGCCAATTTTATTAATGAAACCTGTAAATGTATTACTCCACCCAGTTCACAGGTCCATGTTCTCAGGGCCGCTTTAACTTTAGGGCCAATGGTACACGTCCTATGGTAGTGGGGCCCCCTTGGGATAGTCCTGCATTTTCTGTCCCACCATTCTGGGCTGCCCCAATCCCAGCTCATCAGTGTCCTCATTAAACTGTGGGGGCAGCTGGAGGGGCCATTATATTGTGGGTGCACTTGGAGGGGGACATTATGCTGTGGGGGCAAATGGAGGGAGACATTATGCTGTGGGGACAGCTGGAGGGGTACGTTATTGTATGGGGCCACTAAGGAGGCATTATACTGTGTGAGGGCCACTAAGGGGGGCATTATAATTGGTAAAAGTCAGGCATTTTCTAAGTGGTGGTGATGGGGGGGCACTTATAAAACCTTTGCACTGGGTCCACCAATGTTTTAAAACAACCATGCATGTTCTGGCCATGAAACGCGGTCTGTGTTATGGCTGCATTTCCTGGACTGACCACGGCCCTGCTGAACTGAACTCACAGTATTACAGTGCTTTATGACACTATCAGTCCCAGAATGACCGGGGCTCTATTGTCCTCAAAGCATCATTTCGGTATGGGACAGCAGACCTGTGGTTGGACTCACTATCGTCAATCACTATGAAATTGTGAGTTCAATTCAGCCAAGCCTTGGTCAGCCCAATAGTGTTTCCTGGCCCAAACACAGCCACGTGAACTGGCCCTAAGACTGGTGTATACAGCCTTCAAGAAATGTCCAGGCAGAGCTCCAGATTTTATAGGACAAATAGGTTCTCACTGGTCCTCTACATCAGACCTTGAATTACATAAGTTTTGGAACATTTTCCAGTACTTACAGATACAGAGCTAGGAAATTCCATACAAATTCCCTCATCTAGAAAAGCACCATAGACCTCAACGCTTACCCTGACATGTCTGATATAATCCTGCCAGCTATACACTGGGATGATGATAAGACTTAAAACATGAAATCCAGTAGACGTGCATCACATAAAAAAACACCGACCGCTGCGATAAAATGGAGGGTCAATGCAGCGCTGTAACATGTCTGCCCAAATATATTATGCAATCCTCTAATAGCTATTTCCCAATATTTTATTATTATTGTAACATTTCTGCAGAATTATTAATGTTGTATAATAATTATGTGTACAGTTTGTTACATAGTTACTTTCTTAGGAATCAATCACTAGGTTTTTAATGAATTAGAGAATCTTTACAGCTGTGATATGCTTGTATAACTCCTGTGATGTAATGTCCGTATAGGGATAATTAACTCCATGACATCACTGTGTGCATTATCCCTGTACTTTGACATCACTTTATTAATAATCCTGTACTGTGACATCACTGGCCCTGATTTACTATTGTAGTTTGGACTAGACACTGGTGTAAACATGGCGTATCTCTGATGCAATATGGCACATCTTGGTTGTGCTACAATTTTCCAACATGCTCGACAAGGAGTTGGGGAATCTCATAAAAGGGGGGTGGCTTAAATGCACCATGATGCACTAAAATACTGTCAAAAAATTCTGGCACAAAGTAAGCCAACTAAAGGGTGGTATAAATGCAGCCTAGTCAGTCTAAAGATACATCAGATTTATCATCCAGCATCAGTCACTGTGATAAATCTGGCGTATATTCAGACTGTTCAGTGACATCACTGGTCCAGATTTACTAATACTGTCTAAAAGCTAGACAGTGTAAACTCAGACTTAGGGTGGGTTCACACTTGCGCCGGCACTACATCCACCGTGAATCTGACCTAAATGTCTGAAAACTGGATAGGGAGTGGATAGGGAAAGGTTTGTGACGCTTTGCTTAAAAACCCATTCCCTTGAATGGGCTTTTAAAGCAACGTACGGGTGTGCGCTTACACCCTCTGTGCCGCAACGCCGTTTTTTTTCGTCGGACACAAAGTCCTGCATAAATTGCTGACATCCATGGTCAGACAGAAGAAGTAAAATTCTTCTAATTCACAAAAAAAGCTAGTGACTGAATTCCGATGAAAGTAAATATGTAAAAAACTATACATATTAACTATACAATAATGATAATTCTATAATTTTAAATAAATAATAATTGGATTTTGAAGCCGGGGACGGCAATTTTTTTTCCAATTACATTTCCACTCAAACGACACTTCTGTCTCCAACTCCACAGCCCTCACAGTATTTATCATCCTTTTACTTGTGACATCACTGGAGTACAGACATCACAGCATGTCTAGCCATCTGTGCTCCAGATTTATCAACTTTGACTTTTTAAAAAGTTGCAAAAAATGTCACAAACTCACTCCAGTCAGTGGGTAGTGTAAAAATTGGAGTAACATTTCAGGACTTCTAAACTTATAAGACTTATAGATACATCTATTTTATCAAACATTGTGCGGCATTTGATAAATTTGACGCAAATTACATCAACGCAGACTCCAGAAAAACTGACTTTAAAAATTCCCCTATTATGTTTATCAATACTGTGCTGAGACTTTAATGGGGCAGATTTATGAAGATATTCCCCCTTATAAATGGGGCACAACCTCTCCCGGGCTGCACACCTGGATGGGAAATGAACACCAGCTCATAACTGATGCACATTTCCAATATCATTTACACTGGATTTCTTGTAAATGACGATAAATCTGACAGGGCATACAAGATATATTAAATCTTCCCCATTGTGTTTATTATCCCTGTACTGTGACATCACTGTGTTTATTATCCCTGTACTGTGGCATCACTGTGTATATTATCCCTATAACGTGACATCACTGTGTTTATTATCCCTATAGTGTGACATCACTGTGTTTATTATCCCTGTACTGTGACATCACTGTGTTTATTATCTCTGTACTGTGAATCACTAGTTTATTACCCTATAATGTGACATCACTATGTTTATTATCCCTGTCTGTGACATCACTGTGTATATTATCCCTATAATGTGACATCACTGTGTTTATTATATCTGTACTGTGACATCACTGTGTTTATTATCCCAGCATTGTGAAATCACTGTGTTCATACTTCCTGAATTATGACATCACTGTTTATTCTCCCTGTACATATATACTACCGTATATTAGTATGTATGATAGCAAGGTATCATGATAGGGCCAATCTAAGTAGCCTACTATTTATTCTTGTGGATTACATTGAATTACACTTTCTGTAGCATGTGAACAGGGCCGCAGAAACTGTGCTGAAATTAATTAAACCTGATGTGTGAACTGACCCAACCCACCCATATGTTATGCATTACATTGTCACTAGGTTGTAAGCCATTCTACAGTTGGTTTCTGTTTAGCACCTTCCTAGCAACATCCATACAATTTACTGGTCCCTCCCCACAACAACCACACTGTAACCTCTTCACTGCTGGGATACACTTCCAGGTTAACACCTAAAGTGCCAGCAATGAAAGCTGCACGCTACCTATGAGAAGAAATTTCCTTGTGCAAATAAACTAAATTCTAAACACAGAGCTATAGTAGGAGCCGACTACAGAGCAGAGGAAAGGGTTAATAGAATGTTTACAAATAGATACAATGTATCGGACAGCACAGTATACAATAACTCTCTGTGTAATAAATAGCACCCACCTCCACTACCATCTTCTTCCTCTCCTCTGTGCCCCTCATGCTGTGGGCTCCTGTGCCAGGGATGCCAGGCTTCTGCTGGGTACTTCTGATGCCAGTCTGCTCCTGTATGCCGTCTCCAGCACATTCATGTAATATCTGCAGGGTTTATGTATCAATATTCACACATGGCTGCAGGGTGAAGTCTCCTGAGCTGGTAACTTACTATCACTGGGACAGCACTGACAACATAGTAACTGTAAGCAGCCATTGTATGGACAGCCCCTCCCACTCCCAGCATCCCTCCTGTGTGATGGGCTGTACTGGGATCACACTGGGATTGAGCTGGGGAAAAACTGGTGATGCAGCCTGGATCATTCACACAGGTTCTAGCTATCAGACACAGATTTGCTGAGAGCTGTAGTTCCACAGATCCTCACAAATAAATTCAGCCTGGTCAGAAAGTATTTAGAAGTTTCTTATAGTTGTAGTTGTTTCTGGATTACAGTATATGTAACTTTACAGGGGTTGTCATTCAGATTTTCCAGACTCCCAAAAAGCAAATCTATCCAGTCTTACAGATGTGTGGTATCCATGTTAGGTTAGGGCTACACAGCAAATTTGGCCGCAAATCCCATTGTGATACCAAAGATTGCAGGGCTGCCTAGCGACACTTTTATTCACATTAGTAAATGGAGTACCATTGTGACCTCGGGGGTGCTGCGACCGCTTTTACTAGTCCCAAACACTCAAGCAATGACCAATCGTTTAGCGAGTAGAAGTTGTGGTTATGGGACCCTCGGGTCATAATACAACTCCATTCACTAACATGAGTGAAAGGGTCTCAAGACAACCCGGCAATCCTTGATCATGCAACAGGAGTCACAGCCATAGCCTTAAAGGGGTTATCAAATTTATAGTATGGATGAACTATCTTTTTGGATAGGCTATCAATATAAGATTAGTGAGGGTCAAGACACCCAGGACCCCTGCAGGTCACCTGTACAGTACAAATTGTAGTAGTGAGTGTAGGTCTATGGGGCATCCCTGCAGTACCTTTACCTGTTGCTACAGTTTTAGCTGCTAGTGAGCAGCGCAGCTCATGGCATGTAAACATTACTGAGAGCCACCAACTCGGTACAGCTGATCTGTGGGGGTCCCAGGTGTCAGACCTTGCAGGTCTAATATTAATGGCCTATCTTAAGGACAACCGGATAACCCCTTTAATCGTGAACAGCCCACGATCCTTATTCATTGGCTGTCTGTTGCTAATCTGTTTTTTACGGACCTTTATTTTTCAAAATATTCTTATGTCTTTGGGTCTGTGAAAAACACATGGATGCCAGTTTTTTTTTTCGTAAACCCATAGACCTGCATTGGCATGATGATTCAGCAAAAAGAATGGATATGCCGCTATTTATTTTTTTTACGGAACCAAGGCCCATGAAATAAACAGATGCATGAATGAATGGATTTGTATGCCATCCTCGTTTTTCATGGATTTGAGTGAAACGCAGAAGCTCTTATGCAGCAATTGGGAGCAGCGAATGTGTGCAGAGCAGACTTTCAGGAGTCTGGAAAAGCAAGGTGACACTCTCTGAGAGTGATGGCAGCAATGTTGGGTGTGAACCAGAATTTTTAACATCCTGAAAGACACATCATGGATTTCTATTTATTAGGAATTTTTAATTTTAGAGTTTACGTTTACAGGTGTCTATACACATTAGGCAAACCTTGACCAAACCTGCTGATTTCTAATGTGCCTGATGTAATGGGGGTGTCCCAGTCTTTTCCTAGAGGCAAATGTCAGGGCAAGTATTTCAACATGCTCAGTCCTTTCTTATCATACATGAGAAGCTGCCGGTGGTGTCTGGTCGCAGCTTAATCCCCTCTCCCTATTGAGAACAAATGCACAATGGTCCAAGTTAAGCATATGCATGAGGGAGAGGGTTTGAAGGGAATTCATTGGACAGCTACAGTATATAAGGTGTATACTACCTTTAGGCCAGCTTCACAAGAATGGATTTGGTCTGGGGAGATTTGTCAGAGCCAGGACCCAGACTCCAAGCATTATAGTGATCTATGAGCCCCTGCTCCGCCAGGGCTCTACTGTCCCGTACTGTAATTGTGTTTTCAATATGGGACAGTAGAGCTGCAGGGAAACAGGAATTCCTGGCATCGTAGATCACGATAATGCGGGGAGTCCAGGTCTTGGCTGATGGTTCAGTCCGGAAAATACAGGTGCATCTCAATAAATTAGAATATCTTTGAAACGTTCATTCATTTCAGTAATTCAGTAATACAATCCATAATCAGCGTCTTCCATGATTGTGTGTCCTACTGAACCAGACTGAGGAACCATTTAAAGGCTTAGGAAACCTTCGCAGGTGACACTGAATTTACAATACTGAACTTTTTTACAATATTCTAATTTTCTTAGATTTGGGTTTTCATTACCTGTAATCCATAATCAACATTTACAGAAATAAAACACTTGAAATAGAACACTCTGTGTGTAAAGAATCTAGAAAATATAGGAGGTCACTTTTTTAATTTAATTACTGAAATAAATAAACGTTTCAACTATATTCTAATTTATTGAGATACCCCTGTAATGCCATCATCAGGTCCATATCTCCCGGACCAAATCTGTTCATGTGAAGCTGGCCTTACACTTTTGCTCTGATCCATTTTTCATTTCATTTGTCCATTACTCACATTCCCTCACCTCTCCTGGGCTCCCTTCTAGGCCACAGTGATTTTCCGGGGGGACCAGAAGAGGCTAGATCAGAGGCGTAGCTAGGGGTTTAGCACAGGGGGGGCGAACATGTCCAAGTGGGCCCCCTACTTGGACATGATCGTATACCGATACTATCAGTATACGGTGAGCGTATAGTGGTATATAGCGGCTCTACACAGGGCTCTGCAGACAATTTAGGTGAATACAGGGCAGTAACATTTAGTGACTTACCGGTAACGTCTCTGACTAATCGTTCACATTCCGCATCTCTTTCATCTGGATGGCCATGACCACTTCTTCCAGTCTCTGTAAAGTTTGCAACATAGACATCTTTGGCTCCTCACTTTTCCAGGCACCTGACCCACATTGTCCTCACCTGCACACCCATCCTGCTGCTACCCCCAATTATAAAATATATAATATAACCCCCCATAATGAATAATATCCCCAAGTGCATCGTTAAACTAATAACTTCCCTTTGCACCCCTTTAAGAGGATCTTTCACGTCCTCATGTATATGCTGTTTTACATACCGCTAGAAAGCCGACAGTGCGCTGAATTCAGCGCACTGCCGGCTTTCCGTTATATGCCCCGGGGCTAGAGATATCGGGGGTCTAAATTTCACCGTTCACTGTCAGAAGGGCGTTCCTGACTGTCTAGTTGCACTGTGAGGAACGCCCTCCCTTACAGTACCTGTCCATAGAACTGTACTGGGGTGTACTCAACCCAGTGATGACGCTGAGCTGTGAGGAACGCCCCCCTAGTACAAGTCTATGAACGAGCACAGTCAGGAACGCCCTTCTGACAGTGAACGGTGAAATTTAGACCCCCGATATCGCCAGCCCCGGGGCATATAACGGGAAAGCTGGCAGTGCACTGAATTCAGTGTGCTGTCGGCTTTCTAGCGGTATGTAAAACCGCATATACATGAGGACGTGAAAGGTCCTCTTTAGATAATTTGCCCCTTATTAATAATGCCCCAGGTGTTTCCTAATTAAAAAGGAAAAAAAAAGGGAAAAAAAAATTTTTGTGGTTCCAATACCCGGGACCCCCAAGGAACAACTGTTTGAATGAACCGTGGTACCTGTGTAAGCGCCGTGACCCCTTCTCTGTTTACATAGTGTAATGTAACTACAGCCTCGTCCTATACACGTCTATGTGACAAGGCTGGAATTACATCACACGGTCACTATAAACAGACAGCATGTGATATAAACAGGCGCCATAGCCCCTTCATACAGCTGATCAGTGGGGAATCACTTATCTCTTATTGATGATTTATTCTGAGGATAGACCCTCAATAAAAATGAGCTGGAAAACTCCTTAAGGCTAAGGCCCCATGTAGCATCCCGCAGCAAAAAACAGCTGTGGGAAAAACCGCGGCGGCGATGCATCGCGGTTCTTCCAGCAGCACTTTGCACAGAAAGTTCGCAGAGGTTTCCTCTGCAGACTTTCTGCTTCAATTATATCTATAGAGAAACCGCTGGCGTTTCCGTAGGTATAATTGACATTCTGCGATTTCCAAAACACCGACTGTTTTGGAAATCGCAGATTATCCGCTGTGCATATTATACTGCAAAGTGGGGATGGGATGTGGCCCCTTGTGGCGAAAACCCACTGAAAAAAAACGCAACATTCTAGCAAATCCCATCCACACATTGCGGAAAAATACGTGTAGCAGACACACTGCGATTTCCAAAACCGTTGCGGTTTTGGAAATTGCAGCATGTCAGTTATACCTATGGAAACACCGGCGGTTTCCATATAGGTGTATTGAAAACAGAAAGTCCACAGAGAAAACCTCTGCAGACCTTCTGTGAAAAGCGCTGCGGGGAAAAAACACGTTACCGCCGCGGTTTTTCCTGCAGCGCTTTTTTTGCTGCAGCCCGCAACTTTAATTAAATTAATTGACCCTCATATTATGTCCAATTCCCCCTGACATAAATACTGCACCTCTGATGACTCCTTATATCAATGACCACCCCCTTATGTTCATAATGCCTCCTAATATAAATGATGCCCCCTAATGGCCCCTTATATAAATAACCTCCCCCATTGTATTCATAATACCCCGTAATAACCCTTATATAAATGACCCCCCCATCATCATAATGCCCCCTAATGAATCCTCCCTTATAGTTAGATGTCCCCCCTCCTAACCACCCCTTATTCTATTAATATACCCACACAAAAAGTCATACTCACCTGCGATGCTGATGAATGGAGCCGCCGCTTCCTCCCAGTCCACGCACAGGACGTCTGTGTCTGTGCTTAAAAGAAGACGTCGGTCTGTGGTCTCAGGGTCTTGTAAACGGCAGGCCTGAAGTGGCTTGCCGCTTACAAGACAGTTAAGCACCAGGAAGCATTGTAACTAGATCGGTGTCTGCAGACACCGATCTAGTTAGAAATAAAGGATGTATTAATGGCGGCCCCGGGGTGGGCCCCAAAAAGTCAGTGGGCCCGGGGCGGCCGCTCCCTCTGCCCCCCCCGCTAGCTACGCCTCTGGGCAGATGAAGACCCAATGGAGTTCAGGATGCTGTGAGAGGCCCAGGTGAGAGAAGGTGAGTGTAAGTGTTTATTATGTTTCTACACCTCTCCAGGACCTCCACTTATTATACTCTGGCATAGCTCCCAACCGTCCCGCATCTGGCGGGACAGTCCTGATTTTGCACTGTTGTTCCGCGGTCCTGCATAGCTTACAGTTTGTCCCGCTATGCCCCTGAAGTGTTTTGCTGTTAACAAACTTTATTAGGATAGGGAAAAGGCTAAATGGTAGGGTAAAAGTAGATGCTAAATCCTAGTGGGCTAAAGGACCTTTGATGACGTCATGACCATGTGATCAGACTCTTGTGTGGGCGGAGCTATTCTGGATACTGCGGGACAGTGTGATGTTACACAGAGAGAGGAAGCTGGGAATGATAGTGATGGAAGGTAAGGAGGAGAGAAGAAACAGCATGTGTGAGCAAGAGGGCGGAACTGAGGGAAGATGTAGGGGGTAGTTAAACTGAAGGCAGATGAAGGGGCAATTAAACTTGGGGCAGATGAAGGGGCAATTAAACTGAAGGCAGATAAAGGGGGACATTAAACTCATTAAACTGGTGGTAGATGGAGGGGGCAATTAAACTGGGGGAAGATGAAGGAGGGCATTAAGCTGGTGACAGATGAAGGGGGGCATTAAATTGGTGGAAGATGAAGGGGGACATTAAGATGGTGGCAGATAAAGGGGACATTAAACTGTAAAGATGGAGGGGGGACATTAAACTGGGGAGCAGATGGAGGGTGACATTAAACTGGGGGCAACTGGAGGAGGACATTAAACTGTGGGGGGTAGCTGGAGTGGCACATGTCTACCTCTAGTTGCCCCCCAGTTTAATGTCCCCCTCCAATTACCCCCACTGTTTAATGTCACCCCCCAGCTTACTTTGAGGCAATTGTAGGGGAACATTATAATGTGGGGGTATATAATGTTAGGGTGACTGTAGGAGCATTATACTGTGTGGAGGCACATGGAAAAACAGATGAGAATGGGCGTGGTCAATGTAGAAGTGGGTGGAGCTAAATTTAGCATGGCGCACATAGCACGCCGCACATTTTGTCCCTCTTTCTGTCCTTTGAAAGTTGGGAGGTACGCTCTGGGATCTGAAGAGACCCCAGAGAATAATATTAGCACTTTCTGTTTGGATAAAACTCATGAATATCTCTCAGAATTACTCTTGTGAGGTTCATCCATCTCTATGTGGGACTGACCTCTATCAGGCTGTGGATAGAACATAAATGTCTGGAATGAGACTGAACCTTTCAAATGACTTTATTAGGGAATCTGTGAAATGTAACATATCCTGGATAGCTGCCAAAATTATTTTTTGATAATTAGACCTAAAATGTTTTTGATAAATATTTTATAAGACAAGTTGGAGTCTAAATGTTAATATTTCCTTGTAACAAACTCACAAAGATCAAAGATAAGATCTAATCGCTGTTAATTTGCTTTTAGCGAGACAATTCACGAGCAAACTTTAGATAGTTTGGGAATATTTTTATTGAAATTGAAAGCATTTTAAGGTCCGAGATAATAAAACTGTCTCCTTTATCAGATAAGTCTGGCATTGTTACTGTTTCTGTACTGTTCTTTATGCTTTATATCTCTCTTTAGCTTTTTTGATTGTTTGGAGACATTTGATAACCAGATTTGAAAAAATAAAAACTTATGGCCGACAGTAAAACTGTATTTTTTGTTTTCTTCAGAGCTCTTCTTTAGCCATTTGTCGTGGAATAGCTCGAAGCTGTTGAAGAGGTAAGTGCCATATGTCACATGTATTGGCATAGTATATTTTCTGGAATATTCCAGGATCCGTGTACAGTGAAACTTCTTTGAGACAACAACCCGAAAGACTGGTCTTCGAGAGAGGTGGTCTCCTCTAAGAACATAGCTAGTATGGAAAACTGAAAATCGGTCTCAGAAAATGTAGTCAGGATAAGGTGGTCCTTTGAGAGGTTTCACTTTATATTATTGACATATCTGACGTTGTCTCATGCTGGGACCATAAAATCTTGGCGGGATTTATTTGGTTTTCCCACAACATAGAAATAGAATATTTTCTGTTACTGTTGGTTGATATTGCTGTCTTATTAACTGAGTCTATCGTAATTCATGAAAATGTCATGACTTTTCACATACCACTGCAGTCTTCAAAGCCAAGTAACGTGACAATCCAAGACATAGGCTGAGGAACCACTCAGAAATAACAGGCTTCTTAGACAGGGAAAAATGAAGCGACATCATTTCACTTGAGAAGTCTTTTTTTTTTTTCAAATAGAGAGGGGAAACAAAGGAGTAACAATATAGGACTAAACCAGGTACATAAAGGAAAAAGAAAGAAAGAAGTTGTCTCTGAGGGTACAGTACAAAAAAAAAAAAAAATAGCTCCAACATATTCCTCCACGCTTTGCAGACATTTTCCCATATACAACTCATAATCTACATTCCCTATCAGTATGTGTTTGGGCTGTAGGAGGAAACCCACGCAAACACGAAGAGAGCACACAAACTCCTTGCAGATGTTGTCTTTGAAATTAGGACTCCAGCGCTGCAAGGCAACAGGACTAACCACTGAGCCACTTCAACTTTTCAGATGTATTATTATTATTATTATTATTTATTTATATAGCACCATTAATTCCATGGTGCTTTACATTTGAGGGTTTACATACGGTACACAAAATATACAAAACAGATATAATACTAACAGTGACCAACTGGCACAGTGGGATAGAGGGCCCTGCCCGCAAGGGCTTACAATCTATGAGGGAAGAGGGATAGAGACAGAAGGTGGGGGTAGAGACTTTACAGGTGGTGGTGTGGTGACAGTAGTGTCATTGGGGGTTGTAGGCCTTCCTGAATAGGTGAGTCTTCAGGGCCTTCTTGAAGCTTGTGACTGTGGGGGACAGTCTTATGTGTCTTGGTAGCGAGTTCCAGAGTATGGGGGATGCACGGGAGACGTCTTGGAGACGATTGTGTGAAGAGCGGATAAGAGCAGAGCGGAGTAGGAGGTCTTTGGAGGATCGGAGGTTACATGCGGGCAGGTAGCGGGAGATTAGGTCAGAGATATATGGAGGGGACAGGTTGTGGATGGCTTTGTATGTCAGTGTTAGTAATTTGAACTCTATTCGCTGGGCAATGGGTAGCCAGTGAAGGGATTGGCAAAGGAGAGTGGCCGATGATGAACGGGGGAGAGGTGTATTAAGCGAGCAGCGCAGTTTAAGGTGGACTGGAGGGGGGTGACAGTATTTGCTAGGAGACCATGGAGAAGGGTGTTACAGTAGTCTAGGCGGGAGATTATGAGGGCATGGACTAGCATCTTTGTAGGTCAGGGGTGAGGAAGGAGCAGATTCGATGGATGTTCTTGAGTTGGAGGCGGCAGGAGGTGTTGAGGGCTTGAATATCCGGCTTGAAGGATAGGTCAGAGTCTAAGGTTATCCCAAGGCAGTGGACCCATGGGACTGGGGTAAGTTTAGCACCATTAACTATGATAGATGGGTCAGATAGAGGGCCATGCGAGGTGGGGCGAAGATAATGAACTCCATTTTCTCCATGTTGAGTTTGAGAAAGCGGGAGGAGAGAAAGGAGGCTACGGTTGCTAGACACTTTGGGACTCTGGACAACAGGGAGGTAATGTCTGGTCCAAAGAGATATATTTGGGTGTCGTCAGCATAGCAATGGTAATGGAAACCATGGCATTCTATGAGTTGACCAAGGCTGAGGGTGTAGATGGAGAACAGGAGGGGTCCTAGGACGGAGCCTTGGGGGACATCTACAGAAAGGTCATGGCGGATGGGTCGAGGGACGGTTTCCTAAGTATAGGTGTAACAGTAGCATGTTTGAAGGTGGAAGGGAAGGATCCATTGGTTAGGGATAGGTTGAAGAGATGGGTTAGGGCCGGAGTAATGATTGAGTGAGTTTGGGGATGAGATGTGACTAGCAAAGGTAACCTGAACTTCTGCAACTGGTTAAACTGCTGCAGTGAGATATATTATCACAGTCAACAACAAAAACCAATGAAAGTCATTGTAAAAAAAATTTCTCAATGATTTTTCATTGTTGTCTTATGTGATAATTTATCATGCTGCAGCAGTTTAACCAATTGCAGAAGTTCGGGTTAACTCTGCTACATCTGTATATTGGAGGCAGAATCTTCTTGGCTATTGTTAGGCACCACAGCACAATGTACAGATGTTCTATCCCGCTAATGTAGTTGTGAAGTCTTCAGGGATCCTGGGAGATCCTCACACTCTATTCTATAGCTTTGATGGCTCCAATATCCTAAGAGTGTTGTAATCCAGGAATGTTGTTAGACATGTTATACCTTCACAGTTTACATGCTACGGCTCTTAGCTGTACAAGATAACTGAACGCGATGTTTTCTATTCCATTTGTTAGCTCTGGTCTATGTTGGGTTAGATATATACATAAATCCAGCTAGTGGCTCCATAAAACTTTGTACCATTATTGTACCTTTTTTTCCTATAAAGGGAGGATTTGTCAGCTCTCATGTCTGTTTTATTAAATAAGATTACAATTCTGGAGTTGATAACTGAGTGTTTGAGGGTGTGACCTTACACATTTCTGATATTATCCATTTAGGAGATGCCTTGGTCTCCATTTGGTAAGAGGTGACATGTCTAGTGGGCCACACGTTCTACCATACTGCCAGGAGACAAAGCTGGTCCCCTTCAGGCGGATCTCAGTGGCACGTCTACTCCAATGACGTGCACCACTCCATTTTGATGACACAGACAGTGACATGGCTAGAGCATCACTAACCACATCACCAAGGACTATATAAACAGAAATGTTAGCCCATTGGTGATACTCTAGTCATCGCCACCACTCTTGAAAAGGAGGGACCCATATTTAAGCACCGGACAGCGTCATTCTAGGAGTTTGGTTCACACGCCTATATAAGGTATGCATGCCAATAGACCTGATTTGGTGAAGCAGCCGGGAGCAGTTAGGAGAGATGCTGCAGGGACAAGATAGGTAGCTTGCTACAGAAGAGAGTGTGGGGCTGCTGCAGGGAAGATGACAAGCCCAGCAGACCTTTGGAGAGGGACACATCAAGACTAGTGGCAGAGATGACACATAGAAGGAGAGGGAGTCTCCTTCCCCACAGACTCGAGATGAATGCAGAGCAGATTGTTTGCAATGTAGTGAATTTCTGAGGTTGACAATCAGGCCCTACAACACGTGAAGGTTAGTCTGTAGGCCAAGGCCCTTAGCCTCCAGGCCAAGGCCCGACAAGATGACAGCTAGGTGAGTAAACCCAGGATTAACAGGTAACAAACCAGGCCACAGCATGAGGCTTGACATACAACGCCCAAGCTCCTGACAAAAACAAAACTCATAACAGTGACCAGACTCAGGCATGAGGACTTCAATTAAACTGTAAATCTTTAAAGAGACACTTTTTGATTATTTTCTTGAGTCGTTATATTGTCTGAAAGACCATCCCCTCTACAGTAATAGTTATTTCCTCATAGTGTCTTTCCTTATCCTGCTTTTCACCTGCTTCAATAAGTCACATGATTACAATGTGTTCTCTTTTTTTTTCTAGCATGGGTTGCTATGTAAACAGAATGTCTCTGATGCCTGTAGATACTATTGAGAACTACCAGGTGACCTCACTTTTGATTTAGATTTCTCTTTTCTTAATTCACCTCATTTTCTTCATTGACAAAAAAAAACTATTAACCTTTCTACTGTATTTTCTTAAAGCATTCTTACTTTGAAGCATATTTCCACACCTGCTTAAAACGTTTCTACAGTACTGCATTCTAGGGTAAATGTAAAGAGGATCCTGGAAGGCCCCTTAAAATCATGACCCCAAACACCCAACTCTTAAATGAACTGTTTACACTGGACTTGGACTAGGATCATGCACAATGACTACACAGAGTAACTGGCTGATTAATTTGATAAATCTATTACTCATCCTTCTTCAGTGAGGCTTATAGTGCTTATTATACATTCCAAATATATATCCAGTTAGTTTTAAGCCATTGCTTACTTTAATCTCCCAGGGGAACATGATCCAAAATATGTTTGGCATAATTAGCATAAAATAAATTCTAACAACTGCTGCCAATGTTTTTTCTATTCAGCAGAGTTACACTTATCTACACTTTCTTTGGAAACTTAGTAAAATGAACTTTGTAAAAACTGTAATTTTTATCAAATCATGAAATAAAGATTTTAAAGGCTAGAAAACACATACAACTCATCTTAAAAAGTAACTCATAAACCAATGCTTAAACCGCAAATAAATTACAATAAATAATATATAAGATATTACTTAATATATGGAACATTCTATCTCCATGGTTACAGACTACAAAGAAAGTCTGTGTAGTCTGATCCTGATCTGTCCTTTCTTCTAACCTACAGACAGAAGATTTAGGGTAGGTGCTTGAGAACAACATACTGTATAACTGCAGCGTCAGACCACACAGATTGTTTGTTGATGGTTCCAATTGAAGAAAATCTTTTTAGTGATAGTGATACAATTTTTACTGACTAGTAAATCTGGAAATCTTGATATATGTTAGCTACTTTTTATTTATATACCGATCTTGTACAGTATGTATTATAGTTCAAAGCTGCATTCAAAAGTTTGCAGACTTCAGAGCTGAACTCTTCAAGTATTTTTTTATCCCCACAAAGTCTGTACATAGCTTTTGCTGATGATTTGCATTTTTGAAGGTGTCCTCTTGATACCAATCACAGTACAGTAATCTGATGTAGGAAAACTCAACATTACATGAGTTCAGATAAGTTTTTAGGCTGAATCTGTCAACTAGGAGAACTGTGAATACAGCTCTGGGATATAATGCAGGATTAATCAGGATCAGTACAAGATAAATACGCCATAATGTTCATTAACACAATTATTTAATGATTTGTATAATTTTAATAACAGTTATCTGAATAAAAACAATTCTCATCTCCTTACGTAGATTATCTCTACACAAACTATAAAATAGTTTCTAAGGTGAACATAAGCTCTAAGTTACTACCAATACTTTATACTCATTGGTTCTATATTTCCTGGGTATGTTTTTGTTCTCTTAAGCAACCCATCTATTTGTCTAAATTTGTAATATATCTCATCTGATAAAATGCCTCTTTCTCCACTCTTGTTCTTTCCTGCTACCTCCTTTCTGCTAAACTGACATTCACTTATATATCCTGAAGAACTGAAAATCACAGATGTGTCATATCATAACCCAGTAGGGGTATGTAGCCCAGTGAAAGTGGAGAGACAGAAGCAAAGAAGAGACTGCAAGCAGTTACATAGGAAGTTTCTATCTCACCGGAAGTGCTTTATTCATATTAATATAGATCAGTACTTCTAAGTGACTTAAGTGACTAAGTGACTTAAAGAGAGAAAGATGAGCCCCTACTTTCTGTGTGCTGTGTAGTGAAGACATAATAGCAGCTAGTCTCCACCTACCATCTAATGGAGAACATTGATTTATGCAAAATTTAGAATAATTAAAGGGGTTTTCCCATTAACAAAACCATTTAAATCTGTAGACAATTAAAAGTTAAACATTTTTGAAAATATAAATAATTAAAAATTTGGCACAGCTTTAAAGATTTTGTCTAACCAACTTAGAAGTGATGGTCTTGTGACTTGATGTGTCTTGATCTTAGTGGTAACAGTAGTGTTTTTTGTCTTGATCGGTTACCAACGTGAGACTACCATCATTTTATAGACAATCATCTTGGCTATCTCATACATAAATTTGACTGGCAACTATTTAGCATATGCTTCGTTATGCAGATTCTTGCCATGAACAAAAACAAACCCAAGCAATATAGAACCAATGAGTATAAAGTATTTGTAGTACCTTAGAGCCTAGAGCGTGCCCAGAAGGATTCAGGCAGTGTTGAAAGCCAAAGGTGGATTTACAAAATAATAAAAATTTAAATTTAGAATTTTAGGAGCAAAACAGTAACAATGCAGTTACATGACAAGAATCTGCATAACTAATCATATGCTAAATAGTTGTAAGTCATGTTTATGTATGAGATAGCCAAGATGATTGTCTATAAAATGATGGTAGTCTCACGTTGGAAGCTGTAGCGGATGGTGAGATATGGAGCCTGAAAGTCACAAGTTCAATACATTGTTACCCTTTTGCTTGACAGTGTAAGTACATCACAGAATGCACTTGGATGAAACTCGGATGTCACTTCGAGTGTCAAGTTTTAGTTTATATCTGGCTTGCCTGGTTGCTGGATTCTGCAAGAAAAATCCACTTTGTTGTCATCTGACAGCATTCTGCTACAAACTCGGCCCCAGCTCTGTGTCCATAGGGTGTAATACTTTCAAGACAACAATAATGACGTCTAGAAGCTAACCATACATTGTATGTATGGATATCAGTCTGTGTATAATTACATTTTTATTAAATTTTTATGTTATTTTATTTTTCATTTGTACGTATGGAAAATTCAGTAATGATATACATTGTGTATATTACAAAGATCATATATTTAACATTTTTATTGTAGTTGTCTATTTCAAAAATATCTTGTTGGGGTAAATATAAATTTAGAAAATGTGACCATTTGACGTCCATGAGCTGATACAGATAAGAAATAGTTAATTATCAGGTATTTGGCTGATGTCAGGGCTGGCCTTAGGGGGTGTGTGACCTGTGTGGCTGCACAGAATGCATGTCACTACTGAAGGGGTATTTTGAGCACTCAGAAGTAAAGATGGATGCATCGGTTCTTACCAAGCTGTGTTAGACCCGAATATTACAAATTGTTTTTTTTTCCGAAACCGAACAAATGGAGATTCACCTCGGATGAACTAAAATGGCTGACCCATTATACTCTGGGGTCTCTTCGGACCCCAGAATATAATAGGTGGAGACCCAGTGGAGGTGAAAAAACATTCATACTCACCTTCCGTTACCTCTCTTGGGCTCTATTGTGATGTCATCGGCCCAGGCTCAGCATTGAGGCCTGTGATTGGGCCTCAGTGGTGACTTTGGCACACCAAGTGTCATAATGTCATTAGGACTCAGCTGCAACCCCTGGTCCGACAACGTCACAGAAGAGCGCCAGATGTCTCCAGGAGAGCACCACATGCTGTGAGGAGGCCCAAAGAGGTATCGGAAGGTGAGTATGAATGTTTTTTTCTACACTATGTTTTAAGCCAACTTAAAGTGTGGTTCGTACTGAACTTGTTCGTCCACAAACTAAACAAGGACTCAAGCTGCCAAACCTGAACACTACCAAATGTGCAGACAGTGGGGATTCCAACTTTTTTACACAATTACATCCAGGTATCTTCCGTGCTACATTAATTTCAGTGGGGGGTTCCATTCCAATATGTTTTCTTGGAGCAGGATAGGACGTGTTCCATAATCCTTGGAATGAAATGGACCATCAAAACCCCCTCGGACTGCACACTTGGTCATGTGCATGAGGCCTAAGAGAGAAGTTGGGTTAGTAGAAACCCATTAATAAATATGATTAGCTTTATAAGGCTTTTTCCACTTTCTGCTGCACAGAATGTGCTATTAATGCGTGACAGGTTGAATTTTTACCTCTGGGATCCTCAAAGGCAGTACTTCAGGTGTTGGTCACCATTCAGCTGGCCAGCAATGGCTGAAAATGTGTAGGTGGCTGTAGTTCTCCCTGTTGAAGTCTATGGGAATTAGGAAAACAGTTGTCCTTTGTTTTTTTCAGAACTCTGAGGACCCGTTCACATGTTTGGGCAGCATGTCATAGAGCAGGAGGAGCTGAGCAGATTGAAATATAGTTTTTTTTGGAAAAACATTCAGTTTAACCTGTTATTTATCCATTTAAACCATTGCTCTTCCTATGCTAAGGAGTCCAGTGGGCAGTCTGTTTCATTGAGTGACAACCACATTCCATCAATGACTGTATGCATAGATAACTATCAATCACTGAGTAGGACCGCCCACTTGACTCCTCAGTATAAAAAGACCAGTTATCTAAATGGATAAATGACAGGTTATACTAAATTTTTTTCCCCACAGAAGCATTTATCAATTTTCTCATCTCCTCGTGCTCTATGCTGCTTGCAGATAGGACTGTAAGTACAGCTCCATTTTCATTATACATTGGTAAAAAGTTATAATTTTGTACAATAAATATAAACTCTTTTGATTTTAAATAACATATTTGAGGTTCAATAGTAATAATACATTGGGGCATATAAAATTTTTCCAGCTTTTTATATAATGCTATTAGATTTTAGGTGTTATCTATATCAGAAAAAATAGTCTTAAGGGGAGTCTTTCATCAGATTCTATCTATCTGCAGAACTAGGATGATATGCTGAATTCTGGTGACAGACTCCCTTTAAATCTGTTAGGCACTCACCTGCTCATATCTTGCCCAATTTTAAAGAAATTATTGTATAGAGCAAAAAAGGCTAAAAGGCATTATTTTTAGTCCAAATCTGTGCATTTTTCCATTGACTTTTTGCTTAATGAATGTTCCCCATTGTCTTTATTTCTTATTATGTAATAAGATGGTTCTCCACAAGGTATTCCAGAATTAGTCTTCTAATGCCCAGTAGTTTATGGTGGATATTTTTGTCTACTGATTGATACTGGATTACTTCATCCCTTTATGTACAAGCTATTAAAGATGCCCAGTGTCCTAGAGAACCACTGAAGACTGGTATATAACCTAAAGAGCCCTGATGTATCAAGATGTTATTAGAACCTATAAGGAACCCATTCCATGAGAACTGGAGCCATGTATCAATAATCATCATCAGACAAAGCATTCAGATAATCAGTATCTGCATATAAAAGAAATCCAGAAAACAGACTGTCTGCCCAACTGGGATCTGAAAACAGACCGTTCTGATCTGGGAAGAAGATCTCCAGCCAGACTTCATCTTCCGGCTTTAGGTAGAGTAATGTTGAACCTGAGGCAACATCATGATTTCCCGTGTTGGCATCAAATGTCTTTATTTTGTATTCTCCATTATGCACAAGGGTGATGGCCAAGTGCTTGTCTGCGAGAGTGATGTCATAGGAGAAGTAATAAATTCCAGGAATTGCACAAATAAACTTCCCTATGGATGGGTTGTAGTGTTCTCCTTCATTAAAGAGAATTTTGTTAAATAGAATTGGAAGTCTTTCCTGAGGGAAACTAGTGGTGATCCCAACTGAGAAAGCAGATTTGAGGATTATATCACCACACTTGCACACTCCTGGTTCTCCAGGATCTCCTCTTGTCCCTTTATCACCTTTAGGTCCCAATGGTCCATCAGGTCCAATTTCCCCCTTGTCTCCAGATGGTCCAATTGGTCCTTTTTTGCCAGTTTCTCCTTGATCTCCTTTTTCACCAATGGGTCCAAGAGGACCCGTTTTTCCTCGTAAACCTTCAAATAAATGTTGATACTGTTATAAATGGAAGACATTTCTCTAAGCTAGCCTATGTGCCTTTCAGAACTAGTGTATAAGAGGGAGCTATATAAGAAAACTAGTATCCTAAAAACAGTCTCCTGACTGTCCCATGAGAAATGATAAGTAAACAGAAAAAAACAGCACCGAGCTGCTCCTCTTGTGATACCGTTTTGGTACAAATGTGTTGAATCAGAAAAACCGTAAAAATGGCTGCTCACCTTTTGGGGGTTGTGAACTGGCCACAACAACCACAAATGCCTTATAGAATGTGTTGGAGCTGGGAATTAGCAGCTGGATCGTCTTCACCAGGACGTCAGTAGGCAGAATCCAATCACAGGACCAATCCAAATTATGGACGTATAAAGATCAGCGCTCACCAGCAGGAATTAGATGGATAAAATCTTCCTTTATTGTTTGGCTTACCTGCTGGTAAGCACTGATCTTTATATGTCCATAATTTGTATTGGTCCTGGATTGGATTCTGCCATGAGAAATGATGTCAGGGTTGAAGGGTTTGTCACAGTGAATTTCAATGTCCAATCCTTTATTTTTAAGGGAGAGTAGCTGGCACAAGAAGTGTCTGGCTGCAGCCAAGTGTGCATGTGTATGGAGGTTAAAGAAGAATAGCAGTCGATTAAACGCTTATTTGGTCAACTATTGGGTCCCGTAAGGTTGATGTCTTTCAGGTTGCAGATGAAGAGGCTAAATATTAGATAAAATGGGCAATTTCTATAGAAATAGTGAAAAATCTAATGGGCATATGGGCCTCTGCACACTGGGGATGCTGGCAAAAGAAGGATCAAGCATGTTGGAACTCTACAACTGAACGGTTATAGTGATTTTTCTTTTCTTTTGATGCTTTAAAGCTTACCGATAATACTAAAACAACTTTCCATAAGTGAATAGTACAGGTGAATATAAGAATCATTGTAACATATCTTATTAAAGGAAAATGCTTCTCTCTCCATTTTTAAGACTGCTTTCCAACCCCTTAGATGGACTGCTAGCTTCACACACAGATTGAGATACTCATAGACATCTATAGTGAGGGGATGAGGTGGGAGAAGGTTGCTGGACAGAGAGAGAGAGAGAGAGAGAGAGACAGAGTGAAGGGAGGGGGAGGAAAGCAGCCTGATAAATGGAGAAAGAAGCATTATTCTTTATGAAACTACCAGTATATCACAAAGCTTCTTATATTCACTTATATTTTCTTTTAAGTACAGATACACTTTAATGACTTATAGCTCTGCCATCTGTTATACATAATATGATGTCAGTATCTTTCCATTCATTATATACGGTAATCAAGCGGATTTCATCATCGAGATCAAAGACGTTCCTGACCCCACCAAAATATTCATTGTGAATATTTTATTTATTGTGAGTACAATAGCTGCTACCTTAGCCCCATTTTGTTTTTCATAGTTATAGTTTCTTAATACAATGCACCTGAAATGTAAGAAAATCAAAAAGTAAATCAAATCTAATAAACAAAACTTCATTTTCATCTTTCCTGTACTTTTCAGAACATCCTGATGGTACAGGATGTATCCATGTCAAACAAATACAAACTGTTCCCTATGGAAAATTATGGAAATCAACTCATGATAAGTAAGCCTATGAGGCTATTTAAAGGGAGTCTGTCAACGGAACCCAGTATATCTACCCAGACCTGCAGATAGATATGTTAGGGTCACCAGAAACTATTGGTGTTTTCCCCTTGTGAATCAGCACCTTTGTTGCAAAAATATTGCCGTTTTTGTCAATATGCAAATTAGAACTTTGGAGCAATGAGGGCATTTGGAGCATATTGATAAAAAAAGCGATGCCTTGGCAACAGAGGCAGCGATTCACAAGTGGAAAACACTGTTTGCTTCAGGTGACCCTAACCTATCTATCTGCAGGGCTGGGATGATATGGTGGGTTCTGGTGACAGACTCCATTTAAAACAATGGTCCTTCCAGTTTATGAGTTTCTAAGAAATTAAAGTAGACACAGCGCCACTCTTGTCAATGGGCTGTACCTGGTATTTCAGCTCACTCCCATTCACTTGAATCTTGAGATACTGTATAGTGGTTACTACAGTGGATGGTTGGTGAATACTTTTAGGCTTAACTATATGCTGTGCCATTTATTATAATAATATATAAATATAGTTATATGGATGGAATTAACTCTTCCCGACATCCACCGCACTATTATGGTGGATTTGAGGTACTTAAATATGTCAGCTGCTCAGAGACTAAGTGGCTGCCATAGACACTGTATAATACGGCAGTCTCTGCGATCAGTGCAGGTACTTATAAATCCCCCCTTATGCCTCAGTTCAAGCTGCCTAAGGTGGATAAGATAAGAAATAAAGTAAAACACACATATTAGGTATCCCTGTGTCTGAAAACATCCAGTCTACAAACTTATAAAACTATTTTTCCCCTATGGTGAATACTGAAATGGGAAAAAAAAATTAAAACAGCCGAACTGCTGTTTTTTTCACATAAAAATTTTGATAAAAAAACATTCAAAACAACAGACATTCCCCAAAATGGTGTAAATTAAAACTACATTTGGCCTCGCAAAAAAGACGCCTTATGCATCCCCTTATACGGAAATATAAAAAAGTTAGGGGTTTTAGATTATGGTGACTCCAAGAATTTTTTTTTTGCATTTTGGGATTTATTTTAAGGTGTTAAAACATAAAAAAAAAAACTATATTAATTTGGTATTTGGTATTGCACTGACCCACAGAATACAGGCGACTTGTCATTTTGCTAAGTTCTTTACCTGCTGTGCCTTTCTCACCCTTTTCACCTTTTCTACCATCTCTCCCATCTCTTCCGGGAAGCCCAATCCGTCCATGTGGCCCAACTAATCCATTTGTCCCAGGGGATCCAGGTGGCCCCGGCAATCCTGGGATGCTACAGACGTACTGTATATTCTGTTGTTCTCCCTTACGCTTATTGCTTGCTGGCTGCCCAGTGATACAGAGTGCAAAACTTGTAACGTATAGCAATATAATCATTATCAACCCTGCAAGAAAAGAAAGACATATTAGTAAAGGAAATATTCTTAAATAGTGACAGAACAGTATATACATTGGTCATACACTCAGCTTACTTTATGTACTGTATTACAAACATAGATCAGGTATCCTTATGTATTAGCTACAGCAGAGATTTGTGGGGATATTGTCCTATTATCATTCTATTCTTACTATCTAAATAAAGATAGACTTGCAGAAGTCATTGTAAAAATAACAGGTTTTGCTACCAATGGTGTAACTGTAGGGGCTGCAGTGGTTGCAGTTATAATGAGGTATAGGATAACCATAGATGGCTATATGTAGACTCCCCGCTGCCTGTGCGGGAAAGTGCAGTCACAATCCAAGCCCAGAGACTGGCCATAGGGAAGATTATGTGGAGTTCACGGGGCTGGGAGGCCAAGGACACTGCAGTAGTGTTCTTACAGGACAAATAATAGGTAAAACCATTCTGTTTGACAGGCACCCAAGCAGGTGTGGAAGAAAATACCCTGAGACTGTGGAGACTCTATCAGTGTAATGCTCACCACGTGGTGCCAAAAAAGGTGTTGGGAGCTTACATGCTCTGTTGCGAGGACAATTACAATACTGAAGCTGTAGACGTGGATGAGGATGAAAACAGACACTGGAAGAGGAAAAGGTCAAACTGCAGGAGCCCTCTGCCAGAAGTCTCAAAGATGCAGTCGCTTGCCAGGCTCAACGCAACATGTTGGGTCCAATGCACTGTATAAAATGGTGGCTATGCAAGGCCAGGCTCTACAAGAAGAAGCACAGGTCCAGTATAGGACAAGAGAAGGACTTCTCATCTGCAAGGAGGAATCCAAGTTCAGAGGAAGATGGAATCAGAGCCAATTAGTGTTAATGTCCTAGAATGGAGGATCATTGCCCAGTTGAGCTGAGAGTGAGGAAGGGGTCACTTTTGTTAGGCCAAGTTAGAGGGTCTATTAGCCATGTTGAGATGCTTGGAGCAGCCAGTGGTAGAAAGGTCTCTTGGGGCTCAGAGTATGTAAGTATAGTGGGTACATATAGTGGGAGACAACCAACATAGTATTGCAGGTTGGACTTTCAGCATTAACCTGTGTCAGAGTTGTGTTTCCCCAAGCATGGGATGGTTTAGCAAGGGTGAGTTAACCCTTATAGCAGCACAGTCGTCTGCTTACAAGCAATCTGAAGGTGCAAAGGATAAAGGGGTTGTCTGGGGAGTATTTATTCACTTACTGGGTCCGGTGGAATGGACCCAGGGGTTGGTTGATTGGAAGCAACGTTCTTCTCCTTGGGTCGCTTCTCCTCCTGTGATACTCTGCCCCACAATCATTCCACCCCCCTCCTTCCCTGATCTCATAGGTAATTCATTACCTGTTTTATGGTGGCTCGCTGGCAATAGCAAAGCCAGACCCCATTAATTACCTGTGAGATAGGAGAAGGAGTGGGTGGAGTGTGACCCGGGGATCTGAATATTGCTCCGACAGACCAAGTAAGTGAATAAATATTCCATGGACAACCCCTTTAATTCAATGGTTTGAAGGCCCTGGTTTTTCCTGGGTGAGGTAACTTGTGGGAGGCAAGGGTTAAGTATGTTTTCTCCTCTGCCATCAGAGTGAAACTTCCGGTTGTCAAGGGTCACAACGGAGTAACCAGTAAGGAAGTGAAGAATAACCTCCTTAGTTAAGCAACCTTAGATGGGTAACTGTTGATGGCCGTATGTAGAGTCAAGACAGGCTAGCAATCCCTGTGCAATATACTGGGGCTAGCAGTGTGGAGATGATGCCAGGGAAAAATCCCATGCTAGTGGCTACTCACTCCTTCTTGAAGCTGGCACTAATTCCTCGTAAAGGTCCTGGGGCGGTACAGTGTTGAGGGGGAAAATGTGGCATTTCATCAGATGATGCTCACACCATAGTTTACTTAGGCTAATCTTGCAGTCACAAGTAACATAGATGCACAGTTCCTTTAGTCACACGATATCCACAGGGCACTCTATATACCAAGACACAAGTGGTCACTGCTTTTACTTCCTCCTCTAGTCCTCTGGCCCTTCTCACTATGGTGAATCTGGGGTGATCCCTATATTTTATCCTCTGTTTCAGCCACTGCTAGGGAAATGGAGGTCACATTTCAGCCATGGATACCAAAGTTAGTCCATTGTGCTCATCTGTCATTATTAAATGGGTTTTCAGGGCCAAATATATTGGATAGGATAGGTCATCAATATCAGATCGGTGAGGTTCCCACACTTGGCAGGCACCCCAACAGCTGATACACAGAGAATGGAGCAGGAATGACTCATGTAGTTTATCAGAAACACCAGATATATCATAGTTATTTTCATGTAGGTAATACATTTTGACAGGGACAATAAACTCAGCTATTTATGTAATTTTGCCATGAACATCAATCTTTGGTGAGGCGTATACATCACCAAATTCTTGCTGGTGGTACCCCTGTAGAAAAGGCTTGAGAAGAAGTGACCTAGACATCCTAAGAGATCCTACAATCGTGTCCTGTGCTACGTGTACAGTTAGAACATACTGTTTATACTTTTAAGACTTTTGACTAGCTGAAAAAGATCACACCAAATGGCCTTTGAGTTTTGCTATGAATATGATATTTCCCACACAATGAAATTATGCAATGTCTCAATGGGATACTTGGGTGTATTCCAGCGATATAATTTACCATCTGCGTTATTAGTAATCTGAGATAGAAGAGCATGTGGATGCTGTACATAGTGAAGACCAATGAGGCATCGCTATTGATCTCTGCATTGTTTGAACTGACATCAGAAAATGCTTCGAGGCAAATACCACTTCCACAGGAAGATCTGGTCACCAAATGGAAGCCAAACAATGACATCCCCATATTCTCCAGGGTTCATGTGTGGCTTTAAAACAGGAGTTTTGATATACAAATGACTCAAAATCTGAATGAACCAAAACAATCAGAAGAACAAATAAACTGAATGTTGAAAAAATAGGAAGTAAGTCTCCTTTAAAGAGCTGCCAAGATTACATGTAGAGCCGAAGCTGTGAAGGAGATGTTTCAGAATGTTCCGCATGACCACAATTATATGTATCAATGGGGGATTACTACTCTTATATATGTCTACATTCATGGTGCATCCTGGTGGCTCCGTGGTCAGCTTCGTGGTTTGCTGTGAAATACTAGGGCCCAGGATTTCAATCTGACCAATCATTTCAGACTGACCCATCAGCGTACCAGAGTATCCTCTGATAGACCCAGGCTCTAACGCAATAAAGGTCTAGTATAGGACACCTACATTTGTAGGGTACCATGGTCTATATCCTAGGGGTTGTTGGAGGTTAGGCTCTCAGAATCATTTTATCTGGTGGGCCTTGGTACCTCAGCTGACACTGTGCATGCAGGTGGATGTCCTCCTTCTGTTTGCATAGGTTTTCTTTTTGTATTCCTATATCTTCCCACACCCCCACACAGATGAACAAATCGGTTCGTAACAAGCCTGGCTTGATACAAATTTTGTAAAAATTTCAGGATCACCCAAAATTTTGGGGGTCTATCACCCACACATAATTATTATACTCTGGGGTCTCCTCAGACTTCAGAGTCTATTAATTGGAAGCCCAGTGGAGGTGCAGAAAAATAATAAACACTCATATTCATGTCCCCCTCTCCTGGGGACATCTGGTGTTGGGAGCCATAATGTAGACTGGGACCAATATGAGTGATGGCAACACTGAAGACTATAGTGACTCTATATTAATGAAAAAAATACTTAAAAATAAACTAAATGCCTGTATACACTGAATGACCACTTTTACAATTGGCACTTCATTGTATGGAAATTAGAGACGTAACCCCTGAGATTCAGTCTGATGGAAGCGAATGGAACACCAGTCAAGTGAACACAGTGGTGCTTGGTGGATGCAGGAGGACTTTCGGGTTCACATTCTCCTGATCATTGGGTCCCAGCCGTCAGACCCCAAGCGATCTGACATACCTGTGGATAGGGGGTGGAGTGAACAATTGTAGTCACCATCAATGGGAACATGACTATCATTTGTGACTGTGATAGTTGTGTTCCTTTGTATCCATTGTTCAATTGACCTCTATATCAAAGAACGTGATAGAATGGAGGATTGAAGAATGGATACCATATGCACTTACTATTTTCTTCCCCTTCCATTTATGTTATCTCCTAGTATTGTAGCGAGTACTCACTGAAAAAAAACAAAAGGCGCTATCTCACTCTTCCCTCTTTGAATGGCTGACCGGCAACATTATACTACTATCTCCTAGTATGCAACTGACTGAACACTTTGAATGTGAATGAAGTTAAGGGTTAAAGTAATCTATCCATTTCTCCCTATCTTTTGATGTCCAAAGACAATAGACAATTGCCCTTTGCCTTACATCAGTTATTCTCACTACTCTTGTAGACAGTTTTTGAAGGAGCTTGGCAGGGAGGTTGTTTCCGCCATCTTGGAGAACTAAGCACAGATCTTCTGTGGATGTAGGCTTGCTCCAATGCTTCTGTCTCTTCATGCAATCCCAGACAGACTGGATAATGTTAAGATCAGGGCTCTGTGGCCATATCATCACTTCCAGGACTCCTCCTCCAAAGGGCAAAGGTCACACTAAATATTGATGGGAATATAGATTTCTCTTCGAATCATTCACTTCATTTTGGTAATTAACAAAAATAAACTATTAACCCTTGCATTTTTGCAGTGGGCCACTCCACTGGACTCCTAAACTCAGAATAAATATGAATTTCAGTAAATAGATGATAAATTCCATTGAACCTTTCCCCATAAAACTATATATTAATCTGCTCATCTCCTCCTGCTCTATAACATGCTGCCTGAAGATCAGACATCATGATCAATGTCATAGGTTCCCTTTAAGTGGTAATACAGAGCTTCCCATGGTGAAATTACTCATCCCAAATCTTGGATCTTAAAGTGAAGTAGTGGACATTCATTTTAATAAAGGCATAGTATATTTGGCAAGGTTCTTAGTGAGGAGCGCACTTATTCTATATTCTGTCCCCCTGATTTATATCCAAGTGATACTACAAAGAACTTCAAAAAGGAAAATAAAGAGCAGATTCCCATCTTCTAGATTATAGTAACCATACAAATAACATAGTCTATGTCTACAATAATGATGATAAATTCAGCAACTTGCAGTACAAGCCTTCTCTGGAGTATGAGTGCAGCCATTCCATCATGTAACATAACAGATGAATATTTTCCAAGGATAAAATCATAACAAAATGCTTGGATACAGGGGAATAATTATACGAGTGAGCTCATTGATAAAGTCACTTGCCTATGAGATATGAGGTAGTCATGGACTGAACGTTTCTACCATTAATTGCAGCAATTGTGGTCTCTTTAGAGCAAAACAGAAACATCTGGCTATTTATGAATGATATATACAAGTGTCTCATATATTGTAAAGTTGTACCAGCCCTAACAGGTTCATGTTTCAATGGTTGGCCACACACATATAACAGAGGTTTTATAACACTGGGTGTCTGTATTATCTATTATATACTCATGTGGACAAAATTGTTGGTACCCCTCGTTTAATGAAAGAAAAACCCACAATGGTCACAGAAATAACTTGAATCTGACAAAAGTAATAATATATAAAAATTCTATAAAAATGAACAAATGAAAGTCAGACATTGCTTTTCAACCAGGCTTCAACAGAATTTTAAAAAAAAGAAAACTCATGAAATAGGCCTGGACAGAAATGATGGTTCCCTTAACGTAATATTTTGTTGCACAACCTTTTGAGGCAATCCCTGCAATCAAACGATTCCTGTAACTGTCAATGAGACTTCTGCACCTCTCAGCAGGTATTTTGGCCACTCCTCATGAGCAAACTGCTCCAGTTGTCTGGGGTTTGAAGGGTGCCTTTTCCAGACGGCATGTTTCAGCTCCTTCCAAATATGCTCAATAGGATTTAGGTCAGGGCTCATAGAAGGCCACTTCAGAATAGTCCAATGTTTTCCTCTTAGCCATTCTTGGGTGTTTTTAGCTGTGTGTTTTGGGTCATTATTCTGTTGCAAGACCCATGACCTGCGACTGAGACCAAGCTTTCTGACACTGGGCAGCACATTTCTTTCTAGAATCCCTTGATAGTCTTGAGATTTCATTGTACCCTGCACAGATTGAAGACACCCTGTGCCAGATGCAGCAAAGCAACCCCAGAACGTAACAGAGCCTCCTCCATGTTTCACAGTAGGGACAGTGTTCTTTTCAAGATATGCTTCATGCTTCAGCTGATGTGCCTTGCCAAAAATTTCCATTTTTGTCTCACCTGTCCATAAGACATTCTCCCAGAAGCTTTGTGGCTTGTCAACATGTAGTTTCGCAAATTCCAGTTTTGTCAGATTCAAGTTATTTCTGTGACCATTGCGGGTTTTTCTTTCATTAAATGAGGGGTACCAACAATTTTGTCCACGTCTGTATATAATTTTAATAGCATATTCTTACTTCTGTAGAATGTCACTTGAAATGAGTCTTGAATTTGCAGAGGTTTATGATAAAGATTTAGCAGATGTCAGATGTTACTTGCAGTACCCAGATATAACAGTGGTACTACTGGGGTACAGTTGGACTGAGATGCTTCGCTGGGCTAGGTATGGGAGTAACTACCAGGGTAGCAGACATAGTAGCTGCTATGGGACCCAACTACTAAGGGGACAATTCCACTGAGACCTAGGATACAATTAGTGATGACTATGGATGATGGAAGAGGATATAGAAAACTGAATGTGCCTCCATTACTTTACTGGAACATCATAGTGCCAGCATTTGACAGCATTAGAATTGCTTTCTTCAGATGGCTGTGGTGTCACAATGTACACCTTGACCTTCCTATGCTATGATGTCATAGTGGCCATTATCCCTGTACAATAACATCACTGTGTATATTATCCCTGTGCTGTGACATCACTGTAGCTAATATCCCGGTACTTGTTTATTAGCTCTGTACTGTGTACATTATCCAGCCATGGCTATGGTCACACCAGCGCTTTGTTTCCATTCGGAGATTACATCCCCCATTGTGTTTAAAAAATGTGGAGAGAACATTCCTGCAAGCAGAACTTTTCTCTCTGTATTTTTTGGGCAGAACCCTGGCAGACCCCATTATAGTCTATGGGAACCGCGGGTTTCCACGGGTAACCACTTTTTAAGAGGATTGGGTTTTTCATTTTTCATGGGTCCCCAAGCAGACCCAAAGAACAGAAACCCGAGAGTAGGTGTGAACCTAGTGTCATGTGACACCTCTGTGTTTACTATTACATCATTGTCTTTATTATACCTGTACTGTGACATCTCTGTGTTTATTAACCTTGTATTGTGAGATCACTGCGTGTATTATCTTTGTACTATGACATCACTGTGTTTATTATCCCTGTATTGTGACATCACTGTGTTTTATTATCCCTGTACTGTGATATTACTGTGTTTTATTATCCCTGTACTGTCACATCACTGCATGTATTATCTCTGTACTGTGACAGCATTGTGATAATGGGTCCTGCTGTGATGATGTGGGTCTGTTGTAAATATGTGGCCTTGCTGTGACAATGAGGCCCTACAGTGATGATATCGCCCTGGCCTTGGGCTAGGACAACACACCAAAATTTGGGTAGCCAATTATTAAGAACTTAATCCAGATGTGACTGGTATGGACTTTTTGTTCTGGCTACAAGGCCATCCACAACCATGTTTCTTAGAGGCAAACATTGAGGTTACATATGGTCATGGTAAGCATAAGGAGAGTACCCTATCTCAAAACTGTCCATACTCCTTTAGCTGACAGATACAGGTGCATCTCAATAAATTAGAATATCTTTGAAACGTTCATTCATTTCAGTAATTCAGTAATACAATCCATAATCAGCGTCTTCCATGATTGTGTGTCCTACTGAACCAGACTGAGGGACCATTTAAAGGCTTAGGAAACCTTGGAAGGTGACACTGAATTTATAATACTGAACTTTTTTACAATATTCTAATTTTCTTAGATTTGGGTTTTCATTACCTGTAATCCATAATCAACATTTACAGAAATAAAACACTTGAAATAGAACACTCTGTGTGTAAAGAATCTAGAAAATATAGGACGTCAATTTTTTTTAATTTAATTACTGAAATAAATAAATGTTTCAAAGATATTCTAATTTATCGAGATGCACCTGTATGCTTCCCTGGCTCCTTACCCATAAACATGCACATTTGTGCTGACTGAGAAATCTATCTGCTCATAGATACCTCTGTTGGAGGTTTATTTCCCTGAGGACAAAAGATCACACTTCTTGAAATATAACATGCCCAAAATATTTTCATGTATTTATGTCATAAAGCTGGCATATATATATTTTTCAATTTGTATTTTATATTGTTTCAAATCCTATAATTTCCCTAGACCCTGTAAATGATAAAATTCTGGCTACCTGCAGGCCACCACTAGGGGGAGCTCAGTGCCATTATGCTTTTTCTAATAAAACATTTAATTTGTTCAACAAATACATAGCGATACATACATGCTCAGAAATAGCAAAATATTGGGGCAGAGCAAAGTATACATACACCGTCTGTTCATGCATAGTCAGGCAAACATTTTAATTTCTGGGTTGTGTAATAGTAGATATAGAGAGAAAAGAAATATACAAAAACAATATGAAACAAAACAATACAATAATCGCCCAGGAAGAATATGGCCCAGCTTCTAAATAGTTTTGCGCTGCTAAGGCATTCTCGCCATTATGCTTTTAAGGGAGCAAAGCATTTGGGCTGAGAGTGGAGCGGATGGTATTCCCATGTTGGGAGTCTCTAGTGGATAGAGTCCTCCAGAGAGTCCGTCCTCAAATAGTATGAGGAGACAGTCTCTTCTACCCTGTGTAAGGAGGCAGTAGTATAGAGGGAGTCTCGTCCTTCCTCAGCTAGGAGGAGGAGGTAGTGGAGTGAGTTAGGAGGAGTGGAGGAGAAGTGAGGCGAATGAACCAGAGCCCTGGTTAGGCTGGCCTACAAGTCAGCTCAAGGACAGTCAAAGTGTTGTTCTGCGCTCAGGAGATAGGAATTATTCCTGCTCATTTGGATATTGTGTGCAAGAGATGTCTTTGAGGGTAACGTTATATGGACCTCATAGACCTTTTTGGATCTGAACCAGGCTGTCAGGGCATTGCAGACATTTGTAGATTTGGTGGATTCAGCACACTAATAGATAGGAAAGACTGCCACAGCAACGGAGACATACAGTAGACTGCAACCTGGGAAGTACCATCTTAAATCTCAGCTCTAGCCCCAGTGGAAAGCTTATAAGACCTGTACCTCCAGTTGTTTTAATATACAGTACTGTGTTCTTTTTCAGTAAAAACTCATGTGTTTCTGTGTTTTGCAAACACTGTCTCCCAAGTCTTTTTCCTGCACTTACCATCATGGGCACTTCAACCACCATCAGGCTTAGGAAGGCTTACTAGTGCTAAAATGTGTCCCTGGGGAAACACTACTGCCACAATCAGACACCTTGCAGGCTCCCTCAGCACTGCACAGCCTAGGAGGAGCTCCGGAGGATATAGTAGAGTTCCTTACCTGCCATGACTACAGCGACTACTACTCCCAACCTCCTGTCTTTTCTCTCAACGGGCTGCTACAAATGTGTGCATACAGAGTTAAAGGATTTTTCTGCTTAGACAATCCCTTGTAATATCACATTATACTGTGGACATTAAAATCAATGGGTTGTCCATGTAATTCAAGGACATGACAGATCCCCAGAAACAGAACTGGAGTATTTGTGTAAACCAGACACCCTATTACAGTAAGAATGGAGATGTAAGGATGAGAACATGCTACACTCTGTTTGCTCATGTTACTTGTCTTCTGCCAAAGTGAATACAAAAGAATGTGAAATCTGTAAAACACAAATCAAAACAAAATTGAAAGACTTGAAGCCGGTAAGAGCCATGTCAGCAGCCAATAATTCTGGAATCATGTCCACAGTATGAAGAGCATACTCCCCAACAGGAAATATCCCTGTTACTTTGGGGCAGTGTATTTGCCAAAATCTTATAAAGTCAAGTCATAAAAACATATTGCAGCAGAATCTACACCATGTAGGTATTATATATTCCAGCTCTATAAAAAACATATGTAAGGTGACTGTGATCAAAATATATGGTATCATTGTTAAAGGGGTAGTCCCAAGAATACAATTTATCACCTATCCATCAGATCACTGATAAACGTCTGAATGGTGGTGGTCTAACCACTGGGACCCCCATCAATTGGTCATCAATTGAAGATCTGTGGGGGTCTGATACCCAGGACACCCACTGTCACTTCGCATGACATGTGACGACGTGTTCATTGGCCGCATGCCCTGATCGCAGCTCAGTCCCATTCAAGTGAATGGACCGAGCTGCAATAGCAAGCACAGCAGCTGTGCAGATGCACTGTGCTGTGCTTGGTAAGTACTGAAGCACTTCAAACAGCTGATCGCCCTGGGACCTGGATGTTGGACCTCTGCTGATCTTTAATTGATGACCTATCCTGAAGCTAGGTTATCAATTGTTTAGACTGGGAAACCCCTTTAAGTATGAGTACTGGGACTCAATTCAATTCTGTGGTACTGCCAGGGATAGCCAAGCACTGTGCTCAGCTGGGCAGTATTGTGTCTGGGATCCTCCTTTCTCCTCTATTATCAGTCCGGTATATTTTATAATGAGTAAAAATCTTCACAGCCTTAAAGGGGTTGTCCAGCTTATCCACGGCACCCAACCCAGATGTTCAGCAGCCTCTGGGTGCCATAAATTACAAGAGTGGGCACGGAGTACGTGCGGGCTCTCCTATTCATGTACAGGTGCATCTCAATAAATTAGAATATCTTTGAAACGTTCATTCATGTCAGTAATTCAGTAATACAATCCATAATCAGCGTCTTCCATGATTGTGTGTCCTACTGAACCAGACTGAGGAACCATTTAAAGGCTTAGGAAACCTTGGCAGGTGACACTGAATTTACAATACTGAACTGAACTTAGAATATTCTAATTTTCTTAGATTTGGGTTTTCATTACCTGTAATCCATAATCAACATTTACAGAAATAAAACACTTGAAATAGAACACTCTGTGTGTAAAGAATCTAGAAAATATAGGAGGTCACTTTTTAATTCAATTACTGAAAGAAATAAACGTTTCAAAGATATTCTAATTTATTGAGATGCACCTGTTATAGAAGCAGACACTTCTACTGAGTACAAGAATTGTACAATTTTTCTTCACAAGGCTGGGAGTACCTTGTTAAAGGGCTCCTTCTTCCTATAAGGATGATTATACTGTATGTGGTGTATCCAGTGCATGCACAGCCCAAATCCTGGACTCTCCTCATACAGTCTGCCTATGCCAACAACAGGGCCGTTTTAACACAAAATATGCAGAGAAAGCTTTTTCTGCCAGCAGAGAACTCCAGGTTGCCTTATATGTGCATATTTGCACTCCTTTGGGTAAATTGTACTTGCCAACAATTGGTAAGGGACATAATGGAGAATGGCACATGAATGTCACGTAGAAATTTTTGACCAAACTCTGCCCCCTCTGAGTAAGTTCACATGACCTTTTGAGCATTTCTATGCTCCTTTATATGTAACATTGGCACGAAATGTGCCCAAACCACGTACAAAGGAGATTTGCCAGTTCTTCTGAGAGTACATGGGGGTAACCCCTTTTCTTAGGAGCTTCTCGGACTTTCCAGGAGAGTTGGCAAGTATGGGGTAAATCCTCCCATTCACCCCTTGTGGGGTGTTGTGTGGAGTGAGGTCTGTGGTTTTCAACTGTTGCCCATGTGTGGTGCCTGTTATTTTAGCTTGGTCCCGTCAAGTGCATATAATTGAATGGGGCGGGGGCTTTTAAAAAAAAAAAAAAAACAAAAAAAAGCGTATTTTTTTTTAAAAACACAACCCCCCTTAAAAAAGCCAACCAAACACACAATAGGTATACTCCTTTTTTATTTTAAACCTTTTAAATTTATTTTTATACAATTTTATTTTCTTAGTTTTTCATACCACATTTTTTCCGCCCAAATTTCCCAAAAAAATGCTTCCCCTTTTCCCCGAAAATAAGACAGCGTCTTATATTAATTTTTGCTCCCAAAGATGTGCTGTGTCTTATTTTCAGGGGATGTCTTTTTTTTTTTTTTCAATGAAGAAGAATTCACATTTATTGCTGAACAAAAAAATGAACATTTATTATATACGGTACTGTACGGTAATGTAGTTGTCATCACAAACCAGCATAACCAGACAAACTGTGAATCCTATCAAGAATTTCTTACTACCGTACCATTATTTCCATGTACAACAATTAACAGTATGGTACATTTACCAATATTTACGGTACGAATAGAAAGTAAAATTTATTCAATGACAGTTATGTCATCATCTTCTAGGACATCATCATAACAATCCAAACCATTAATTTCCCTGCACACAGTATCATGCCCTATAGTGGCCCCTGCACACAGTATCATGTCCCATAGTGGCCCCTGCACACAGTATCATTCCCCATAGTGGCCCCTGCACACAGTATCATGTCCCATAGTGGCCCCTGCACACAGTATCATGTCCCATAGTGGCCCCTGCACACAGTATCATGTCCCATAGTGGCCCCTGCACACAGTCTCATGCCCCATAGTGGCCCCTGCACACAGTATCATTCGCCATAGTGGCCCCTGCACACAGTATCATGCCCCATAGTGGCCCCTGCACACAGTATCATGTCCCATAGTGGCCCCTGCACACAGTATCATGTCCCATAGTGGCCCCTGCACACAGTTCATGCCCGTGGCCCCTGCGTTGCCCCGGCTGTGCCCCATGTGGCCCCTGCACACAGTATCATTCGCCATAGTGGCCCCTGCACACAGTATCATTCCCCATAGTGGCCCCTGCACACAGTAGTTTGCCCCATAGTGGACCACCCATGAACAATTATTATACTGTGGGGTCTTTTCAGACCCCAGAGTATAATGATCGGAGATCCAGGGGAGGATAGAAACATAAAAAAACAACGTTGCTTACCTGTTCCTCGCTCCGGTGCATGCCCGTGCGCTACTCCGGCCTTCTTCACTGTTAGACCAGGCCGCGTCACGTGATCCGGCCGGCGTCGCGACGCAAAATGACGTCCGCTGACGTCACCAAACAGGCCCGAAGCCTGGAGAAGCGTAGGACAGGTAAGCACATAGTTTTTTATGTTCGCTCACCTCCCCTGGGCCGCCGATTATTATACTCCGGGGTCTGAAAAGATCCCGGAGTATAATGATAGCAGTGATTGTGGGGTTCGGCCCGCGGCCTCACATACAGTATGTTCTGTTCGGGAACATACGTCTTACTTTCGGGGGATGCCTTATATTAGGCAATTCTCCGAAACCTCTCCTATGCCTTACTTTCGGGGGTGTCTTATTTTCGGGGAAACACGGAAAAATAAAAAAAAAAAAAAAAAAAAAAAAAAAAAAAAAAACAAAAAAACACACCCACACCCCTACACCACCCCCCCCCCCCAACACCCACCCCCCCCCCCCCCCCCCCCCCCCCCCCCCCCGCAAAAAGGAGAAAAAAAAAATAAAAAAAAGAAAAAAAAAAAAAACAAAAAAAAAACTAGCCCCCCTTCCCCCCCCCCACCCCACCAACACAAAAACAACAGAAATAAAACAACCCCCCACCGCAAGGCGCCGGACCAGCACAGAGCGCGGAGTAAAAAAAAATATATATTTATATATATATTTTTTTTATTTTTATTTTAAAATTTTATTTTTTATAAAAGGGGGGAAAAAAAAAAAAAAAGAGGGAAAAAGGGAAAAAAAATAAAATAGGCTTTGTTCTTTTCCCCTCCGCCGTTCCATTGCTTACCCGATCCCTGCTGGTCTCTACTGGTCCTGTCTTGACAGAGAGAAAATGCCATGAAGGATCCTCTGGGCTGACGGAAACTGATATTGCTGTGGATGCTTTTCTTTCTCACTACACTTGTAAACAGTCTGAGTTCTTTTCCCCTGCACGCAGCAAACTGTCTTGAGTTTACTTTCTTCCCTTTCACCAGGCTGGGTGATCTGCTCTGCCTGATGACTTGGATGTTTTATCCCCCTCCACACTGTTCTACTCTGTAAAACCTCCTGCCTCTCCCTGCTGCTATTTCTATCATGTAGACTTTATGTGAGTTTCGGCAGGGTAGTCGGCTATGTAAAGGATTTACACACATCCTTTAGCAGCAAAATAGTTTCAAGCAGGAGCAGATAAGGGGTGTGATTCTAAGCTCTGACACTGGCTGCCTCTTACTGGAGCTCTGAATCACACCCCCTGCCTGACACCGCCCTTCTGATAGTACCGAGACTAAATAGCACATCAGGCACCAAAACTAACAGCATTGATTGCTCAGGAACGGTGGGGGCTAGAGAAAAAAAATTCCAACTGTGCTGGAATTAGTGAAGCATCGACTATTGAATGATGTAAAGCTCTAGAGTTGGTGGAGGTGGTGAAAGGACGTCTTTAAGTGTCAAGTTAAAGCTTGGTACATCTGTTTTATCACAATAGTGTTATTATTAGTTATATCATAAGTAGACATCTGGTTAGATAATGGAGCATGAAGAATTAGAAGTAATATACGGTAGAACCCAGTGTCCTCTATAACTATGCGTACACTACATTGTATTTGGCATGATTATAGGCTCAGGATAATGTAAGATTTGGCAAAACAATAACCAATTTTAAAACAGACTTCCCGAATAGCACAAGAAGATAACAAGACGTGCACTACATATTGATACTAAAGTATGTGCAGAGAAAACATCATTACATTATCTTTGTGTAGTCCGGATCTTCTATGTCTGTAGACAGTTACAATTGCCAAGATTTTACAACGGCCCTCCGTGTGACTGATAGATTGTCACTTGTACGAGGCAGCTGCTGTCTGACATAGGAAGTCCAGATGTTAAAAGAAAGCTGGGTCTTGCCAATATTGTCATAGTTTACTGAACAGAGATCAAAGGGTATAAATGTGGCATCAGCTTCTTGACCATTTCTCTTAGGGTTTCTAAACCTAAATGAACTGTTATTGATAAACGGTAATGCATATTTTATACTCATGACCTATCCACAGGATAGGTCACCAATACTCACCTGTGGGGGGTCTGACATCTGGACCCCCGCAGAGATCAGCTCCGGAAGCTACAGCAGTAGACAGGAAGGAGGTGACAAGATGGTGGGAACAACCTCCCTGCCGAGTTTCTTCAAAAACTATCTACAAGTGTACCAAGAAGAATTGATGGAAAGCAAAGGGCAAAGGTCACACCAAATATTGATGGGATTTACATTTCTCTTTTCTTCCATCACTTCATTGTTACTTTGCAGAATTTTTTCCACACTTACCCAAAATGTCAGCACACAATGTTCAAGTGTACAATTAATGTAGAATATTTTTTTCTGATAACACTCAAATTTACTAATATAAAAATAGCATAAATTGCCATAATCATGGAAAAAAGACACAAAAATTATTTTAATAACCAAACAAACTTTCAAATTTGTATTTAAGCAAATATGCAGAAAAACTGGAGAAAGGTCTAGTCATAAACTAGTTAATATCTCTGCTTATACGTGGATCAATAACACAGATATAATAGAAATGCAGCACTAATAACACAATGCAGTGATAACATCCACACTGCATTACACTGAGCTTTCTGCATGCTCTGATGTCTGACTGTGGATAATCCATGCCCAGCGTGGTATATCAGCGGCACATCTGACTATAATGTATAATCATGTATATTTTATTTTATTATCCAGACATCTCTGCTTCCTCTTATGTGGATAATCTGTTTACTTCCATTGGACTCAAGACGTAGTCACAGCTGCTGTGAGTGGAAGATTTTGGATGCAGATGTTTAGTATTAAGAAAGTCTCTGTCTATGTCACTTGAGACATCACTAGAAGTGTTCAGGGATGTGGTTTTCTTAAAGGGGTTGTCTTATGAGTAAATATTAAGATACTGTAGATCATACAAATAACATGTTTTTAATTGTAATGATTTTACAAAATAATCAATTTCCACTTTGAAATATTGCTGTAACATACATATTATTGTGCCCAATGCTATTTATTTGATTCCCTATAAGAAAGTTCACCACCTCCAACAACTTGACATCTTTTGATCCTTCAATAGGCGCTGCTCCACTTATTCTAGCACAGTTGGAATTTTTTCTCTAGCCCTCACCATTCCCAAGTAATCAGTGGAGTTAGTTTTGGTGCCAAGTATGCTAACTAAGCTCTCTAATGTCAAGAGGGTGGCTCCCTGAGGCCACCCACTTGACTTTAGAGAGTTTAGATATCACACAGTGCCTTGCGAAAGTATTCGGCCCCCTTGAACTTTTCAACCTTTTGCCACATTTCAGACTTCAAACATAAAGATATAAAATTTAAATTTTTTTGGTGAAGAATCAACAACAAGTGGGACACAATTGTGAAGTGGAACGAAATTTATTGGTTATTTTAAACTTTTGTAAAAAATAAAAAACTGAAAAGTGGGGCGTGCCAAATTATTCAGCCCCTTTACTTTCAGTGCAGCAAACTCACTCCAGAAGTTCAGTGAGGATCTCTGAATGATCCAATGTTGTCCTAAATGACTGATGATGATGGAAAAGTTTAAAGCCGAATTTGGATACAAAAAGATTTCCCAAACTTTAAACATCCCAAGGAGCACTGTGCAAGCGATCATATTGAAATGGAAGGAGTATCAGACCACTGCAAATCTACCAAGACCCGGCCGTCCCTCAACTTTCATCTCAAACAAGGAGAAGACTGATCAGAGATGCAGCCAAGAGGCCCATGATCACTCTGGATGAACTGCAGAGATCTACAGCTGAGGTGGGAGAGTCTGTCCATAGGACAACAATCAGTCGTACACTGCACAAATCTGGCCTTTATGGAAGAGTGGCAAGAAGAAAGCCATTTCTCAAAGATATCCATAAAAAGTCTCGTTTAAAGTTTGCCAAAAGCCACCTGGGAGACACACCAAACATGTGGAAGAAGGTACTCTGGTCAGATGAAACCAAAATTGAACTTTTTGGCCACAATGCAAAACAATATGTTTGGCGTAAAAGCAACACAGCTCATCACCCTGAACACACCATCCCCACTGTCACACATGGTGGGGGCAGCATCATGGTTTGGGCCTGCTTTTCTTCAGCAGGGACAGGGAAGATGGTTAAAATTGATGGGAAGATGGATGGAGCCAAATACAGGACCATTCTGGAAGAAAACCTGTTGGAGTCTGCAAAAGACCTGAGACTGGGACGGAGTTTTATCTTCCAAGAAGACAATGATCCCAAACATAAAGCAAAATCTACAATGGAATGGTTCACAAATAAACGTATCCAGGTGTTAGAATGGCCAAGTCAAAGTCCAGACCTGAATCCAATCGAGAATCTGTGGAAAGAGCTGAAAACTGCTGTTCACAAACGCTCTCCATCCAACCTCACTGAGCTCAAACTGTTTCCCAAGGAAGAATGGGCAAGAATTTCGGTCTCTCGATGTGCAAAACTGATAGAGACGTACCCCAAGTGACTTGCAGCTGTAATCGCAGCAAAAGGTGGCGCTACAAAGTATTAACTTAAGGGGGCCAAATAATTTGGCACGCCCCACTTTTCAGTTTTTTATTTTTTACAAAAGTTTAAAATATCCAATAAATTTCGTTCCACTTCACGATTGTGTCCCACTTTTTGTTGATTCTTCACCAAAAAATTTAAATTTTATATCCTTATGTTTGAAGCCTGAAATGTGGCAAAAGGTTGAAAAGTTCAAGGGGGCCGAATACTTTCGCAAGGAACTGTATGCAGCGCCAAGACTAAATGCATTGATTGTTCGGGAATGGTGGGGGGCTGCAGAAAAAATTCCAAGGGTTCTTGAATCAGTGGAAGGGCAGCTATTAGTGGATGAAAAGAGCTTGAGTTGGTGGAGGTGGTGAAAGGTCCCCTTTAAAGTGTCAGGTATCAGTGGTGACACATGCTGAGTTGCTCAGCCACAATTCCAGGATCCTTCCTCTTGTACCTGAGCAGTGGAGTGATTTTTGTTATTGAGCGGTAGCTTCTTCTCATTGGTGGACTTTCAGAGCGAGAATTAAAAAATCACCATGGGGCACCATAACAAATATATAACAATAATATCTAGACAGGGGGTTATTTTTCTATGGTTCCAACTGAAATATTTTGCACAGAGAAATATAAATAGCATTTAACCATGGGGCAACCCCTTCATGTCCAGGCCATTCACCAGAAATATTTTTTGTTTTTTTGGTTTGAAGATAATTTTTGCTTCCTTTTTTGGTGGTACATAGAGCTTTATTTTTATGTAATATTTAATTTTGCATGTTTTTTTTTTTTATTTCTTGACAGACAGAAAATGCCATGAAGGATCCCTGTCTCCTGCAAACTGTCTTGAGTGTGCTTTCCTCCCTATCACCAGCATGTGTGATCTGTTCTGCCTGAGGATTTAGACCAGCCTCAATAGTGAAATAGTGAAATAGTGAAAACAGTTGTATTGCAGTCTATGGGACTTGTAATCAGAAGATTGCTGGTTCAAGCCCGCTAGTAAAAAAAAGAAGTTTTAAAAAATCCATAAAAAACAAAAAATTCAAATCATCCCCCTTTCCCTAGATTTGAAATAAACAAAAACAAACATAAACAAATTATACATCCCCATGTCAAACTGTCGTTTTTTTGCCATTTCCTCATAAAAATTTGACTAAAAAGCAATAAAAAAGACGCTTTATATATCCCCGTATATGGAAATATAAAAAGTTACTGGTGTCAAAATATCGCGACTCCAAGAAAATTTGTTTTTGCAAAGTTTTGGATTTTATAATGGATTAAAACTTAAAAAAAAAAAACTATAATTTTGGTATAAAGTCACATAATTGCAGTTTTTCTCCAATTTCACCCCATTTTGAATTTTTTTCCAGCTTTCCAGTACGTTGTACAGAATATTAAATGGTACCATTACAAAGTACAATTTGTCCCGCAAACACTAAGGCCTCATATGGATATGTGAACAGAAAAATAACAAAGCTATGGGGTTTGGAAGGAAGGGAGTCCAAAACAAAAATCAAAAAATGCCTGCGGCGGGAAGGGGTTAAAGAAACATCCCCAGGTATTCTAGGCCCCCATGATCAGCTCTATTCTGAGTCATGTGTACCCTTCTCCTGCAGCGCCTCCACAGGGGAAATGAGAAATTATACAATTGTCAAATCAATAAAATTTAAGTGTACTGCAATAGATCCACTAGAGAGAGGGAGAGACTCCGGCTAGTAGGTGAGGATCCCAAATTCCAGAAATCCCTTTATGAATTCCATGTTGTAAGTTATTATATGCTACTAGCTTGCTCTTTATAAGTCAGTCAATAAAATGGAATTTTATTGTCAGCAAATTCTAGATGTTTGATATTATTTTAGGCAAAAACCCAACAAGAAATAACAAGATTGCTATCAAGTGCTATTTTTCCCACACTTCCCATGCATAATTGTCTTATGGGCAGGACAGAATGGAAGTCACATCGAGGATTCCACTTGTTCTTCATGGTAGCTGGAATGAACTCTGTAAACATTAGTAGGATTTTGGGCAAAATTCTTAGAAAGGTTAGAAGTCAATGGGAACCGTTCTAAGTTTACGAATTCCTAGCTTGTAAGGAATTTGGAAAGGAACCAGATGTAAACATGGTAAATGGACTGTACAGAATAGAAAAACATGGCTGCTATCTTCTAGAAACAGCGCCACACCTGTTGTGTATGGTATCACAGCCCTATTGAAGTGAATGGTGTTGAGCTGCAATATCACAAAAGTTGGAGAATGGTTTGGTTTTTTGAAGAAAGCAGCCATGTTTTCTTGTATGACCCCATGCACACAGCCATGTTTTTCACAAATCCATATTGTGGCCTGAAGTCTGTGCTGAAAAAGCTCAGGACGTGCCCTATTCCTGTCCGTTTCTGTGACAAAGTTGGTGACATTAATATATCAATTCCAGCTTACTAGATTTTTTTCTGCATATGATATCCACAATAACAGATCCATAATTATGGATAATATATGGAAAGAAACTACAGTTGTATGTATGGGGTATAAATAGTCATATCCCATTTTTTCCTGTAAAAATCATAGGAAAAACCTTTGTTTATTCCTCAGACATATAGTAAGGTTTGCTCTTTCTTGCTGAAATGTGTGACTATAGATGGAAAAAAAAAATTCCTTGGGGCACCTCTACCAAATCTGCCAAAAGAAAGAAAATGTCCAAAGAATGTCAATAATGGTCCATCAAGGCATGTGGTCATCTTCTCAATTAGAGTGTCAGGGCCTTTTGGCTAGTTTCCAAGGCACCCCTGCGTGTCGGAACATCCCATACTCTTCAGGCCTCCTGAATTACATCAGAGGACCGCAGATTGGGCCTCAGCCGTTAAGTGGGGCTTGTTGATGTCAAGACGCTTGTGTCTTAGTGTCATGTCATCAGCGCTCCCCACATGACATCAGTGAGCCCCAATTACAAGACTCATCAGTCCCCAAGGGTGTGTGATGTGATTCAGAAATCTGGAAGAGGATGGAGACCTGCTTTTGACACTGCAAGGGAGCTCAGGAGAGGTGAGTAAGACTGTTTGTTATGTTTATGCACCTCCCCATGGCCTCCCCTTATATATTCTCGGGTCTGAAGAGACCCTAGACTATTATAGTGGTTCATGAGTGGAAATTTTTGGAAAATCTAATTAAAATCTAATGGAAAAATCTATGTAATTCTAAAAATCAATCTATCTATCTATCTTAGAAAATAGTCCATCAGGTGTCATTGGCATCCATCATGTAATGGTTTTTGTCCCCAGCTAGAATTCCCATTTTTACTATTCCTGTAATGCAAGGGAAGAAACAGACATGTGAACAGTCCCTTAACATTGTAAAATAAATTATAGACATGGACCCAAATTGTTTGAGAAAATGAATTCATTTTGGGAGCAGTTTATGACTAGAATCTTTAAGGTCTAGTCTGGTTTTCATTTATTACTATTAGGTCCCTAGACTAAGGCTATCTTGACATTGTAAACATTATTTCACAGAACATAAATTGAAATATTTTTGAATTTATTTTTATTGGTGTGAATTTCTTTTTCTCTGGCTGTTAAAGCTATTCTAGCACTGCTCAATGTAGGATAATCCTGAGTTGGCAGTAGAGCTACTTCCAATATATGCCTGGAATATGATTAAATGATCACTTTTGGCTAAGTAGACATAGATTATATGCGTAACTATGATTCCTTAAATTAGTGATCATAGCCTACCTCATAATGCCCTTTTATCACACATATTTTACACCAGTAATAAAAACTATTTCCACACTGGCCCGTAGAGCAGACACAATAGGTAATGCGTCCTAATTTTTGCAGTTCACTTTACAGCTCTGCTGTATAGACTGGGGCAGTTTGTAAAGAGTCATCCCTTTACACTATTGTATTGTTGGAGGCCTAAATAAGGTAGGATATAGCATATATATATATATATATATATATATATATATATATATACAGTATATATACATAGATATGGCTCTCTATGCATCTTCCTTTATACTCATTGGTCTGTAGGGTATTGAAGAGTGCAATGATTTGGAGTTGGTGGAGTTGGTGCAAGGCCTTCTTTAATGCAGGGGACATGTACGAGTATGTCAGAGTACCCCTGGATAATGCTGTCCTTTACGTTCTATCATTATACATATTCCAGGGTTGTTTATGTGCAGTTCTATATAAATCAGATTATACAATTGTTACTTATAGAATAACGTCTTATTTGGATGACTGCAGAAAGTAGTAAATCTCTATATACTGTACATATTGCCAATCCCATGATATCCTCATATGAATTCCTGCAATGTCTAACTTTGAGAACTAAATTCTTACTTGTAAAGATCAAACTGTTGGATTGTGTCTTCTGGACGACCGCCATGAGCTGTAACAATAGAAAATGGAATACATGCCAAAAAACATGCAGCGCTATAGTTACAACAATGAAACCTTTGACATTGTAAGCTATGAGATATATTCATAATGGTTTATGCTTCAGGTTGTGAAGTATCTGTTACTCTGAGGGTATGTCAAATAATGATTTCCATGCACAGAATCTTGAGCATTACATGACAATATTGTAAACCATTGTCATTATATTTGTGTTAGTCAAATGATAAGATCCAACAGAGTAAGCCCTATATATCAGTTGTATAAGACACAGGACTCGCTTACAAAGGGTTTTCTACATTTTGGAAAGACATGGTATGAGGAGTGTATGGCTAGGGGTTCATTCCCATATATACATTTTCCGCTGTTCTCTCCCTTTAGTATGGTAGTGAAAACATGGAGGGAAACACATGTTGGAACTTGATCCTTGCGATTTCTATGGGATTGTTTCTGAAATTTAGTACATTAGTTGTGACACCAGATTTCTCTCTGAAGTGTGTAGCGTTTTTCTGTCCATCTATGGATGCCAGACCAGTGTGCAAAGTGCATAGAAACATCCTCAGTCCAGGCATAAAATCTGGACTGATGTATATGAGCCCAACCTCGCAAAACCATAGTTCCTGGCCTACAGCCCTGTTCACAAATTGCTTTCTCCTTCAGAGGTATACATCAGGGGAAGTCCTCTACTGTATAGACATACCCATTGATTCTCACTATAAAAATAAAAACAGATACCATACAGTATACATATTTTACTAGCCTACTGTATGCCAAAAGGACACTATAAGTACCTGGGTCCTTAAGCGATATATGAACATGGGTAGGGGGTAGGATTCAGATTTTTAACAACAGGTTTAAATGGTGAAACAAATGGTGTGCAATGTAAACAGAGAAGACCCTTCAAACATTTGGTCAGCTGGTCTCAGATGTCGGACCCCCACTGATCTTTCATTGATGACCTATCCTGAGGATAGGTCTTAAATAAAAACTAACTGGACGGGGGGCGTGGCTAGCGCGAGTACGGAGCGGCAGCATGTGAGCTGAGCTCTGACGAGGACTCCTATAATCCTGACGATATCCTGCTTGTGTCCGGGCTCTGGTGACCGCTGAATACCCCATCTTCTCCTGCGCTTCTCCTGTGCGGGTCTTCGGTCTGGTGGCTGTCCTGAACATCGCGGCGGCTGTGCCGGGCGGTGGAGATCCGTGCGGGCGGTGAGCTGCGGCGGCCATCTTGCCCGCGTGGTGGGCCTGCGGTGACGGGCTGTGTAGCTTGCCTGGGCTCTGCGGTGGAGCACTGGGTGACAGGGGACTGGGGCTGCCGGCCTGGGTGCCCTGGGCCTCTACTTTGGGGTACCTACCCACAGAAACAAACTGGCCCTCTGATAACACCTCCTGGCAGCTGATGTGCCATATCTTGGTCCTCTGCTACTATCTACAGGTTGTATTGTGGACATTGCTAGATATAGTCCCTCTGATAACACCTACTGGCCAGCATGGTAGATGCCACTATGGACTGACCCTCTGATAACACCTATTGGCTGCTTTGTCTGGCGAGTGAGTACTGTATCCTGATCCTCTGTTACTATCTACTGGCCGCATCGTGGACACTGCTGGGGGCTGTCCCTCTGATAACACCTGTTGGCTGCATGGTGGATGCCGCTATAGCCTGACCCTCTGATAACACCTATTGGCTGCTTTGTCTGGCGAGTGAGTACTGTATCCTGACCCTCTGTGGCTGTCTATGGGCTACATCGTGGACGCTGCTGGGAGCTGCTCCTCTGATAACACCTACTGGCCGTGTGGTGGATGCTGTTGCAGACTGACTCTCGGATGGCACCTATTCGCTGTTTTGTCTGACAAGTCAATACTGTATCCTGATCCTCTGTTACTATCTATTGGCTGCATTGTGGACACTGCTGGGGGCCGTCCCTCTGATAACACCTGTTGGCTGCATGGTGGATGCCGCTATAGCCTGACCCTCTGATAACACCTATTGGCTGATTTATCTGGCTATTGAGTACTGCATCCTAATCCTCTGATACTACCTACTGGCTGCTTGGTGGTCACTGTTGTTGTCTTGCCATGAGTCGCCAGTCTAAAGGATCGGCTTCTGAGCGTCTCCGGGGATTTGCCAGGGAGCAGCCGCAGCGCAGCCCGCCGGCACTGGATCCACCGTCGGCGGCATCTCCTGCTGAGGACGCGGAGCCCACGTTGCGACAGGTCACGACTCAGTTGCTTGAGGCGATCCAGTCCAGCACCTCGTCCCTCACAGGTAAAATTGAGGAAGTCAAGATTGATGTGGGCCTTTTGCGTCAAGATTTTCAGACCTTACGGGGTCGAGTGAAGGAGGTGGAGGATCGCATCTCTCTCTTAGAGGATAATTCAGCCCCAGTACCAGCGAGGCTTACTGCACTGGAGAGATCGGCTGAGTTGTGGACGCAGAGAGCGGATGATCTTGAGAACAGACTCCGTCGCAACAACCTGCGCATTCTTGGCTTGCCGGAACGGTCAGAAGGGGCTAATCCGTGTGAGTTTATGGAGAGGTGGTTGAAAGAAACCCTACCGGAGGCCAAGTTTTCTCCTGCCTTTGCCGTGGAAAGGGCCCATCGAGTTCCTGCCAGACCGCCCCCTCAAGGTGCCCCTCCGAGGCCGCTGTTGGTCCGTCTTCTCAGCAGTGGGGATCGAGATGCAGCGCTGCGGGCAGCACGTCAACTTGGAGAGATTAAATTCAACAGTTCATCCATCTCCATTTTTCCCGACTTTTCTGCGGCACTACAGAAGACTCGTGCCACTTTCGTCAATGTCAAGCGTCGACTGCGGGAAAGTTCCATTCATTACTCCATGGCTTATCCTGCACGGCTCCGTGTGATCCATGAGCAGAGGGTTATTTTCTTCACATCCCCGCAGGAGGCGGAAGACTGGCTGAACCTACTGCCTCGACCTCCCAGACGGTAACAGGGTATATGATGACTGGTGGGGGGGCCCCCTGTGGCCCAGCCCCCGCTAATGACTGTTATTATTGCTTGCGGTTGCCTATGGACTTTTCATATGATGGGTGTTTGGCTGCCCCATGGGCACCGGCCAAGAATTTTTCTGTTTAGGGTCCCTTTGGAGATTCACATTATAGTGATAGTTTATTGCTTGTGCTTTTTAGTTTGAAGATAGTGCCCTATTACCATACCATCTTGGGTGCACTACTTCCCCCCATTTACCAAGTGCCACGTATTGTGTAGGAGCAATCTTAGACTCCTCACTAATAGTTGGAATACCCCTTATGGGTTTCCAGTTTTGGTTGAATTATTGCTGCAAGTCCTTTTTTCGGTTTAACGGTCCGGTGGGGAGGTTAATGGTGGGGGTCGGGGGGAACCCCTCATTCTTAATGTATAATGTGATTGTATGGTGTTATGGCGACCCTTAAAGTATGCTCTTGGAATATACGGGGTATGGGCGGTGTGAAGAAACGCTCTACTATTTTTTCCCACCTTAGACAATACAACCCTGATTTGGTGTGCTTGCAGGAGACACATCTAGCACCTGATACGACCAGATACTTACAAAAACCCTGGGTCCAGTGGGCCCTGCACTCCACTCATACTTCTTTCTCTAGAGGGGGTGTCCCTCCTGGTTCACCGCAGGCTCCGCTGGGAGCCGGGCCTCACTGTTAGGGACCCTGATGGGCGTTATGTGTTTGTGCAGGCCTGGATAGAGTCTAAACTTTATGTCATCCTAGGACTTTATTTGCCACCTGCATCTGACTTTTCAGTTTTACATGAATCAGCCCACTTTGCGGCTAAATTTCCTGCCGCTACAGTGGTTTGCATGGGAGATCTTAATAAATTAATGGATGCTTCCCTAGATTGATTAAATGTAGGTGCCCCTGCCCCTTCTGGTGCTCACCCTACCCCCCTGGCCCAGCTTGTACAGGAAATGGGTTGGCATGATCTCTGGCGTCTTAAATATCCACAGGCCCTGGTGTTCTCCTGTCATTCTGCCACTCATCACTCTCTGTCCCGTATTGATCATGCACTAGGCAATATTAAGGCATGTTCTCTTTTGCTTAACATCTCATATTTGCCCAGGGCAACGTCTGACCATTCTCCGTTGCTGCTGGAATTTGGGGATACTGACCTCTCTAGACCTTCTCATAACTGGCGTATTCACCCCTTTTGGCTCAAGCTGATAGCAGTGCATGACCGTATTCCGGATCAGTTGCAAGCCTTCTTAGATATTAATTCCCCTACCGCCACACCTACTATCTTATGGGAAACTATGAAAGCATATTTGAGGGGATGTCTCAAATCCTCTATTTCATACATTAAAAGAGAATCGTCTTCCCTTGAGAGAGACTTAGCTGAAAAATGTGCATTGTTGGAGGCCGCGTATATAGCTAATCCTACTGATGACTCCAGAACTGAGTGGCTTCAACTGGGTAGGCAATATCTACATGTTCTACATGAAAAGGCCCGCAGGTCTCAATTTTTCACTAAACAACGATTTTATGAGTTGGGTAATCAGTCTAGTAGCCTTTTAGCCCATCTTATCCATTATAACACAGCCTCTCCAGCAATTTTGAGAATTAATTCGATGGACGGGGATGCCCTATCTGATAGTGCGGCCATCCGTGACCATTTTCATCAATATTTCTCGACCCTCTACCAATCTCAGTTACATGCACCTACTCAGGATATTGTCCAGTATTTGGCAGATGTTTCCTTTCCAACCCTGACAAATGAACAACGGGAGTTTCTGGACTCTCCCCTTAGACTGGAGGAATTATCTGATGCATTGGTGGACATGGCCAAAGGGAAATCACCGGGCCCGGATGGTATTCCGGTTGAGGTATATGTACAATATCAGGATAAACTGCTCCCTGTCTTATTGAAATGTTATCAAGATGCGTTTGTGGCCCGCACTCTGCCGGATTCCTTCTATGATGCTAATATTGTTCTCCTTCTTAAACCAGATAGGGATCCGTTGGACTGTGGGTCATATAGACCTATTTCTCTCCTTAACATCGATTATAAATTACTTACTAAAATTCTCGCTAAGAGGTTGAATACTGTGGTTTTGGATTTAATTCACTCAGACCAAACGGGCTTCATGCCCGGCAAATCTACTTCTGATAACCTTAGACGGGTCCAGGTGGTTTCTCAGATAGGGGCTGCTCTTAAACAGGATTGGGCGGTGGCTTCCCTTGATGCCACTAAGGCATTTGATTCGGTGGAATGGCCATTTTTGCTTCAGGTTCTGAGGTGTTTTGGTTTTGGGGAATTGTTTATTGCTTGGATTATGCTCCTTTATCAGTCCCCTAGAGCCGCACTCTCCATTAATGGTGCGTTATCCCCGTATTTCACTCTCTCTAGGGGAACTCGCCAGGGATGTCCGTTGTCTCCATTACTCTTTGCATTGGCGATAGAGCCTCTTGCTATTATCCTTAGGACAGACCCGGTTTACAAGGGAGTGATTATTGGCACTAAGGAGGAACGGACAGCCCTTTATACAGACGACCTCCTATTATTTATGTCTGACCCTGCTCATACACTCCCTAGAGCTATGGCAATAATCGATAAATTTGGTATATACTCTGGTCTACGGATAAATTGGGCCAAATCATCATATATACCCCTTTTTAGACAATCACTGGGAAATATGGGAGAACATATTTGTGGCCTGAAGGTTGTAGATGCCTGTAAATACTTAGGGATCCATATTTCCAATGATCATAGACAATTCCTGAGTTTAAATATATATCCACTGCTTGGTCATTTTCGGGCTAAATTTAGGGTGTGGGGGGCTTTACCCCTGTCCGTTGCAGGGCGGATTAATCTTATTAAAATGGTGGTCCTCCCCAAATGTTTGTATATTTTAGAACATGTGGCTGTGTCAGTACCACAGAAGTTCTTTAAGCAATTGGATTCCATACTTATTCCCTTTATATGGGGCAGTTCGAGGTCTAAATTACGTTTCTCCACATTGCAGCGACCTAAAGCTATGGGCGGGATAGCTCTTCCTGATATATTTTTATATTATCTTGCTGGTCAACTTCAATATCTTAGGTCCTGGTTGTTGGCGGATCCTCTGCCTGGCCCTGAGGCACATTTAGCATATCATCTACATATACCCAACTTATGGCCGGTTTTGGAACATCCACACCTGTATAGAGGTAGCTTGCTCCCAATCCATACATTGGCAATACAGGTCTGGCAGCGAGCTAAGTGGGTGGCGGCTTATACTGGAGTCTCTACTGAAACTCCGATATGGGATAACCCAGGTTTGACCGAATTATATGCCCTTCCGGATGCACGGAGTTGGAAACAGTTTGGAGTTACGTCCCTGGCTGATATTTATGATCAGGGCGTATTCCGCTCTTTCGACTCTTTGAGTACCCAATTTGGTATCCCTCGAACCCAATTTTTCAGGTTTCTCCAAATTAGACACGCCATGTCCACACAGTTTCCTCCACCGGCTGTCAGCATTTCCACATATCCCCTTATAGGGGTGCTCAGGTCTCAAGGTCCCCAGGGCCTTATCTCAGCATTGTATGCCCATCTTATACAGGTCAGGATGTCTTGTCTGGAAGCTCCGGCTCTAACAAAATGGCGCACTCTTATCCCTGCTCTCACAGACGAGACATTTTCTGACCTTTTGGAGTCGGCACAGTTTGTTTCCCCAGCCGCTAATAATAAGCTTATACAAGTAAACATTTTGAATCAAAGTTACTTGACCCCTGCACGTCTGCATAAAATGGGACGGCTACAACATCCTGGATGTTTACGGTGCACTGCTAGATATTGTGATTTTTGGCATATGATATGGGAGTGTCCTATAATTAAAGCATTTTGGACTGAGGTCGTGAACTTATTATCAGACATACTGGGGACCCCAATTCCATGTTCGCCTGAAATTTGTCTGTTTGGTATCCTGGATGAGGAAATATGGCCCCATCATACTCGCATCTTTCTGCGAGAATCCCTTTTCCTAGCCAGGAAGGCTATTGCCTTGCGCTGGATGGATCCCTCGCCCCTCCTCCCTATCCATGTGGAGGAAATTGGTAAATTCCATTATCCCATATAATAAAAAAGTATATAAAGGCAGAGGTTGCCCTGAAAAATTTCGGAAGGTTTGGGGCTCTTGGTGTGACTCACCTCTGACTCTATACACAGCCCCATCATTTCGTAATGCCCTGCACACACTCACTGCTTAGACGCAGGAAGGAGTGTCCAGTTTGAGTTGTATAGTATTTTCCTTATTATCTACTAAGTCTCCCTGGAGTTCCGCCATAGGAAGTATTTATTAGGATATCTTGTTTGTATATGTGTGGGGTTTTTGTATGTGCCTTTGCTCCCTACAGGTTGATTTGGACTCTGTGTTTCTTTCGGCTCCCTTGCCTGGATTCTCTCCTGGACGATTTGTATCTGATATTTACATCTACCATGGACTATGCAGCACTGTTTTGGTTCTTTTTGTCTAGTTTCTGATATGTCTTTGTACAACTTTTAGAATATGTCCTTTGTTATTCCTTTTTAAGCTTGTACTATTGATGTGTAATTTGTTGTACGATTGTTCAATAAACCGAGTTTAAAAAAAAAAAAATAACTGGACAAACCCTTTAATGTTACCCTTATAAAAATTATGTCCCTTGATGTGCTCCTGATATTAATATTTCCCCAATGTCCCCTAATGCCCCCTATATTATTATTCCCTCAATGTGCCCTGATGCCCCTTCTAATGTCTCCAGATGTCCTCCTATATTATTACTCCCCCAATATCCCCTGATGTGCCCTATATTATTATTCCCTCTGTTGTCCACTAGTGCCCCCATATTATTATTCCCCCAATGTCCCCTGATACCCCCAGTGTCCCTTGATGCTTCCCCTTATATTAATAATCTCCGCTAATGTGCAACAACAACAAAAAAACAATACTCACCTACCTCTGATCCCCTGATGCACAAAGTCGCAGCCACTTTAGGTCTGCGGCCTACAAACTGCCGGGACCACTATTAGGAAGTAAGACATCTTCTCTGTGTTCCTGGCACCTTGATGGATGCAGGCTAAGATGGCTTGAGGCCTACAAGTCGGAGAGTGGTAGGGCAGGAAACCTATAGGCTATGGCTTCTTGCACTACCCGAGGTCTCTGTTTATTGCGCAGCAGATATAATGTCCTCATCATTTCCAACTACCATACCATGGACAAACAGTGCCAGGAAAGGGCCAACTTGAAGAAAACCAGTTACCTTATCAGAGTGTCAGAATTACTGTATATAAAATCTGGATAAAAGTTTTCTGAAAATTCTATCCAAGTGTTTCCTTTTTAACGGAAATGATCATCGCTGTAATCACTGGTAGACATTACATCACAGCGCAGTGCTTACTTGGGTACAGCTGTAGGTTATTGATGTGAACTTGAGCAAAGTTTCCAGTTCCTGCTATAAATCCTTGTATGTTTCTCTATGATTTAAACCATTGCTGTCAGATGTTACTTATTTTACAGATCTACATCGATAAAGATCCAGAGGCCGTGAGCCTTCCAGTTCCTGGATCCTTATCTATGACTATGGTGGATGTGTTCATCCCACTGCTGATATGAATTCTATGACCTTTGCCATTGAAACGCTACATTCACATCTGCGGTGTTATCTCCGTTCTGGTCCATCGGAGCACCAGAAGAACAGAAAAAACGTTCATCTAATGATGGACAGCAACGGATGCTGAGGGACCCCATAGACCATAATGTCAATGTCATAATGGGTGTATTTTATTTTTTTCACACATGTCTTTGGATGAAAAAGTCAGGTTTACAGAATTTCTGCAGGACTCTATGTCGGAGGCTCCGAGCTGAGACTGAGATGTGAATGTAGCCAAACTTATCTATTGACTTCTTTGAAGTGATCTTATTAGAGATGTGATGATATTATATGGGACGTCCTGTCGGGAAAAACAAAACACACCACATTACAAGATTAAGAAAAAAATCCTGGACACAAACTTGGCTTCCATGTCCACTTTGAAGATCATTTTAGTGAAAGAACTGACGTGCTGATATATGATCTGTGTGCAGTGAGTTTCCTTATAACAACCATAGTGGAGGATTAGTTAGGAACAGGGTGGTGGTCCAGGCGCTACATGCAGTAGGAAAGACTACTTTAGGCTGAGGCTTCACGTTGCAGAAAAGCAGCTTTTTTTTGCTATGTTTTTTTTGAACCAAACCCAGGAGTGGCTACAGAAGGAATGGAAAATGTAAGGAATAACTTCTACTTCTCCCTCCTGCTCAATCCACACCTGGCTTTGGCTCCAAAAACCATAGCAAAATCTGCAACAAAAAAAGCAGCTTTTACGCAACATGGGACCTTAGGCTAAGGCATTGTGCACATGTACAGTTTTAGGCTAAGCAGTTTTTCCGCTGTGGATATTTTTCTGCTACAGTGCTGGCCAAAAGTATTGGCACCCCTGCAATTCTGTCAGATAATACTCAATTTCTTCCAGAAAATGATTGCAATCACAAATGCTTTGGTAATAATATCTTCATTTGATTTGTCTTCAATGGAAAACCACAAAAAGAATTGTCAAAAAGCCAAATTGGATATAATTCCACACCAAACATAAAAAAGGGGGTGGACAAAAGTATTGGCACCCTTTGAAAAATCATGTGATGCTTCTCTAATTTGTGTAATTAACAGCGCCTGTTACTTACCTGTGGCACATAACAGGTGGTGGCAATAACTAAATCACACTTGCAGCCAGTTGAAATGGATTAAAGTTGACTCAACCTCTGTCCTGTGTCCTTGTGTGTACCACATTGAGCATGGAGAAAAGAAAGAAGTCCAAAGAACTGTCTGAGGACTTGAGAAGCAAAATTGTGAGGAAGCATGAGCAATCTCAAGGCTACAAGTCCATCTCCAAAGACCTGAATGTTCCTGTGTCTACCGTGCGCAGTGTCATCAAGAAGTTTAAAGCCCATGGCACTGTGGCTAACCTCCCTAGATGTGGACGGAAAAGAAAAATTGACGAGAGATTTCAACGAAAGATTGTGCGGATGGTGGCTAAAGAACCTCGACTAACATCCAAACAAGTTCTAGCTGTCCTGCAGTCCGAGGGTACAACAGTGTCAACCCGTACTATCCGTCGGCGTCTGAATAAAAAGGGACTCTATGGTAGGATACCCAGGAAGACCCCACTTCTGACCCAGAGACATAAAAAAGCCAGGCTGGAGTTTGCAAAACTTACCTGAGAAAGCCAAAAACTTTTTGGAAGAATGTTCTCTGGTCAGATGAGACAAAAGTAGAGCTTTTTGGGAAAAGGCATCAACATAGAGTTTACAGGAAAAAAAAAGAGGCCTTCAAAGAAAAGAACATGGTCCCTACAGTCAAACATGGTGGAGGTTCCCTGATGTTTTGGGGTTGCTTTGCTGCCTCTGGCACTGGACTGCTTGACCGTGTGCATGGCATTATGAAGTCTGAAGACCACCAACAAATTTTGCAGCATAATGTAGGGCCCAGTGTGAGAAAGCTGGGTCTCCCTCAGAGGTCATGGGTCTTCCAGCAGGACAATGACCCAAAACACACTTCAAAAAGCACTAGAAAGTGGTTTGAGAGAAAGCACTGGAGACTTCTAAAGTGGCCAGCAATGAGTCCAGACCTGAATCCCATAGAACACCTGTGGAGAGATCTCAAAATGGCAGTTTGGAGAAGGCACCCTTCACATCTCAGGGACCTGGAGAAATTTGCCAAAGAAGAATGGTCTAAAATTCCAGCAGAGCATTGTAAGAAACTCATTGATGGTTACCGGAAGCGGTTGTTCGCAGTTATTTTGTCTAAAGGTTGTGCTACCAAGTATTAGGCTGAGGGTGCCAATACTTTTGTCCGGCCCATTTTTGGAGTTTTGTGTAAAATGATCAATGATTTGACTTTTTTTTTCATTCTCTTTTGTGTTTTTTCATTGCAAGCAAAATAAATGAAGATATTATTACCAAAGCATTTGTGATTGCAATCATTTTCTGGAAGAAATTGAGTATTATCTGACAGAATTGCAGGGGTGACAATACTTTTGGCCAGCACTGTATGTGTGGATGGGATTAGCCAGAATCCCATCCACTTTGCAGGTAATGTAAAACGCAGCGTTTTTGCAACGTGGGGCCCGGGCCTTACACCCATTTTTCTGTCCATATGATTATGTGGTATTGGTTTAATGTCCCAAATATTCCTATAGAAGGCATATCTGTGCCCAGTGTAAAAAAAAATTAAAAAAAAAATTATATTTACTAGAGATGAGGGGACTGGTTCAGAAAAACCAGATTCATCCTAAACTTTCCAAAAGTTTCAGGTTAATTCTGAACTCAAAACTTTTGAGGTTCACTACCCCCCGAATCACTAGTATACTCAGACAAACCTTGTGAAACAAATCTTGTGAGGTTCGTCCATCTCTAATACTTACCTAACAATGACTGCTGACAGTGCATGCAAAGTTCTGCAATAAAGCCTGCAATGGGCAGGTCGAAATTGTTGACACCGATGACACTCGGGGCAAATAGGCATTCTAAAGGGATATTTGGGACACTAAACCACTGGTACATCAGGACTTGTTGGTGGTTTAGTATCCCAAATTTATGTGACAGGTTCCCTTCGAAGACCCTACACAACAGATAAGGTCTACATAGCTCTTTCTTCAACCGTGGAAGGTACAACATAAATCTAATGGAGACTTGGGAGGTTATGTCTAATCTTGAGGAGATGATAGATTTCTTCAGAGCACATCCTCACTGAATCATCATCCATCATCTGCATATATAAAGCAGCCAGTGCATTAATGCACGTCTATGATGTTGCCGCTGATAAAACCTGTCATGCCTTTGCTACTGGAAAACCATAATTTATCTACTTTCCACTTTCTTGGCTTTTAAGTAAGCAGTAAATTAGATGTTTTGCCTTCTCGAGCTATTTTTGTGAAATTTCCTCATGCATTAGTGCAATGGAAAAAAAAAATATTTCTGCTGATATGTGAAGCTGTTAAGCCTTGTAAGGTCTTTGACATGCTTCTTGAGCCCAGTCCGCACTCTTGTCGTTTCAAGGTTTAGAAACTGTTGGCTTCATCTCAACGTTCAGTCTTTTTATAACATCATTTGTATAATTTCACAGACCTCATTCCTGAGTCGTCTTAAGCAATCTGAACTCGTTAAAAGTTCATGAACGGTGAAATTACGTAAAAGACCTAGGAATAACCTTATCAAATGTCTATCGAAGAAATATACAAGAGTATATTAGGACTGGGAATATTACATTAGAATTTCTGATATGCGGTAAGATTCTCTCTACGTACAGAATTTGTCATGGTGTCACAACTTTTTTTGTATTGTTATTTTTTAATTAAATAAATAAAAAATAAAGAGGGGCAGAATTGGGCCAACCCCTGGGGAGGCCGGGGGAGGTGTAAACTAAAACAAAAAAGCATACTCGCCATGCCAGAAATCCTGTGACTGTTGAGAGACAGACAACATGGGAGAGATGGACTGTTGAGCGTTGGGGACAGAAGAGTACACTTTTACACTCTCTAGGCCTCCATGGGGTTAGTCCAATTTTTGGACAAACCCTTTAACTTATTTAACATTTACTTATAGTCAATATGTTACTGGCCCAACTGAGAACCAGAAATCTTTCAATTTGGACATTTGGAACATATCAATGGGAATAGCCCAGTCTCCAACAGTCAACAGTGGCTCTTCTATGTTATTTCTGTAACGCCCATGGCGGTAAATAGGAGTGATGGAAACAGTACAGTATGGTACAGAGAGCTATACTGTTTCTGTAACTCCTGAAGTTAAATGGAGCCTATCACCAGACCCCAGCATATCAACCCAATGCCTCAGATAGATAGGTCAGGGTCAATCCAAGAAAAAAATGGGAACACACCATTTTTCAAAAAATATATATGAAAATTTATTATAAATAATATACAAAACATATATCAAAATATAATACAAAGACAGAAGAAGACTTACAAACTAAGGTCACTGTAACAAGAGTGATTCTGATACCAAACCCTCTCTCTCTGGAATATACCGGAACAACAAGCCCCTAATATAACAATATATCATTGATAATGATGGTAAAAATCCATCAAATATTTGAACAATAGATGTGTGTATAGTATAACAGACAACCTCACAATATATATAATAAAGCCTGGATACAAAGAACAGCTATTTAGTCACTATCAGTAAGTAATATAATAAAGGTCATGCTGTAATTTATATCAAAACCAGGACAAGCAGACACATACAGTAGCTACAGCCATGATGGTAAAATAAAGGTGGCAATGAAACCCAGCATAAGACCCAGGGAGGGAATAGTGCTCACGCCCAACGTGAGTTTCGCCAAGGAGAAGGCTTTGTTAGGGTCACCTGACTCAAACCGTGTTTTCTCTTTGTGAATCGCTGCCTCCATTGTCAAGATTTTACTTTTGTTGTCAATATGCAATTACACTCTCTGAGGCCATAGCAATGAGGTTTATATTTTGGAGCAATGGCAACGCCCTCATTGCTCCAAAGAGCTCATTTCCAATTGACAAAAGCAGTGATATCTTGAAAGGTCATCAATATCAGCCTTTAATTTGCTAAATTTTGATATTGACCTTGATATTTTTGCTTTTTAATGAAGCCTCTGGAGACCTTTTTGCAATAGGAATCGAAGATAAAACATCCAGAGACAAATCCTTTGAATACCATGACAGTTCTTGGAAGATCCTAGCTCTGTAGGCACAGAAATTGTCAGCATTTTTCTCTGAAAAGCGGCGAAGTCTTTCTCGAGTTTGTGAACATGTTCATATGCTGAGCACATGTCTCGATGTAGGATGACCTACCTGCTAAATAAGAACAACATGTGCTGCAATTCTCATAAGGAAAGAAATTTGGTTTGAATTTTTCTTTGGAAGGATTATTGATTTTTCTAAAAGAAATGAAGATTAGATGGGACTGAGGTTCAGAGGAATTATTACATCTGGAAATAATAATTGCTTTAAAATGAATATGGCGTGTCTCCACATAAAGGAAATTAGTTGTATAATAATATTTGTGTTAGTCTTTTATAATTTGCGGTGTGTATATGACCTAGACTATTATTATCAGATTGTATAGATTAATGTACCTCCGTGAACAGGGTGCACATCAAAAGTCAGCATCATATACAAAAGTAACATTGAATACAAAAGACATTGAAGGAACATTTTACAGCCAAGGAACCCACTCTTGTTATGAATAAAATAGCATTATTTACTATCATAGGGTCTAGTGAAAAAGCAATGAATGACAATAAAAACCAGCAGACAGGGGCGCACACACATGAGAGCCCAGGCCATAACACACTAGACCTACATCCTCTGGTGGCCGCATGCTCTGACCTAATAATGGTCTTCAAGTCCAGCAGAAGACAACCCCATTTACTGCTGAAGCCCCACATTGCAGCAACGCAGCATTTTTTGTTGCAGATTTTGTTGAGTTTTTTTGAGCCAAAGTCAGCATTGGTTTGAGCAGAAGGTAGAAGTATAAGAACTTCCTATATGTTTCCCATTCCATTTTTATAAATTCTTGATTTTGGTTCAAAAAATACTGCAAAATCTGCAAGAAAGAAAGCTGCATTTCCACAACGTGGGGCCTCAGCTTACAATTGACCTTGGAGCCAAATATTTACCACCAGGATCTATTTCTCATGGGATGGCTCACTAATAACATACTGGACCTTATGTATGATAACCTGCACATGTTCTGTATGAATGGAGAGGACCCTCTCATAATCTGTCCTTTGGTGAACCCAAGGGACAGTACTGTCTACCTCTTACCGCTATATCTCATAATTCATGCTGGTTGTATACTAAAGGAAGAAGATACCTTCATGTCAGGTTGATACACAATACCAAAAAAGGTTTATATCAAATTTTTGAAGCCAAAATGATGGAAACCCCAGTGGCTTTAGAACCATCGTATGATGGATCTGACACAATGTCATGGCTTCTGTTATGATGGAAGATATTATGCTAATGTGAACAGTGCATAATTGTTAAGGTGGCCAAACACATTAGAGCAAAGTAAGCCAAATGGAACAATTTTGGTAAGATCGATCTTATGTGCATGGGGGGTGTGCTGATTTTCCTCCGACAGGTCAAAAAGGATCTGTCACCCATGTTTCCACAGATTCCAACAGACTCCAGTGAGTTCTAAGTTCAGTTTAGTACTTCATTTACTTTTATGGACAGACCATCTTACATTCATTGAGATTAATACTCTTAATAATCAGAATCTTTGACCTGTTTATCAATAGGGTCATTTACATTTCAAAAATTTTGGCTAAACAGAACAGGGTCAACAATATTTTTTTTTTTCTGATCTCATTTCTATTTCTTTTTTTTAATTGTCTCTAGTTTGAAGTGTTAATGTGTTTTGGTATTTTTTGGTGCTTGGTCTTTCTGACCATGTGTTGTAATGTGCTGGGTAACAGGAATGAAGGATACTAAATTCACAATTACTTATTGTGTTTTTACTCACAGTGCCAACTATAACTGTGACCTGGATGCAACATTGATAAAATATTCTTAAAAAATCCCAATATTCCAAATAAATTACATATTCCATAGTATTATTCATCTGTAACTTAATTGCTCAATTTTACTTCTTGTTCCTGAGTGCTGCTAGCAAACATTTGTGTACTTGGATAGAAATTCCAGATTTCATCATTTTCTTCATACTTGATCCAGACACGATACAACAAAGTAGTAACATCCCAAGAACATTAAGCTACAGCAAAGAGCAACACACGAAATCTGACTGCTGAAGTAAGGAACGCAATGGTGGATATGGTAGACCACATTACAGAATTGAAGTTGTCTTCCAAATATTTGGATGATGGTTGATCCAAAACATTTTTGCATGTAATACTTTTTGCATGTATAAAATGTTCACAGCAAATCTCTTTTGATCTGTGAGCAGTTAAAGGGAGTCCGTCACCAGAACCCAGCATATCAGCCTGTAGATAGATAGGTTAGGGTCACCTGAATTAAACAGTGTTTACTCCTTGTGAATCGCTACCTCCATTGAAAGAGCTCATTTGCATATTGACTAAAACAGTGATATATTGACAACGGAGGCTGCAATTCAAAAGGGGAGAACAATACTTGATTCAGGTGGCCCTAACCTATCTATCTGTGGGGCTGGGTTGATATACTGGGTTCAAGTTTTCCCATCTCAGGGTTTCACCTGCCCTCCTGTCTCCTCTTCCCTCCACTTCACGGTTTTCAGCTGAGGTCAGACTCAAGCCAGTGCTTGCTCTAAATTGCACAGATATCTGTGGATTTACATCCAGAGATAACATAGATAACATAGATAACATAGGCACTGATAAATCACAGACCTTATCAGGGCTCACATACTGAGAGCACTTTGCAGAGAGAGAAAGAGAAGAAAATATAGGTGGCTGGGAACAGGTACTGACATCATCAGCCCGACCACTAGAGATGGGGTCTGTGACCTAGGCAACAAGCTGTACACACTAAGGAGGCATAATAAGCAGTATCTGACCAAAAAACAGCCAGATAGACAAAACAATGTATTTGGTGAAACATTTAAGTTATCTTATTACACAAATATAACTATGATCCTAGGGGTGATGCATCCTGCTATTGGGCCCATATTTTATTAAAACTGGTATTGGACCCTGACACAAGTTACAAGTGTATTACAGAATCAAATGCATTCTTTACACTCTTAGGGTATGTTCACATGGAGTTTTTTGCAGGCTGAAAAATCTGCTTCAGGAATTAGGAAATGTTTTTTTTTGATGCTTTTTTTTACATAATGCGGGTTTTGACGCATTTTTCATTGCGGTTTTTATGACGGTTTTTGCCGCGTTTTTTTTTTCCTCCAGCACACTATATGGACCTGGAAACACTTGTGGTTTTTGATGGGGTTTTTCCAAAACCCGAGTCACATTTTTTTCCACCTCCCATTGATTTCAATGGTTTTTACAAGGCGGAATCTGCCTGAAGATTGGTCATGTCACTTTTTTTTTTTTTCCTCTAGCTGAAAAAATCAGCTAGAGGAAAAAAAACTGCTTCTGAATCTCATTGAACTGAATGGTCCTGCAAAAAACTACAATACAGACCAAAAGTTTGGACACACCTTCTCATTCCAAGAGTTTTCTGTATTTTCATGACTATAAAAATTGTAGATTCACACTGAAGGCATCAAAACTATGAATTAACACATGTGGAATTATATACTTAACAAAAAAGTGTGAAACAACTGAAAATATGTCTTATATTCTAGGTTCTTCAAAGTAGCCACCTTTTGCTTTGATTACTGCTTTGCACACTCTTGGCATTCTCTTGATGAGCTTCAAGAGGTAGTCACCTGAAATGGTTTTCACTTCACAGGTGTGCCCTGTCAGGTTTAATAAGTGGGATTTCTTGCCTTATAAATGGTGTTGGGACTATCAGTTGTGTTGTTCAGAAGTCAGGTGGATACACAGCTGATAGTACTACTGAATGGACTGTTAGCAATTGTATTATGGCAAGAAAAAAGCAGCTAAGTAAAGAAAAACGAGTGGCCATCATTACTTTAAGAAATGAAGGTCAGTCAGTCCGAAAAATTGGGAAAACTTTGAAAGTGTCCCCAAGTGCAGTGGCCAAAACCATCAAGCGCTACAAAGAAACTGGCTCACATGAGGACCGCCCCAAGAAAGGAAGACCAAGAGTCACCTCTGCTGCGGAGGATAAGTTCATCCGAGTCACCAGCCTTAGAAATCTCAGGTTAACAGCAGCTTAGATTAGAGACCAGGTCAATGCCACACAGAGTTCTAGCAGCAGACACATCTCTACAACAACTGTTAAGAGGAGACTGTGTGCAGCAGGCCTTCATGGTAAAATAGCTGCTAGGAAACCACTGCTAAGGACAGGCAACAAGCAGAAGAGACTTGTGTGGGCTAAAGAACACAAGGAATGGACATTAGACCTGTGGAAATCTGTGCTTTGGTCTGATGAGTCCAAATTTGAGATCTTTGGTTCCAACCACCGTGTCTTTGTGCGGCGCAGAAAAGGTGAACGAATGGACTCTACATGCCTGGTTCTCACCGTGAAGCATGGAGGAGGAGGTGTGATGGTGTGGGGGTGCTTTGCTGCTGACACTGTTGGGTATTTATTCAAAATTGAAGGAATACTGAACCAGCATGGTTACCACAGCATCTTGCAGCGGCATGCTATTCTATCCGGTTTGTGTTTATTTGGACCATCATTTATTTTTCAACAGGACAATGACCCCAAACACACCTCCAGACTGTGTAAGGGCTATTTAACCAAGAAGGAGGGTGATGGGGTGCTACGCCAGATGACCTGGCCTCCACAGTCATCAGACCTGAACCCAATCGAGATGGTTTGGGGTGAGCTGGACCGCAGAGTGACGGCAAAAGGGCCAACAAGTGCTAAGCATCTCTGGGAACTCCTTCAAGACTGTTGGAAGACCATTTCTGGTGACTACCTCTTGAAGCTCATCAAGAGAATACCAAGAGTGTGCAAAGCAGTAATCAAAGCAAAAGGTGGCTACTTTGAAGAACCTAGAATATAAGACATATTTTCAGTTGTTTCACACTTTTTTGTTAAGTATATAATTCCACATGTGTTAATTCATAGTTTTGATGCCTTCAGTGTGAAGCTACAATTTTTATAGTCATGAAAATACAGAAAACTCTTGGAATGAGAAGGTGTGTCCAAACTTTTGGTCTGTACTTATGTGTGAACATACCTATACTAAGTCAATGGAAGTCTCAATCTAAACACAAATATCCTCAAAGTCAACATGTCACCTTTATGTTTTTGGAGGTTAGGGCCCAGATACATGATATAAACTATAATAAGAACATGGGAAGTGTTGGAATGGCTGCAATGCACAAGCCCAGGCCCTCACTGGTTGCTGATCGTCTTGGGGAAAAATAGCTTTGCATAAGGGGTTAACTACTACTGCAGATTATCAGGGGCCGGGGTTTTATGTTCTTGGATTGGGTTCCAGGCACCTGCAGTCTCCACTTCTCTCCCCGCTATCATATTCATATTAGCAGTATAATTATGTTGACTTAGTAGAGTATTATTGTAATGACGTCATGTATTTGTATTGGGCCAGCATGAAGAATTCATGTTATAAACAGCTTTACTTCCTCGTGTATTCATCCACACACTGCAGCTTTTTTAATATTCAGCTGGAATTATTTTAGTATGTAACAAGCTCTGTTGCCCAGCAGTTCTCTCGGGAACATCTGATATGTGGTGGTCACCAATATTTACATATCACTCACTGATGGAAAAAATTACACAGGGATGTTGTTGCTAAAAAACTCAGCATCTAGTTATCTCTCAGGCAGATAAATAGATGATTACAGGTGTGGTTGCTTGGTCTTGCCATAAGAGGATGAAAAAAAGTGCTTCTCCCTCTGTCCTATAAGCTGGTTCTCAGAGGCTACGTTTGGGTAGTGTACCTACATGTCTCTCTGACACACTCAGGCTGAAGCCCCACATTGCAAAAATGCAGCGTTTTACAGTACCTGCCAAGTGGATCTGTTTGTGATCCAATAACAGTTGATTTTGAGTATGAATAACAACAAGGGGAACATGTCTTTCACCAGAATTTCCCTTTAAAACAAAAGCTGAAAGTTTTCTTTTTTTGTATTTGGATGAATGTTTATTCTTCACGTTACATGGAAACCTTGAACTGTCACATCATACATAAATTCTCATTAGTTTGTTGGAAACTTAAAGGATTGAAAATATGATAACAGTGAGTAATCCTCTCCAAAATCCACTGCAAATAAACGTCATCGAAATATCAGCAAATTCACAGCAAACAGCAAATAGGCTAAGCTATCCCCTTATATATGCTCTATCTATTTATATATCTACAGTGGCTTGCAAAAATATTCATACCCCTTTTGTCACCTTACAACCACAAACTTAAATGTATTTTATTGAGATTTTAAGTGACAGACCAACACAAAGTAGCAGATAATTGTGAAGTGGAATGAAAATGATACATGGTTGTCAAAATTTTAATCAAATAAAAATCTGCAAAAGTATTCAGCCCCCTGTACTCTGATACCCCTAAATAAAATCCAGTGCACACAATTGCCTTCAGAAGTCATTTAATTAGTTTTAATAGAGTCCAGCTTGTGTGTAATTTATTCTCCGTACAAATACTGGCCCTTTCCATTAGATGCCAGCCCAGGGGAGGTGACAAAAAAAAAAAATCTATATATATATATACTCACCTGTCCTGGGCTCAGCATTGTCTCCGGTGCTTTTCCGACCTCACTGCTGGGACTTGTGATTAGGCCCCAGCGGTCACATGGGATGCACTGGCGTAATGACGTCATCATGCCCCAGTGGTGACGTCTGGGGCATGGGACGTGGGGACCAAGAGACCAAGGAAGATGGGAAAGACAGCAGGACAGAGCAGGATGCCTCAGAGAGGTAAGACAAGGTGAGTATAAGTGTTTGTTATTTTTAATCACTTCTCCTGGGCCTCTACTTATTATATTCTGGGGTCTGAGGAGGGGGTAGGAGGCCCCAGACAAAAGTTTGCATTGGGGCCCACAAGACCTTAGTTACGCCACTGTGTGATAGAATGGCCCAGTCAAAGTGCAGACCTAAATCCCATTGAGCATCTGTGGCAAGACATGAAAATTGCTGTTCACAGACGCTCCATCCAATCTGGCTGAGCTTGAGCTATTTTGCAAAGAAGAATGGGCAAAAATCTCAGTCTCTAGATGTGCAAAACTGGTAGAGACAGACCCCAAAAGACTTGAAGCTGTAACTGCAGAGAAAGGTGGCTCTACAAAGTATTGATATAGGGGGGCTGAACACTTTTGCACGTTACACTTTTCAGACTTTTATTTGATTAAAATTTTGAAAACCATGTATCATTTTCCTTCCACTTCACAATTATCTGCTACTTTGTGTTGGTCTATCACTTAAAAACTCAATAAAGTACATTCAAGTTTGTGGTTGTAAGGTGACAAAATGTGGAAAAGTTCAAGGGTATGAATACTCTATCTATCTATCTATCTATCTATCTATCTATCTATCTATCTGTCTGTCTTTTTGTCTGTCTGTCTATCTATCTGTCTCTCTATCTATCTCTCTATCTGTCTCATACCTATCATTAAAGAAAGGTTAATGGATAGATAGATAAATAGATACATAAATATCCGTATTTACAGTACTTCACTTTGATATTAATACATCGGGGTACTAGAAGTAAGATAACAATGACAGAAGTAACTGAAAGGATAACTTTGTTCCATGGTTATGTAACAAGGGGAGCGAAAAAAATATGGCTCCAGCACTCTTCATAAAATCCTGGATACTTTATTCAGATTTGGTAAAAAAAAACAATGAACAAACAGCAGAGAAACTTCATAAACAAGTCACTTTATAATATACGTTATCAGAGAAAAATACCTCTATCTCTACTTATCAGGTTCTTTTCTCCTCCCCACCCATAAAAGCAGTTTAGTCACTATGCTAAATCCGTTTTGGGAGACAAGACAGATTGTAAACTCACAGAAGAATCAGGTTACAGCTGTCCAAAGCAGTCTATGGACAAGGATGGGAGGAGGAGGAGCCGAATGAGAAAGAGGCAGAAGGGTATACACAGACATTCTGCTGCAGATAAAACTATATTTTCTATCTCATTACAGGTGCTTAATTCACATCAGTGCTGTTAAATACTACTGTATAATATTCCCCATACTGATTCTGAGTAAGAGAGTTAGGGGGCAGAATCTCCTGTTTTTGCCATGTGCTGTCTAAAGGAGACATTATATCAGCTTGTCTCCATCCACAAGCTCCGGGACAACCCCAAGATAGAGATAGAATCTGGGGGAAAACTGCTAAAGTCACATAATACAAGAATACAAGTCACATAATAGTCAGATGTACTGTTACTTTTATATACACTCGACAGATTATGCTTAGAAGTCACCCAAAATGACAAGTACTCTTTAAGGTTAGAGTTTACTTGCTAAAATCAAACATAGTTCTGACCTGAAATCTTTCAATAATGAGATCTCTCGGACTCTTCTGGCCTGCCATCTAAATATCCTAGGAGCCAAGTTGCCATTGTTTGTCTTTAGGCCGGGGCCCCACGTGGTGTAAACGCCGCAATTTGCCCGCGGTGGAAACGCTGAGGAAAAAATTGTTTTACAGTCAGAGCAAAGCAGATGGGATTCTAGCGAACCCCATGTCCACTTTGCGGTAAAAACCGCGCTGCGGACACGCAGCAATTTCCAAAACTGCTGCGGTTTTGGAAATCGCAGCATGTCAATTATACCTACGGAAACACCGGTGGTTTCCTCATAGGTATAATTAAAACAGAAAGTCCGCAGAGGAAACCTCTGTGAACTTTCTGTCTAAAGCGCTGTGGGAAGAACCATGATGCGTTCCCGACGCGGTTTTTCCGCACTGCTTTTTTGCTGCAGGATGCGACGTGTGGCCTTACCCTAAAAGAAATAAACCTTCTGTTGTATCATGTGAGAGCATTTTTTTTTTTTTACAGTAAAAATGGTAGTTTATGACTATGCAAAATACGGTAAAAACATTCAAGAACCTCCCATGAGGTTTGCACTTTGTGGGATCTAGGTTAAATAAGTTGGAAGATCAATGCTCAATGATCTGGGAAACGTTTCCAGTTTTTGACCAAAGTTTCATCTTAAAGGGGTTCTACACAATGGACAATCTTTACTTGACACAAGAGCCCTATGACAATAAGTTATTCACAAAGTGTCCACTTGCTGGTACCCAGCACCACCACAGGTGAAATTAAGCATAACAATGTTACTACTCAAATAAAAAATTTGTCCTCTGGAGGACAGGATCACCATAGCGAGAAAATTTTTTTTCTCCCGTTCTCCACTCTGGCCAATAGATAAGGATGCGGAACATGGACAATGGAACCCCCGTCTACTAATCAGAAATCTCTGATAGGGTATATGAAAAGGGGGATTCTACACTAGACAGTCCATTTAACTCCCTTTAATTCCCTTTAACTCCTTTTTAATTCCCTTTAAGTCCCTTTACCTCTCTTTAATTCATTCCATTTGTCATACACCTGACTGGATGTTGATTCCTACATTGAGAAAATATACGGGGGGAGAATTTATCAACCCATCTACGCCAGTTTTCTGGCTGTTAATGTTGTGCATCTTGGTGCACTGTCCTTTCTTGCACCAAAGATGTGCCCCATCCCCTATTCTGTATCTCACTTGCCCATGGAAAGTGGGACAGGCCAGGGCAGGGACATCTGAGCCCAACAAATTTATTATAACTAACTCCTAAAACTGATGTGAGTTACTCTTGATAATTCTGCCGCCTTGGGCCAGTCAGGGCCTTTTCCTTCATCGCTCTTAATATATCCCCCATTATTCTGCTGACGAAGAAAAAATCCTATCAGCAGAAATGTCCTAAGTAATTTGTTGATCCAGAATAAGAAAAAAATTGAAGTCACCAGATGTAAAAAAAAAAAAAAAAAAAAAATTCTACCAATAAGCAACAACTCAACTGGATTTTTGTACAGTCAATATTTCATGTCATCAATCTACATACAATAGTGAGGATTTATTAATACTGGTGCATGGGGAAAGTGGAGCAGTTGCCCCTAGAAACTCAGAACCAACTCTTATAATTCAGACCTAGAATATGAGGATTTGCCAACTATACATTTCTTTTGCCCCAGTTCTGACAAATTTCCCCCAATAATTTTTTTTTTTGCCCAAGAAACAACTTTCTATTGCATGATGTCTGGAAATTAGGATTATGGCACAAGAGAGCCCTGTACATGGAGCTGCCCAACATCTGTGTGCTGCATCACAGGCTCCGTCAGGTGCAATATCTACAATACTTCTAGGGGAGAATACCCCCACATAGACTGCATCTGATGGGTCATACCATGATTTTACATTACCTATGAATTCCCCTGTATAAAGGCAGTAGAGGCTTCATATATACCCCTATAGAAGCCTCATAAAATGTCTGAATGTAGATCCCTTACAGAATACATTGCAATCCAGGCATAGTGCCCCCTTGTTTCCCAGGCTATGACTGCGCCAGGTACTTAAAATTCACATTTGATAAGTTGACATCAATGTTATTATAGAAATATATTGATTTACAATTATCATAACTTTTTGGGTTTGGCTCCACTACCTCTGCACATCCCGGCACAGTTGTCCTAATAAGCATCTTTCTATCTTACCTTATCATGGAATATTGTCTTTCACCATCCCAGGAAAGATCTTGCAGTCCAACTTTCCCATAGGTTTCCACAGAGAGTAAAGGTTTTCAATTCTGTAATTCTTATAAACTCTTCCAGCATAAAGTGACACTTCAGCAGCAAATCTGTTCTCCGGTGAAGAAGCCTGCAAGTTGTAGAGGATCCAGTTCTCTCTGCTACACTAAACCCCACTCCTTTAGACCAGCACTTGCCAAGATTTCTAATTCGAAGCAACTGCAATGAGCCTGACTCTGAGCAGACGCTTCTCGAGGAGTGAACAAGTTAGAGGGTCTCTCCCTTTCCATCCGCTGAGTGGAATCCATAAAGTCAGGGTTAACATTCAGAAGAGGCTGCAGCTTTCTATCCCATCCAGTTGAGGTCAGTAAGTCATACGAGCAGCTGGGAGGAATCACAAATGGAGCTGGATTTAGGATTCTCATCAATCTATGCTCCTTCTTTTGCGCACATGGATGTTAGAACTGCTAATAGAGGAATTATATAATATTTCACTTTTTGAATATTATGGGGAATTATTCTTACTATTTTTGATGGCAGGAAACTGCCAACAAGCAGGGGTACTAGGTTCAAATCCAGCCAAGGACAACATCTACAAGTAGTTTGTATGTTCTCCCTGTGTTTGTGTGGGTTTACTCTGGGTACTCCGGTTTCCTCCCACACATCAAAGATATACTGATAAGGAACTTAGATTGTGAGCCCTATATGGGACAGTGACTGTAAAGTGCTGCAGAATATTACGGTGCTATATAAGTAAGTAAGCAAAAAATATATATATAAAAATAAAGCTTTTTATGGCTTGATTTTATACCAATTATGGTTTGTATATCTTTCCATGTCCCCCCTGGGACAATTAGGGCTCTGCCCGATGGCCCATGGCTGCTACATCCACATTTGACCCCACAAATTCAGTGCTATCTCCATGTTCATCCATACACTGAGCTATTGTATAAGCTACACCCCTGCATGCGACTGGTCACATGATTGTGACATCATCAACAGTCCTTTTGTAGGTCTGCTAAATACCGGCAATGAGTATTGCCAACACTTTGCAGACCTGCAGTGTGTAAGAAACTTCTTAACTTGGCATGCGGCCCATGAAGATGTTTACACAACCCCCAGGGAGTCATGACCCTTAAGACTATGAGCTCCTTTATTATAGCTGTGTGACAGAAACTATCTGCTCTTCAGTAGTTAGTGAAGAAGTTTCTTTCTCCCCCTGTGGAGAGCCTGTGTGGTACAGGAAGTCAAAACCTGACGATTTAGCTCCTGCAAATTTTATCAGGTCAGAGTGAGAGTCACATGACCTTACTGAAGAGAAGAGTTCAGATAGAAAGGAATACCGTATTTTTCGGACCATAAGGCGCACCGGATTATAAGGCGCATTATCAATAAGGGCCTGCTAAGATGTCTAGGTTCATATATAAGACGCACCGGATTATAAGGCGCAGCGCATTAAATATAACAAAGCTCAGACCGTAAGTCAAACTTTATTTAACTCTTTCACGATAACTCTCAACTTGTTCAGTTGTAACTGCAAATCAATACATTTACTTTTTCAGTTCATTCCTCCACCACAAATCCATCAAACTCTTCATCTTCAGTATCAGAGTTTAATAGTTGTGCGATTTCGGCATCAAACATGCTCGGGTCCCCCTCATCATTATCCGAGTCGGTCTCGTTGCTGATGTTTAACTCTTCAGTGATGATTCCAGACTTCCTGAAAGCTCGGATGACACTGGAGACTGATACCTTCTCCCAGGCGTCCACGATCCACTTGCACATAGTGGCATAACTCGCCCGGCGTTGCCTCCCGCTGTTGGTGAATGTGTGGTCACCTTCTGTCATCCAATTCTCCCATGCAGCTCGCAATTTAACTTTAAAAGACCTGTTGATGCCAATATCTAGCGGCTGGAGCTCCTTGGTTAATCCACCCGGAATGACGGCAAGCTCCGAATTAGTTTTCTTCACTTGGGCTTTGACAGCATCGGTCACATGGGCGCGCATAGAGTCACAGATCAATAGGGATGGGGATCTGTGAAAAAAACCATCCGGTCTCCTGACGTAGACCTCCCTCAGCCACTCACTCATCTTCTCCTCGTCCATCCAGCCCTTTGGGTTAGCCTTGATGATCACACCAGCAGGAAACTGTTCCTTTGGCAAAGTCTTCCTCTTGAAAATGACCATGGGTGGTAGTTTCTGGCCATTAGCCTGACAGGCGAGAACTACAGTGAAAGATGACTTCTCGTTTCCTGTGGTATGTATAGATACCGTACTGGTCCCTGTTTTCTCAACAGTACGGTTTACGGGGATGTCGAAAGTGAGGGGGACCTCATCCATGTTAGTGATGTGTTCTGGTTGGATATTCTTTTCATTTATTTTGGTTATGCAGTAGGTGCGGAAAATGGCCAGCTTCTCTTCATAATCCTTTGGCAGTTGCTGGCAGACAGTAGTTCTGGTGCGGATGGAGAGATTATGCCTTTTCATAAAACGAAAGCACCATGAAGGACCTCCTCGAAAGTCCTTGATCTCCATGTCGCGTGCTATCGCTGTGGCTTTGAGCCGAATAGAGACAGTGGAGACGCTTCTACCTGCGGTTCTCTGTTCGATAACCCACTGTTCTATTTTGTCCTCCAAATGTGGCCATCTTGCTTTGTTTCCTCGGAAACTCAGTTTGGTCTTCTTTACCTGGCGTAGGGCATCTTCTTGTTTCCTCCACTTACGCACCATAGATTCATTTATGTTGAATTCTCTTGCAGCTGCTCTATTTCCATGCTCTACTGCATAACTTATAGCTTTAAGCTTAAAATCTGCATCATAAGCATGTCTCTTAACAGGAGGCATTTTTGGGGTAGTCGGTATAAAAAAATGAAACACACGGGGCTCCTGCGCACAGAGCTGTATGTATCACCGCGCTCAGTGAGGATCCTGACTACTGTGGCCGTAATGCTTAAGTCATTTGTGGGTTCACATATAAGGCGCATCGGACTATAAGGCGCACTTTTGATTTCTGAGAAAATCATAAGATTATATGTGCGCCTTATAGTCCGAAAAATACGGTAACTAAAAAAATAAGATTTTAAAAATATAAAAAAACTAAATATTAAAATGACCTCTTTTCCTTCGATCTTATAATAAAATATATAAACAAAACCAAACATAAACAAATTAGGCATCCAAGTATCCAAAAATGCCCAAACTATAAAAATATTTATCTCATATGAAGAACACCGCAGTGTTAACAAAAATCAAAGGAGCCCAATTGCTGTTTTTTCGCCATTTTGCATCCCAAATACAATTGAACAAAACATCGCACATTTCCCAAAATGGTATGAAAAAAACATCTTGTGCCGCACAAAAAAAGACTCCTTACACAGATCCATAAGCAAAAACATAAAAAAGTTAGGGGGGGTCAGAATATAGCAACTAAAATAATTTTTTGGGATTTTTTGTAAAGGTATTAAAACATGACAAAAACTATGTAAATTTGGTATCACTGATTGTGCCAACCAAAAGAATATAAGGAACATGTTATACCTCATGTTTACCACATAGTGTATGCCATAAAAATGAACGAAAATTACACGAGTACAGTTTTTCTCTAATTCCACCCAATTCTGAATTTTCTTCTAGCTTCCTAGTACATGATATGGAATATTAAATGATACCATTATGAAGTATAATTTGGCCCACACAAAATAAGCCCACATACAGCTCAGTGAATGGAAAAATAAGAAATTTGTGGCCAATCAGTGGCCTCAGCACATCAGGAAGTGACCCCAGGACATCACAGGTAGTGACATCACGTGTCCCTCACTGAAGCCACTTATTGGCCTCAGTGGTCACGTATGGTGAGGACTTCTACCAGAAGACAACAATGGACCTGCAGGAGGTACTGGAGCATCGGGGAATAGTGAGTATGATTTTTTCACCTCCCCAGGCCTATTTAAAATTTAAATAAAAATGTTTTGCCTGGACAACCCCTTTATGGCTAAGGCCCCACGTAGAGAAACGCAGCAAAAAAAAAAAAATGCTGCAGAAAAAAACATAGCAGAAACGCGTTGCGTTTGAATGCTTTTCTCTGCGGACTTTCTGTCCCTATTATACCTATAGGGAAGCGCCAGCGTTTCTGCAGGTATAATTGACATGCTGGAGGCGGGCGTTTTTGAAATTGCAGCTTTTCTGCTGCGGATTTTTTTTTTTGCTATGTGTGGATGGGATTAGCCAGAATCTCATTTTCTCATTTGGATTTCTTTATCTGCAAGCAACAAACCAAGTGACAGGTTCCCATTAAAATTGAGAAAAAGTGAAAAGAAAAGTATTTTAGACACTTGGAGAACTTACACTTACAATAATCAATCTTTATTTCCGGAAAGCCCTGTGTATAACGTATGACCCATAATTCACTTACATCTTGTTTTAGTACTGAGAGCGGCATCTTAATTATTTGAGAAATGCAAACAGAGTAAGAGCAATGACTTGTGGCCAGAAAATTCATGTCTTGTATAATATAATTATTACGAGAGGTTTTATAGGAAAAATAACAACGTAAGACTTTAGACCCATTAAAATTTTCACTGCCAGAGGCGCTGAGATCTGCCATGTTTACACAGCCATGGAGACTTCTAGTTTAGATTTGGATAAAGTTTTCATCTGAGGTAAATACTATCAAACCTCCGTGCATTTCAGACTAGGCCTGGAGTTACAACCCTGCTAGTCACATAGCCAGAAAATTAAATCTGGAGTCAATCTAGACTTTACCATGTAATACACTGAGTAGTATATGTATAACAAAAAGAAATAACAAAAGGGTAAAGTATAACAATGTGGTCCCTCAGATTGGGCATTGATTATCTCTGGAGTTCCTCAGGGGCGTGACATTTGCAGAAGTGTAGTACTCAGCCGTGCAGCTGATATAAGCTGCTGTGACATCACAAGTGAGTGTCAAGTATGTTCCTATGAAATCACAACTAGGTTTCAGCTGGGTATGCTGCTGTGACATCAAACTGAGTTTCACTCATATGCACACAAGTAGGTTTCACTCAGTTATATTGTTGTGACATTATAAGTGAGTTTCATTTAGGTACCCTATGGTGACATCACAAGCGGGTATCACTCAGTTATACTGTAGAGACATCATAAATGAGCTTTATTCAGGTATATTACAGTGACATCACAAGTGGGTTTCACTCAGTTATACTGTAGAGATGTCATAAATGAGCTTTATTCAGGTATACAATGGTGACATCACAAGTGGGTTTCACTCAGTTATACTGTAGAGACAGTATAAATGACCTTTATTCAGGTACACTACAGTGACATCACAAGTGGGTTTCACTCAAGTATACTATTGTGATATCATAAAGGAGCTTCATTCAGGTACACTACAGTGACATCACACATAGGTTTCACTTAAAAGGTTTATCGGGCATATGGGGACACCCCGTGGGTTTCCTTAGTTATACTATTGTGACATCATAAGTGAGCTTCATTCTGGTACTCTAAGGTGACATCACAAGTGAGTTTCACTCAAGTATACTATTGTGATATCATAAAGGAGCTTTATTCAGGTACACTACAGTGACATCACACATAGGTTTCACTGTTATACTGTTGTGACATCATAAATGAGTTTCATTCGGGTACACTATGGTGACATCACAAGTGGGTTTCACTCAGTTATACTATCGTGACATCATAATTGAGCTTCATTCAGGTACACTAAGGTGACATCACAAGTGGTTTTCACTTAGATGCTCTACTGTGATATCAGAAGTAGGTTTTGCTATAAAGCCACAAAAAACAAACAAACAAAAAAAGAGCGATCACAAGATCGATGATATCTAGGATCCTAGTTAGATGGAGTAGTAATCACAGCAATATATCTGCGCCCACCTTGGGATTTTGTACCAGATACATCTCCTCTAGAGGCTGGTGTCTAACACTGCACAGGGATCTCCCTTATGCTTCGTTCACACCTGCGCTTGCTGTCCGTCTGTTGCCAATCCAGTGAAAATCTTGGCGAACTGGATTGGCATCGGATACAGACCGGTCAGCGACGCATTGGTTAAAAACCCATTCATTTGAATGGGTTTTTAAAGCAATGCGAGGGTGTGCGCTTACACCCTCTGCGCTGCGAATCCTTTTTTTTTCGTCGGAAACAAAGTTGGACATGCAGGACTTCGTGTCCGACGAAAAAAAAACGGCTTCGGAGCGCAGAGGGTGTAAGCGCACCCCCCTTGCTTTAAACCCTTCAAATGAATGGGTTTTTAACCAATGCGTCGCTGACCGGTCTGTATCCGATGCCAATCCAGTTCGCCGAGATTTTCACTGGATTGGCAACGGACGGACTGGAACGCAGGTGTGAACGAAGCATAAGTTGGCTTAGTCTCACCCAGTTAGGCAAGAAGCACCACCACTATGGCGACATTTTTGGTCACACTTTTTCCCTTTATGCATGTAGGTTTTGCTGACCTAGCTTATTCCTTACTATGGGTCAGCTTGTGTCCAGACTGTCATAAGGGACTTTTATTGCAAAATGAGATTGTGTCCCCGCTTAGTATTCCCAAATAACACTTTACTTTCACCACCACATGACACAATGTATGTTATAAAGCTATTACAGTACAACTTTTAATGTTTGCCTTTTTAGGTTTCTGGTCATCCTTTGGGAGTCTCTATGAGGCCAGCATAGCAGCGGGGCACACATACTTAGGGGATATAGAAGGCAGCAGACCATTTTTGGCACCTCAGTACATTGGAGTGATTTGTCTTCTTGTAGATAACAATAATGTAATATGGTAGTAACAATAACAGAATTATCTGGTCTATTGTATAATGGAATTTACAATTAAAGTGACAGGCGAGGTCTTAAAAAAAAATCCAAAAACCTGCAAATGAAAAATGGATATTATGTACTTTGGAACCAATTAGGAAAAGGCTGCTCTGGGGCTTTTGTTGTGTTTTGCTGCCATCTAGTGGCTCATCATAAGGTATTACAAAGAGCCTAGACCAGGTTAAAAAATGCAGTTTTTGTGTTAGTTTTTGTTAATTTTTTTTGAGTGACAGCTAGAAGTAGACTCGAGAGGAATGGGAAATATAAAGGAAGAATTTATATTTATTTCCGCTCATTTCTTCCACTAATGGTTTTAGCTCAAATAAACTGTTGCACCCATTGAAGTTTATAAACCTGCAACAGATCTAGTACAGCCTCTGCTATCTCTGGCAGGCACATAGACTTAAAGGAGTTCTCCTGCTTAAATAGCATTTTTTTATACTGATGACATATTCACAGGATAGTACAGTATCAGATCTGTAGGGCTCAGACATCCAGACCCCACTCCAGCTGACCCGGCTGCCTCAAGGCCTGACAGCTACTGCTATGGATGAGGACTGAAGCAGCTCTGCATCAATTCAAGTAATAGGCACAGAGCTGTAGATAGGTCAGTAGTATAAAAAACACTGTAGGGGAAAGGTAAAACCCTTTAAATGGAGGCCATATCCAATGAAATAATTCATAAATCTAACAATAATTCATCAACAATACAATACCGACAAAATATCACCAATTACCAATTATATTCGCTTCTGGCACATGACATCACAGTAGAGAGCCAGATGCCACAGGGAGGCCCAAAAGAGGTAATGGAAGGCAAGTACTAATGTTTTTTTTATTTTTGTCACCTCTCCTGGACCTCTACCTATTATACGCTGGGGTTTTTCAGAAAAAAAACACACACAATTTGGAATATTCAGGTAAAATGATGATATAGGCACAGATAATACTGCCTCCCTTACTCTACCAGTGAATGATATAGGCACAGATAATACTAGCTCCTTTTCTCTCACAGTGAATGATATAGGCACAGATAATACTGCCTCCCTTTCTTTTTCAGTGAATGGTGTAGGCACAGATAATACTTTCTCCCCTTTTCTCCCAGTATATGAAGTAGGTGTAGATAATACTACTTCCCTTTCTCGTCCAGTATAAGTAGGCACAGATAATACTACCTCCCCTTCTTTCCCAGTAAATGATATAGGCAAAGATCAATAAGCTAAATAAATAAATAAATTGATCATATTACCTCTTTCTTTCCCTGTAAATTATGTTGGCGCAGATAATACTCTTTCCCTAGCTATCCCTGTAAATGATATATTCATATATAATCCTGCCGCCATGGCCCTACCTGTAATTGATATAGGCACAGATAGTATTGCTTTCTCTGATCTCTCTGTGAATGATGTTTGTACAAATAGTACTGTCTCCCCTTTAAATCATGTATGCAAAGATAGTACTGCCTCATTTTTCCAAAATCCTATAGTTTTCCAGTGTAAAATATGTAAGTACAGATATTGTTGACTACCCCAGGTAAATGACATAGGCAGAAATAGTACTACCTCCCTGTCTCCTCTGTAATGGATGTACTACCACATGGTTTGTAAATGATATAGGCACAGGCAGTAATAATTTCGTTTTTCCCTATAAAAATAGGGGTATAGGTAGACTGCCTCCTAATATCCCCTGTGTAATGCTGTATGTGCCGATCCCTCTTTTTTTCCCTCTAAATGATATATGCACAGATAGTACTACCTGCCTCTCTCCCTGTAAATGAATATATTTAGTATTATTATTTATTATATATTATTCCCTTCTTATCCCTGTAATGTGCAAATAATACTGCCTAACAAAAAAGAAACTTTATTGAGTAAAAAAAAAAACCAGGGGGCGTGGCTTGGGATCCGATGGAGTAGGACGCACTTTGGAGGAGCTCCTACCTTACCGTCAGCTAAGTGGGACCATTTGGGACATACAGAACCCCATGGCTAAAAGAACGAGCCGGACACTGGCTGTGGGAGACCCTGCACCCGCGGACAGGTCACAATCTACCCTGTCCGCGTTCCTGCAGCCGGCAACAGCTTCAGCAGCGCGGGCCTCCACGAGGCGGCGGCCATCTTCCTCCGCAATGGCGCCGACCGCCTCCGGAATAACTACTGCGGCAGCTCCGCTGGCAGCGCGAGGGGCTCCCGCGCTGCAGAGAGGTCTCCCTGTTAGGCCTCCTGCTCTTCTGGAGGCTGAAAGCCCGGGCGCTCGATCTTCACCGCCGGGTAAGACAAGCGCTGCGACCGCTCACATCGCAGCGCTGACTGCCCCCCCCTCCCCCGCAGCTTCAGCCAGTACACTCCTCAGCGGGCTCCCCCACGCAATATCAGGGGGACCCAGCGTCCCAGGGGACCTCAGCGACTGCCTCTCCTCCCCACATGTCACCATCTGACCGTGGGAGTCCTCCTAGCCCTGTGGGGGATCCTCTCACCCCCCGGCAGTCCTTACAACTTCCTAGCCTCATGCCCTTGCAGCAGCCCCCACCCCTCCTAGGAGATGAGGAGGCAGACTTGGGGACGACTCCTTCTTTGTCCCCCCTGGCTATCTGTACCCAGCTCTCCCCGCCGTCTGCACCGCCACCCCGACTTCCGCTACAATCTGCTCTGGCAGCCTCCTCTGACCCTCCACCATGGCTTGATTACCTTGCTCATCTACCGTCAAAAGAGGACTTTGAATCCTTGGTTGCTAAAGTCACAACGGCATGTCGTTCAGAGATACGCACTGAAATCGCTGTCCTGCGGCAAGATCTCCAACATATTGCAAACCGGGTTGATACCCTTGAAGATGATCATGACCAGACCCGTTCTCATGTGTCTCACCTCCAGGACACTGTCCTCTCCCAATGCCAGGTGGTAAATGACATGCAGCGCCATTTAGAGGACTTGGACAACCGGGGCAGGCGCAATAATATCAGAGTCAGGGGGCTGCCTGAGGCTACCCAGGAGGAGGATTTACATGCTACCTTGGGGGAGGTTTTCAACTCCATCTTGCAGGAACCACCTACACATAAAATTAAACTGGATAGAGCGCACAGGGCCCTGCGTCCCAAGGGATCTGGCCCCACTCCGCGTGATGTTATTTGCTGCGTACACGATTATGCATTGAAGGAAACCATCCTTTCCAAGGCCCGTCGTCTCAAAGACTTTGAATTTGAAGGAGCCAAGATTCAACTTTATCAGGATCTTTCTTGGATTACACTACAGAAAAGGAGATATCTGCGCCCTCTGCTGCAGCTTCTGTGCGACCGGCAAATACCGTATCGCTGGGGATTCCCCTTTTCTTTGACAGCTAGGCACAATGGACGCTCTGCTACCCTGCGGTTCTATGCAGACCTGGAGCCATTTTGCACTGCTATGGATATTCCTCTCCCAGACCTACAGAACTGGGAACTGATTGCTCCGCCACCACCGCCTCCCCCGGTCTGGACGGTCCAGAACCCGGCTAGATGCCAGCAACGTTCTTCCAGAAGATCAAGGGTGGAACCCCCCCTCCGTGACTGTATCTTTTTTCTCGGCCCTCCTAGTTTCTGGGAGGGATATGTTTACTTTGCTCACTAGGGGGTTCTGTTGTTATTGCTGTTTATGTTTATACGCATTTTTCTTTTTATGGTCCCACTACTTTTTTGCATTTTACTTATGTTTCAGTTTGGGCGGTCGGGTGGGTTAGACTCCCCCTTCCCCCCCAGTGACTGACAGATGTTACTATCCTTAGGGCCCCAACTGTCTATTTTGATCTGCATATTGCTGATCCTCTCCTGCCTCCCACCCACTCCCCCCTCTACTGTGGGGGCTTCGTCCAGCTGTGGACCCACTGGTTGGGCCCCGGAAGGGTCATTTGTGGCCCTGACTTGGACATTTTTTTTTGCCCCCGGCCGGGAGATATAGTCCCGACCACTAGATTTACTTTAATTGTGTTTTTTAAATATTTTTGTTTTTTATTTGTTATGCCTCGTCCTTTTGTGTGTCTTTTGTCTCTTTCCCCTCCCCTTCTGTCCCTTCTCTTTTCTCCCCTTTTTCAGGTTCGGAGACTCGTTTGGCTACAGTGGCCTGGACCCTTCACCTTTATTTTTTTCAGGGCTTCCGACTCTCGATGGTTGGGTGAGATTTGCCTCTTCCTCATTTTTCCTTACGCTAGCTACAAACCCACTCTGTTTTCTCTATGGTTAAGTGCATTACATTAAATGTCAAGGGCCTGGGCTCCAACTCAAAACGGCGAATGGTCCTGCGGGAGCTTCGCTCCCTACAGGCAGAGGTAGCTTTTCTCCAAGAGACCCATTATGATCATACTGGCACGTTTAATTTTGCTTGCCATTACTTCCCCTCCGCTTACTCGGCATATTGTAGTCGTAGGAGGGGGGGAGTAGCTATTCTGCTTTCTCGTACCTGCCCTATCACTGTTTCGGCCTCTCATTTAGATCCCCAGGGTCGATATATTATCTTGGAGGGGCTTTTACACGGTCAACCTATCACTTTGTGTAACATATATGCCCCTAACTCTTCTCAGATCCCCTTCCTTAAACAGATCCTGGGGAAATTGCAAATGTTTGAGGGATCTGCACTGTTACTGGGAGGAGACTTTAATATGGCTTTTTCTGAAAATATGGATAGATTCACCCTCAATAATGATCCTCCTGGACCCTCGCAGACAAGACTAGCAAAGGAGTTTCGCTGCCTTGTACGGTCGGCTGCCCTCTATGACCTTTGGCGGGTGGACAATCCCTCTGCTCGTTCCTTTACATTTTACTCCCACCCCCATGAAACCCACTCTAGAATAGACTACTTTTTCGGTAACACATTAACCCTTCGCTTATTCAAGTCAGCTGACATAGGCCCCATATCCTGGTCCGATCACACGCCCGTAATGCTAACACTGTCTCCCTCCTGCCCTCCGACAAAACGTTGCCATTGGCGACTTAATGAATCCCTCCTTCATTCACGAGAGACCCAGGGTAAACTTCGTACCCACCTCCAAGAATACTTTTGAGTTAATCTTGAGTCAGTCCCCGCTATATCTACACTGTGGGAGGCCCATAAGGCAGTAATGAGAGGTCACTGTATTGCACTGGGAACACAGGCCAAGAGAAATCGAAAGGTCAGAGAGGAGGCTTTAACTAGTAGGATCAGATCCCTAACCGAGAGACTAGCGTCACGACCCACAGTATCCTTGCTGCGTCAATTGGTAGCTGCTAGGGCAGACCTCCGCGACCTCGCTACCCAGGCCACCCATCGCCTTCTCCTCTACAGCCGCCAGAGGTATTATGAGAGGGGAAATAAGGCCCATACACTCCTAGCCAGAACCCTGAGAGACCGCCGGGTTTCCTCTACACCTCATGCTGTCCGAGATTCCCAGGGCACCCTACAACACCATCCCGACACTATAGCGACCTTGTTTAGAGATTATTACACTACACTGTATAACCTTCCCTCGGCTGCTGGGAGAGGCCCCTCCACTACAGAGACAAACTTGCAATCCTATCTGACCTCCTGTCGGCTCCCGGTCCTCCCGCCCTCAGCTCTCTCTTCACTTAATGCTTCAATATTGGGCGAGGAGTTAACTGCCGTCTTGGAGGGTCTCCCTAATGGTAAAGCTCCGGGCCCTGATGGGTTCACTTATGCTTATTATAAAACTTTCCATTCTGATCTCCTCCCTCATATGTGTAAACTCTTCAACTCTTTTTTGGATGGAGCCCCGATCCCGCATACTATGCTGCACTCTCACCTTTCCTTGGTCCCAAAGCCACATAAGGACCATCAGGAATGTTCTAACTATCGTCCCATTGCCCTCCTGAATACAGACCTCAAACTATTTACAAAAATTTTGGCAAATAGGCTTGGCCTTTGGCTTCCGACTCTCATCCACAAGGACCAGGTGGGATTTGTCCCCTGTCGCCAGGGAGGAGATAACACTAGAAGGGCGGTGGACTTGATTGATGTAGCTAACCGTTCTTCCACCCCCACTTTGCTTTTAAGTCTGGACGCTGAGAAGGCCTTCGATCGCCTTGATTGGTCATTTATGATAGCCACCCTCGAGAGTTACGGGTTCTCGGGGGCCTTCCTCACGGCCATAAGGGCTCTCTATTCCCGCCCCTCGGCAGTGGTCAAGCTACCTAATGCTTCCTCCCAACCTTTATCCATTCGTAATGGAACCCGTCAGGGATGCCCCTTGTCACCTTTAATATTTGCATTGTGTATTGAACCCCTGGCGGCCCAAATTAGATCTGCCTCAGATATCACCGGGGTATTTGTGAGGGATAGGGAATTTAAAATTAGTTTATTCGCAGACGATATCCTGTTGACCCTCACTAAACCCCATACCTCCCTCCCAAACCTTCTCCGAGTTTTAAAGGAATATGGAGTCCTATCGGGCTATAAGGTTAACCCTAGTAGAACGGAAGCCCTGCCTCTAAATATCCCAAGCGAGACTTTGCAGTTGCTTAAGACTAATTTTGCTTTCCAGTGGAGGGACCACTCATTACGTTATTTGGGTTTCCAGTTATCCTCTTCATACCATACACTGTATTTAGTCAATTATCCTCACCTGTTTCATGAGCTCCGCTCTCTCCTAGATAAATGGCGTCCTCTCCATATTTCTCTCCTAGGCCGTATAACTGCGGTTAAGATGACCCTCCTCCCCAAGCTTCTTTATTTCTTCGAAACCCTCCCAGTGGCAGTCCCTAGGTCCGAACTGAAATCACTACAGAAAGCAATCTTCCAATTTATATGGAATGGCAAACGCCATCGCATTCCCCGATCAGTGATGCTGGCGGGTAAGTCGGACGGGGGACTGGGGGCTCCACACCTGCTGCATTATTACTGGGCTGCTCATCTGCGGAGTATACCATCTTGGGCGGCATCCCAGGCGCACACGAAATGGGTGGAGATAGAGAAGCTTTGGCTAGCTCCTGTTGACCCCAATGCATATCTGTGGTCCTCCTCCCCCCCCCTACCCTCTACTCCGCTGCTAGGCCCTATCGGCTTTACCCGGTCTATCTGGAATACTTGTTCTAAGCTCTTTCGATTGGCCGCTCCGCACTCATCTATGATTTCCTTTTTATATAATCCACTCCTTCCAAGCGGACTCACCGCCGCTATGGTCAGGCCCTGGAGTGGGTTGGGTTTGTTCCACATAGCAGACTTGGTGGACCCGTCGACCTTGGAGCTCAGGTCCTTCGACTACCTCACTTCCATACAGCACTTGCCTACCTCAGAGTGGTTCCATTATCAGCAAATAGTCCATTTTGTTGTTTCCCAGTTTGGGTCCACCCGGGTCTCCCTCCCCACAGTTTTTGAACGACTATGTCGGGCAGGTACCTCCACTAGAGGCCTGATTTCAAATATTTATAGGCTCTTGACCTCTCAGGGGGGGCAGACCCCGGTGGCCCACAAATATATGGCCCGGTGGTCTGGAACCCTGGGCACCCATATTCCGCACAGCCAGTGGCAGGTCATATGGTCCCGTGCAGCTAAATCCTCTTCCTGTGTAACGTTTAGGGAAACGCAATACAAAATACTTATGCACTGGTATCATACCCCAGCTTTATTACATACTCTTAACCCCACTATTTCTTCTAGTTGTTGGCGATGCCAGGCAACACTTGGAACACTGTTTCATGTTTTTTGGGAGTGCCCCTTAGTTCGCCCTTTCTGGCTCGAGGTTGAGAGGATGACTCACATTCTTTTCATCCAGGGTATACCCCTGGATCCCATGGTTTATCTGCTTAATCTCCCGCCAAAAGGTCTCGGTAAAAATACATCTAAATTATTCCTTTACTTGTGTACCGCGGCCAAAACACTTATAGCACGCCATTGGAGAAAGGCTCTTCCCCCAGCAGTCTCAGAATTGATAGCCCGTCTGAAGGACATCCGCAGTCTGGAGTACTTGACCGCCTCCCTCAACCATACGGTGGAGGCATTTGAAGCAATTTGGTCCCACTGGGATTCCTACTGTGCCACACAGGGTCTCTGATGCCTGACTCCCAACTTTGTTTCTCCCCTTATTGTTTCTTTCCTTTGTCATGTCTTTTGTATTCCCCCAAATTGAGTCTTTCTGTTGTTGTTTTCTCTGATGTAACAGATTATTTGCTTTACATTTGCCTTGTAATTCTTTTAAAAAAACTTTTTCAATAAAAATTACAGTTTAAAAAAAAAACAAAAAAAAAAACAAAAAACAAAAAGATCAATTGTGATTTTTTTTTTTTTTTAACTCCGCAAAGCTCCATTTTTTTTTTTTTATTCCTACAAAGAATTGGCGACCTGGGGTTCTTCTATTGTGAAGACCCTGCCATTATCTCCGCTTCTTATACCCCTGAGTATTATTAATGCAGTCACCACCAGAATCTTTATAAGGATTTTATAAAATAATTTTTTCACTATTTTTCAGTTTTACAATGAATAACCCAGATTTCAGAGCTGTGCCTTCTTTTTTTTTTTTACATGGAAAATCTAGATGTACCGTGTCTCATTACTTATTCACAAATTTTATGCGAGGAGCCATAAAATGAACTGCTGTGATTTATTTCTGCGTCAGAATATTATAGCGCTTACTGTGCTGTGAAAAGTATGATAGGTTTAATACATTTATCGCCAATATCAGTCAGGTACAGCAAAAATATTACCACTTGAATTATACTTCGCCTTCCATCTGGCTATAATTTTTCTTAATGAATTATAGATATTTTTTTCTGCAAAATGAGACAATTAATTAATGTGTAAAAACAGAAGAGAACCTCGGGGGCCTGACAAGATTGAGTGAGAATTAATGAATACACCTGGGGGAAACATTGTCATCTACTTGTAATGTTCTTTATGTGCTACAAAATTATCATTGAGATACAAAAAGACTCCGAGATTCATACTGCGAGGACTCTGTAAGCTACATGCACAAGACCATAGTGTTTTACTGTCTGCAAATGCCGAAAAACTTACTGCACTCACGGATCTGCAAAAAGACTTGTATACTGTACATCCACTACACTGGTCTGTTCCGCAAATACGGACAAAAATAGAACATGCTTCATAATTTGCAGACCTCTTCTACGGACTGGACACAGGGCCTCAAAAAATGCGGTCATGTGTATGGGGACATGGAAATGAATGGGTCCGTACTTTTATCTGCAATTTCGGAGAAGAACTACGGTCGTGTGCATAAGGCCTAACTCTGCAATATTATGTCCCTCTGTTATTCTTCCTGGAAATCTATGACTAAATTGATAATTGGGTGCTACCATAGGGATCCCAAGCAAACAGCCATATGCAAAACAAAGTGGTTGGAATGATCGGGGCTTTTAGTGACATAGACAAGTGACAGAGGACAGGGGATCATGTAGCTGTAGGAAGGGGGAGAGGGCTCCCCAGAGAGAGGGTAGAGAGAGTTTATTACTGCCCCAGCTTTCCTGACCACTGTACACACAGCGCTCAATATGGCAGATTTATTATGCCTCCTTGGTGTACAAGATGCAATTTTTTTGTGTAAATCATGGCTTTGAGCAAAAAAATTGCTACTTTTTTGCCAACACTGACCCTTTTACCGAAAAGGTGTAAATGCTGGATATCTACGTCAGCTATGAGCAGGCGTAGATTTCCCTCCAGGCACACTCCATAGGTGATGATCTTCATAAGGCTGGGGCCCCACGTGGCGTAAACGCTGTGGTTTGGCCGAGGCAGAAACGCTGTGTAAAAATACGCAGCATTTTACAGTCACTGCAAGGTGGATAGAATTCTATACGAATCTCAAGCTGTGATTTCCAAAATCGTTGCGGTTTTGGAAATCGCAGCATGTCAATTGTACCTATGGAAACACAGAAACTCTGTGAAAAGCGCTGCGGGAAAATCGTGATGTGTTTCCACCGCACTTTTTCCCGCAGCACTTTTTTGCTGCGGCCTGCTACGTGAGGCTTTAGCTTATATCTGCCCCAATGAGCGTTATGAGTACAGCTATGTGAGCAGCCATGATGATGCTCCCTTTTCGGGAAAGCAAGGAGGACTTTTTTCTCCCCATTATAGTCAATGGAGTCCACCGTATCTGCGTGTAACCGCTGTTTTAGCGGTCCACCTATCCGTTGTTTGCTAGTGTGAACCTGGTGTCACATAACTAAAACTTTGCAAACCAACAGAAATCCAGTGCCATTACTCTAGTGTGTGGGCTGCATGTCTGAACCAGGTGGATAAACAAGACCTTTCCATTCCCTGTACATTTCAGCAGGTCCGCCTGAAGTCATTACTGCGGCAGATAAACAGCCAGCACGTAAGAAGACTCAGCCGGGAAACATTCCACACATCTATGTCAAAATATTTCTCACTTTTACGTGAAGCCAACATCCACACTCTAATTAGCAGGACGCCAAAGATAACCCGAGCCTATTACTGCTTGTGACAATATTGTGCCAGCGGCCAGAACTATTTCTCTACTACAAGTATTGAAGGGGGTCGTCTGGTTTAGACATACTGGAGGAAATTTATCAATCCTTATATGCCAGTTTTCTGGCCCCTTCTTGTGCCAAAATTACGCCAAAACCCCTGTTTTGCACCTGTCTCGCCTATTCATGCGAATGTGGGTGGAGTGAGGAAGGGAGCAGGGGCGCCTCAGCCCGACATATTTATTATAACTCATAGCAATTTCCTGGCATGAGTAAAGGCTCCAGGCACATTTCCGAATGTGCTATCCAAGGGGGCATCCGATGTTCCATTCCATTCCTATGAAAATAGAGCAGGTCCTATCCTGCCCCATATCATTGGAACAGAATGAATGAGAAGTCCCCATAGAGGTGAGTACACTTGGATGTCACTCTGAGTGTCATCCGATTGAATTCTGCTGCAAAATTTGCCCCACCTCAGATGAACACTCGGTCGTGTGCATGGGGTCTTATGATGGAAATCTACATCAGTTCCTAACTGGCCTATATCTCCATGCAGGCACACAGGTGTCTCATCTGACTGATTTACTCGGAGTCCTGAAGATCTTCATAAATCAGTCATGCCCTGCACCAGCCAAAGCGTTCATTAAGACTGGCGCCAAAAAATATAAATTCTGAACATAACCATACATGTAACGAAATGAAAATTTTGGTACCATGGTGACATGGAAAACAGTAAGAACATGCTACAGAGGTAGCAATCACTACAGAGTCCTGGAACCTGAGGGGGGCCAAAGGACTCTACAACATAAGACAACAACAACCCAGATGGCACTGATCCCCTCACCAGCCGCACTTCAGACTATTCATTCTCATCTTTTGAACCTGTTACAGAGGAGGAAGTATCTCAGCTACTTTCTTTTTCTCACCCTACAACCTGTAGTAGTGACCCTTTCCCCTCACACCTTCTCCAGTCTCTGTCTCCTGCCGTCACGACTTACCTTACTAAAATATTTAACCTCTCTCTCTCTCTCTTCTGGAATTTTCCCATCCTCTTTGAAACATGTTGTTATAACCCCACTACTGAAGAAATCCTCCCTTGACCCGTCCTGTGCTGATAACTATCGATATGTCTCTAACCTTCCTTTTATCTCTAAAATCTTGGAACGCTTAGTCTATTCTCGTTTAATCCGCTATCTTTCTGCTAACTCTCTTCTTGACCCCTTACAATCTGGCTTCTGCACCCTGCACTCTACTGAAATGGCCCTCACAAAAGTTTCCAATGATCTCCTGACGGTTAAATCCAAAGGTGACTACTCTCTTCTCATTCTTCTAGATCTCTCAGCAGCATTTGACACTGTTGACTATCAACTCCTTCTCACTGTGCTCCGTTCTGTCGGCCTCACAGACTTCTCTGTCTTGGTTCTCCTCTTATCTCTCTGACCGCACTTTCTGTGTATCATTTGCGGGCTCTGTTTCTTCCCCTCTTCCCATTACTGTTGGGGTTCCTCAGGGCTCGGTCCTAGGTCCCCTGCTCTTCTCCCTCTACACAGCCCCCATTGGACAAACCATCACTAGATTTGGCTTCTGGTACCATCTTTATGCTGATGACACCCAATTATATACGTCATTCCATGACATCACCCCTGCACTAATACAGAACACCAGTGACTGTCTCTCTGCCGTCTCAAATATCATGTCTTCGCTCTATCTGAAACTGAATCTCTCAAAGACTGCTGTTTCCACCATCTAATAGATCTGTCCCTGATATCTCCATTGCAGTCTCTGGCCTTACCATAATTCCTAGGCAGTATGCCCGCTGCCTCGGAGTTTTGTTTGACTCGGACCTTTCCTTCACCCCCCATATCCAATCACTCGCACGCTCGTGTCATCTCCACCTCAAAAACATCTCCAGAATCCGCCCTTTCCTTTCCACAGATACACTAAAGACACTTATTGTTTTCCTGATTCACTCTCGCCTTGACTACTGTAACTCCTTACTAATCGGTCTTCCCCTTACTAAACTCTCCCCTCTACAATCTATTCTGAATGCGGCGGCCAGGCTCATCTATCAGTCTAGACGCTACAGCGATGCCTCCGGTCTGTGCCAGTCACTACATTGGCTGCCTATTCATTACAGAATACAATATAAACTTATCACCCTCATCCACAAGGCTATCCATAATGCTGCACCTCCCTACATTTCCTCCCTCATCTCTGTCTATCGCTCAACCCGTACTCTCCGTTCACTCAATGACCTAAGACTAACATCCTCTATTATCAGAACCTCCCACGCTCATATACAAGACTTCCCCCGAGTTGCACCACTTCTCTGGAATGCTCTATCCTGGAATATTAGATTAACCTCCAATTTCCACAGCTTCAAGCGTAAACTAAAGACATATCTTTTCAGACAGGCCTATCACAATTCCTAATGTAAACCCTTCCGTAGTTAGAATCCCTAAAACCTACCCTCCTCTGTTCACGCTCCCGCCTTAGCTCACAGGATATGATGCCGTATCAGACTAACTTTATATGTCCAGGCACCATCTGCATGTTAAAGGACACGACTGGTGACGGCTCATACAGCTTTATATATGTGTAATGACAGTAACGTCTATCACAAAATTGTCTGAGCATTGTATAAGCAATGCTATGTCTGTTGCCGACCCTGCTACCTCCTGTGTCACCCCCTCTACCTCATAGATTGTAAGCTCTTGCGGGCAAGGCCCTCAGTCCCAGTGTGTGAATTGAATATTTCTTTATAATGTATCTTTTTTGTCAGTATTTGAACCCTACAAATTGTACAGTGCTGCGGAATATGTTGGCGCTATATAAATAAAAATTATTATTATTATTACAACACAAGTATTATAGATAGCACTTGGTAAGTCGGGGCCCCATTACAGATTTTGCATTGGGGACCAGGAGCTTCAAGTTACGCCTCTATAGCAACTGAATATTGAACCCCTGCAATCCTTGCCAATACCCCAACCTCTATACTTTTTTACAAATGTACAGCACCATACAAAAAATGGCAGTGCCTGGTACTGCAGCCCAGTCACCAGTATGGGCCTTCAAGAATTTACTTAAAAAATTGTAAATTGCATAGGTATGAATCTGATGATATAGAGAGTATGATCCTATTATAAACATGATAAAATACTCTATACACTGAATGGCCACTTTATTAGAGACATCTGACCAGGGTCATAACAAGTAATCACCATGCCCAATAACAAAACTAGCAATGCAGCCCTACTCTACTATGACCCTTAAGCAGCAAGTTCAAAACTTAAAAAGTGTATGGTTATTTTGGTCTCCTTTACACACATAGATTATGTACATAGTCATCAGTACAGTACAGATCATGCACACAGTGATGTCACAGTAGAGAGGTTATAAATACAGTGATGTCACAATACAGGAATAATATGCACAGTGATGTCACAGTACAGGAATAATATACACAGTGATGTCACAGTACAGGGATAATGCACACAATAATGTCACAGTACAGGGATAATGTACACAGTGATGTAACAGTACAGGGTAATGAACACAATAATGTCACAGTACAGGAATAATATACACAGTGATATGACATACAGGGTAAAGCACACAGTGGTGTCATAATACTGGGATAATAAACACAGGGATGTCACAGTATAGGGATAATAGACACAGTGATGTAACAGTACAGAGATAATACACACAGAGATGTCACAGTACTAAGATAATAAACACATAATACACACAGTGATGTCACAGTACAGAGGTAATACACACAGCGATGTTACAGTACAGGGTAATGTACACAGTGGTGTCACAGTACTGGAATAATAAACACTTAATCCACACTGTGATGTCATAGTACAGGGATGATAAACACATAATTCACACAGTGATGTCATAGTACTGCGATAATAAACATAACAGTGTCACAGTAAAGGGATAATATACACAGCCTGTGCACAGTTAAGCAAATTGTAGCTGAACACTACACCAGTGTCGTTCTTTAGTAGAGATGAGCAAACCAGTTCAGAACAAACTGGATTTGTCCTGAATTTTCCAAAATGTTCACAAAACTTCGCCACCCACAAACTCTACAGACCCCAGAGTATAATTTGTGGAGTTCCAGGGGAGGTGAGCAACCAGAATAAACACTTATACTTACCTCTCCTGGGCTCCTCTTGCGGTGTCGAGTGGCCCTTCAGCATCCTCTTCCGATTTCTGTCTGATGACATGGGCCTCAGGGGGACCTCTGAGGCCCATGATTGTGCCTCATTGGTCACATGGGATGTGTTAATGTCTTGACACTTGTATTAGAGTGTTATGATGTTGGTGTGCCCCATGAGGATGCCGAAGGAGCACTGGATGTCGTGAGGGAGCCCCAGAGAAGTGAGGCAAGGTGACTATAAGTATTTATTATGATTCTGCACCTCCCCAGGGCCTCCACTTATTATACTCTAGGGCCTTAGGAATGCAGAGAGATAAGAAACCAGTGAGCAGCAAAAAAACACAGTCTGGTAAGACGAGTCCAGATTTCGGTGGCGGCATGCTGGTGGGAGGGATTGAATTTGGCACAAGCAGTAGGAATCAATGAACCTTGTCTGTCAGATGTCAATATTTGAGGCTGGTGGAGGTGGAGTAATGGCGTTTGGTGAAATGTTTTCTTGGCACACCCTGGGTCCTGTGATACCTGTGTATGCCAAATTGTTGCGTGTGACAAATTACTGCAGTCCTGAAGGCTAAAAGAGGTCCAACACATTACTGGAGAGGTGTATCTAATAAAGTGGCCACTCACTATACACACACTATACATACACATATTGTATATATACACAACTAAATAAAAAGATACAAATGTACTGTAGTTTTCATTTTAAGAAACATCACATAATATCTTTGTGAACACCTAATTAACGCCATAGAATATGTCTCCGCTTTGGTGATCACGGGCGCGGATTTCTAGATAATTACTGCTACTTATCACAGTCAAAATGGTTTTTCCTGCCATCTGCTTCACAGTTTTAATGGCAGGAATATTAACTTCCCATTGTATGAAATTCATTGCAACTAGCTTTATTAAATGGATACGCTTCACTTAGCACACTTTGTTAGGATGACAGCATCTAATATAAATGTATTATCCTTTGACACATTTAGTGCAGCTCCCCGCAATCATTTTGACACTTTGGGATCCAGTATATACCAATAAATCTTCATAATGGTCGTCAAAATACCACGGGCCCCGCAAAATAAGCATTGATTATTTTTATCTGGAACAAATGTCACTCCTATTTTGTCTCATGCTAAAATCTATTTATATCTCTTTTTTACAAGCTACAGATAAACTATGATGAGGCATCAAAAGTGGTAAACGGGATGAACTGAAGTATTACCATAGATGGGAGATCGGTAGTGGATGACCTATCATATTCTGGGGGCCAGGATCCAGAGTGGGCCTTGGTTCTGACACGGTATTAGGTCCCAATAGCCCTACAGAAGACAACCTCTTTGGAACAGTCTTTGGAGTCACTTGGGTCTACTTCGACCCTATTAGAGCTTATTCAAGGTGTGTCCTGTGTGTAAAATGACTACATTACTGTATAGACAGAGGAGAACTCTCACAATCATCTCCTCTAAAGGGCCCAAGGAGCCAATCCAACTCTGGTGGGTCTACAATTCTGGGTCTTAATTCATAAAGGGAGTCTGTCATAGGGGGTGCAGAGGTAGCAGCTGCTACCGTGCCCTGGCCACCAAAGGAGCCCTACTGCCACAGGGTTCAGGGTAGGTAGGGGCCCTCATTGTAGATTTTGCATTGATGCCTAGGATCTTAAACTAAGCCTCTGGGTGACATCATTCTGTTCTGTATGTTTGGACAGCTTGCGGGAAATGCACATTGGGCACTTGAGTGTCACATATGGCCCTTAGGCTATTATTTGGGCATTAGAGCGGAGAATTAATAAAGTAATGTATCTATTAATTTGAAGCCCATGGATCCTTTGTTCATATGTCGGACAAAAATCCAACGCTGACCCTTGGATTTTTGCTGCAGATGTCATTTGATGGAAACCATCCAAAAGTAGTAGTGTGCAACTTATTTCTGCAGCCCCCAGAGTACTGTATAATAGGTGGAGACCAACAAAAAAATAAATAAAATAAAAATCATTTGTACTCTCCTTCCCTCACCTGTTATGGGCCTCCTTGTGGCATCCAGCACTCTCCTGGTGATGTCATGCACAACTGCAAAACTTTTCTTCTGTTACAAAAGTAAACAAACATGACAGAAGATAGTATCCACCATGTTGTTTACATTAGTGCCAATCTGAGTCTATGTTCATTCTTTGCAACAGTTAAAGAGGACTTTTCATGTCTTCATGCATATGCGGTTTTATATACCGCTAGAAAGCCGACAGCGCGCTGAATTTATCACACTGTCGGCTTTCCCGGGATGTGTCCCAGGGCTGGAGATATCTCCCCACTGTCAGAAGGGCGTTCCTCACAGCCTAGCGTCATCGCTGGGCTGTGAGGAACACCCTCCCCTGAAAGTACACGTCCATAGTCCTTTACTGTGAGATGGGGTGTTCCGTTGACACTAGGCTGTGAGGAACGCCCTTCTGACAGTGGGGAGATATCAGTGCTGAAATTAACGGCACCGATATCTCAGCCACTGGGGCACATACCAGGAAAGCCGACAATACGCTGAATTCAGCTTTCTAGAGGTATATAAAAACCGCATATACATGAGGACATGAAAGGTCCTCTTTAATGTCTGCTGCTGTCATCCTATGATGTGAGACAGCAATGGACATTAACAACAGTAGTGGGAACCCAGCCTTAGCATCCCTGCACAGTATAATGCCCCCTTAGTATAATGCCTTCTTTACCAGCCCCAAACAGTATAATGCTACTTTTTTACTGGACCCCCATGCAGCATAATGCCCCTTTAGCACCCCCACACAGTATAATACCCCATTTAATACAGTAAAATACTTCCTTTACTGTTTCCCACCTCCCATTCTAGATGAGTAAATTTGTCCATGTGTTATGTGGATGTTCTTTAATTTGGATGTTTGTCATGTTAGGATGAGGCCACATGTGGCAAATGCAGGTAAAATAAAAGCTGCAGAAAAAACAGCACAAATGCAGTCAAAAATGCATTTTTTTTTATAAAAAACCACACATTTTTGAAAACGCTGAAGCTTTATTTTGCGCATTGTGGGGATGAGATTCAATAAAATTTAAATCACTGTTGGGACTGTAAAACGCTGCGTTTTTTCTGTTACTGTGAGTAACACTGTGTTTCCACAATGTGTGGCCAGGGCTGTGGAGTCGGAGTCAGAGATGTGGAGTCGGAGTTGGGGCCAGCTTTGAATGGAGTCGAAGTTGGAAATAAGTTACAGACTTTGATTAGCTTCAAAATAAGATGCTTAGTTATTTTACATTATATTATACAATTACTAATGTTGTATAATTAATTAGATATATAGCTTGTTACATATTTACTTTCATAGGAACTCAATAGTTGTTTTTTTTTTTTTATTAGAATTAGAGGAGCTTTACCGCTTCTGTCTGACAATGGCTGTCAGTCATTTATGAAGGAGTTGGAATTGAAGCAGGTGTCAGAGTTGGGCTATGAAGGTTGGAGTTGGCCCATCAACTTCACTTGTATGTGTATTGGTTCTTGTGCCTTTTCGTCTCATTGCTTCTAAGGCAGTTTCATCTTCGGCTCAGTTTAGACCCAGGTCCGACAGATGTAGATGCCTCAAGGCAGACAAAACTTTGGGGCCTATTGAGGCGACCATACTTGGCCCAAGAAATATGGTCTTTGTGATGGCCACATTTCCTGGACCCCGTCTCTTCCAAATTGAACTGCCGTGTGTCTATTTTCCTCAGTGACTAGATTCAATATCATGGAAGTGTCTGTGGTTAGGCTGCCCAAAATGACTCAGACAGGGTCCAATGCTTCGGCTCCCAAATGAGTAAGCAATACCAGAAATGACTGACAGCCACTTACATGTCATGAGATGACTACCCAAAATTACGATTTGTTTTCTAGTGGGGTGGTTCTCTTGAAACAGATGGTGAGTATAGAAGTGTGATTTGGATAAAGGGTAGTCTTCAAAAACATGATTTTTTTTTTTTTAAAGATGTTTCGTTGTATATCTCTGCATGTTTGGAAGGGCAGAATGTGCAGGTCAGGTTTGCGGAGACTCAGAGGACGTATCCGTCCTTCATACCATTTATTGTCCAACTTCTGCAATAAGCACTCAAGGAAACCACAATATGGAATAGACTTGTCAAACTTTAGGCTTAAAACAGATGAGTTTTTAAGGTATTTTTTTTAGCCATGGAGCAGCCATTTTTATACTTACATCCTCTGGGGTTTTTTAGGTGCTGCACCTATAGGTTCCAGGTTGGGTCGCTGCACCTTCTTCTCCCATTTTCACCACTACTTAACTCTTCCATGGAATCTGGCTTTACTATACTCTGCCAGCCCCCACAGCACAGGTAACAAACTACCTGTGAAAATGGGAGAGTAGGGAGGAGGCAGAGTGACCTGGGGCAGAGGTGGAAACCAGCTGGAGAAAGTACCTGCATAGCAAAAAGCAAAAAGTGTTTTTCCTTTACCTATTAAATCTATAGGGAAAACGTTTGCGATTCTGCAGGTTTTCAAGAAGGCAGCTTTTCCGCAGCTCTTTTTTTCCTGCAATGTGTGAATGAGATTAACCAGAATCTCATTCACTTTGCTGGTACTGTAAAATGCAGCATTTTTTTTCTGCAGGCAAAAATGTAACATTTCAGCAACGTAGGGCCATAGCCTTAGGCCCCACAGTGTGGAAAAACTGTTTTTTGTTTTTTTTTATAAGAAGCTCTTATACTTCTCCCTTCTGATAAATTCCCTCCTGCAACAAAAAAGCAGCTTTTCCCGCAACATATGGCCTGAAATGCAGCGGAAAAAAAATGCATTTTTGGCTAAGGCCCCATGTATCGAGCCGTAGCCAAAAAGCGATGCGGAAAAGAGCGTTGTGGAAACTCATCATGGTTTTTTCACAGCACTTTCACAGAAAGTCACAGATTATTCCTCAGTTATACCAATACAGAAATCGCCAGCGTTTCCATAGGTATAATTGACATGCTGCGATGGTTTTTGAAATCGCAGCATTTCCGCTGTAGATATTTTTCTGCAATGTGTGGATGCGATTACCCAGAATCCCATCCACTTTGTAGGTACTGTAGAATGCTGCAGCGTTTTCTCAACGTGGGGCCCTGGCCTCACAGTACCACAAAGTGAGCAAGATTCTGGTTAATCTCCTCCACTCATTGCGGTAAAAAAAGAGCTGCGGAAAAGCAGCTTTCAAAATTTTAGCTGCAGAATTGCAAATATTTTCCCTATATAGGGGAAGAAAAAGAGCAGAGAAAATTGCAGAAAAAACGCAATGAAATTTTTTTTTAGTTTTCTAGCTGCGTTTCGCTATGTGAGGCCTTAACATCAAATATTTTGGGAAAATGTCACATTAATACAGTGTGGTGAAGATACATAATGATCAGCAATAACGAGACAATAAAAAGAAGACATGCCAATAACTTAAGTTTATTAGTCAGTCAACAATATTACAAATATTTAAAAATTACTTAATATAAATAGTTGGCAGCAAACTATTTCATTACAGAGTTAAATTACCAGTACAACAGACAGACTGGAGATTTAGACACCTGGAAGATAACAGTAAAATTTTAACTAAAATATATTAAAAATAAAAAAAAAAGATCAAGCTGAAGGCAATCACCTAGTGTCCTTAAGCATGGGCTCTTAATTATACAGAATACCCAAAATAAAATAGAAATCAACTAAATTTGCATATCAAAGAACCTTTAATAATTACAATCCAAACACTCCGTAAGCCACTTGTGCCATTCTATACAGAAACTCTGAATTAGAAACTAGTTGCTTTAATAGTACAAAGATTTCAGCTCCAAAAATAATTCAAAATAAAATAAAACTTTAGCAATTAGCGTCATAAAATTATATTTTTCCCACATAAAAATACAAAATGATATTAATGACAAGAATATTACTTCTAAAAAACAAAAGAAAAAAAAAACAAAAACAAAAAAAAAAAACAACAAAATAGAAATATGCATGAAAAAGTCTCTCCTTTTGTTAGCAAAACACTATCCAAAATAACTACAATCATTTACATCAGTACAAAGATTTCTGGATTTTAAAAAATAGTTGCAATGACAAAAGGGGTATCTTTTCTGACAGTAAAAAATGACACTGTGGATAAAATCTGCAAAATATGCAATGAAAAAAATAAATTTGCATTAAAAAGGTTTACACTGTTTTTATACAAATATTAGAAACAGTATTGCACATCACAACACAGAATCGAGGTTAGTCAGCCTTCCAAAATGTGTTATATTCAAGTTTTCTAGCATCTTTGAGGAGAGGCTTTGTGCAGCCAGATGCAACAGGGATACAATATCAAGTGTTGTCCATACACAAATATATAAATGCTAAATGTTTCCTTCTTAACAAAAAGTGTGGATTTTAAAGTTTTTTTCCTCCATCGTCATACACTTGGGCAGCAATATGCACATTGGGGAAACAAAAGAGAAGCTTTAAAAATATAAAAATACAATCAAAATCAACTAGCATTCTTCTACAAAAATAGTAAAATAAATATGATTTATAAAAAATCCAATACAGTGTTCAACAATTAGAAAATAAGAATTTACTACACACAAGTACACACACAAAAAGCAGGATTGGAACTAGAAGCAGCAACAACTGCCTCACACAGAAGTGAAATGACAATTAATAGAAAGGACTTTCTTGCCAATCTTCCCCTTAAACTATTTTTCTTTTTGAAGATTTTTTTTGTTAAGTATTTGGTACTAAAATAAAAAATTATAATTTCAGACAGTTTCAAATTTTTTGTTTTTGAGCAGTTGCACCTCTCTGATCATTTTTCTTTGTTAATACGATTGATGGAAACTTTTTTTTCCTTATAAATGCAAATAATTGAGGTATTGCAAAAGAGATGTTAAGTAAAACAAGCGCGTTTCAAAAACAGCTGACTGTCAAAGGTTTCTTGTCGAAATATAAAATATAGTGCATAATAAAGTCGGGATTGTTTGGAGGGGGGTGTTTAGGCGGAAAGAAGGGTGAAGATTGATTAAATACTACTAAGAGTGAAGACCTTGGGGGACATGACAGATCATATTAAGTTACGATTAAGGGAACATAAATAAATTAGAAAGAAGTACTCTGCGGAACAGCAACAATTTTTCATACATTTAAAACGTGAACTACAACCACATAATAACAGCAAAGTGAGACAAGTCACGTGTTGTACAGTACAAAAAGCACGCTGTTGACAACCGGTAAGAACGCAATTTTTTTTTTTTCGTACACAGAAGATTGTCCCTTGGGTTTTACCCAGAAAAACCCCATTTTTTTTTTCTTTCTGATTCTTTCTGTGTTAAAATTGGCATTTTTGTGGAGTGAATATAAATTTGACTTTTTGTACTGAATTTAATTTTTTTTTTTCTGGCTAGTTGCATTACCCCATGACTTAATTTTAAATATCGTAATGGTGTTAAATATTTTTTTCCTAGCCAAAAAAAATTTCCTTTTAAATAAATACATATATTTTTATGAAAGAAAAAAAAAATTAAAAAAATAGCAGCCTTAAAAAAATATAAAAAAATATACAGGGAAACCAATTACAAAATTCAGTTTTAACCACACGTCACTGTTGTCTTAAAGGTGGAAGGGGTATTTTTATGCAACTAGCCATCTGCGTTATACCATCTCCATTTTGACTTTTTTTTTAAATCTAAAGCGTCAAGCAATTTTTTTTCTATTATTATCAATATTAATATTATTTGTAACTAGTATGCTTCAATAAATAGCTTGTGGGTTATACATCTGGTGGCTGATTACAAGTGTGCTGGCCATCTTTGGTTTTTTTATTTAAAGAAACTTTTAAACCATGAAATTTTAAAATTGGGCAGAGAAAATTATGTAATTTATTTCAATAAAATTTCAAATTTTTCCAGTTTTTCTCTATTTCTACTTCACGTCACAAGATTCAGAATCACACACCACGACTATTGCACGGGGATTACAATATTACACCCAATCCTTGTAAATTGAAGTCCACTACTGACCAGGACACAAAATGGCTGCACTTACTATTCTAAAAACATTTTTTTTTTTCATATTGTACACATTTAAGGACATCTGTTTTACTTGAGTCACAATTCATGCAAATATGCTTTTTTCTTACAAAATTTTGTAATTTTGCTCATGCTACTGTACCTAGTTTCAAAAGAGCTTTTTTATAATTTTTTTTTTTATAATTTTTTTTTTTTTTTATATCTGCAATACCGTATTTGTGGTTAGTTAATAGTTCCAGTGCATGCATATGGTGTAGACAGGTAGGTAAACATGCATATTTCACATTCTAAAATTATGGCAGTTTCGGCCATATTGTGCTGCCTGCCTTTTTTTTTTCTGCAATGCAGATTTTGAAAACTTTTTTCAATCCTGTATAAATAGGTGGCATTACACACAACACCTATGTAGCAGCAAAGCTAATACAGCTTATGATTAAAAATGTTTAAAAATAGCTAATAAAAATCAGATTATCTGAGGTATTATTTCTTGCAAGTCAAAATGGAGAGCAAAAAAAATCAACCCTATATTTTTTTTTAATTTACATACACACTTAAAATATCAACAATAAAAATAATCTTTTAGTAGCAGACATTTTCCTTTTTTTTTACTATTAATTGCTACCTTTGGTAAATAACTGGGGCTGATTTTTAAGTTAAAAATCCATGTCTAGAAATAAGTGCACACTTCATCTATATAGATATATATATTTATATAGCAGCAGACTGTGTTGCCCCTATGCAGAACATTCCCATATCTAATTTCAGCATTACATATAAAAGAACTTGGAAAAAAATATAAAAAAAAAAAATTTAACATGAAAATATCACAAAGAATTAGTAAGCCTGAGATGTGGGGTTTTGGTGAAAAAACAAGAGGCTTTTAGTGTTTTGGCTGCTGATACAGATGCATGTGTAGAGGACTGGGGTGAAAAGCAGAAGAATGCACTTATTTCTTCTGCAGGTCAGTATCTTTAAACACAGTAAGCCGCATGCACCCTTCTCTCAGTGAGTGGTAGATAAGCGATGTCTAGTTCCAGCGGAAGTGGATCTGACGAGGCCGGTCGGCTCCTTCCTTCACCAGTGGCTTATGGAATTCCCGTCCGGCGCGAGAGTGGATGTTCGCCCAACAAAACTCACAGTAATACTGCAGGCATGTCACATTGGCACAAAAAAACGGAGCAAATTTCCCACTACAGCGGGCTCCCTGGCATTCATCGCACATCTGGTCATCCAACACGTATGGCTTCACCTCCACCTGTGAACAGAGGATAGACACAGTTCTGACTTTAGTCAATGATCCAAAACCACCTGAGATCTAGAGCAACCAAAAACAAAACAAAAAATAAAAAGAAACATACCTATCCCTGGAGTTCTGTTATACCGTCTCGGTATACTTACTCTCCCGTGCCAAAACTCGCTGCACCAGAAGAAGAAGGGCTCACATGACTGCAGAGATCAGCAGTCGATGGAGAAGGACCGGTGACCTTACAGCCTCTCTGCGAAGCAGTTAGTTCCGGCATGTGAGAGAAATGGGACCAGAACAGGACAACAGAGTACCACAGTAGTTGAGTATGTCTTTTTTGTATTACTCCCACCCCTGAGTTGCCCTAAATCCCTATAAGGCTAAGGTCCCACATTGCGGAAATGCAGCTTTTTTTTGTTGCAGAATTTGTTGCGGTTTTTTGATCCAAAGTCAAGAATGTCAAAGCAATGGGAAATATATAGGTAGTACTTATACTTCTACCTTCTGCTCAATTCACTCAAGGCTCTGGCTCAAAAAACTGCATCAAAACATGCAACAAAAAAAGCTGCATTTCCACAATGTGGGACCTCAGCCTAAGTCTGGTTTTCCTTCAGTTGCAGCAACAGGATACAGCTAATGTAGCTGTTTATGGATCCAGACATAAAATGATCTGTAGCGTGCTGACGGAGTTGGAAGGAAAGTGCATGGAATGTGATCTTCCTCTGCAAACAGCTCAATATGGAGGCAGCTTTTCAGACAATTGCTGAACTTATTGTGTGGAGTCCTTGGTATCACAAACATCTTGTCCCTTTATTCGTAGGATGGTATTCAAAGCTCATGAGCTGCTGGTGAAATTGCAATGTGTCCGTGGCAGCTCGGGGAATTTTAAAGGAAGTCTAACGCCTCTCCCAATGCTATAAGACACAGCATTACAGATCCCATTACCCGGGGAAATAACATACCTTTGTTATTTTTTGCCAATTAGCAGCGAGAAAAGGGATGTGCCCTTACACCCTGCAGAACCACTACTGCTTCCCTAACCTTCACCTGTGCTGCCTGCACGGCCCCATGCTTCACTATGGATCCTCCTTCAGTGGTAACGTCAATCCTCTTCCTACTGCTCACCCTGTTTGCACCCAGAAGAGCAGACTGACTGTTTTCAGACACGGTGTCCTTCTTCTGATGCTACTCAGTCTCCTCTTCTGGGTGCAGACAATGGCAGGTCGGAGGACGAGTGAAGTCACTGCTGAAAGAAGACATGAATCAATGCCAATGGCAGCAGAGAAAAAGTATATGGGTGACAATATTGGTGTTCTGGGATGTGAAGGAACCCCAGTGCATATGGGATGTAAAGGAACGCATCATATCATGTCTTTTCCTCACTAAAGCTAAAGCCCCAAGTTGGAGAAACTCAGCGTTTTTAGTTACGGATTTTGCAGCATTTATTTTTTTTAGGCAAAGTCAGGAGTGGATTTAAGAATCGAGAAACATCTAAGTACTTTCGTTATATTTTTCATTACTTTTCAAGTCACTCCTGACTTTGGCTTAAAAAACTGCAGTAAAATCTGCAACAAAAAATGCTGCGTTTCTGCAATGTGGGGGCCTTAGCCTAAATACTAATTGCCCAAACATAACAAAGGTATGTTAATTAACAGGGTAATGGGTTCTATAACGCTGTGCAGTTTTATATCACTGGGGGGAGGTGGTAGACTTTCTTAAAAGGGGTTGTATGAGATGATCTACTTTTTTTTCTTTAACTGTAGCACCTCTTCTGTGTATGGGCTAGATGTGATATTTCAGTTTAGCACCACTTAACTAAATGGTCTGACCTGCAATATCAGACATAACTTATGGACAACAGTGATGCCATTTCTAGAAAGATCAGACATGTTTTTCTAATCTTATATGCCACCTATAACATCTCAAGGGCCAAGGAAGCCCTGCAATCTCAGCAGCAGCATATGAGCTGTGAACGCCATCCTCTGAAAAAAGCAGACATGTTTCAAATCCTGGACAACTTCCTTAAATAGCTGTCTCGTGATGCCCCTCTATGAGTCAGAGCGGCGAGCGTTCCTGTTATAACACAGACAGCTATTTATCTGAATGGCTGCCATGTAATATTGCCTTTCTGCTGTAGCAAACCCTTAGCTTAGAGATTACAAAATATATGGAAGGATTGACAGAGATGAGTGAGTGGATTCAGAATAAACAGCATTTATCCAAAATTTTCTAAAAGTTTCAGGTTCAACCCGAACCCCAAACTTTGGGGATTTGTCACTCATGAACCACTATTATACTCTGGGGTCTGAAGAGACCCCAGAGTATAATAAGTGGAGGCCCAGGGGATGGGCTGACCTTTCTTCACCTCTCCTGGGCTTCCTTTCAGTGTCCAGCGGGATCATTTGTGGTCCTCTTGCTGCTACTTAGGTGACCGCTGAGGCTTGTAGTCACATGGGATACGCCAATGTCATGATGTTGTCAAGCCCCATGTGAATGCTGAGGCTCAATTACAGGCCTCAGAGGTCCCCCAGGCCATGTGACGTAACCAAGGAGGGTGGAAAGGGACCCTGAAGGATCGCCATATGTCGTGAGGATGCCAAGAAGATGTAAAGGTAAAGATAAAGGAAAGTATAAGTGTTTATTATGTTTCTGTAGATCCCATGGGCATCCACTTATTATACTCTGGGGCCTGAAGAAAAATGAAACAGGAGGATGAACATCCTGAATATTCGCGAAATTAATCTCATGTGGTTCGCCCATCTCTAGCTGACAGTCTTGATATATGACATAACTGAATGGACAAGAATGAATTGCTTACCCTTTTATCAATATCGCCATGCTGAAGTTGCACAAATCGAGCACTGATGGCCGCGATGTAGCTCTGTTGATTGGAGAATGCAACACGGCCGGCACCTTTCGGATACTTCAATTCTGGATCTGTATCAATTCCTGCATAGCAAACTCCCCCGTAGAGACGATCCATAATCATTGCCAGTTCCACTATAGAAATGAGAATGAAAAAGTCAGGACTGGTACGGATCCCCCCTTCTGTTTCCCCATAGTGTTAACCATCGCATATGGCCTTGGACAATCCCCGATAATAACCAGAGTACAGAACATCCCTCTGACTGTACCCCCAGCTGCACTCTGAGGGGAGCCTGGTGTCAAGTGTTTTATTCCACTGTAGCGCCACCACAGGTGAAATGAAGCACTGCACAGTTGTTACTTAAATATATGCAATACAGTATAAGGATTTGTGGAGTCCCTCTATCTGCTCTCCCCTCCCCAGACAATCCCATTACGCTTTATGCATGTGATACAAGACATGTTGCCACCCTCGGGGTGTCTTCCCCTTTTTGTCTTAGCACATCGTTTAGCATATAAACAAACGTAAGAACATATTAATAGCGCGGCTCCTTGTCACACTGCATGATGTCTATGTTTAGAGAGTGAGTGGGTGGAAGCAGACGGATCACTAATATATACAGAGCTACCAACACACAACCTTCCTTTCCAGACAGTAGTGAACAATAACATGGAAATAGAGATTTTGCTCAATCTGCCTATGCAAAACACATACAGGTTTTCTGTGAGACAAACAGAAAAAGATCTATGTTATGCGTCTAGTAACCAAATATGTCTCTAGACGGAAATGCTCCATTAATCCATTGTATCCCACAAGCCATACTGGAAGACATGAACTTAAAGGGGTTGTGCCACTACAGACACTTATCTCCGACCCACAGCATAGGGGATAAATCTCAGATTGGGATAACGTGATCAGGAGAACAGGGCCCGAAAGTCCCCCTGAGGCCTCCCTAAGAATATAGCACCAGTGCACTTTGGTGGACAGCCTCACAGAAGTGAATGGAGCGCAGATCATGCAAGCACATTGGCGCTTCATTCACAGGGGGCTTCAGTGGACTTTGGGGCCCTTGTTCTTCTGTTTTCTGGGTGATCCAGTGGTTGAACCCCCAGCGATCTGACACTTGTCCCCTATCCTGTGGTTAAGGAATGAGTGTCTGTAATGGCACAACCCCTTTAAGATAAGCAAGTGGTCATTTGTGGTCCATTAGCACCTGCAGAAGTAAAACTCCCAATATATGTGGACGGCTACATGTCACCAAAACATGCTGGGAGACCACTGCAAAGAAAAAGTCATTTTGTTAATAGTTTACCTGCTCTCAGTGGTCTGGGGACTCCTCCCACAAAGATTGTTTTTCGGGGATCAAGAGGCTGTGACCCATCCATCACAAAGTCGCTGTCACTCAAATTCCAGGGACGAATCTGAACCTATTTCACAAAAAAAATGATGAACTTAACCAAGCGCAGTAAACTTGTCTCCCATGGGTGCTGACTAACATAGTCCTAAATATAGGTAACCTGGCACTTCACTGCAACCTACTGTGTACTTTGTATCTATGGGATAGCTTGTGAGTATGTCAGGAGTTGGTCAAGAGTTAACAACAGCAAATATCCAAAAAATTATAAAGAAAAGAAGACGCTCCATAGTACACCTATGAAAGAAATAAACTTCCTTATCCACTTATCAGGTTACTTCTTACATTGAAGTCTATGGAGAGGGGAGGAGGAAGGAGGAAATGGCTGCTGAAAAAATGCACAAATAACTGCAGTTGCTACACCCAGTGTAGTGAGTGAGGGAGCTCTTCTGTATCTTTCAAGATAAGACTACCACTGCACAGACTGAGGAAATATATCAATTAACAGCCTCCTCCTCCTCCCCTCTCCATAGATGCATTACTAAATAATCATATGTAGCAAAATGAAAGGGTTGCTTCCAGCCCCTAACGCATGTTTCTCCACCAGATAAGTCACCAGTATCCGATCTGTGGCAGTCTGACACCCGGACCTACACAGATCCGCTGATATGGCTGCCTCAGTGTGCTGGAAGCTACTTCAGTGGACTGTGAATGAAAGCAGCTATGTTACTATTCAAGTAATAGGAGCAGAGCTGCAGTTCCCCAGTGCCACCACTATACAGTGCACTTTACAGTACTTGCAAATACAGGTGCAGCCTGGCAAAGAGGTAACCATTATGGCGTTACCATGACTTAGCTGCATATGTATAACAGCACCCATATTTAGGTAATGATGACCAATGCTGGGTTCAGACTTTCCGATATAATAGAAAAGGTGCTTCGAAGGTACAAACAATTCCTACTTTGCAGCCAGCTAAACTTGTACTTCTAGTTATAACCACTATATACTACAAACCCTGACAACCATTGGTGTAAATCAAACAATCACACAAGAAGTCAGCGATCAATATGCACAGCAGCGTATGGCGGAAAACAACTCCAATCCATCAATACTAAGCTCTAAGCTTTCTGGGGATTTGTTTTATCTATGTCTCCCGGGTGAATATATTTATATATTTTTGCAACTTCTTGATATATTCCATCCACTGCCTGGAGAATATTCTGGTGTTTACTCACTGGCTTGTCCTTGATGGTGGGGCTAGAAACGCACAGATAAAGTTTGGAATCTTCTTCAATGCAGGCTTCAATGAGTGCTTGAACTGAGCTTTCTTCTTGAAAGAGGAGAAATGCATATCCTGCGGCAAAAATACATAAAAAAAAAACTCATAAATGAATAAGACAATAACTAAAATAAAAAATATATACTGTATATTCAGAAAACAATATTGAGACAACCAACGCTAGATATGGATTTTCTATAATGTTTTATAATAAATATATTTTAGATACTTTATTTAAATATAACATATAAAATATAGTTATATATATATATATATATTTATATTTATTTAAATAACATTTCAAATTTATTTTTATCATTTATGGTATTTAGTTGAAATTCTACTTTTTTCCACCACATAGTAAAGTTTTGGACAACTGCATTAAGCTCCCGTGTTAAAATGGCTGCTGATGAAAGGTCTTGTGACAACCTCCACTGAAAGAAATTAGCATATACACATGCAAGTCTGGTCACATGACTCTCCTTGAGCAGCCATTTCAAGATGGGATCTCAATGTGGTACAAGAAGACTGACTTGATTGACAAGGGGATGTTGACTACTTAAGTAGGAGATTGGCAACCATTTGAGGCGCCTCCATATAGATTTATGCAGCCACTATATAAATAAACAGGAATTGTAAAATTCTTTGTGCCCTGCAGAGGATGAACCTGACTTCTGAGGAGAGAGGCACTTCATCATAAATGGGGTGTAACCTCTGCCGTTGCAAGACATATGAAGATTGGCGTTGGCAACTCCAGTCTTCATACCCCCCCTGACTGCCTACGAGGAAGCAACAATAATTTCTCACATATTTGTATAGACAATGCCAAGAAAAGTGTCCACAGTTGCCATATAAGAGAAGGACAATAGCTCTAACTAGTCTATACTGTAAATTCAGGCCATGTGTGTGAATTAAATCCTGATGCTTTTCCAAGTCTCCATGCTGCAGACCCGGCCGGCAGCTGTCCTCCAGCCTGAAAGGCCACATGGATCTGTTATTTATAAACTGGAAGGTCTAAAATAACCCGCAAGTCCGTCACCTCCAGGTTGTGGGGGTTATTCAAATAGTGTCACACAACTGCACCAGTCGGCTTTTCTTGGATGCAAAACACAAGTTTGCCTTCCAGAGCAAAACCAGAGACCATGGCTTTGTAAGCATGAGCAGAAAATAAGGAAAAACAAGATGCAGCACCAAAAAGTGTAAAATTTGTAAAAGTATGAAACGTATTAAGCAATGCTGGGCGATCGCATGGCTGAAACTTAGCGTGGCTTTCCTGGGCAACGTTGCTATTGAATGTAAAATAGAATGTCTGGCATCTTAAGATAACTGCAATATCATTTTTATAAAGTGGATAACCCCTTTAATGTATCTGTGTTGATGGGGAGGCAGGTTTTTACCTTTAGGTGGAAAGTAGGATTTGCTTTCTGCCTTATGGGGCCAATCTACCACCAGAGGACCAAAGCGTCGGAAACTGGCAGTGATCTCGTCTGAAAATAGATTAGAAAAATTTACAAATTACTACATAAAAAGACAAAAAGAACAACATATAATTCATTGTGCAAGGTAATGAAATCACATATTGGTAAGATGATAAGTCAGACAGATAATGGACAAAAATAGTATAAAAAACACAAAAAAAACCCTCACCTTCATCTATATCAGGTGGAAGTCCGCCAACAAACACTTTCCTAGAAAAGCGCTCAATTCGCTCTCCATTCTGATGTCCAGAGTAACAATTGGGTGAATTCAGAACGCCGACTTGGTCATTATGTCCATCGTCCAGGAGACCATCATCTATAGGGAAGAGAGAGGAGCGACCTGTGGACAGCAATGAGAAGAGTCACTTGGCTACTTCCTCCGGCCTACATATAGAATGAGCACCAACATATTACTTGACAGTCAGGGAGTGACAACTGATACGAGCATAGATCAGAAACACACTTGTCACTTTCCAACCACATTTTAGATCTGTCTAGAAAAACTCATGCGGCTTTCTTTACTACTCCTGTACTATGACAATACTGATCCACAAAGCGTACATCCAGTCATAAATGAATAGTACAGGTGAATATAAGAAACTTTGTAATATATCTTATTAAGGAGATCTGTTTCCTTCTCTTATTAAGCTGTTCTCCTGATCCTTATCTTCAATCTGACTGCTTGTCTACATTAGATTATTCTCCGCATTCTTCCTCACATATAGTGCTTTATGGAGAAGGGAGGGGTGGAGTAAGATATTTTGCCAGTTGGTTAATTGACTTATTGCCTCATTCTGTGCACTAGTAGCCTATTATCTACAACCTAGCAGTGTTAAAAAGACACAGACTAGTAGAGTGTAAAAGCAGCAATTATTTGAGTGTTTTTTCTAGCAGCCTCCCCCTCCCCCTCTTCATAGACTAATATGTAGAAAGCAACTCAGCTTGGAAAGTGGTAAGAAAAAATATTTCTTTAATAGGATATATTGCAAAGCTTCTTGTATTAAACACATACTATTCAGTTATGCAGCATAGTTTATAACTGGAGGTACGCTTTAAAGGAGTTGTTCTATTTGGGCAAGTAATAAACTAATAACAGGATGCCCCATTGCTGGGTAACCTATGAGGGAACATGATAGTAAGTCTTTAATTTTCCTCCGTTCAGTAGGATGTTTATGTAATGCATGAACATGTGTTTTACTCCAGAGAGACAATATTTGTTCAGGGGACGACTCCCTTTATTAAACACTACATCCAATAGTGTGTTGGAAAAGGGTTTTCTATATTAGAGGACTCCGTTAAGAAGCAAGACATGAAGTTTAAAGGGGTTTTCCAGGTTAAATAATTGATGATCACCAATTTAAGATCAGTAGGGGTCTGACACCCTAGTCGATCAGCAGGTTGAAGGAACTGCAGCATTCGGGCGAGCACTGTGGTTTCTTCAGTGCTTCCCAAGTACAGTGACGTACATTTGTGCAATGGGACTGAACTGTGGTCAAGCCATGTGACGAATAAATGTGACGTCACATGGCCTATGAAGTGGAAGTATTGCTCAGGGAGCTACCACTTCAAACAGCTGATCCATGGGGTTCACATGTGTTCAATCCCAGGGATAGATCTTCAACTTTAGAACTCCTGAAAAATCCCTTTAAGGACTTTAAAAAGAAACTTTAAAAAAGTATTTAAAAAAAAAAAAGTTTAGACATGGCGGGACAACTCTGACAAAGATCTTGCTGCAAAATTTGCATGTTTTTCCCAAGAAAAACATGCAGTGAAAACATGTTTTCCATTGAGTTTCTGCTGTGTTTTTCCTTTCCCTAGTAAATCTATAGGGACGCAGCTTTTCGGCAGCTCTCCTTTTCCACAATGTATGGATAAGATTAACCAGAATCTCACTCACTGTTCTGGTACTGGAACTGCAAAACTCAGCGTTTTTTTCTGCTGTGTTTTCACTGCAGGCCAAAGCTTTGCATTTCAGCAACGTGGGGCCTTAGCCTTAGGCTCCCCTGGGGATGAGGACTGTGCATGGTATATTGGAATATGTCGGCACCATATGAATGGTAAGATATTAGAAGACCGTGCCTTGTATACACAGATATATAAAAAGCAGCGGTTTTGCAGTCTCTTCTACAGTTTGATGCTGAGGTGAACGAAAAATTGCAGCTTAGCCCTTAGAAAGGTTAATAAACCAATAATGAAAAAGCAATGACAGCATCCAGTTTACAGCACTCCATTACACTGTACCAGGAAGCTTTATTACATGAAATCAGGAGGGACCCCTATAGTTCAAAGGACGCCATAAATCACGGCCGCAAAATGGTGCCGAGCTGTACTGCTAGAAGAAACGCTATCATAGCATCAGAACCTGTCAGGAGATTTTCTTGCTGTGAGAAGCCTGACAATATGATGAATTACATTGCCAGCCGTTATATAGGGGGCACTTTAAGTCACCGAAAATCCTCCAAGAACATGTATTCTTACAGAAATTCCTGACACGTCAACTTTCTAGAAATGAGAGATTACCACGGAGGGAAGTTGTCACTAAATCTTACAAAATGGTAAGCTAAAAAGCAAACAAAACCCAGCAAATTCAGACTTAAAGGGAATGTTTTTTTGTTTTTTTTTTTAATTTATTTTCTCTAATCTGTTTTTATTTTCTGAATGTAGATTTTTTTTTATTCTATTTTCGGTACATGATTATGGGGACAGCCATCATGCCTTCTCCTCTGCTCTGTTAACAGCATTTAGTGATATGCTTTACAGCAGCCTTATGGCCATAGACAGCAATAGTCTGGAGTCTAGGGGAGAGTTTTCTAGACATATCCTGTGCAGTAGATAAGATGTCAGTATTTGATTGAATGATGGGTCAGTGGTGTTATCTATAGAGGTGTTAACTTCTTTTGTAATCCTGTCTAATGTAAGTGAGTGACTCCTGCAAATAAAAACCCCCAAAACTCTACAGAATTGGCAAGTACCAGTCTATTAGGGCACAGTGAAAATTGCAGGATTTAGTACTTATAGATACCTAATTTACACCACAGGATAACAATAGAAGTTAACACTATATATATAGATAACACCACAGACTCATCATTGCATCTTGCAATACATGATGTCACAGCTTATCTACTCCCCCTTCCTGTACAATACATGTCTAGAAAACTCTCCCATAAACCTCCATGAGTCGGCTCCGGACTATTGCTGCCTAAGGCCATAAGCCTGCTGTAAAGTGTATCACTAAATACTGTTAACACAGCAGAGGAGGAGATCAGGCAAGATGGCCGCTCTATAATCATGTACAGAAAATAGAATAAAAATCTACAATCTGAAAATTAAAACAGATTAGAAAAAAGTGATAGATTTCACTATCTGGTTTAAGAAATAAATTAAAAAAATTAGCAATATATTTTTATATACACATCTATCTATCTATCTATCTAAATATATACATATATTAATTTTAAGACTGTAACACAACCTTTTGGCAGTTTCCATATTACCAGGCCATCCTATCCTAATACTCGCTATGACCACATCTACCAGATGTCATTACACTAGGATGCTGGCTGAGAATAGTGCCCATTTCTATAGCGCAAAAATTGCCCATCCCTCCATTGCTGATTTAGGAGGCCAAATAATAGAAAGCATCTGTCCCTTGGACCACAGGGCAGGTCTGCTTTTAGTCTGTCCCAGATGAGAGCCTTTAAAGGGATCCATGATTTGAGGTTGGAATCTGAAGCACTGCACACATCTTAACCTGAAACAAGTTTTTATTATGGCCATTTGTCTGGAAGCTTTAAGTGAAGCAGATGGGGCTAGAATTTCAGAGACCTGACCCTCCGATGCACATTCTGACTGTGAATGAGTTACCAGCTGTACCGAGTGCTGCAGGATAAAAATGCCTTTCTAGCAAGTGTCTAATGCCTGAAAAACATGTTCTGCTAAATTTATAACCCAGAAGGCGGGTTAAACATGCAGAGTGCAAGTGAACACTGGAAATGCAACCCCAGAGTATTGAGGCATCAGGCGCTGGGGTTTCTGTGGTTTGACGAATTATACCACTGGAGAGGTCGGGAATGGAGTCCTTGCCATGAACTGACTGCAAGGACATGGAGATAAAATGTAGCAAGGATGAGCAATGTCATCATCTCTGGTTATTACAAGGACAATGTCATATAATGTGACAACGCAAGGACGTAACAACATTGACTTTCTATAAGGATATGTTCACACGTGGGTATATGCTGTATATTGCGGATAGAAAATCTGCAGAGTTTTTCAGTACCAGCAAATTGGATGAGATTTGAACAAGTAGTTGAAATTGACCTGCGGTACAGATTTTCTATCAATTTATACTGCGTACTTACACAGCAGAATTCACACCATATTCCATGACACATGTGGAATTTGCCACTAAATTGTGACAAAAGCCAATGCACAAAAATATATCTTGTGTGGAGGTTTGTACAGGTAAACCACAATTATCCAATGTGTTTCACCTGTACAAGCCAAATGGCCAAAGACTGTATCACAAAACCGTGGCAACACAACCTGTCTTTGTGAATACACCCTTAAATTCACATGGCTTATGGCCGCGGTCTAGTCTGCATCGGCATTCTGTCACGTCTTTCCGCTGCTGATTAGACCCAGATGAATGGGCCTAGTCAGCAGGGAGTCTTGAGGCGCGGAATCTGCGACTCCGTGGCAAAATCAAGCAGAACACTTATTTTTTCAGCACCTTCTGCAATGTCTGCCTCCCATTGAAAAACATAGGAGGCAGAATCTGGGTGGAATCTGCCCCCAAATCCACGGCAAATTCCTCTGTGTGAACTTACCCTAAGACTACATGCACATGACTGTAGTGGTTTTGCCGTCCGCAAATACTGATCAGCAATCCGCACATATACATGTCCACATTGCATCAGTAGGTCATCTACAATCATGGATCTTGTATGGTTCCCTACACTGGTCTGTGCAATTGTGGATAAAATTACGGTTGTGTGCATGGGGCCACAATTGAACAGGAGACACCTGTAAGCAGCATTTCCAGTGACAGGAGGACATCATGGACCTTTCACCACCTTCACTGGTTCTAGAGCAGTTGGAATTTTTTCTCTAGCCCCCACCATTCCTGAGCAATGATTTCTGTTAGTTTCAGCACAATTATGCTCCACTGTCAAGTAGGTGGTCCTTGGTGAAGCAGAAAGACAGGGACCACCAACCTGACAGTAGAGAGCAAAATTGTGTTAAAACTAACAGCAGAGAAAATATTCCAATTGCATCAGAATCAGTGGAGAAGCACCTACTGAAGGATGCAAAGAGTTGGAGTTGGTGGAGGTGGTGAAGGGTCCTCTTTAAAAGCCTTTATACAGGCCAATAATTGTCTGACCAATCTTTCACAATCATTACCCAGTGTAAACATCTCCATCGATCAGGTGATGGACAATAGGATGCTCATTTGCCGTTAATTGCATCTTTTAGGATGACCTCGAAATCTTCATTGCATAGATACCAACTTTTTGTTGGTAAAAATCGGGACTTTTTAGTCCCACCCTCCGAACTGCCCCCAGTCTGCTGTCAATGCCCACTTTTGAGCACAAACCTTATTCCTTTTGAGGCTGAGATGAGCCAAAGTTGCCGGAATGGTTACTAAAAACCTGAGACAATCTCAGCAAATTCGGGACTCTTGACAACTCTGTCACTGGTTGGCAGTAAATCTGCACATGTAAAGAGGCATCTCCTTGAATCTATATGAGGGGAGAGTATATATATATATATATATCTATATAGATATATATATTTGTAAATTAGCATGTGCAGTCCATACTTCAGGCTGTGTGGGTGACATTTGCTCACCAGCTGCTTTTTGCTCCATGCAAACCAATTACATTTCAAAGGGGTGTTTAAGCATTCCTCCGAGTTCATCCCATTGGGACTGCAATCCTCAAGGCCATTCGACTGAACTATTTAGATGAATTTCAATGCACTGGTTAATATTGTGGCTTCCTTTGTATGAAACATTTGTTTCAAGTGTAAAAAAAATGCTAAAAATGTTAAAGCCTATGAGAAATTCATCTAATGTACCAATAGTCAATGGCCAGACATAAGCTAAAAGGGATCTTTACCCCTTTTTTCAGCGGTTTTAAGAATCTAAGTTGACTATTTATATTACCTCAAATAGGAAAAAATGGGGTGAAAAGCCCCAAGTCTGTCCAATGTTCCAAACTCCATCTCAAGAGGGTATAGAGATCTTGGAAATTGCAACTATTAATATAACTTTTGTATTCTAGGAAAGATATCCTCAAGATATGTGTCCATGTGTTATGGTTGTGCTTATATCATCATACATTAGTATAGGTCTGTATGCTGTCCATTATACACAAAGAAGCTGACATATTAAAGGGGTTGCACAGGGATTGGAAATTTACTTACCTGGTCCTGGGGATCGCATATACTGAACCCGGAGGTTCCGGCCACGTTGCGAGCCTGGAGTCATGTGATCACAGCACTAAGCCTCCTGGGACGTTCCAGCCCTTCCCTCCTTCCCCGATCTCACAGGTAACTTATTACCTATGGGGACTGGGTTTACTATAGTCAGCGTGCCCCTATAGCATATGTAATTAATTACCTGTGAGATTGGGGAAGGAATGAGGGGGTGGAGCAAACCAAGACGTAGGCGGATCCCCTGGATCCATCATCTGCCATCCCTGGGACAAATCTCCAGACAACCCCTTTAAAACTGGTCTTATTCCATGCTTCTGCTGGTATGACGTGGCACAATAATTAAGAGTATGTGGCTTCTTACAGGGAGTCTGTCACCACAACCCAGCATATCAAACCAGCCACATAGATAGGGTCACCAGAATGACGTGGTGTTTCCCCTTATGAAGTGCTGCCTCCGTTGCTGAGATATTGCTCTTTTTACTGTTGCTCCAAAGGGGTAAGTACATCTCCCTCATTGCTCCAAAGAGCTCATTTGCATATTGACAAAAATGATATCTTCGCATCAGAAATGTCTATGTGGCTGAGTTGATATTCTGGATACCGGTGACAGACTCCCTTTAAAAATTCTCAAGAGGTTCTATGCGCCAGAATTAAAACTTATGCCACTTAGCTCATTGCAGCTATAACTTGTGCCGGTTATCTATTTTAGTAAATATGGTGGGCCAAGGCGTCAAAAGTGGAAAATGTCAAAAAGTCACAGAAACTGGAATAGAAGCCCCATAGCGGGGACACAAACCAAAAATATGGCCTGAATAAGGCTTAATACACACTGTAGCTGCTGAAGTACCAGGTTTTTAATAAGTGCCAGTGGTTGGCACAAGAACATTGTATATAAGTGATATGTGACAGACTATGGCTTCTAAATGCCTGGGCAAAATCCAGTCACAAGTCAAGAATATAAATGAGTCAGGGCATGAAAAACAGATAAAAATAATCTTTATGAGGAAGAGAAGTTTCTTGGAAAACCTCACACACCCGTGCCTGGGAATGAGTTGTGTTCACAGTGAGGCCATGACGTAGACGCCACCGGCTGTGAGTACAGGGAGAGGAGTGAACATGGATCATATCGTCCATGTGTCCTCTCAATAACATCACAATGCCTTGAGCGAGTGGTTTTACCTTGGATTAATACAAAGGTCACTGCACTTCGACATATCCGAGGTATTTCCACATAGTCTCTGGATGACTGCACATAGTTTCATTCCTGTTTCTTCATAATATAATTGATCAAACCCAAATTTCACATACAGATTCTGCTAAATGTGAATTGTGGGTAGCTGTGCAGTCGGTGGGCCTAAGCACCGATTCCGATTTTCCCACTGTCTGACTCCTTCGTAAATGGCTGACAGCCATGGTTAGACAGAAGCAGTAAAGCTCCTCTAAGACTGGGTTCACATCTGTGTCGGAGTATATGTTGGAGACATCCAAAAATTGTAAGAGAAAAAAGTCCTGCAAGGAGGATTTTTATCTCCGCTTTCACTTTTGAGGCGGTGGACACCATTATAGTCAATGGGGTCGGTCAGATTCTATGTGTAGCTGCTGTTGTAGTGGTCTGGCTCTCCGTCGTACCTGAATGATGGAGAGCCTGGCGCTAGTCTGAATCTAGCGTAATTAACAAAAAAAAAAAATAGTATTTTTTTTTTTTTATATGAAAGCAAATATGTAACAAACTATACATCAAATTAATTATATAAAATATTAATAATTATATATAGAATTAAATCAAATTGATTTTGAAGCCTGGAAACTAGTTTCAGACACAGATTCCACCCAAAAACTGGCCTGAACTCCTAGCCCTATAGATAAGAATCTGAAAAACTTGGGTAATTCGGGTGTATGGGATTCTAATAGAAAGTTGTCAGACTGGAAATGATCACCTATTCTATACTGGGAGGAACGGGAGATTCACTAATCTTAATCTTAGGGAAGTAGCAAATTCACCCAAAACTTCACTTTTGGGCATATCTACAGCCACAACACATATCGAGTCAATTAAAGGGAATGTCCACTTTTTGACATCATATGAATTTTTAAAGATTTCTAATATATCTCCATTTAGCTCCATTTTTTTTACAAAGCTCCAAATTCCCAATATAGAGTTACTAGAAGCAGCTTAGAAGTTACTAGAATGAGACTAGGATCTTACTGTATACTGTGTTAGAATTCGGCTCAATATGCGGTAAGCTGTATCTCATGGTGGCTGCAATGAGACAAAATTTTACTATTCAGTTCAATATCTTGTGCAGGCATGGTCCAAAGACTATAAAGAAATTTTAAAGGTATTGTCTGGCAAAAAAATAAAAAAAAATTCTGGTTGAAAGTAACCTGCAGGAAAATGTAATAACACTACCCAGTGCCCCGCTGGTCTCCACTGACTCCAACTCCCATATGATTCCAGAGCCTGACTCCAACTCAATATTATCAATAATTGTATAATATAATTAAAAATAAGTAATCATTTTATTCTGATGTCAGAGTCGGAAACTTATTTCCAATTTGAACTCCACCCAACACTGAACCTGACTCCGACTACAAAGCCCTGCAAAGCAGGCATCTCCAGTCATGCCTTGTGTGGAACCGGAGTAGTGAAGGATCGGTGTGAGGTAAGTATGACTTTTTTAATTTTCTTAGGGCCTGTTGGATACTTTAGATCTGAATTTTTTTTTTTTTTTGCCAGACCACAAAACTGCTGCAATAAGTGGTAAAAATCACATGTATTTTTGTTGAATGGTTCTGAGACAAAAACTGTGGCACAACCACACTGTGTGAATATATCCTTAGGGTAAATTGGCATGGGACAGAATTGCTATGAATTTTAAACAGGTAAAATCCAGAGCAGAATTCAGTAGCAGACGTTTGGATCAGATTTTACAATAGCCACCAATATTTAAAAAAAATAAATACATTTCCGCACAGAAATTGACATCAATTTCTCTTTGCAGATTGTCACTCCTTCCATGTAGCAGGAGTAAAATCTGCAGCAAATCCTCATGTTATCTATGCGGATTTTCCTGTGGATTCGCAATGGATATACAATAAAATCCACTGCAGAAAAATGTATAGTGTGGTCCTACCCTAAGACTTTTTGCCAACATTTAGAAATTAAGGACAAGGAGACCTGTCATGCTCCATGTGCTGTGAAAATTTTTTTATTGCCTATACCCCCTTTAGTTAAAGTGTTTGTGCAGGAATTTGGAATTTATGGCCTATCCTAAGGATAGGCCATAAATTCCAAATCCTGCACAACCCCTTTAACAAAATAGAGTCATGGCCAAAATACATTTTTAGAGCTCATGGAGCATGACAGGCTGCCCTCCTTCCCCCCCACACGAATCAGCTGGACGGGTGGGATCCAATGCCGTTACTATACACGAGATGGACCTGGAAGAAGTTGGCTCCGAGTCCTGTGTAGTCGCTGGGCACCAGTACTACAGCTCAGCTTCAATTGAGGTGACTATCTTCATCTAGCTACTCCATGGGTTGTATAGTACCACACACATCTCTCCAGACAACACTTCATAATCTGATACTTATTATCAGATATATACTATTAATATTTATATCATTAATAAATATTTCTCTTGAGATGTAGTTTGAAGCTCCTGGGGTCTCAATGCAAAATCCGTAACAAGGCCTCCCAACCTATTACCCTCATCTTCCATATTACTGGTTTTCTCATATGTAATAAAGGGACATTAGGACTCACTTAGGCTTCAGGTCCTTGGTGCAACCACAACCCCTGCACCCCCTGTAGCCTCTGCTCACTTATAAAATAGGGTTAGGCTCCATGCACATGAATGTGTACTTTGTCAGGACAATGACCCATTAGTTTCTTAAGGCCTCATACACACACTTGTAGATTATTATGGGTCCTATTACTTTCCATTTTGCGGCTCGGGCTCATTAATGAATTGAATGGATCTGTGGAGGGAACGGATGGCACACGGATATCGTCCATGTGCCATCCATGCTGTTTTCTCACAATCTGTATATGCACACAAACAGCCTTTGTTTCACAGTAATTTCCTAAAAGCTGGACATACACATTAGATTAATGTTGGATGATTTTATTGGCCATCAAATGTGTATGGGGGGTCTCCCCAACAGACGTTAAGGGAGATAAGGATCAGGCTATTAGTTGTTGACATGCCTGATCATTTTTGTTCTGGAGGAAGTTAAGTTGCCACCAAAGATGCTGGGCAGAGGCTTTCTCTCCCCATAGAGAACATAGGCACGCTTGCCACCATGTGGGGACTGGCCCACCACAGTACCAGAGGACACTCTGGTGGGCCCAAGCTCTAACACAGTAATGGTCCATCAGAAGAAGCACAAATTTAAATGGTCTATTTTCTAGGTATTGTTGCAGGGTGGGACCCAAGAATAATTTGATGCTAGGTTTACTCTACCGTTGGCCTTTCTGTTGTTCTGATCTGTCGGAGGACCAGAACAGCGGATAGGCAGACCACTACAACAGCGGTCACATATGAGCCCAATAGACCCTATTAACTATAATGGGATCCGTTGGGGGTCTGTTCATTAATACCGAAACCACCGGCTGAAAGAGTTGGATCTGCAAGACTTTTTCGTCTGGCGATTTTGGATGCACATTGTGACTGAGACTCCAACATAGATGTGAAAGTAGCCTTAGCTGGTGGGCCCGAGGAATCTCAGTCGGACACTGAAAGTATATAACCAGGGTAACTGGTTTTATCAGGTGTTATCTGTGTGCAAAATCCGGGAAGGCCACTGTAATGTACATGGTTTAAGCTTGGTGATAAAATCTCAAGAAAATAGACTGATAAAACAGTCAATGTTCTACCTAAGTGAAATGGCTGGATGCTCTGGTATTGGAAGCCTTATTTTAGGCCGTTGTCCCTTATGTGGGCCATACATTGCACTTTATTGTAAAGAATATAAGTCATACTGCCCTGAAATACCTATTACCTTTTTTTTTTTATAAAGTGAGTCTGCCACTCGAACATAGCGTATTAAAACAACCCTGCAAATAGGTTAGGGTTACCTGAATCTTCACTCTCGTGAATTGGTGCCACCATTGCTAAGATATTGCTCAATATGCAAATGAGCTCTTTCTAGCTATGAGGGCATTGCCATTGCTCCAAATATGTAAACGGCTACACCCTTGTTGCTCCAAATAACTTATTTGCATATTGATGAAAAACCGGCAACATCTGGGCAATGGAGGCAGCAATTCGCAAGAGGAAACCACGGTTTGATTCAGGTGACCCTAACCTATCTATCTGCATGGCTGGCTTCTATGCTGGGTTCTGGTGACAGACTCCCTTTAAATAGGTGGTAGCGTGGTCATCTGATGGGGCTTTATATGGAGCATTCTATTATACGTGTTAATAAAAGCATATCATTCATATAGGAAGTATATCTGGAGGTTTTGATTGAGGATAGGAAGAAGAGAAATCAAAATTGATCAGGCAAAATAATGGTTAATTCAGATTTTGTAAGAAATAGATAGATGGCTTACCTCGTCTTCTCCCATAACTCCTTGCTGCATGTAAACAAAAGACAACATTGTCAATGTATTATATCAGCATATGAAACAAAAGGTCTCATAAATCTAATATATGGCACCAAACAACATGACTTAAAGGATTACTACAGGTTTAGAAAATAAAGGGTATATAAAATTTTGCAATATACATTATCAGTTCCCGTACGTTTTTCAAGATCTCTGCTTGCGGGCATGAAAATGGCACATGATGTACATTGTAGTGAATGTAATCTTACCGGTGGCTGTATTTGTGAGTTACCCACTCCATTCTGGTCCTCAGCTGTGTCATGTGACCAGCAATCAAGACTCTCAAACTTACAAACCTTATGTGTGGATAGGAAATCAGTCTCGTAGCAATGAATGGAAAAACTGACTTCCTGTCCACACATGAGAAGCTGTGTTACTTGCTGGTCACATGACACACTTGAGGACCAGATCAGAGATTAAAACATGTCGTTGAATTTCTACTTTAAACCAGTACCCCTTTAATGTAAGATGTCTGACCAGAAGTAAACATAATAGTGTACATTATATTTACATACTATTTTAATATAAAATCTATATGACATAAATATCACTATTTAAAAGGCTTTAACGCTTTGCTTCTATTATTTTATTTTAAAGTAAAGGATTTTTAATCATGGTCACAGTAAAACATAGATTGAGTCATGCACCAGTTGGCCTCTGGGGGCAGTGTTTCATTAAGAGTTTATGAGTGTACAAATTAGAACTAGCAATTCTATGCTGATAATAAGCAATGCTCCTGTAGCTTACCATAGAACTGTAAAATAAGGAGTCACACAGCTATCACTAAAAGTGATAAGGCTAAGAATCATGCTACTTTACACTATATTGAGATCTCAGGGTCTATTTTGATAACATGGTCTGTATAGAGTTGTCACGAGATCCTCCACATCCTCTAGATAAATATAAACAGTATTTCCTTAGCAAAATCCTATATTCTTTAGATGACGAAGCCTTAACTTTTTAGGCCTCATGCACATGGCTGCATTACGGTTCTGTGCAACTTTCATAGACTTGTCCTACAGTGCCTTGGTATGTCTCCAACTTCCGGTCAAAAAAAACATGGAAAGCGCCATCAGATACCATAATAGAATCTTCTAGAGAAAGATGTCTCCGACATATAGCAGACCATCAGGCGCTACACCTCTGACAGCAGATCGAGCTGCATCTCTATGACCGTAGTTGTTATGGTTATGTTTGTTTTATTTTTCTCTGTATGGTTCGATATCTACCATTTTTGTTGCTATCCTCTTGTCGGAAAGGCGTAGCCGTGAAGCGTATATTCATCTTGCAGATGATTTTTTTTTCTTTATGCCACAAAATGTGACTCTTGTCCCTTTTGCTATCTGTAAAAGCCTTTTAGTCTTATCACACTTGTGACATTACTATGTCAATAGAGTTGCTGCTATAGTATATGTTTTGTAAAGATTAAAGGGGTTGCCCATGGTTAGGATATTTGATTGGGGAGGGGGCTGACGGGTCTGATGCCTGTACTATGCACAGCATGGCTTTATGCCCTGTGTAGTGGCCCTTGCCGAAACTGAGCTAAGCTGCAGTATCGGTGCCTGACCACTATACAAGGAGCGGAGCCACCTGCTTCCAGGCCTGTGTAGTGTATAGTATGGGCATCGGAAGAGGTCCCCATACAGCTGACTGGTGTGGGGAATGGCTGTCGGCCTCCCACCAATCATATATTAATAGCCTATCCTAAGGATAGATCATAAAAACCTAAATCCTGGACAACCCCTTTAATAAAAACAGTTTGAAAAAAAAATCAAAAATAACCAAAAAAATACAGGCGAATGTAAAATTCAAATCCAAGAACTTGGCCGAGATCCATGCCTATTTAATCCCAATGTTCACGTTTTATACGCTTACATAACCACCCAGTAACTACAAAATGATAAAAATTGCACAACAAAAGTTTGTCTCTATGTATTTCCTATATTACATTGTGTAAACTCCCAGACTGCAGGGCACAAATCATACGACCTGTCTCCCATTCTTAAAAAAGAACAAGCAAGGCTTCACAAAAAAAAAAAAAAAAAAAGTAACATATCACATGCTCCAAAGAACATTTTGTACATTTGCCACATACAATATAATAGTTGTAATGTTTGACCTTCATCTGCCCAGTGCGGCCGGCTGAAAAAACTGCATAAAGACTTTTTCACCCTCTGGCCCATTGTCCGCTCAACAAAAGCCCCTTGTAGCAATAAACAAATCTTCAAACAAATCATAAGAAATTCCATTGTGCGGAAGAGGATAAAGGAAAAGAAAATCCTCATTTATGCAGCTACTAATTCAACACAAGGCTTGGCTTGGGCACACATACATGCAAAGTTTTTGGAAAGAATCCCCCTCGCAGCATTTTACGGTACACCCTGAGCTCAACCATGCAATGCTAGAGTTTAATTATCGGCAGGGGTGATTTGCATATTTCTTGTCTGGTTTCTTTTTTTTTTTTTGGCCCAAACTGGTGAATCGAGTTTATCTGCCGCTCTCCGGAGACATTTTGTGCATTTAAATATGTGAGGTGGGTAATGTGCCAAAAACGATAATTAAAAAATGATAAAATATGGTGAAATTGCTTTAAAGGGGTTTTCTAGAAACATAGCCATATTTAAATTTGTAGACGACTTAAACATTTTTGCAAATATAAATTAAAATTAAGATTTTCTCTAATCATTTTAAACTATGCTCACACTAGCGTTGCCTCTCTGTTGTTCGGGTCCATCGGGGGAACCAAACAACGAAGAGGTGGACCGCTGAAATACTGGTTACACATGGAACCCGGCGGACCCCACTGACTATAATGGTGTCCGTCGTTATATAATAATAATAATAATAATAATAATAAAGTCCTTTAATAGTCCCACAATGGGGAAATTCAGTGTGTTAAGCAGCAAGATAAGCAGATACAAATACAAATACAACATGTACAGGAATATTCCAAGGTGAGAGGCATTACATTGATAGCAGACAGACAGATAGGGCGTAGCAGGGGGGGGGAATAACAGGCAGAGAGATATTTCGTTCTCTGTGTGTAATGATCTCCGCTTAGGTCGGTGTTGGTTGTACAGCCTAACCGCGGTGGGGAGGAAAGACTTCCGATGCGCTCCTTCCACACCTAGGGTGGAGCAGTCGGTCACTGACAGTCTGCTCAGCGCGATCACAGTCTCATGCATGGGATGGGACTTCTTCTTCTGCATGGAGCTCACCACGGACAGTATCCTTCTGTCACCCACCACCTGCACTGGGTCCAGTGGGCTCCCCAGGCAGAGCTGGCCCTTCTAATCAGCTTGTCAAGTTTCTTTCTGTCCCTGGTTGATATACTGCTCCCCCAGCAGGCCACTCCAAAGAAGTGGCTGTGCCACTACCGGTTGAAGAAAGTTCTAAGAAGTGCCCCCGGTTCCAAGGCTCTCAGCTTCCTAAGCAGGTAGAGCCTGCTGTGGCCCTTCCTGTTATGAAACTGACGCTAGATTTGCACTAGTATTTGGGCTTCCATCGTTCGGGTCTGCATGGGGACCTGAAAGATGGAGACTCTGTCCACTTAAAAAGCGGTTACATGCAGAAACTACATAGACTTTAATCCTCCTTGCAAGACTTTTCTTTCCGACGATTTTAAGTGGATTCTGCGGCAGAGTCTCCTACGGAAGTGAGGATCCATCCTGAAAGTGGTGGAGGAAAAAGTCCTCTACCCAGGACTTTTTCTGCTGCCGATTTTAGGTGGACACTGCAACGGAGACTCCGCTGCAGATGTGAATATAGCCTTAGTAGTGACAGTCTTTTGTCTATGGATACGACTATGAATGCAGGAATTTTCTATGGTCTAGACTTGTCAGAAACCCAGCCATGATGTCCTTATTGTGGACAGGTTATCAGGCAGGGACACTACATGTATGAGAAGAAAACCCGGACACAATAAGGACATCATGGCTGGGTTATCTTTTGGGTTTAATTATTTGTATTTGTAACAAAGTAGGCAAGCCATGAGTATAAGGGAGAGAACAATATCTAAGATTTTGTATCTGGTATTGGGAATAGTGAACATTGAGAGGTATATGCAGGGAGTATTCCCAAAGTATTGCACTGTATGTGCCAGCTACTGGTTGCAAAGTGGGGTCGCAGTGGCCACACCTGCAACCAGGCCCAGAAGCCAAGGGAATCCACAGGTCACCCTTAACACATTAAAGCCGATTAATTTTTTTTTATGTCTGTGCATCATAAATTGATTCCCCCTGCCCTCTGTTGCACAGAAGTGATAAGATTTATGATACACAGCCTTCCACTGTCAGAAAAGAGAAAAATTTACCTTTTAATGACAAAAATATCAAATGACCAGAAACATATAGTCAAGGAGGGATTTTGTTAGACAGGCTGTGGCACTAAAGGTGGCATCGAAGTGGGATGGAAATGATGGGAAGCTTGTGTGCACAGAGATGTTGTGAATAAGTCTTCATGGTGTCTGGGCCCAGACAGAGGAAAGGGGGATGGAAATATTAATAAAATATATGGATGGGACGTGCCTGTTTTAAAGAGAAGTTGCACAGGGGGGACCCAAACAGAGCTTCTGTCCTAGGGCCTGTGAGCCTTTTATTACTCCCCTGCCAAGAGGACACTCGTCCCATGAGTCAAATGAACTGGGCCAAATTTATCATAGCCCTAGTGCCAGGGAAAATATGGACCAGTTTATGCCTGTCTCGGCATCATTAATACATTTTCACCATTTTGTGTACTGCAGGTAACCTAATAATAAGGCCTTCTGCACACAACCCTAGTGTTATGGGCCACAATACACAACCAGAGTTTTTGCTGTGTCTGTGCCATATGATTAAAATTTAATCCTGACACATTTTACTGGATTTGTAGGAAATTCTCTGATCTCGAATGTAAATATTACATACTTTTTATGACCATCCAAATTTTTCAGTCCAATAATATTTTTTACTCGCATCTGGAAATGATAGCAGCACCCTCCCGGTCACATGCTATATTGCGTTACACATCCATTCATGTGCGCACTCTTATTTTTAGAATGATGTGCCACATCTGTAACACCATTTCCTGAAGGCACAAGGAGAGCGGCACGAATCAGAAGACCCGACATAAGAAGAATGTGTACACAGATGCGTCCATCTCCAGACCAGACAAAATAAATGTGCTTGTTGACAAAGCTGGAAGGTCAGCCGATCCCGGGCATGTCTGCTGACAGGAAGTCAATGGACAAACAACAAGGCAAGCAGTTCCAGTGCTGCTTTACCACTACTACTGACACGCTGAATTTTAGCCTTTTTTTTTTATCTTCCTCACTAAACAAAAAAGACGTAATATATCGGCAGTAATACCAATTTATATACACCAGGAGATATTCCATTACTAGCCTTGGTAAAATGTGTGGTCTATATTGTTTTATTGCCGCACTCCCTATCTATCTACTGTATCTATCTATCTAGCAAAAAGGCTCTAGATTTTCTGCTTTTTATCTATTTCTGGATGTTACAATAAAGTGAAACTATATATACATTCACTATATATATATATATATATATATATACAGTACAGACCAAAAGTTTGGACACACCTTCTCATTCCAAGAGTTTTCTGTATTTTCATGACTATAAAAATTGTAGATTCACACTGAAGGCATCAAAACTATGAATTAAAACATGTGGAATTATATACTTAACAAAAAAGTGTGAAACAACAGAAAATATGTCTTATATTCTAGGTTCTTCAAAGTAGCCACCTTTTGCTTTGATTACTACTTTGCACACTCTTGGCATTCTCTTCATGAGCTTCAAGAGGTAGTCACCTGAAATGGTCTTCCAACAGTCTTGAAGGAGTTCCCAGAGATGCTTAGCACTTGTTGGCCCTTTTGCCTTCACTCTGCGGTCCAGCTCACCTCAAACGATCTCGATTGGGTTCAGGTCTGGTGACTGTGGAGGCCAGGTCATCTGGCGTAGCACCCCATCACTCTCCTTCTTGGTCAAATAGCCCTTACACAGTCTGGAGGTGTGTTTGGGGTCATTGTCCTGTTGAAAAATAAATGATGGTCCAACTAAACGCAAACCGGATGGAATAGCATGCCGCTGCAAGATGCTGTGGTAACCATGCTGGTTCAGTATTCCTTCAATTTTGAATAAATCCCCAACAGTGTCACCAGCAAAGCACCCTCACACCATCACACCTCCTCCTCCATGCTTCACGGTGGGAACCAGGCATGTAGAGTCCATTCGTTCACCTTTTCTGCGTCGCACAAAGACACGGTGGTTGGAACCAAAGATCTCAAAGTTGGACTCATCAGACCAAAGCACAGATTTCCACAGGTCTAATGTCCATTCCTTGTGTTCTTTAGCCCAAACAAGTCTCTTGTGCTTGTTGCCTGTCCTTAGCAGTGGTTTCCTAGCAGCTATTTTACCATGAAGGCCTGCTGCACACAGTCTCCTCTTAACAGTTGTTGTAGAGATGTGTCTGCTGCTAGAACTCTGTGTGGCATTGACCTGGTCTCTAATCTGAGCTGCTGTTAACCTGCGATTTCTGAGGCTGGTGACTCGGATGAACTTATCCTCCGCAGCAGAGGTGACTCTTGGTCTTCCTTTCCTGGGGCGGTCCTCATGTGAGCCAGTTTCTTTGTAGCGCCTGATGGTTTTGGCCACTGCACTTGGGGACACTTTCAAAGTTTTCCCAATTTTTCGGACTGACTGACCTTCAGTTCTCAAAGTAACGATGGCCACTCGTTTTTCTTTACTTAGCTGCTTTTTTCTTGCCATAATACAAATTCTAACACTCCATTCAGTAGGACTATCAGCTGTGTATCCACCTGACTTCTGAACAACACAACTGATGGTCCCAACCCCATTTATAAGGCAAGAAATCCCACTTATTAAACCTGACAGGGCACACCTGTGAAGTGAAAACCATTTCAGGTGACTACCTCTTGAAGCTCATCAAGAGAATGCCAAGAGTGTGCTAAGCAGTAATCAAAGCAAAAGGTGGCTACTTTGAAGAAACTAGAATATAAGACATATTTTCAGTTGTTTCACACTTTTTTGTTAAGTATATAATTCCACATGTGTTAATTCATAGTTTTGATGCCTTCAGTGTGAATCTACAATTTTTATAGTCATGAAAATACAGAAAACTCTTGGAATGAGAAGGTGTGTCCAAACTTTTGGTCTGTACTGTATATATACACATACACACACACACACGTGTTCTCTGTGGCTCTACATAGGACAGTGGAAAAATAATAGAACATATGACAGCGATTTTGTGGCATAGACGGACATGGCCTGGCGGAGAATGCGCCTGATCCATGATGAGACCTGCTCATAGTCACGAATCTAGCAAATCCTCCGCCATCACAATCATCAATACTAGCTCAGTGTTTTTTCTGTGTTTTTCCCAAAAAATTTCTGTAGCCTGATATAAGTTTATAGGCAAATATGAAATACACTACAAACATTACAAGTTTAATGGTGATGTTTTTCCTCAATTTTGGGATTTTTTATTTTTTTGGTCAAAATGCAAAAAAAATGCAGATTGTTCAATGTATGGTGTTTTCCAGGTTTTTGTCAATCGGCTTCTCTACAAAAAATAAAAGCCACAGGAAAAAATGCCACGATGTCTCAGGCTAAGGGTACATGTAACACAATGCACCTTAAAAATGCAGCGGAAATTCTGCAAACGCACTTGTGTTTTTCACTGCTTTCCCTCTGTGTTTTTAGTTTTTTGCATAACCCCCTATATAAGTCTATGGGGAGAATACAGCGGGATCCACAAGTAAAGCTAAAATGCTGTTTTTTTTCAAAATCACACGTTTTTGAAAATGCAGCTTTTCTGCAACTTTTTCCCCACAATGTGTGGATAACACTAAATAAAATCTCACTCATTTTGCTGGGACTGTAAAACGCAACCTTTTTTTTCTGCTGTGTTTCTGCCACCGTCAAAACCAACGCATTTCAGGAACGTTTGGACTCGGCCTTACAGAAGCCTAACATTGGGGTCACAAATGGCAGAAGTGCTGTCAAATTTTCATCAGATAAATTCAACACAGTGTACTCCTAAAAGCTGCCGCTGTAAAGCCACCCGAAATTGTGGATGCACACCTGCCGAAATTGTACAGCAAAGGGTGAAAGATGCTAGTAAATACTGCAGTGCAAAAAAAACCTGCAGCGCAAAGTGACTTGCTCTGCAGATTTAATGTAGCTTGTGGATTTGACTTGCTACTGTACAATATGGTAAGTTAACTAGAGGTGAGTACGGAACGGCTATCTTGCTGCAAGTAGCCCAAACTTAAAGGAGTTTCCAGGATTTAGAGCAAAGTCAAGGACAGGTAGGGTGGGTATTAAACAATACTCACCTAACCCTGGCGCTCCACTGCCTGTCCTGGTCTGCTTTTGCTTCCATGACCATTGAGACCAATCAGTGGCAGAGAGGGGCCGGTGATGTCACATAAGTCACTGGTTCCTTATCAGCGACCACTGAGGCCACTGATTGGTCTCAATGGTGAGCCCTAACATGGTAGGTAAAGGGGATAGGAGTGCAGGGATAGGCAAGTTTGCAATTTTTTTTTTTGTTTTACACCCACATCGGCCACCCCTGAGTAAATCCTGGATAACCCTTTAATAATCAGCTCTGTTACATTTACAGACCAGGAAAAAACTTTATATACTTTACTATAAAATCTGTAGGAATCTGAAAAATGTAAACTGTATGTAGAGGAATATTGCAATTCAATGCTTCAAATATATAACACACTCAAACCACTCCTATCCCCTCCCTAACAGCGCACATCCTTGTACACCATTGCTATGAAAGGGGCCATAGTTCGCCTCTGTATTCTTAAGGTATAAGTAAACCCTCTTTGCTTCAGAGCGGTTCTCGTGCAGGAAAGCCAGATCTGACGCTGCAGTGCGGGAATGAAATGGCTGCATTGACCTACAAATGTTGAACTCCCCATTACACAGGAGCTGCGCTGCAGGCAAAACAGCAGTCAGGAGATTTGCATGAAAATTGCCTGGACTCATTTTCGCTCTCAATTATAGAACGCCGTCTCTTTTCCCAAGCATAGCCCCGATCCCCTGTCAGGTGAAAAAAATGATGTCAACACTGATAGACGGAGGGCGAGCGAGGAAAGGTTCTTAATCCCACTCCACCCCAGAGGCCTGTTAGCTCGCCAAGTGCATTAAGCTCCTGGGCTGTAATTGGAGATTTCATGCTGGATCTGAGAATAGCATTTTCTAGAACCAAAGTCAAACAACATTCATGGATTATGGGGAGCCTTACTGAGGTTGTAAAGAGCTTGGGAACGTAAGAACTAGCCATATAGAGAATTAGCGCAGTATAGATATCCTACTGGTCTCTACACTACTTAAACTAGTATAGACTAAGAGCCTATTCACAAGATCGACTTCATCAGCTGTGTGACACATGTGATCCTTGACAAATGTAGAGCATGCTCTATTTTTTCACGGATCGGACTATCGGGTCTGTTTTCACGGACCCAGTTCACACATGGAGGTGATTGGGTCCGTGAAAAAAAGGCGGATGCCACGCGGATACTGTCCATTAAAAACACAAAACATGTCTTGGCTCAGTCATGTAAATAAAGCATTACACTAACATTATAAATGTATATATATATATATATATATATATATATATATATATTAGGAAGGCACACCTTACATGTATATTAAAAGCGAATCCCAAGACTTAAGATATTGATGACCTATCCTTAAGATGTGAAGTCCCAAGATAGGCCTATTTATGTAATACAGATCTACTTTGAGGTGAAGGCTACACGGCAACTTTGGCCATGACTCTCGTCACATGACCAAAGATCATTCATGTTAGTGAATCCAGTCACACTGCGACCCGAGGGTGCCACGAGGGAGCTAAGGCTATGCGGCGACTTTGGCAGCAACTCTCGTCACATGACCAAAGATCATTCATGTTAGTGAATCCAGTCACACTGCGACCCGAGGGTGCCACGAGGGAGCTAAGGCTATGCGGCGACTTTGGCAGCAACTCTCGTCACATGACCAAAGATCATTCATGTTAGTGAATCCAGTCACACTGCGACCCGAGGGTGCCACGACTGTCTCAAAAAAGTCAAGTAATGTTTTTACGACTAATGTCTATATAAATGTATACTTTTGCATCGTTTATTTGCATTAGTTGCTAAACATGCTAAAGAAAACGTGAATGGACCGGTAGGCCTCGTGCACGCGACCGAGGGGGTTCTGATTATTTAACGGAAGGCACTGGGATGACATTGTACTACATTCATTTCAATGGTGAAGGAAGATTCTGTTCCGATACGTTTTCACAGAGCTGGATAGGACATGGTGCATAGTCTTCGGAACAGAACTTGGTCGTGTGCAGGAGGCTGCAGGGGGCGCTAAGCATATAACATAGTAATGACTTAGTGATAACCATGGTATTTATGTCATTCATGTAAATGAGCAGGGGCATGGAAATATAAGTCGCTTGTGTTAGCTGCAATGATTCTTCTGCCTGCATAAAAAAGAAATATTTCTTGGAGGACGTGGACTGGGATGCTACTGCGTGCGGCTATAAAGCATGTTTATGGTGACTCCAGATGACAAGATCATCGGGAAAAGTCCTCGTGTTTTAGATTAAGTACCAAATAAATCGCCGCTGAGGGGAATTTAGCGAGGAAAGATTCATCCTATTGCTATGTAATCTGTCACCAGATCAATGGCTGTGCACGCACATCATTATTCCTGCAGGGGCTAAAGGTCACCGCTTCCATTGCCCTCTCTTTATTAACCCCTGGAGCCAAAGGTCAGAATTAACAACCTACACACAGATTTGGTGTTTGGTGTGAAAAGTAAAAGTCAACCATAAAAGACAAACACATAGGAAAAACAGTGAGCTCAGGGGCAAAACATATCCAGCATGCCCCATGAAAAGCCAAAAAAAATCACCTTGAGTTGACCAGTTGTTTTATTTAACTGTATGGGAGATACAGAAACAGCGAAACTCCTGATCCTGTGGTTGGGATAAAGATCCGTAGATTCCTATCTTGGGCATGTTTACCCCAGACGGGAATGCCACTGTGACGTGTCCGTACACCCAAGTCAGCTATTTTTCCCAGTGCTGTCGAGTCGGTAGGCCAAACCAACAACTCTGACTCCTCTTTTTCTATAGCCTGACTCTCTGATTCAGACTCCTGCACTGACGCCTTCATAAATGGCAGCCGTGGTCAGTCAGAAGCGGTAAAGATCCTCTAATTCATTAAAATAGAGTGACTGGATTCCTATGAAACTAAATATGTAACAAACTATACATCTAATTATATAATACTAATAATTGTATCATATAATTTAATATAATTAATAATTTTATTTTGAAGATGGAGTCAGAGTCGGTAACTTTTTCCGACTCTGACTCCACCTAGAATTGGTCCCGATTCCGTCTCCACAGCCCTGATTCTTCTCTTTCGGACTCCAAATACAAGCACGCTTGTACAAACACAGGTCGAGATGAATGAACCGCCGCCAGACTTTTAGCGGAAGCTTATCACCTGTGAGAACAAAGTATCAGGCATGCTAAAATCTGACGTGCCTGATCCCTCTTTCCTTTTACATCTGCCACTGGGCAGTGTCAAGACATTCCCATACACAGGCGACAATCGGCCGATCCAGCCAACATCGGCAGCTTTCACTGACTTTCCTCTATGTATTTGGCCTCCTTTACCCAAGTGGTAATTCAGTCAACAGTTATCAGTCCTCCCTTAGAGGAATTGTCAAGTTTAAAAAAATGACACACAGGTCAGAATAGGTTTAAAAAAAAAACTTACCTCCACTGCTCCCGTCCTGATGCTGCTGGGTCCCTGCTGGTCTCTACCTTCTGGTTCCTCTCGATACACAAGAAATGCCACCAGTCAATCATTGGCTAAGACAGATCACCACTGTGGCCAGTGATTGGCTGAGCAGTTATTTCCTGCGTGTTAAGAGAGGCCAGGAAGTGTAGGAATGGGAGCAGCTGGGGAACAGTGAGGTGAATATTGCTTCTTTTATTTTTTAACCCATTTTGAGCAATTTATTTTTGTCAATTTTTTTTTTTCTGAGGCACAACCCTATATCATGCACATTTTCAGACATTTGCCTTGCAAACAGGAAAATCCTGTTAGATCTATATTTCCCCTGACATTAAGGGTAGTTACTTCCAAAATTGCAAGGGAATCTAAAGTCACTTTAAAGGATCCTATTCATTCACGAAAGGGAGTTTGAACCCAACATCAACCCGGCTCTACATATAGATAGGTTAGGTTCACCTGAATCAAGTAGTGTTTTACCCTTGTGAGTCAATTCCTCCATTGGAAAGGTACTGCCGTTTTTGTCAATATGCAAATGAGCTCTTTGGAGCAACAAAGGCGCCGCTATTGCTCCAAAGAGGTAAGCTGCAACAACCTTATAGCTCCATGGAGCTCAGTTACATTCGACAAATACAGCAACATTTCAGCAATGGAAAAACACTGTTAGGCCGGGGCCTTATGTTATGTTACCTGCAAAGTGGATGGGATTCTGGCTAATCCCATTCATACATTGCAGAAAAAAAAATCTGCAGCGGAAATGCTTGTATTTTTGTAAATCACACTGGCGATTTCCATATAGGTATAATAGAGGCATAAAAACTCTACTGGCATAACAGAGGCAGAGGAAAACTCTGTGGACTTTCTGTAAAAAACACTGCAGAAAAAAAATGCGATGCGTTTCCGCCACAGTCTTTTCAGCAGCGTTTTTGGCTGGCTACGTGGGGCCTTAGCCTTAGACAGATTAGGGTCTCCTGAATCAATCTGCAGGACTGGGTTGATATACTGGGTTCTGGTGACAGACTCCTTTTAAGATCCACTACAAAACGGTATCCTGTAAGAACAGAACAGATTGCCCCAGTGTGTACAGAACCTGAAACGCAATGGGGTAGCTATGACAATATTGACATACTTTCTCTGGGATACTCCAGTCAGACTTGGCGATGGTTCCTGCTACTAAAAACTTAATTCACGACACTATCAATAGGTGAGGAAAAAGTGTCATTCGAACTATATTAAATTCAGCTCTGCTACATATAGGTTGATACACTACACCAGGAACACACGGAGTGCACACAGACAGAATGATGTGTTTGCTGAGCTAATATTTAAGCAAGCAACTAAATTATTTACCATTCAGCATGAGGAGACTGTCGGTTCCTGGATGGGGGTAGTTCAAGCGACCTGGACAGAAAAACAAAAAAAAAAAAAAAAAATTAAAAAGTTATGTAACATGAAGTACGCAGGCAAAAGTTAAGTGACGGGGGTTAAGCAATGTTCATAGTTACACCCTGCATCTGATCCAATAGCACAAGCGTCTTCTCCTATGCTGCCTGCAGTCTAGAAATGTGCTGACCTCCGGAGATCGGCCCCCCACTTCCCCTGCCTCTATATCCCGAGCAGCAGGCAGCTTTCTCATGTAGCCAATAAACCAACAGGCCGAAACATAATCCGCACAGAACAATCATTTCTTCGTGTTGTGACATTAAACAAACTTTCCGGGAACAGCCTTCAATGTAACCCTGAACTGAAGAGGACATTCCTGGCACCGTCCTGCTCCACAAAAAGGCCTAATGTACCTATTACACCATAAAATTCAAGGACATAAATATAACATAACAATATAATATATAATAATAGTACATCGTTGAGCGGTTGTGAGCAGTGTCCATTTAGCCATCCAATATTTTGTTTAACCCTTTCCATGGCTTGTGAATTTTCCAAAATGAATGATCCAACTAAGAATGTGCAATTAATCGAATGGATTTGATGAATTCACAATTTCAAAGAATCGTGAAATTGTTGTTAGCCCTGCCACGGAGTCTGAAATCTTCCATGCAGCCTATGTCCTACTGCTGCAATGATCAACAGCTTCTTCACTGTAGTCAATGGTAGGGTGGTAGGATGGGGAAGCCTGCAACAAATATATCTCACTCCTTCTTCCTGTGCCAGCTCACTGAACCGTTTTTAGTTTATTATTTATTCTGCATACTTATATAGCGTATTTTGGTGGGAATGGACGACTGTCAACCATATTTACATATGTACACAAAAGTTAAACATTTTTTCAAATATAAATAATTACAAATTTTGCAGTTTTATAGGTTTTCTGTAAACATCTTAGTGGTGACATCTGTTCTCTTGATCAGTTGTCAATAGATATGACCATAAATAGAGAAACTTTCTATGGTCTGGGACTTGTCAGAAACCCAGCCATGATGTCCTTATTGTGGTCAGGTTATCAGGCAGGGACACTACATGTATGAGAAGAAAACCCGGCCACAATAAGGACATCATGGCTGGGTTTCTGACAAGTCCCAGACCATAGAAAGTTTCTGTATTCATGGTCATATCCATTGGCAACCAATCAATACAAAGGATGTCACCACTAAGATCACCACTAATCTTTAAGACCGGGGCCCCAACATGGCATAAACGTTGCGGAAAAAAACTCGGTGTTTTACAGTCCCTGCAAAGTTGATGAGATTGTAGCGAATCCCATCCACACATTGCGTAAAAATACAAACCTCGGACACACTGCGATTTCCAAAACTGTCGCTGTTTTGGAAATCGCAGAATGTCAAATATACCTACGGAAACGCCGACAGTTTCCCTATAGATATAATGGAAGCAGAAAGTCCGCAATTCCTTTGGATACACATGCTACCTCTAGGCACCAGTGCTTGGGTGAGTGTAACCTCAATGTCCCCTATAGAAACCCCTGTAGATGTAGAGGTGAAAATATTACATAAAATGTATAACTAGGATACCTGTAACATAAACATGTTTGTCGCGATTTATCATTTTAATTACCGTTACTTTCTGTACACCAAGTTACTGGACAGCATATTATGTGCTCAATACAACCCTATTCTGGTGAGCTCACTTCCATACATTTAGGTATATGTACTCCTGTAATACACATGAAGAAGTGTCCAAAAATCTCATCACCGTTGGTCTGAGGACTCGTACTATCAATAGGGACTACGCCTCTTTGGCTTTCAACGTGGAGATCAAGGACCTCTAATGTTTCCGATGTTTCCAAGAACTCAACTGGGACCTCAATGTGCAAGATTTTACCAAACAGGAGGTCCGTTATAAAGCCTATTGGCTTTGTATGTATTTGTATTTGTGGCTACGAGCTACATATTTGGAAAAAAATATCATTATCCGTTCAGGAAATGTGCTCCAGGTGATTTCAGAATAAAACTAACATTGACATAGTACACCCACCGAGCTGAGCGGCCAAAATGACCTTAAAATAAACAAGGATATAAGAATAAGGACAATAGTTCATTTACGCATTCAACTCACAGCTGTAAAAACCAAAATAACAACTTGCCGCAAGGGCGATAGATGGTAGTTGGTTATGACAGAGGAAAGGGATTCAGGCCCCATTGATGTACATGTGCTACATATGTGCACTACAACTGTTACATCTCATGTGTAATGCAACATGGATCCTAAATACACCAGTAATGTGTTTTTAAGGAGGCATCCTAAGTGCCATATATTCATACAATAATATATGGAAGCTTTTTCGGGTAGCTTATTTTAGGCTACATGCACACGACCGTGTGTCACGTATGGGTCTGCGCCATGTACGGATCTGTGTGCTGTCCGTGTTTTGCAACCCAGGCTCTTGGCCCCCACATGGACCTGTATAAAACAAGGTTGTGTGGGATCATAGAGATAATTGGGTCTGTGTGCTACCCATAAAAAAATGGATAGCACACAAAAAATATTGTTGTGAGCCTAAGCCTGTCCTATATTGGCATTTCTGGACAGGAACTAAATATATCCTAGAATTTGGGGTTTCAACTTAAATATGGTTTCAACTTATATATAGCGTTATATACAAGATGTACCAAGGTCCATAATGTATATGGGTACATTAGAAAAGATTGTTCATTCTTCTGCACGCAATTTTTTCTATGGTATGTTCTCTATTGAACTGCATGTGACCACAAAACTGGACCTGGCCAAAACTGGGGTTTAAAGGGCAGATGGATTATGATTTGTACACTAGTTTTCTGGCGTACAAGGCACAAAAAAAAAAAATATATATATATATATATATATATATATATATATATTTAAGAAAAATCTAAATTTTTTTGCGCAAATTGGGTTTTTGCACAACAAATTTGTTACTTTCTTTTTTGCACCACCTTAACTTTGCATTTTCCTGAAAAGTGAGGGTATACAGGGGGTGAGAATTTATTATCTGGCGTAAATGAAGATACTAGAAATTACCTCCAGACGCACAGCCCAGTTTATGAGGCGCACACTCCACCAGCAATGGGGTTATGAAGACTGGGTTGATCAATCTCCCCCAAAGTACCCAGGCCCAAAACACTGCATGGTTTACTAATGTAATATGTGACTAAGATTACAATAATATCTGTGCTACAAAAAAATAAACACAGTAAAGTCTCTGAGATATAGAACATCCCTCATGGGCTACTCCAAAATGGAAGCTTACTGTTAAATACAGGGCCTACTAATGCAGAGATCACAACCAATCCGATCATAGCTTTTATTTTCTAACCTGCACTGTAACAATGAGAGCTGGAATCTGTTTGGTTGCTAGGTGCTGCTCCACTGTTTGTCTATGCTAGGCTTTGTACATAAGGCCTAGTGTATTTCAATACAGGAATTAATGGAGACTTCTCCTTAAATGAACTTCCACAACATTTATTTCTGTTAGATTTTGTTTAAATTATTCACAAATGTCCACAGGGACCTGTATAAATGTGATACATTACCACAGGTCTCGTGTAAAGTAGGCCAGAAACAGCTTTTCCCTGAATATGTACCCTTATTAGAATAGAAACTCAGTCTCCAGAGAGATGGCAGCCAGTGAGACAGATTGTCTGCGTGTGGAATATTAAAGAGCATTTCCCCCTATTGCAAAATATAATTAAAAAAAACACATTGATTTCTTTGTCCTTTAACTCATTTATATCTGCATCAAGGAAAGCTGGATGCCAAATATTTTTGCCATTACCATCCAGCTTTCTCAGAGTCTTTTGCATGAAAGTTTTAAGGCCCATTCACATGTCAGAAAACGAAGAGGAATTTCTGTCCCTATGCATCCTGTGGAGCAGGACTTGGCTTTCTGTCGCAGGTTTAGGCTATGTTCACATTTGCATCGGAGACTCCGTTGCAGTGTCTGCATGATATCAGTGGAAGCAAAAAGTCCTGCACTCACGACTTTTACGTCCACCACTTTCAGTTCTAAAACAACAGACAATGGGTCCGCTGAGCTCCGTATGTAAACGCTATTTTACTGGTCCACCTGTCTTCTGTTGTGGTCCTTCAATGGACCAGAACAACAAACTGACAATGCTAATGTAAACCTTGCAGCTTAGCCTCAGAAACAATGGGGTTAATGAGCATGGTGTTGAGAGTTCTGCGGTCGAGTCAATGAAGAACAAGCAGAAAGCACATTTTTTCACCGTCCTGGTTCTGGAAAAAATCTGGAGCTGATTTTGAGGCAGAAGTTCCTCCATGTGAACTTATCCTTACGGCTGTGCATATAGCATCCCATTAGGCTTTTTTCACAAGGCAGAATCTTCTTACAGATTCTGGTATGTATTCTGCATTGAGTTTTTAATTGGATTCTGCCCTAAAATCTGCAATTTTCAGAGGGTAGTCACACCGAGGGCTAATCCATGTCACTTTAAAGTGAAAATTCATGGGAAAAATATCATTTCTGCAGTGGTTTCCTCTGACCCTGTCTTCTGGTGTTCGTGGTTAGATCAATGTGAAACGTTGTAGTTTGGAGCAAAGGAGCCACCCTCGGTGCTCCAGACTGCTCATTTGCATATTGTGAAATAAATTAATATCTCTACAACGAAGGTACAAATTTTCATGGGGAAAAGGTGTTACATTCAGGTGAACCTGACCTATCTAACTGTGCCTCTGGTTTAATATGCTTCACCCTGGTGACAGACTCCTTTTACATACTTCACAAGGCAGACTGCCACTCAGGAATCTGGAAAAGCATAATGATCTCTGTGACAGCCATATAGAATGTCAACCAGCCTCCCCTTAAAATGACCCTTTTGGAAAAAAAAAAAAAAAAAAAAGGAGTCTTCTGTATACTTTTGAGAAAGAGCTTGTACTCTATTGCGCAAGTGCTGACAGAAGTCAATGAGCTGGTGGCACAGAAGAAAGTGATCTCCAGGACAGGAAGACAGGTAAGTATGATGGGGTGGGCTGAGTAAGTTAGTAAAGTAGGGCTGGTAGTCCGTGGGCTAGCTAGGGAAACAGGGAGGGGGTGTGAGAGTAGGAGGGGGAGGGAGTGAGAGGGGGATCTGAGTGAAGAACAATGCATCATGGTAGTTTTAGGATAACAGAGCAGGAAGCTACCCATGTAAACAAATGCAGAGGATGTCAGGAGCTCCCAGAGAAACCCAGAAATCACTCAAAACACTGTTAAAGGTATTTGGGTGCACTGTTTAACCCATTAATAGTACTAACAGACTTTTTTTTTTTTAAGTTTTTTTTCCGCCCGGAAAACCCCTTTAAAGAACTGCTGAGCACACTATTTGACAACATCACAGAAAAGGACTACTTACTGGTAACTGAATCTAGGAGGGCACCTTATTTATTCCTGAAAATGTAATTTTCACAAGGAGGAATTTGAAGCTGATTTTTAAGCAAAATCTGCCTCAAAATCAGCTCCAAATTCTGGCCTGAATCTGCCTCCCATTGTTTTCAATAGGAGGTAGTGGCGGATACTTGATACTTATTTCATGATGTTGAAAAAAGACGCATCAGCCTATAAGCCATATTGTACTCTACTTTGGCTTTCCAGTGCAGGATGCACAGGGCTGGAAAGTGAAGAAGAATCTGAGGCGGAAGACCACCTCAAATTCCGCTTCTCTTTCTGCCGTGTGAACGCCCCTTACTATCCCTCAGACAGAATGGATACATGAAAGCGTGCTAATTTTTAAAGAAGACCTTTCATGTCCCCAAAGATTGTCAGTGTTACATACTGATGCAAATCTGAATTCGGTGCACTGCCAGATTTGCCTGTATCTACTCTGGTTGCAGAAATATCGATACCATTAGTTTCGGTACTGATATCACTGCATTGTAAGATGGGCCGACCTCACAGCTCTGCGATGAGGAAAGCCCCCCGACAGTAAACTTCTACAGGCTTGTACTGTCATAGGGGGCATTCTCACTGCCTAGCGATGACGTTCCCTCCAGCAGTGCATTGATATCGATACCATTAGTTTCAGTACTGATATCTCTGCAAAATTGACAGTAACACTTATAATCTTCGTAGATCCTCTTTAAGTACAGGAGGCCAAACACAGACAAAAAAAAACATGACTGACTTTTCAGCAGTTCAGATGTCGATAAATCTTGAAATGATAGATGAACGTGAAAAGCTTTTGACTATGGCTAGCAGTATGATTTTCCATGTACCTGGCAATGCAGATGAGTACATATACTGTACAATCTGGTCTTGTATATAACAAACTTATATCACCTCATTTTATGTTATATTTGAACATTGTACGTAGTGGCAGATAATCCCGAAATATGATAAAATCTGCCGAATTCTGGCTGTGTGAGTGAAAAAAGTGTAGGGCAGTGTATACATCCAATGACATGCTAGAGTGGATGGGGAGGGCACGGGGTGTACTAAAATACAAGAGTTTTCTGTGTGTGCCAAAACATACACATAGACAAGATGCTTAGTCACAGGAGCGCTGTGAACCACGTGTCTCACATTCCAGGCACTTTCTCCTCGGTTCTGCAGTCCCGCACACAAGACGCACTGTCCGCGCTTGTTTTGATTTTCGATGAGAGGGGAGTTATTACTAAACACAAAGGCCCGCTTTCTTCCAGCAGAAGAATGTGCTTAGGAGTATACACATACACATTCCCAGCTACACAGAGCCGGCCAGCGGCATGTAAATGTTAGCATTTATGAAGCTACATCTCCTCAGACTCTCAAAGACACAAGGACTACTCAATGGCGGAGGCACCTACATCACCAGCCAAGTACAAGCCAAGTCTTTCAGGGTCAGAGGGCACTGTGCTCGAGGCTAGAGGTCGTTCATGGAAATGCAAAGAATGGGCACTAAAGTGGCATGAATCATAAAATTTCTCATTTACGAAGAGACAGTCATCCAGTCATACATAAAATAATGATAAATGGGTATTTTCTATACATAAATAGAGCTTTATGCATCTCTATACCTTCTGTCAAATCTGAGAGACACACCAATGGAGGTGCGGAGATTGCCCATCCACCTTAGGCTACGTGCACATGACCGTGTGCAGTCTACAGGTCAGTAAAAAAGGCATGGATTGGTATCCATGTGTCACCCGTGGTTTTCACTGACCCCATACATTGAAAATGAATTGACAGAACTGTATATACAGACAGGTATAGGACCTGCTCCATATTAACGGCTCTTTATTTCAACTGGGACACACGGCCGCAAGAACTACGGCTGTGTATGGGCAAATTGAAATGTATGGGTCCGTACTTTTATCCGCAATGGCCCTTCATTCACATGGAGGACACAAGAGGGATTTTCAGGACCCTGTTCTTCTGATCACTGGGGGTCCCAGCAATCAGACCCCCAGTGATCTGACATTTATCCCCTTTCCTGTGAACAGGGAATAAATGTCTAATGACTAAACCCTTTTAAGCTCTGTATAAGGCCCAGTTCACTCTAGAGCTGGGTTCCCTACTGTTGAAGTTTTAGTCTTTTGGATGATAAGAGTAGTACAGTCTAACAGAAACCAGAATACACTAATGTGAACAGAGCCATCTTTATGCATCACGATCTACACAGATGTATGAATAGCCTGGAAACATATATACATATACAACATATATTACCATTATAAGGTTATTGACCTCCAAAGTCTACTCACCTTTTAAGGGATCATGTTCAGCTCTCATTATTTCAATGAGGGAATTTTCCAATGAGTGCATATTCAAGCTGTCATACATTCGGCTCCGATCCTACAAGAGAACAACAGCAGCAGATGTGTATTACTATGTCATAGGTTGCCGCGATCAAGTATAATTTGGATTGCATAAAATGCGATCTTTTAGGCCGGTATGCAGTAAGACAACGTAAGATATTATAAAAGAACATGGCAAATTATGGATTGTGGCATATGTTTAATGTCTATTATGTAGGGTCATTAGTAGGGGAAGCGTACGCTGTGTAATGTCAGTCAGCAGCTGGTAAAGCTATCAGCATTATATAGCAGAGTATACAAATGTACAGACACATGGAGAGGTTTTATATTCATTTGACTCAAGGGGAAATGTAGCAGAACTAAATTGGCTTTGAAAATTTAGGTAAAAATGTATATCTTATTACTGTATATTATATAGCAGAAGCCAAAACGAAAATGTATATTAACAAGCACTAAAAAGATATTACAATATATATGTATCGTAATATCTTTTTAGTGCTTGTTTATATACATTTATCCATGTGTAATATATGTGTGTGTGTGTGTGTGTATATATATATATATATATATATATATATATATATATATATAATATACATACAGATCATGCTAGAGATCAGGCCCATATTTCTTTACATTTATCTACAGGTTAAGTATTTCTGAAAAATATTTTTTTATTTTATAGTTGGGCAGCTACACAGACAGACCTCTGACCATCAGGAAAATAAATGGTAAGCCCGGTTAAACGGAATCTGTTTCCAGAACCCAGCATATCAACCCAGCCCCGCAGATAGATAGGTTAGGGTCACCTTGTGAATCGCCGCCTTCATTACTGTTTTGTCCATATGCAAATGAGGAGCAAAGAGGTTGTTGTCACTTACTTCTTTGGAGCAATGACAACACCCTCATTGCTCCAAAGAGCTCATATACATATTGCCAAAAGCTGTGATATCTCAGCATCAAAGGGAAAAACACTGTTTGATTCTGGTGACTCTAGCCTATCTATCTGTGGAGCTGGTATGATATACTGGATTATCCCTTTAAGGTTAAACTTGGAAAATCTGCTCGAAAAATCCTCCTGAAGCATATGGTGGGTGGAGAGACTATTTATACCAGAGAGGAAGCACCAAGTCAAGATCTCATTACTATATATACAAATATCATGTGCAAAACTCCTATGAAGCTGGAACAGAGAGAATTCCTGTTTCTAGAATGACTCAGTTTTTGTAGGATATGATATTTCCTATTATGTAATGGATTTTGCCCAATTATGAGAGGTACATTTAGGTTTCCAAATAAAACAAAAGGGCCCCATAGCAAAAATCTAGATTGTGTTTCCGCCTTGCTTTGCCTCATACTACTACACATGACAGCAGGCCCTAGGACTCATTCACACACAAAATCCCATGATTTGGTTTATATGACCTGTCTACATTGCACTCGATACCAAAAACTATATTATTATGCAGGGCAGTGGACCACTTTTGGGTAGAGTTGGAAAAATGTCACCAACTCCCAACATCAAAATATAATTATTAATTGTTTTATTTATATTCTAGAATGATTAATATAGTATAATTAATTAGATGTGTGGTTTGTTACATAGAATTCGAGGATTTTTACTGCTTCTGACTAACCCTGAGTTTCAGCCATTTATGGAGGAGTCTGAGTCAGAGCAGGAGTCAGAGTCAGGCTGTAGAGAAACAGAAGAGTTGGTGGTTGGATTTACCAACTCCATAGCTCTGATAATATGATTATGGATTTTGTACCTTTCCCTCCCTTCCGTTCCGAATCCTTCCATGTGATGTCATTTTCACGCAACTTTATTTACAGAAGGCAGGGAATGCCGAGAGTTGTGATGTCACAACGGCCGGAGTGTCACAGTTAGGGAACCACTGCTATACTTATCAAACTTGATGTGAACATAGCCTTAGGCTAGGTTCCTATTGTTATTTAGGGCTATGTAAGGGTCGGTTTACATCTGTGGTTGGGTTTCCGTTCGGGGAATCCGCTTGGGGTCTATGGGGTCCGCGGGTTTCCCAGGTAAACAGCTTTTCTGATGCGTATAGGTTTCAGTTCGGGGGTCCCCAAATGGACTCCCCGAACGGAAACCCAAACACAGATGTGAACTGGCCCTAAGCCGCTCTGTCAGATTTGACAGCTAAAATAGTACAGCATGCAGCACTATTTTTAACCACCAAGTGTTAAAAATCTCACTGGTTCTATAATAAGACAATAGAGTCCATTGTGTAAGAGATCCTATACAGTGTCATGACACTGAGCTAGCTGTGTTTTCTAGATGACAGTATATGGAGTGAGTGTAAATGGTGCTCAGTATAAAAAAAACCTGTAAAGTTAATTTAAGAAGCTCCGTAGAACAATACATAAACTGCCGCAGAGTGGAAAAGTTAAATCGAACTTGAAGACAACAATTTCTGAGCTGGAATTGTATTTCAAAGAAAGATAATCAGATTATCCTTATTAAGTCTGCTCCGGGCACCACTCCGCTGTTTTTAATACAGAGGGGTATTGTAGTGGAAGATTACAAACGCCCAGACAAGTCCTTTACAGCGCTCTATATTATGTGCACTAACAGCCCGGGCAGCCACAGAGCCCACATCAGTCCCTGAACAAGCAAAGAGTCCAATTAGAAGCCATTTAACAAGTCACTGCGAAATAAAGGTCAGTTTGATAATACGGCGATAAACAGACACGTCCGAAATTGTGCTAATGCTGCTTGTGTCATATCTGTGCCTTTTTTAAAGTTATATCTGAAAAAAAAAGAAAGAAAAAAAAAAACACTATTAATGTCCCCCACCCACACAGCTAAATTTTTACTAGCTGAAAAATTCAGCTTCAGGAATTTGAAGCTGAATTTTTCTGCTTAATCAAATTCTGTTGCAAAATCCAGCCCAGAATTTGCAAATTCTGCACCGGCCAGGTGGTATTTTTCTGCCTCTCATTCACTACAATGGGAGAGATCAAGCGGAATCCTCCTGAATCGAGCACGACGCTTAAGGTACGTTCACACGGTGGAATTTGCTGCGGATTTGGGGGCGGATTCCGCCCCCATATCTGCGTCAGGTTCCGCCCAGATTCTGCCCACCATTGTTTTCAATGGGAGGTAGAGATTGTAGCAGGACGCTGAAAAAAATAAGCGCCCTGCTTGATCTTGCTGCGAATTCTGCGGCTCAAGACTCCTTGCTGATTAGGCCCATTCATCTGGGCCTAATCAGCATCGGAAAGCCTCGACAGAATACCAATGCCCTGCATCCTAACAGGGTAGCCCACAGCAGAATACGCTGGAGGAAAATGAGGAGGAATTCCTCTTCATTTTCCTCTGTGTGAATACAGAATCGTGAAAAAATCAGGCCACCATGGCGGAAACGCATCGCTTTTCACAGAAAGTCTGCAGAGGTCCCCCCCCCCCCCCAGCATCAGCTACAGCATTTAGGAGAGCTATGGAGCTTCTTCCCTGTGGCATCACAAGGTACAACAGCAGCTCAGTCCCATTCAAGTGAATGGTTCTGAGCTGCAATACCAAACACTGTCCCTACAATATGTATGGCACTGTGCCTGGTATTCAGTGAAGAGACCGCAGAGCTCACCTGAACACTGTGGCCTCTTCAACAAGCTGATCAGTGGGGGTCCTGGTTATCTGCCCCCCACTGATCACATATTGATTACTGATCACTGATAGGTCATCAGTAAATAAGTCCTTGAATATAGCACGGATCCGATCATATGATGCAGAGAGACCTTTTGGGCCCGCTCATACTCCAATACCTTAGTGGACCACAAGCTCTACATACCCTGTGCTCTAGATATAAATAGATATAGATAGATAGAGATATAAAGCAGCCAAGACACTGCTCAGTCTTCTGCTTTTGGTTTTGTGATTATTCCGCATTAACTATATGTGCCAATTTCTGAGGCTTTCTGGATGCTTTATTAAAGGAACCTCTTTATTTTGGATGGCTAGTGACTGCAGGGACTATATAGCATTACTCTGGCTGACACCCTTCTCCAAGTGACAGTCAGAGCAGTCACATAACATATTGTCCACGTAGCAGCGGGTGATGCAGGCTGCAGTGTGACGGCGGAGGGAGGGGCCGCTGGAGCTGAATGAACCATATGAGAAGGACAGCTCAAGGTGAACGGCACAGCAACACAAGCATCCATATTTACTTACTGGGATGAAAATAGCATGTGCACCGCACCATATGGGACAGCATGTAAAAGTAAATATCTAGACATTAAGAGGCTTTGCTGAGGTTCATCCGCCAGCATCAAATATGATTATTCTTTATGGAAATTACAATGACGCAAGCGTCGCCTTTTTCACGCTTTACAATACAAGAGCATCCAAATATCCACAAGTAACTCCTTCCTATCGAACTAAGCCAGCATACGGTCTCATGCACATGGCTGTATTACAGTTCCATCTTATACAAGTCGGTGTCACCCATAGCAAACACTGGGGTAAATTAATCGTTCCCTTTATGCCAGAAAACTGGCATAGACGTATGATATGGAGAACCTTTTCTTGCGCCAAACATGCGCCTCAAGCCCAAATCCGCGCCTTGTACATTCTCCGACTGATTCATTAAAACTCACACCGGTTTCCTGACGTGAGTTAGAATGGAAATCTACGCCAGTTCCGACCTGGCGTAGGTTTCCATTCTGGCGCTGTGATGTCCGACAGATTTAAGAAGAGGCCGTAGCTGCTTTATAAATCTCTCGGTACCTGGGTCAGTCAGGCCATTTATTAACACTGGTGTACGATACGTCAGTCTTAATAAATTTGCCCCGCTGTGTGGAAACTGCACACGATGGAAACCACCGCAGCACAGCCGTCAATATGTGTGTGACACGACAGGAGGTCTGAGTGTTGGAGCTGCTATTTAGACATTAAAAAGCACCATCTGAAAGAAGTGTAATAAAGCAAGATATCATTTCAGAGTCTAGGAAAGTTTGGTGACAACCCCCTGTTGGATGCGTATTCATGTTGATACTGGTTGTTACTTAGAATTTCTAGGAATGAGGAAGAATATCAAAACAGTTAAAAAAAAAAGAAAGGCAAGCTTTTTGACTCAGGTCTGTAGAGTTGGTAGGCCAAACCTATTTTTCCATAGCCCGACTCTGACTCCTGCTCCATCTCCTTCATATACCGTATGATTGACAGCCATGGACAGTGAGAAGAAATCTCCTCTGATATATTAAATTGAATATGATAGTAAATATGTAACATAATATGCATCTAATTATTTATACAATATTAATAAGTCTAGAATATGATTAAAAATAATAATTATATTTTGAGTCAGTAATTTTTTTCTGACTCCACCCAATTCCGACACCATGACTCCAACTCCACAGCCCTGTTTCAAGTAATGAAAATCTACGTACACGTATCTGCATGGAACCAGTTTGGCAGCACATGGAGTCCTTGTTATGGATCAGTAAGTAATCTGTGTGCCTGGGTATAGAGCCTCTGTAAGCAATGCATGTATAAAATCAGAGGTACACGACCGTGTGCCTGTCTCCGAGCCATGACTGAATGGCCCCGACAGGAAATGGATGACATCCGTGTGCCTCTTGTACACCGACCATTCCTCTGTGGCCCCATTCATTGAGATCAGTGAGCATGGGTCGTAAAACTGACAGGAATAAAACCTGTCCTGAGTTTTGTTCCAGGCCCCATACACCAGACCGTGAAAATATGCATGTATGGGGCCCTAGAAATGAATGGGTCAGTATGCTATCCGTGAAAAACAAGAACTTGGATAGTCTGGGGCTTGTCAGAAACCAGCCATGTTGTCCTTATTGTGGACAGGTTATCAGGCAGGGACACTACATGTATGAGAAGATAACCCGGCCACAATAAGGATATCACGGCTGGGATTCTGACCATAGAAAGTTCCTGCATTCATGGCCATATCCATTGGTAACCGATCAAGACAACAGATGTCACCACTAAGATCTATAAATTTTTTAAATATTTTATGTTTTCAAAAATGTTTAACTTTTAATTGTCTCAAACTTTAAATTTGGTGATGTTTATGGGAATCCCCCTTTATGGGTGGAAGAATTTCAGGGGTCAAATATTGTGGTTGGAAGAAACTTTAAACTAGTAAACGTACCACTATGTAGAGCGGACCTGGGGCTCATCGGCACACAATGGGCAGGCTAAATCATCAGGGTCTATTTACCTACTGCCATCATTACAGCTCTTCTAGCGATAAAATGGACATAAAATGAACAAACAAAGAGCCGGGCCAAGAAAAAGGTGTCAGCCTGTAAATACCGCGGATGATGTAGAAATAGTTTTAGCAGGGTGAATGCAGCATTGCCTCCAAACAATTAATCGCACACCTGCCACCTTCATAGCCTGTGCCAACACCAACCAGCTGTCCTGTGCGGCAGCCAAAGGTTAATGGGGCAGAACTCCCCCCTTCTTTTTTTTTTTTTTTTTTAACTTGAGTAACTTTTCCGTGCACTCGAGAGATCATTTCCACACACTGGTGTTGCTGAACCTCCAGCACCCACTTGCATTGCCCAAGAAATGCCCCTCTGAAACAGACACCGAGATTGTGAAACCCCCGGTATGCTGAAACCTAGCAGATAAACACTGAGCTGATCATCCTGCCATGAAATATTCATCTCTCTCTGTTCCTCTGGAAACAAAAGGTTTTTACTGCACATAAACCAACCAAGCAAGAAGCAAACAGACGAAATTCTGCAAAGCTACCCAGGCAAATAATCCAACCCAACTGAATGGAGGCAGCGAGGATCTTCTTCACTGACTCATCTCCATGTCCCTGGTCTTGGCTCGCAGCCCTGGCAGGGTGAGGGTGCGACGACTACAGTACCTCTGCACCCACTATAGCTCTAATCCTGGATTTGACCATTTTCCCATTACACTTAACATTGAGATATACTGGGCACATTGTTATGAAAGAATCATAGGCTGCTGTACTACCATTGTATTCTATGGGGTGGGACGGATGTCAATGGACTCTGCACGAACAAAATAAGACTCTTTTTACAATGCATTTTCCAAGTGTGTATAAGAGGTTGGGAGGATCTCCCGAAGTATACCTCCAACAATTTTACACAGGGCTTCTCCAGACTGTATATTGCCCCCTCTTTTGGCCCCATCGCTGTATACTGCCTACTCTTTTGGTCCCAACACTGTATACTGCAACTTGTTTTGGCCCCAATGCTGTATAGTGCCCCCTCTTTTGGCCCCTACACTCTATAATGCCCCTTCTTTTGACCTCCAAGCTATATATTGCCCCCACTTTTGGCCCCAGCGCTGTATAATGCCTAGTCTTTTGGCCCCAACACTTTATACTGCACCTTCTTTTGGCCCCAATGCTGTATAGTGCCCCCTCTTTTGGCCCCTACACTCTATAGTGCCCTTTCTTTTGACCTCCAAGCTATATATTGCCCCCACTTTTGGCCCCATCGCTGTATACTGCCTACTCTTTTGGCCCCTACACTGTATACTGCCCCCTCTTTTGGCCCCTACACTGTATACTGCCCCTTCTTTTGACCTCCAAGCTACAGTATATATTGCCCTCTCTTTTGGCCTCCATACAGTATAACGTCCACTCTTCTTTGGCCCCACACAGTATTGGATTTTTCCATAAGGTAACAGCCAGATTCCTGGGGCCCCAAAGCCACTCCAACCTCTAACAAATCTCTGTATAGTCATATAGTTGCATCTGTTACCCATATGCTCATGTTAAAAAAGCATATAAAGCTCAATCTGCTGCGTTATCCCATACAGCCAAAAAAGGTAGTTTATACTGATGTATGCCAGTCTGATGGAGGACAAAAGGGCAATCTTTTAACAACTGTCAGATGAATCAAGGCCTACGTATACTTCAGACATATTTGCTGACAGCTTTCGCTGACACTACAGGCAGTGCAGGTACTGAGCCGCACTGTATGTTAGCCATATATGTCGGAAGTTAGAGGGGATATATCGATTGAATTTCTCTAATAATCACAAACAATCCATTACATCACATAAAACATGGTCACCATCCCATAGGCTAACATTTCAGGTGGTAGTGCTATACAACTTGTGTGTGCAAGTGCCACGGAGCTCTGGATCTAACTGACTACGAGCTGATCACATCCATACTCTGTGCTGCACAACACAAGACATGTCTGATCTGCATCCAGATTTAAAGAGAGTCTGTCACCAGAACCCTGCATATCAACCCTGCCCCACAGACAGATAGGTAGCAAATAGCATTTCCCCCCTACGAATTGAGGCCCCCATTGCTGAGAATGGAGCAATGAGGGTGTTGCCATTGCTCCAAAGAGATAAGCAGCAACACCCTTATTGTTTCCAAGAGCTCATTTGCATATTGACAAAAACAGCAATATCTTAGGTGATAATCTAATCTACCTGCAGGGCTGAGTTAATTTTCTGGGTTCTGGTGACAGACTCCCTATAAGACCGGGACCCCACGTAAACGTCCCAATTTCATAAAGCCTGAAAAACCGCTTTAAGGCTAAGACCCCATGTAGCGAGCCACAGCCAAAAAACGCTGCGGAAAATACTGCGGTGGAAATGCATCGCGTTTTTTTCTGCAGCGTTTTTCACAGAAAGTCTGCCAGCGTTTCCATATGTATAATAGACACGCTGCGATATATCCCATCCACTTTGCAGGTACTATAAAATGCAGAGTTTTTGTCGTGGCTTTTTCGTAACATGGGGCCCCGGCCTATAGGTCTTAATCTGAGACTGACTACTGATGAGCCATCAATAGCTGATCAGATACTTGAATGGCTGTGTCACTCAGACCATTGCTGCGGCATCTTAATGACTGTGACGTCACATTCATAGTCTTTCTAAAGCTCAGTCCCATTCAAATCCCAAAACAAGGAGGAAAACAAAATCACTTATCACTACAATTGGCCATAATATACTGACTGGTAAGAATCAGATCTGAGCACCCCCATCTCCTCTAACCATGTAAACGACAGACTATTTTGGGGTGCTCCCACAGACTACAACAGCGCTGCTTATTAGAGGGACACCATAAAATAGCTGTTACCCAACATATTGCAGAGTCTGCAATAAAGACGACGGCAGCGCTGCATGAACGTATAGTCTATAGCGTAACATGATCAGCTTCTGGGTCTATCAATATGTCAGTCATTCAGTTGTCACACATCAACAAATATGGGAATAAAGTGTCCTGGTATATGGAGTGCAGGAAACTGCGGGTAGGGGGCAGCTAAATACACAAGATAATGTAAAGGAAAGATGTACGTAATAACAGCCCGGGACACACAGTCACACCACACAAATAATACCTTGTTGTCCTCTGTCAATCACCAGCGGAAAAACGCAACAGCAAACTGCACGTACACCTGCTTAGTGGCACAGCAGGGGAGCAAACCTGGTATATTACAGACTACATTTAGGGTATTCCCACATTAGCCAAAGCAGTGGCTCAAAGGGTCTATTCATCCCGACTCCTGGGCTGAAACAGAACTGAGGACCAAATGTGGTAATTCATTGTCTAACAGAAACACTAGGGGGTTGTGAAGGAAAGTGACAATTCAACAACGAGGGAGTTTACGAAATGGTGCAAGGCACATGCACAAGACATACTTACACTCTATGGGGTGCCCATAGCCACTGGTGAAAGGTGAAAATCATATTTCTGGCACTACAAACATATCACAGAAGTTGTAGCGGCCACTTTGGCCTAGAGTTTACAAACCATGTCATTGCCGACTATGGATTTGACCATTTCCATTAGATCCGTCAACAACCTACAAAGTAGGGGGCAGCCCAATAATTCCCAGACATCAGCTAATATTTTACGTAAGGCTCACATCTGCATTCGGATTTCTGTTCAGGTAACCGCTTTATTATGCGTATAGGTTTCCGTTCGGGGGGTCCCCAAGCTGTCCCCAGATGTGAACCGGGCCTAAGCTACATTTGTTCTTTGTTTCATACCAGAGGTATCTGCATATCGTCCCCTCCCCATGCGAATCATATGCAGTCAGACCTCTTCACGACAACCACCCAAAATGGCATTGAAAGTGGTCATCTAAGAAGATCATCTTCTGACTTGAAAACTTAAGGGAGTCTGTTAGCAGAAACCAGAATATCAACGCAGACCTGCAGATGGGTTAGGGTCACCTGAATCAAACAGTGTTTTCCCCTTCTGAATTAGCGCCTCCATTACCGAGACTTTTTGTCAGTATGCAAATGACAAAGAGCCATTGCTCCAAAGAGGTAAGTGCCAATGCCCTGGTTGCTCCAAAAAGCACTTTTTGTCAATATGAAAATGAGTTCTTTGGAGAAGCAAGGGTGTTGCCACTTACTTCTTTGGAGCAATGGCTCTTTGTCATGACAAAAATAGTCGATTCACAAGGGGTAAACACCATTTGCTTCAGGTGACCCTATCCTATCTATCTGCGAGGCTGTGTTAATATACTCAGCTCCAGTGACAGACTCCCTTTAAGCCACCTGCACAAATTAAATTGATCCCAGTGAATTGCATTGCTTTCTGCTAGATCCGCCAACAATCCAATGTGCATGGGGAGCTGCCAGACACCCTCAACATCTGCTCTCCATCAGCAAAGGACCAGATTTAAAAAACCTAATACAGTCCTTGACAATATTTTGCCCTTGGTACAATGTGACGTAATGTTTTTGACATCGAGGAGCAGGAGAACGGCCAGGCCACTCAATGGAAAAGGACAGCAGGGTCCTGACAAACAAGAAGAACAGGTGGTAGGTGTCCAAGGAAGATCATAATGTAAAAAACTGCCTAGTGCAAGGGGTGAAAAACTCCAATGGTATAAACAGTTTATTTTTCTGGACGCGGACCCCTCTGGGCTAATGAGAAGACACTAGGGATGCATCAAGGCCCTAGGCAATGGATGAACACTCCATGAATATTTAATGGCCATAGACTGCACAGTAATACAATGCATCATTACTAAGTCACTTGAGCTAAAATGCACAAGATCCTAAGGAAGATTCCTGATGAATACCAGGCCTTGTAAGGACAAAAAAAAAAACTAAGAACTACAGCTGACATACTGTAAGTGTATGAGCCCAGCCCTGTAGTCTCATCACTCCTCACGACACAATCTGAAGACCACCACATGCCAGAGTAGCAATATGGCCTCCTACATTGTTTCCCAAGACCACCAAGCTGTATAGATGTGAGAAGGTAGTCATACAGGTAGGAGGACATAATAGGGGCCTAGTTTTATACGTCGGTCTACGTCCAAACTGAACTGGAGTAAGATGCAATAAATTTTATCAGACCTCTTAATAAATCTGTTGCACTTTTTGCCTGTCCATGTGCCAGAAAAAACAGCTGGTACAGATTTTGGCAACAATTTTTGCCCGTCTTCCCCAGTAAACATGGTCCATCTGAGAATAGAGGAAACACAGCCAAAAGCAAATAAGACTTGGGCCAAAATGTGGGACTTTCGTGGGCCAATTTGTGGCATAACACTTCTGATAAATGCTCCTTAAAGTACGTATAAAACCTTAAAGGGAATTGAACGAGATTAGAAAAACATGGCTGCCACCCCGTCCATGGGCTGAGTCAGGTACTGCATCTCAGTCCTATTCTCTTCAATGGTACTGAGCTGCAATAGCAGACATTGGCCATGGTGGCGCTATACCTGGAAGGTTAGGATCACTATTGTTGTTAATCCAATTAATGGGGTTATGCAGACGAATACATTTTCGTTCAGTGTGGTCACTGCCGGACATCCCATTAACATAAACACAGACCCTCCATTGCACCAATTCTCTGCATTCTGCATCTGATGAGCCGAATCTGAGTCATGTGACCCTCCTGGCTCTATAAACTACTATTCCATACTACCAAACCATATACAATAGCTATAACTATATTTATACATAGACACAGATTTGTTGTCACGCATCCCATTAACATAGGATAATTCCTACTGTACTAAGCTGGTTTCACCCAGTTTAAGGACTCCGTAATTATCCCAAAGCCAGTCTTACTGCCCATATGAAAACAAAGCTGACAAACATGCTCGCCCTTCACAGCAGAACAGCCTTGTAAGGCATTGGAGTGCATGGGGAATATGGCTTCCTGCCAGGGGAAGAGAGCGACTGTCACTAAACACACCTGCTTCACTGGCAGGCAGACTATATGTATGTAGGCTACAAGAGCTCCACAGAATACATATAGGATCTGTCAGTGCCACAACTTTATTTATTAAAGGGGTATTACCATTACTGAATGTTATGGTATACTGCTAGGATATGTCATATATTATCATCGGTGATGGGTCCGACTTCTGGGACACTTGTCGCAGGCTGAGAACGAAGGTGCTCATGGCCACTCAGTGTTAGACTGACTGCAGTCTTCTCCCCTGCACATGACCGGGAGTGTGGGTGAAACACTGGTCATCATAATAAAATTTAGGGGACTCAGGCAGATGGTTCTCATCACCCAGTAAATGATGACATATCCTTGCAGTATGCCATCACTTACTACTGTTAGAGAACCACTTAAACTGAACCTGTCAGGTTATTTCTGCTGCCCTGCTTGACAGCAGGATATTGCGGTAAGAGAGAAGCTGAGCTCTGTGATATATAGGGTTATATGATAGAGGAGAGAAGCTGAGCTCTGTGATATATAGGGTTATATGATAGAGGAGAGAAGCTGAGCTCTGTGATATATCGGGTTATATGATAGAGGGAGAGAAGCTGAGCTCTGTGATATATAGGGTTATATGATAGAGGGAGAGAAGCTGAGCTCTGTGATATATCGGATTATATGATAGAGGGAGAGAAGCTGAGCTCTGTGATATATAGGGTTATATGATAGAGGGAGAGAAGCTGAGCTCTGTGATATATAGGGTTATATGATAGAGGAGAGAAGCTGAGCTCTGTGATATATAAGATTATATGATAGAGGGAGAGAAGCTGAGCTCTGTGATATATAGGGTTATATGATAGAGGAGAGAAGCTGAGCTCTGTGATATATCGGATTATATGATAGAGGAGAGAAGCTGAGCTCTGTGATATATAAGATTATATGATAGAGGGAGAGAAGCTGAGCTCTGTGATATATAGCGTTATATGATATAGGGAGAGAAGCTGAGCTCTGTGATATATAGGGTTATATGATAGAGGAGAGAAGCTGAGCTCTGTGATATATATAGGGTTATATGATAGAGGAGAGAAGCTGAGCTCTGTGATATATAGGATTATATGATAGATGGAGAGAAGCTGAGCTCTGTGATATATAGGGTTATATGATAGAGGAGAGAAGCTGAGCTCTGTGATATATAGGAGAATATGACAGAGGAGAGAAGCTGAGCTCTGTGATACATAGGGTTATATGATAGAGGGAGAGAAGCTGAGCCTGTGATATATAGGGTTATATGTGGGAGAGAAGCTGAGCTCTGTGATATATAGGGTTATATGATAGAGGGAGAGAAGCTGAGCTCTGTGATATATAGGTTTATATGATAGATAAGAGAGAGAAGCTGAGCTCTGTGATATATAGGAGAATATGATAGAAGGAGAGAAGCTGAGCTCTGTTATATATAGGGTTATATGATAGAGGAGAGAAGCTGAGCTCTGTGATATACAGGGTTATATGATAGATGGAGAGAAGCTGAGCTCTGTGATATATAGGATTATATGATAGAGGAGAGAAGCTGAGCTCTGTGATATATAAGATTATATGATAGAGGGAGAGAAGCTGAGCTCTGTGATATATAGGATTATATGATAGAGGGAGAGAAGCTGAGCTCTGTGATATATAGGGTTATATGATAGAGAGAGAGAAGCTGAGCTCTGTGATATATAGGTTTATATGATAGAGGGAGAGAAGCTGAGCTCTGTGATATATAGGGTTATATGATAGATGGAGAGAAGCTGAGCTCTGTGATATATAGGGTTATATGATAGAGGAGAGAAGCTGAGCTCTGTGATATATAGGGTTATATGATAGAGGGAGAGAAGCTGAGCTCTGTGATATATAGGGTTATATGATAGAGGAGAGAAGCTGAGCTCTGTGATATATAGGATTATATGATAGAAGGAGAGAAGCTGAGCTCTGTGATATATAAGTTTATATGATAGAGTGGGAGAAGCTGAGCTCTGTGATATATAAGATTATATGATAGAGGGAGAGAAGCTGAGCTCTGTGATATATAGGGTTATATGATAGATGGAGAGAAGCTGAGCTCTGTGATATATAAGGTTATATGATAGAGGAGAGAAGCTGAGCTCTGTGATATATAGGATTATATGATAGAGGAGAGAAGCTTAGCTCTGTGATATATAAAATTATATGATAGAGGAGAGAAGGAGCCGGAAGCTTTATATGATGGGGCTGAGCTCTTGATATATAGGGTTATATGATAGATGGAGAGAAGCTGAGCTCTGTGATATATAGGTTTATATGATAGAGGAGAGAAGCTGAGCTCTGTGATATATAGGGTTATATGATAGAGGAGAGAAGCTGAGCTCTGTGATATATAGGATTATATGATAGAGGAGAGAAGCTGATCTCTGTGATATATAGGGTTATATGATAGGGGCTGAGCTCTGTGATAGATAGGGAGGAGAAGCTGAGCTCTGTGATATATAGGGTTATATGATAGAGGAGAGAAGCTGAGCTCTGTGATATATAGGGTTATATGATAGAGGAGAGAAGCTGAGCTCTGTGATATATAGGTTTATATGATAGGGGAGAGAAGCTGAGCTCTGTGATATATAGGGGAATATGATAGAAGGAGAGAAGCTGAGCTCTGTGATATATAGCATTATATGATAGAGGAGAGAAGCTGAGCTCTGTGATATATAGGTTTATATGATAGGGAGAGAAGCTGAGCTCTGTGATATATAGGTTTATATGATAGAGGAGAGAAGCTGAACTCTGTGATATATAGGGTTATATGATAGAAGGAGAGAAGCTGAGCTCTGTGATATATAGGATTATATGATAGAAGGAGAGAAGCTGAATCATGTTAAAAAAAAATAGCATTTTTGTAAATTTGGTGCATCCTTAATAAATTGACAGCAAACTACTGCATTTAACAATGTGCACTTCTATACTCCCACAACATTCTCCTGTTACTCGGGTCTAGTGTACTGATACAAAGTAACTATGGCTTTGTGTATCGTGTACAAATACATAAGGCTACTGGAGGATCTCACTGCTATTTACCATGTTAGAAAGGAAACCTAACAGGTTGCATAAGCTCCGGAGGAGTGGTAACCTGGCTGTACGTATATTGCATTGCCTTTGATCTTATTTGAGCAACGCAGGCATTGCTATCTGCATATAACAGAAGACACAGACAGTATATGAAGCATGCATTAAGGGTAAAGCGCAGTTACATACCATTCTTACCTGTAAGGGTAAGAGAGAGTTGCTATTGTTGTCTGTCCTGAACACATTGTCATCAATCCAAGACTTGGGAGTGAGCGACGGTGTGGATCGTGTGAATTTAGGTGGGGCAATGACGTTTCCAGAAAAGGGCTTCTTTAAAGGGGAGATTTGGTTCATGGTGCCAGGGATTCCCATATTAGCAGTGCGGCGATCTCTGCCATGCATCCCTCCCCAGGACATGCTGCCTGTGCTCCAGCCGCTGCCTTGGTGGCTGCTCCACGGAGATTGCTTGACCATAGGCTGCAAGACAAACCAAGACAAAGTTATGAGCGTGGGGCCTTGGAAACTTCCATGTGATACAGATCTAGAATTATCTTCACTAAGAATTCCATATCAGATTTATCTTTGTGCTGCGAGTCTGGTTATTCTGGTTACATCAAAGGACTGCAAAACAGAATTTACAAGGGTTTTCTGGGAGGACTAAAGGATCAAAACACGTTGCCAAATGTACAATTTTATCTATAAGGTTATCCTGGATGCGGATATGTCTATATATTCCCTTAAAAGGAGCCTTAAGAAAAAGATTATCTTAATTTAGTTTTACCTACATAATCCTAGAAATACCCTTTAGGCTAAGGCCCCACGTTGCAGAAACGCAGCTTTTTTTGTTGCAGATTTTGCTGTGTTTTTTGAGCCAAAGCCAGGAGTGGATTGAGCAGAAGGGAGAAGTATAAGTAGCCATTCTTGACTTTGGTTCAAAAAAAACGCAGCAAAATCTGCAACAAAAAAAGCTGCGTTTCCGCAACGTGGGGCCTCAGCCTAAATGGAGTATTTCACCAGGTGCATCCATATTAGGACCAGTCCCACTGTTGTACAGGTCAGGCAAACCTGAAGCCATGCAGATTTCCCAGTGTTTTTTCATGGGCCCTGTTGTCGTGATATACTTTTGCTTATGAATATGCAACAAGGGCATTCGAGTCAATGCTATAACTGGCACATGCGCATAACAGCACTGATGCTTGCCTGTCAAGGGTCCTGTTGCCACTTACTAGTGTGTAGATTTGCCAAGCAGTGACCCAAAGACATCAATACTTTTGGGCTAGTATCACAACTTTTCTCAAAGGAGAAGAGGGAACTATTGTGATATAGGTAGAAAATCCAATTTTACATTTGGTGGTACCAAAAAAGTATATTCCTAAATCTTCCAATGCAAGTATCCAGGACTGAGTCAGTGCATGGCTTTTCCATTACTAAAAGTAAGCTTTCAGTTTTTGGGAATCAGAATCCTAATGGTCCCCTGGGTCTACCCCACCCTCTGTTTGACAAGCAAAACTTCCCAAGACTGCCCCGGATTTCACAAAGTCCAGTGTGAATTGGCATTGGCCCAGCTACACCTGGTATTTATGTTGGCCCTATACATAAATGTGTATAAACGTTATATATATATATATATATATAATATATACACACACACATAATATATATATTACGAATTGTTCAAGAATTCACTTGGAATTTTCCGTCACGTGAGTAGGAGTTTACAGATGTGTAAAGTAAAAGTGCAGACTGTCTAAAAGTCCAAAGTACCACCCAAAACGTGACGTAATCCTATTAATAGATACAGAAAACTTGAAGCGTGCTGGTCATAAGGCTGATCCACTGACTGAAGTGATACCAGTACTATGGAAATGAAAGGTGCGAGCAAGAGAAACCACACAGGAAAATAATGGGTGTAGTAACCAAGCCAAACAAGTTCCACCCATCCTCATACCTGGTACAACACCCAGACCCTAATATATTCATGGCTACATTATATCCAGAAAGTCAAACCTACAATTGTATATTAAAGAACTGCATACAGAATATAGAAACTCTCTGTTAGTGTTCCCTAAATATGTGGGGCTGATCTGTCAATGTAGCATGCAAGGATGTGGAGTTAGAGTCAGGAATTTGGGGCTAGTTTTGGGTGGAGACAGAGAAAAAAATTATATTAAAATTTATATATATCTAGATATATATATCTATATATACATACTTTTTATTTTTAAAATATCAAAAAATATATATTATACAATCATCTATTTATTAGAATATATCTATATAGATATATTATAATATACATACTGTATAGTCATCCTTGCATATCCACACATTGCAGAAAAAAAAATCTGCAGTGGAAATGCTGCAATTTCAAAAACCGTTGCATTTTTGTAAATCGCAGCATGTCAATTATACCTACGGAAACGCTAGCATTCTCCATATCGCTATAATAGAGGCAGAAAGTTCGCAGAGGAAAACTGTGCAGGCTTTATGTGAAAAACGCAGTGGAATAAAACATATATGCGTTTGCGCCACGGTCTTTTCCACAGCATTTTTCACCTGTGGCTCGCTATGTGGCTTAGCCTAAGGCTACATGCACACAACCATAGTGGTTTTTACTCTCTGCCATACTGATCCGCAAAAAATATGTCAGTATCAAACACGGATTCGCAAAAAGATCCCCTACAATTGTCTGTTCCGCAAATGCGGACAAGAATAGGACACACTTGCGGCCCTTGTATATGACGTGCAAAAACTACAACCGTGTCTATGGGCCCATAGAAATGAACGGATCATATAAGACTGCACCATTAGAACAAGGAACTTGATGTTCGTCATTTACTTCTATGACAGCGTAATTCATGGATGGAAGGGAGATCGTGTCTGACCATATCTGAAGGTGCTGGCTAGTCATAGTTCTGGTATATTAACCACATTAACCATTGTTATTCCAAAAAGCAGCATGTTTGTGTACGTCACCCTAAGACAACAGTGCACAGTAATAGGCATTGTTCACCAGTAAAGAATTTCCTCTATTTCTCTGCAGGGAAATCCTGACAAGAAAGTGTTTTTCAGCTACCAAGACTCCGCTTGCCACAAAACACACGGCGACAAAAACAAAAACACGAACTACTGGAACAATGTGACTGAACCGGCCAAACCAAGAGGGATTGGGTAATGACAATGTAGAGTCATAATGAGAGGACACACAACTATTTCAGGCCCAGCCAGCGAGCTATAAACACTCATTAGTGATAATAGGGCTGTCAATAAAGGGTTTTCTTTCAGGTGCCTGGGTGGGACGTATCCAGAACGGCAGGAATTACAGACGGCGATTACTACAAAGCTCCCTATACAGCTCCATTTACTAGTCGCACCTAACTATGAAGTAGTGCTTGACCATGAAACACCCTGGCTTGCCTTTGAGGCCCCCTCAGGGTCCAGGGCCCGGTAGCGACTGCTACCACTGCACCCCCATAGCTAGGCCCCTGTGGTCGGCCTATCCTGTGAAGTGATTGATAATATGGCTACAATTACAGCTCCATCAGGAGTTGTCACCCAACACTATACCTAGCTATGAAGAATTTGTATTACTAAAAGTTAGGCCCTCATCGGTTGCTATGGGTGACAAAAATTTTAAAGTGAACAAGCACAGGCCCAATGGCAGAACTTGAAGCTACCGGGATTTGCTGGAGAAGCCCCCCACCCCCAACTATTACATGTTATTTCAACTACTGCTCTGTCTCCTCACATGGGGCAATAGAGTTTTTCTGGTCCCCTCAAACTCCAGAGAGTGGGGGGGGGGTAACACAACCTGTGGACCCCCTTGTTAGGTCCCCCAATGTCAAGGCATTGATTTGAGTTGTGCTGTAGTGACCCCCTAGTCCTCTATTTGTACATCTCAGGCTGGGTTCAAATCTGTACCGGGCTCTCTGTTGGAGAGACTCCGTCGCCGAAACCGCCAACAATCGGCAGAGAGATAAGTCCTGCAAGGAGGATTTTTCTCTCCGCCACTTTTAGTATAAAAATGGCAGACACCCGGCGGATCCCATTATAGTCCACATGTAACTACTATTTTAGCAGTCTGGCTTCTGGTCTATGAAGGGTGTATTGAAGCTCAATACGTGTTTTACTTCAACATATGTGGTAAAAAATAAAGGCTTACATTCAGATTTCTGCTGCAGATATGCTATAGATCTGTGCAAGTATTAGCCATATTGTTATTCAATGGGGCTGACTCTTTGCTGCGTAGAATAAGTACCATGCTACATATTTCTGTGGCGTTGCCAAAAATCAGACCATCAATTTTTCATGTGTGACATGAAGAGGAGCAAGTAACACAAGTAGCAAAAACTTTTGCAAAGGGACCCCAATCTACTATATTCACATTAGTTCAGAACTTGTGTGTGGTTATTGTGGTCTCCTTCACACACAAGGATAATGCATTAGTGATGTCACAGTACAGGGATAATGCGCACAGTGATGTCAGAGTACAGGGATAATTCACACAGTCATGTCACAGTACAGGGATAATGCGCACAGTGATGTCAGAGTACAGGGATAATGCACACAGTGATGTCACAGTACAGGGATAATGCGCACAGTGATGTCACAGTACAGAGATAATGCACACAGTGATATCACAGTACAGGGGAAATAGATACAGTGATATAACTGTACACGGATTAATGCACATAGAGGTGTCACAGTACAAGGATAACTCACTCAGTGATGTCACAGTACGGGGATAATGCCCACTATGATGTCACAGCACATGCCTACACAAAAAGATGACTATATACACTGTGACAACACAGAATATGATGAAAGTAATTCTAATGATGTCACATGCTGGCATTATGAAGTCCCAGTAAAGGCAGATTCAGTTTTCCACATCCCCTTCCATCAACCATTGTCATCACTATTGCACCCTAAGTCTCAGTGGAAATGGACCCACTTAGTTGTTGGGCCCCATAGCAGTTGTTATATCTGCTACCCTGGTAGTTACGTCCATGATGTTCCTAGGTAACCTAGGAAGTGTAAATTTGCTGCTGCTTAAAGGGGTTTACTGCTTTGAACAATATTCTTTTTTAAAGGTCCCCTGCCAATATACAAACTACAGTGTGATGGGACCCCCAGTGATAATCTGCTAGTACACTTGGCACCAAAGGGGAAATGAAGCATCATACATTTCCCTCTGAAATCAAAGGGCTGTCCATGTACAATATGCGCTAAGTCCTGCAGGGTGACAGACACTCTTTGTAGTCACTCTAATGGGCTGAATAATTTGCCTAATAGATGAGGTTCCTTTACTCAAGACCTTCGCTCTAATCCTCCAACAGAGTCTTTGAAACGCAGACAAAACAAGTACACAGCCCATATCAGTGTAGACTTATAACACACTGTGTTACATTCAGGTGTTAGATGCATATAGAAACACAGCTAGGTGGTGCCAAGCATGTGATGGGTGTATCACGGCGCCATAAATAGAGAATATTAACACACAGAAGACTCAACACTTGGCACGGAGACAGAATCCTGCAGCATGAATGAGCAATTGATGAGGGTGTTTTTGTGGGTGTCATATTGTCCTGAAGAATTGTGAAAGAATCCAGGGATGATGGACGAAATGTAATTGCTGAAGATTCTTACCCTGGCAAAGTCTAAACAGATAACAGGTTGTGTATTACAAGTAATGTGCGACATATCCATACAATGTCTCACAAAGTCTGACAAACAAGGATAATGGGATGCCTGATCCCTGCAACTTTTACAAAGAATGTCACCTAGCGCATAACAAAAGTACACTGGACACCTGCAAATCTTATTCTTATCAGTGCTGTCTGGCCTCGGGGGCATAACCAAATCCCATGGGGTCCCACCTTCTTAGTAAAAGAGGTCAGGACATGAAAGGACTCACAAAGCAAAATGGCGATGTGCCAACCCTGAACAGTTGCACACAGTCCTTTCTGCCAACCAATTTTGGGATGTGATCAATCAATGCTGGTGGCCACCTGGATCACCACCTGGAGTACCCACATAATAAATAGTTACTAGTGTTAAAGGGAAAGTGTCACCAGAAAATGCCCTACTGTTAAAAGAGAACCTTTCATGTCCTCTGACATCGGCAGCATTATATACCGCTATAAAGCTGACGGTGCGCTGAATTTTGGAAACTATCAGTTATGCCAATATGTACCCCGATGCCAGAGATATCAGTGTTGTTCTTTTTGGCACTGATACCCCACCACTGTCAGAAGGGTGGGCTTTACAGCCTGGAGTCATCACTGGGCTGTAACGAACGCCCCCGACAGTACTCTTCCATAGTCTTGATGATGTTGGTGATGTTGTTTTTAATTTTCCATGTTATTATCTATATTTAAAAAAAAATCCTGAATATTTTGCAATTACAACTCTTGCCACTAAGCCTAAAACAGTTTGTACCTTCATGTATCCTAGAAATGGACCATGGGCCATAGACACAATGGTGTGGAGCAGACCCTATTGACTCCTATGGGAGAGTTTTCTAGGCATGCTCTGTAACCTGTGCAGAGGGGGAGTGGATAAGCTGTGACATGACCAATTGTGACTGGTGGATTCTGTGTCTTACGTGCTGCTGCAAAGATATCTCCTACAAAAAATAGGAAGTCTCAGCACATTATTTGGCTCAGTAGCCAGAGTCAGAACTGCAGGATTTTTAGGAATTTTATAAAACACGAACATTTTTTAAAAACCTCACCAAAAATTGTTTAAAAATATGCTTAACAAAAAAACTTGATTAAAAAATAGGTCATTTTTTGGTGACACATTCCCTTGAATGCATGGAGCAGCAAGTCCTATACCAATGATAGAAGGGAAACAATGGAGCAGTATCAATCGTATGTTTTACCTCACAGCAGGGGTCTTCAATTAATGGACTGCCATCAACTGGAGTTGTAATTCTGCCGCAGCTGGAGGGTCTCAGGTTGGAGACCACTACCTTACTTGGTGCCTTATAAAAATAAGGGCTGTGGAATCGGAGTTGGGGCTAGTTTTGGGTGGAGTCGAAAATAAAGTTAAACTCCGGCTTCAAAATAAAATGATTGGTTATTTTTAATTATATTATACAATTATTAATATTGTATAATGAATTAGATGCATGGTATGTAATATATTTAGCTTTTTTCATGAAGTAGAGGAGTCAAGCTGTGGAAAAATACAGGCGTCAGAGCTTTGGCCTACCGACTTCACAGCCCTGGTAAAAATATACAGTACATATACATTATATATATGTACATACATATATGTATACTGTATGTATACTGGTATGAAAATTAAGAACAGTGGAAAAAAGCGGTAAAAGCACACAAAAAAATTGCTAAATCTCTGATGCAGGCAGGAGCTTCAGTTCCCCAGCATGGGTATATTTTAAGATTAGGGATGGCGTGTAGGGCATGTGACTTCCTTATGACTCCATCCCCACACTCATGTCAGCTGTCTACTGAAGGAAAATGTTGCTACTATTAGGACAAAAGGTTACAGAAGAACAAGCGCACAGTGTATGTCCTCACAAATAATCGGAGACATCGAGGCTGGTGCACAAATAAACCCACCGTTACCTGTGCTTCTGCTTCCCTCAGTGGCTGAAGTAATAGCATTTTGCTATATATCTCAAAACTAGATATATATTCCTCCTATTCCCCTGCTGCACACCTTCCTAATTCCAATTCAGTACAGTGTATTTTCTTGATCTATGGCACCCAATACTGTGCTTGCACAAATATAGAAGCTACAGAGGAAGAGCAAGCGCTTAGGCTAGGTTCACATCTGCGCCAGTGTCACCGTCGTTCGGCTCTCCCAGTCAACCCGAACAGTGGATAGACGGACCTCTTTTTTAGTGGTTACACGCGGACCCCATTGACTATAACCATAGACCCCACTGACAAAACTAAAACTGTCGGAGAGAAAAGTCCTCTATGCAGGAATTTTCTCTCCGACGATTTTTGGCGGCTTCTGTGGCAGAGTCTCGGGTGACAGAGATTCAAGTGCAGATGTGAAAATTCACATCCAGTGCCTTCAGTACAAGAAGAAGGAGTATAAAGAATTTGGAATAGAGGGACAAGTATTTACATAAAATTACAATGCCTCATGCATATGGAAATGCGATGTGCATGGAGCCTACAGAGGAATATGGAGTCCATTCAGTTCTGCACCACATAGCCTCTGGCATTCTCATATCTCCATCTTATAAAGTCGCTAGGATATGCCATTACGGTTGTGGAGTGCCATTCTCGTGTGCTGGTCTCAGGGGGTGGATCCACAAAGATCATGTAATGGCATATCCTTGTCACGGGACATGAGACCCTCTTCCTTGGCATAAGTATTTAGATACAGGGATAGGGCATCAAGCTCAGTTTTTGCCCTGGGTGAAGAGCCTAGCTACAACACTGACTACTACCGCCTGGTGAGAGGTCTCCCAATCCAGTTATGGCTGTCAGCGAGGAAGCATGAACTCCCCTAGTACTGACCAAGAAGACACTTCATGGGCACAATTTCAATAAGGCACCCTAAATTATAGAAAACTTCCATGTTGGTCCATCCCGCTCTGAACAAACTGTCCACTGGAATATGGATGACTGTACTTTAACAGTACACCAATTAAAAGCAAAATCTGAACTGGTGTCAATGCTGGGGTCAGAATAAAGGAGCAATAAACAGAATATCTGCTCACCTTATAAACCGTATAGTCATTATATGACAGCCACAAAAATTTTTTATCGAACCATAAAGGATCCATGAAAAAACAACCAACCAATAAACCCCTACAATGTGAACTGAATTGAGCACTGAGCCCTTGTCATACACACAGCCGGCCTTCTTCTAACATCAGGTCTCCCCCACAAAGATTGGATTGTATGTTATAATCCACTACTATGAACAACGTCGGTTTCCAAATTTTTGCTCTCTAGGAAAATGTAGGTTTCAGCGGCCGTTACTGAGTATATTGTGTGCTCTTTGCTATATTAAGGGTCTTTTATCTTTATATTGTACTTGTCACCTACACAGTGGAGACAGCCATTTTATTTCTAGGGCCAAAATCGCCCAGGGTATCATTTCACTAGTGAACTAGTGACCTTACTGAGGCTGCATATGTCAGGAGGCCCGCTCATGTACAGGATTTCTTAGTGGGCTACTGTATATATACTGTATAAAAAAATAAAACAGTTGTATATGTCTGCTATTGATTTAAATTGTACAAAAGAAAAAAAAAAATTATATATCCATACACTACCTATCATATCCATCAATACAATACATTTTTGTAATATTAAATATACTGTAATATAAATATATATATTGATTTATATACACCAAACAAAAAAAAATCCCTTGTTGAGAACCTTGGCCCATAAAAACCTACCGACACGTCACGGTATACATATGAATGAGGCCTACAGCAAAGCTAATGACAGTCTGATACAGTCCGAAATTCACCTCCTGCCTCTTTAGAGGCTCAGGCTGCTGCTTTTCCTCTCCGCCATGCTTTATACTGCAATTCTTTCTGTTCAGAATGGTCGCTGTGTATAAGCATAGCCTGAATACAGGTTCACCATTAAAGGTGACTGCACATATTCAATGTTGTCTTCCGACAGCCATTGCTTCTGACTGCCCCATAGAGCAGAAGAGTGTGTATATGTTCTAAAATGGGAAAGGAGACTATGCCACTGCCAGACACCTCTCCATTGAAAACGAAGGATCGGACATGTTGGAAGTCAACATGCACAATCTATTTTTTCCTGACATAGGCCAAACATCCAGCAGGTTAAATGGTTGGCCAGTTGTGTGGGTTCAGCAGACCTTGTTCTAATGTGTATTGCCACGTACACAGAGATACACATCAGCGACTGTCCCGGGATATCAATCCTTGTCCATAAAGTCGGGACGCAAAGCATTCAGGAACAGCCATTCCTATTTGATATGCCGCCATGTAATGTTGCATTATACTGTATAGCTGGACTCGGTGTGGGTCCTTTTCTCAGTTCACACGGAGGGGGCACAAGAAGCAGGACCCATCATGATTCGGCTTCATTTTTAAAGGTGTTGTCTATGTGAGACACCCTCATAATGGTACATTTGGTCAATATTCCTGAGCTATAGCCTGACATGAAAACATCTGATCCATTATTAGAAATAAAGTTGTAAAGACATTTTGGGTCTCATTTATCAAGACTGTCTAGATTAGAATGATGACAGTGTCTGTTGCCCATAGCAACCCGAGCTGAAGAAATGACAGCTAGGCCTCGACTGGTTGCTAAGGCCCTTTTTTTTTCCTTAAAAACATTCCCCCAAAAGACGAAAAAAAAAATAAAAAATACATCCTCTGAAGTGCTGAACCTTCACCCCATGATAACAGGCTGTTATCCAGCGCGTGTACGCTGCCAAAGAAAAAGATTTAGAGAAAACTAAACCTCTCTGGCTCTGCTGGGAAATTTTTGAATCGGAGCCCAAGTGAATGTCGCTCCATGTCTGACATGGCGGGGAGGGCGATTAGTTTGCAACAGTAACTAAAATTAATGCGAAGGATTAAGGGATCCTCAGTTTTTTTCACGGCCGCCCAGTTCCACTAGGATCATTTTTGCTGGCTGTAAAGATTTAGCTGGGCCAAACGGATATATTAAAAACTTAGAGTCGTCACGTCTATTAACAGCGTCCATGAATAGCCAGGGAGAACATCTGAAGGTGCACAGGATCACAGACCTCAAAATAATCTGCCTAGGACACAGGCGGCCAATATGGGAGGGGAGGGGGGGGTGCCAATATTCAGGAGGTGGCAGCTTGTCTATCCATTCAGGAGGAAGAGGCTTTCCATAACCTCATGCCTCAGATCTGTCACTATAACCACACTTAAAGGGAATGTATCGACAATTTTTAATGTATTCATTAAAACCACATAACGAAATATATCACTTTTTTGTAATCCATTTTTATCATAGGTTTTAATTCGATTTTCTGTACATGATTATGGGGACCGCCATCTTGCCTGAGCTTCTCCTCTGTTCTGTTAACAGCATTTAGTGATATGCTTTACAGCAGCCTCATGACTGTAGGCAGTAAAAGTCTGGAGCTGACTCATTGAGGTGTATGGGAGAGTTTTCTAGACTTGCTCTGTGCAGGGAGTGGGAAGAGATAAGATATGACATCATTTATTGTCAGTAGTGGATGCAAAGATGGGTCTGTGGTGTTATCTACAGAGGTGGCAATTGTCAGTCTATTATTAGGCTTAGTAGAGTGAAAAATTGCAAGATATAGTACCTTTTTTTATATAGACATTCCTCTATTTTCCTTCCTGGACATGTATGAATAAATTGACAAATGGGTGTTGCCATTCCCTCTTGTCACTGGAATGTGTCCCTATACAAACTGCCACTGACAGCGCTGATTGGATAATCTCAGATTTAGCCGGGACACACCCCAACTGGTAACACCCAGTTGACAATTTATTCATAAACTTCCAGGAAGATACTCCAAAGTTATTATTTCATGGGGATTACAAGTGTTTCCAAAAACAGACATGTTAGGAGAGTCGACAGAACAACACAAAAAAAATGGCTGATAACATTGAACAGCAGAATGCATGTGGCAGTTTTATTAGTACTGTTTTAATATACTTCTATACACCTTCTTTAGGTAAGCAGTACATGCAAAATGTACACATTTGCAAACCAAATGAGCTTGACTTGACCTGGCTATTACCTTTACATCAGTGGATCGGGATGATTTTGGTGTGATCCTTCCACAGTGTAATGTATATGGTAGTTCACAGTCACCCCCCACCATCTGCTGCAGTATACAGTATATCAGATCAATTCTAATATATTTCGGTTCAAAACACATGAATGCATGAAATTTTGTGATCGGCCCTTGGTTATGACATAAGTTATTCTGTGCAGTCTTCACAAATGTATTTTTAAAATAATCTTTAGTATATTGGTGTTTCTATACCTGATGTTCGCACAGCTATTTTACTTTGTGTAACAGAATAATTTTTGTGCCATCAAGGGGTTAAGCGTGCGCCATTTCTCCAGCACTGGCTCCTGCACAGACTCTTTGCACTGCAATGATCTGCAAGGATGAGTCAAGCACTGGAAGAAGAAAACATGACTCCCAGCCGTCATATGACAAGCCCTGCTCCCAGCATGTATAACGTACAGGAATGTGCAGTCATCTCCCTTGTTTATACCACCGCCCACCAGGACCTATACTACAACAGAATGATTCCCATAGTGAAAAGAAAAACCCTCAGTATAATGAGGTTGTAAGACTAGAGGTGACCTGAACTCTTATCTGCTTCTATTCCTGGTGAATGATAAGCAAAGTGGATTAACCCTTCCATTGCTTTCTTTCTACAGTACGGTACGGCCTGTATGATGATAGTTCTTAGCATATAAGACTAGTTTCAATGACAGTCACAACATTGTAACCTACCATTGCAATGTTAGGCGTTGAATGTTATTTAGAAGTCAGATAAGGCTGGGTTCACATCAGGACTTTTGTAAGTCCTGGCGTGTGTAACCGCTGTTGTACGGGACCGACTCTTTATCATTCGGGTCTGAATGACGGAAAGCCCGGCTCTAGTGTGAACCTAATGTAACTATTCTTATTTGATTATTAAAGGGGATGTCCGGGGATTGGTAATTTACTTACCTGTCCCGGGTTATTGCAGATGATGCGATCATCTGTGGTCATGTGATGTCATGTAATTAAAGGGGTTGTGCTGTTATGTACACTTATCTCTTATCCACAGAACAGTGGAAAAGTATCCGATTGCTGGGGGCCCGAACGTCGTGTCCCCCAATGATTCGGAGGATGAGGGACCAAAGGTCCCCATAAAGCTTCCTTGTGAACAGAGCAACCGGTGCACTTGCGTGAATGGTGTTCCATTCACTTCTGGAGTGAAAGTGCTATTGCTGACCACATCTACTTGGACCCCGAACAGATCAGCTGTTGCAGCAGTCTCCAGGTGCTGGAAGCTGCTAATGGACAGGCAGTGCTGCTCCTATTCAAGTAATAGGAATTGCACTGTAATTCCCCAAAACCACCACTATGCAGTGAACAGGCCTGCAAAGCTGCTCCCACAGATCACATACGGATGACCTATCCTGTGGATAGGTCCTCAGTATGAAAAATTTATTTGGGTCCGGAAAACCCCTTTAAGTCACAGAACAGGCCAACTGTACATGGACTGATTTGGGGGAGAACAAGAGATTTTGCATGCTGGATTTCAACATGCCCGAAACTTTATTCCCATGAATAAGCCATCACCAGATGTGTTTGCAGTGGCTTACTCCCCTATCCTCATTGAAAAGACACGGAAGCTTGGCCAAACCAAGTGTTTATGTGTATGGCTGCGTCAAGTGGAATAGTCGTCAGATATACAAGTGTTCACCAGTTGCTAAAAGTATATGGCCAGCTTCAGAGATACTATACACTAGTCTACGGGTCTCTATGGATGCATACTGTATACACAGAAGCCTTAGACTATATTCACATTAGTCTTATATCAGGTATCCATTGCATTTTGACATCCAAAATAAGACAGTATGCTGTGCTATTCCATCCAAAATGGATCTATCATTATTCCAGTTTAAACACAGTCTTATTTGTACAAGTGATTTCAGGGAACCCCTCAATCCATATTCAACATTAAAGGGTTTTTGTCACTATCTCCTATCTATAGGACCCCCATGATCGGAAAAAGGTGGTTCGCAATTGTCCCGTGTGATCTGTGATACCGTAGCAGTGATGGGAGCATAAGCACAACTGCTTCATTTGCACGGGGCACTAGTAGGCCGCATTCTCATGATAGCTCGGGGTCCCAGTAATCATAACTGTATCCAAGTGTCTTTCATTAGTTACAAATATATCTATATTGTCACAAAATGTCCTATGTACATCTAGACATCATGTCCATGGCCGCACTACCCGCTGGATTATCTGTGATAGTCACAAGTCATGTGTGATTACTTGTCATGTGGGGCTACATACAGTGAAAGCACTCAAAAAAGATCACCTCTCTGAGAAGACCACCGCTTATCCAGACCAGATTAGAAGACCACCTTTCAGTTTTGTATGTAGCAGAGTGTATGTAGCAGAGCTCAGTAAGGGCAACCATAGGTTGTGCCAAATAACAAAGGGAGGGCGTTCACACTACCGTTGTTAGTGTCCGTTTCTAGTATGTGTCAGAAAATGTTAAGAATGAACATTAACAGATCTGTCAAAATTCCGTTAAAAACTGATTTTATGTTATCTGTTAGCATCCATTTTAATCAAAACCGTCACAGGTCTGTTATTTTAGCGGAGATAATAATGCAGGGAAGAGGACTTTTGGCACCATTCAAGAAAACGGACTTCAGAAGGATGTTAAGTGTCCGTTCATTTTTTAACATCATTGTCTATGGATTTCTGCCCGTTTTTTTCTGCGCATGCGCAGTAAGCAGAACAGAAAACCCCCCAAAGAAACGGGCGGTATAATAATGGACATTAACAGATGAATTTTTATTTGTTTTTACAATATATTTTTAACAGATCTATTTTATTAAGTTCCGTTAGCATCTGTTTACTGTACGTTATGATAGTTGTCCGTTTTTTTTTTTTTTTTTTTTTTACGGGTCCTATCATTACAGCTTACCAACAGTAGCAGTGTGAACCTACCCCAATTCAGCTCTGCTACATCTGTATGTCAAGAGGGCCAGGTTATGCTTCAGATGGGATTGAGAACCAGGAACTTATTGAAGTCCTATTCTAATACTCCCACTTTAGTTGGTAAGATGTAGCATATACGGACAGATGTGGAACTCACGTACAGATGTAGCATTCACGTATAGATGTGGCATAAACGTACAGATATGGCACACACCTACAAATGTAGCATTAACGTATAAATGTAGCACACACATACAGATGTAGCATACATGCATTGATGTAGCATAAACGTACAGATGTGCCACGCACCTACAGATGTGGCACACATGTACAGATGTAGCCTTCATCTCTAGATGTAGCACACACGTACAAATGTATCATACACATATAGATGTAGCCTTCATGCACAGATGTAGCACACACGTACAGATTATATACGTAGCACACACATATAGATGTAATATACATCCTTTCTGACTATAGAAAGCATCCAGTAGCTCTGCAGCCTCTGCAGACACACAAGCCCCAGTAAACAAGCTGACATTTCCAAGGCAGTTATTATGTGTGTGCACATCAGCAGTTCATGACGTCGGGTTTTCTACCCTGTAAGATATACCTCAGCAAAACATGGGGGGAAAAAAAGGAAAAACAATTGGGGTATTAAAGGCTTTATCCTCCCTTGTTCAGTTTCAGATTCTGAATGCCATCTAATCCCTGTGCTGACGGAGAGGACTACATCCACGGCTCTGTGATGTCCTGCAAAATCCCCTCGCGTATCAAAGCGTGTTCAAGCTGTACACATCTATTAATAAATGAATCAAAGACAAAAGGACGTGCACTTGTAGTGCTGATGTGAGGGGAAGGCACGCGAGATGGCAGAAAATACTCCGAAAAGAACAATTGTGAGCACCATCATCCTCACCCAGCTGAGGTTAGTGTGGAATGAAATTACTGGAAACATGGCGAGATAGCAGCAAAAAAAAAAAAATCTATCCATCCATCTACCTATCTATCTATCTATCTATCTATCTATCTATCTATCTATATATCTATCCATCTATCTATCTACTTACCTATCTATCCATCCATCAGTCCTACTGCATATTTGTTTGCCTTTGCATTGTAGTCACAGCAGATTTGCACCTGCCTATTAATTTCATATCTATCTTTCATCTATCTATCTAACATATCTCATATATAATATTAGATATCCAATATCTTTTTAATATCTATAATATATATATATATATATATATATATATATATATATATATATATACACAGTATATAATACATACATATTTCTCTCATAGATAACATTAGATCAGATATCTAATATTATATATAAATATTAAATTATTATATATTGGAGATATAGCTAAATATATATATATATATGTGTGTGTGTGTGTGTGCGCTTCTATATGACAATGACATGACCAATGGTGTCCGCCACTTAGTCAGTATAAGCTGTTTCTGACAGTGTCTACAACAGAGGCCTCCAATGCAGATGTGAACATATGTAATATCTATCATATGTATCATATGTATATATTATATATATAGACACTGCACTATTTCTATTTCTCTAACATCTATCTCTCTATTTCTCTTTCTCTCTGTCTCTCTTTCTATCCATCTCTCTATCCCTTCATCCATCTTTTATCTATCATGTATTTATGACCTCTGGGTCCAGCCAGATGGGTCCAAGAGTTAATATGGCTTCTCTAATGGGCAGCATTATTCCTCCACTGAGGCCTACAGATAAGTGGTGGCACATAAATATACAAGGCATGAGTGATATGTGTCAGACCATTGCTGGATGTGAACAATAGTCATAGGCTTGACCCAAGAATGTCACAGAGGCTGTTTGCACCAATTAGTAGAGATGTGACAGATGTAGCAGAGCTGTCATTCAGCTCTTAAGGGCTCCGCTGCTTGTATATATGTCATTGCACTGGCTACAGAATGTGCCAGATGACAAACACAACTTATATATATATATATATATATATATATATATATATATATACACACACACACATATATATACACGTATGTATGTATGCACAAACGTATGTACAAACACAGGCATGGATGAATGCACGTATATATGAATGTATGCATGAGCATATGTATGTAGGAACACATGTATGGATGACTGCATCAATGTACAAGCATGTATGTATGACTCTATATACGAATGTATATATACATGAATGTATGTATGTACGAACACATGTATGGGTGAATGGATGTATGGATGACTGCATCAATGTACGAACGTGTATGTATGAATGTATACATGAACACATGTATGGATGAATGCATTTAAGAACGAAGGTGTGCATGAACTTATGTACGGACAAACATATGTATGAACGTTTCTATATAGAAATGTATCTATGAATATAAGTATAAATGAATGTATGTATATATGTAAACCATGGCCACAATGCAGCAATAGTTCTATAAGCTTACTGAATGTACCCACTGCAGAAATAGACAATGTGCAGTTTCCACGTTTGACCTTACCAAGTAAACAGGACGAAGAGAGAAAAATAATCCAGACAGGAAAAGGGCCTTATATATTATACCATATGGTCTAATCCTTTATAAATACTCTATTGTACAGAAAACACCCCAAATCCATGGACACCTACACTGGATAGATTACCGGATAGGCAGACAATATGAGGTATTTATCATGCAGAACACACAGCGGCTAAAAGCCACATCCTGTACGAGACGAACAAGCATCCTATTTACTAGAGGCAGCATTTACATAGACAAAATAGCCCTGAAATATATATACTGAGCACACACAAAATGGCAGCTGGGAAGGCCACAAAGCAGGAATGCCCGAGGTGGCAGGAAAACCCATTTTTTGCTTTATAATGAAAATTTCATATGAGACGAGGAGCTCACAGACTGAGGAGATACTCGTGAATATCTACTATATGGAGCGGTGGTATACGTCTGGAGGCTGGTATATACATGGTACGAGAGGGCAGGGCTATAGTACTACTAATAATAGTCATTATAATCTATTGCTGTATACCGCATTGTAATTAGGGCCTAGCGCAACTCAATAAGCCATACATCATAGCGGCCAGGAGATTCATCTTACATGACAGACACAGCCTATTCTACATGGGTCAAATATGGATCCCTATGTAGCAGAGCCCAATTTGTTATTTGTGCGTTTCTAAGGCGCACCAGCAGTCCCATGTCATTGACTATACAATCTTAGCTCTGCTACATCTGTGTGTATGTATCTGGCACACAGGTTAAATAAGGAAATATTAAGATCCCGGTGATCCAGCCTAATCTCCCAGTATTGTCAGATAGGGCACACAGATGTCACTCCGCAGATAAGAACCCTAGGACGAATGGCTTCTATGGTTGGAAACAGCACAACCCTGTTTTTCAGATAACACACTGTGACAAATGACAGACACACAATGACGGCAATCACAACAAGGTGACAGGGGACGCGTGCCACTAGGCCTCTGCTCTACATGAACAGGATAGGGGGCTTTCTAACAATGGCTGGGAACACCTTCAAGGGGGTACAATATGAACAGGATAGGGGGCTTACTAACAATGGCTGGGTACACCTTCAAGGGGGTACAATATGAACAGGATAGGGGGCTTACTAACAATGGCTGGGTACACCTTCAAGGGGGTACAATATGAACAGGATAGGGGGCTTACTAACAATGGCTGGGTACACCTTCAAGGGGTATCTATCGTTCGCTAGCTAGGCCTGCTATAATGCCATGTTAATAGGATTGTCACCGTATACAAGGATATAATAAAGCCCAATGGCATCCAGTGCTAGAAAAGACACAATAGACTATGGGAAAGACAAGTGCACATTTTAGGGTAAAACAGAGGTGAAAATATATCCCATATCAGACCCTCAGCGGTGTATATTATCGCCAACAGTATGTTCGTCCTTGAAAAATATGCACAGATATGACACAATACAATGGGATATCTGCATTGTCCTATATAGGGAATCCTTGGTCAAAGGTTATGGGGACAAGAATGGATCCAAAAGCTATAAAATGGATTTTTATCTGTTGAGAGTGATTGTTCTGATACTCATATTAGGTGTCAGACCGTGACACTATCAGGTACATGATCACTGCTGAGAAACTATATACTGTATATAAATATATATACGTATGTCTATCTATCTATCTATGTATATATAGCACACAGACACATGTATATGTGGCGATAAAGTTACCTGATGGTGGTTGTAGTTGTTCCTCTGCTGTAGGAAGGCTGCAGCCTGGTGGTGCTGGGGGTTCATCTGGGGGCTGACCGGAGACCTCCTGCTCTGCTGCTGCTGGGTGATATTGATCTGAGCCGAGAAAGGGCTGCTGAATCCAGGGACGTTCATGCCAGGGCAAGGGTTGGCAGACACAGGGGAGAAGCTGTGAAAGAAAGCCGGGTTGATGGAGGAGGGGATGCCAGGGTAGAAGCTGTCAGGCTCCGGGCTCTGCAGGGCGTTCAGGTTGTGCCCAGTAGGGTGGGGCGCAGCCGGCTGCTGCTGGGGGAGCTGGGATGGTGGAGCGGGTGGAGGGGATGAAGTCTGCACAGACCAGGGGGTACCAAAGCCGGGCAATGAAGGAGAAGAGCTGGATCCTCCGGGGCTCTGGTTGCTGGGTAAGTCAGGAGATCCGGGGAAGGGGCTGCCCAGCAGGTTGCTGCCCCCGCTCAGTAGATGCCCACTCTGTCCGTCCATCTGGAGCTTGGTCTTGGCTGGCAGCTGGTGACCACCCAGAGATGGAGGAGATCCTGACACATGGATCTCCCCTGCAGCAGCAGCAGTCACAGCAGCAGCCACCTCCTCTGCAGAACAAGAGCTGGAGGAGGAAGAAGAGGACGACGAAGGGGAGGCTGGCAGCAGCTTGTCAGGACCCTCCACACCCAGATCCTCCGCTTTGGGAGATCCCTGGCGATGATTAACCTCCCCAGGCTTCTTCAGCTCCTCCCTGAACGCCGCTGCCGCCGAGCTCTCCTGGGGGCTGAAGTCCTTCCTCTTGTGCCCCAGCTGCTTGTCCTGGGCACCGTGCTGCTGCAGTAGCAGTGCGGGCGGCGAGATCTGGTGGTGCCCTCCTCCCACTCCGCCGCCGGTCTTACTGTGCTTGCCCGGGGCACAGCTCACCCCTAGGAGCAGCTCATCCTGCATAACCTGCGGGTAACCGGGCAAGAAGAGGGCGCTGCCCGCTGACGAGGGGAACTGCTGGCTGCTCCTGAAGGCTCCCCCGCCAAACAAGCCCGTGCCCCCGCCGCTGCCAGCTCCGCTGCCGGCCGTCTGCAGTAACCCGAACCCGTAATCCCCCATTGACACGTCTGTGTACAGAGCAGCTAAGAATAGACGGAGCTCAGTGTAGAGAGAGTATATGGTACAGGTACAATGTTACTACAGAGGGGAGAAGCTTCGTTACAGTGTTACAGGAGAGAAGACATGGAGAAGCCCCGTCTTGCAGTGAGGAGGGTCTGGGGTTATGTTACTGCCCTCAGTATGGGGGGCACATGTATCCTAGGTGGCTCCTTGTCTGTCCTTTACCACCCCCCCTCCTCTCCTCCTTATGCCGGCTCGCTGACTGCAGCGCCGCGTTATAAAGGCAGGAAGAGACGTCAGTGTGACGGCGCTGATTACTATGGACGGGGACGTCCTGCTGCCGCTCCAAGGGACACTTAACTCCTTGTGCTGGGGGCTGGGCGTGGGAGGAAGGCATGGAGGCTAGCCAGTGTATGGCAGGGAAGGGGTTACAGGCGGGGAGCAAACACAGACCTCCATGTACTGTATGTGACACCTGCAGGGCTGCCCTATAGGGGAGGAAGAGTATATAGTATCCTATATGTCACCATATACATATATATAACATGTACTGTATGTGACACCTGCAGGGCTGCCCTATAGGGGAGGAAGAGTATATAGTATTCTATATGTCACCATATACATATATATAACATGTACTGTATGTGACACCTGTAGGGCTGCCCATATAGGGGGAGGAAGACTATATAGTATCCTATATGTCACCATATATATAAATATATCTATATACATATATATAACATGTACTGTATGTGACATCAGCAGGGCTGCCCGTATAGGGGGAGGGAAGACTATATAGTATCCTATATGTCACCATATATATATACATATATATAACGTACTGTATGTGACACCTGCAGGGCTGCCCGTATAGGGGGAGGAAGACTATATAGTATCCTATATGTCACCATATATATATACATATATATAACGTACTGTATGTGACACCTGCAGGGCTGCCCGTATAGGGGGAGGAAGAGTATATAGTATTCTATATGTCACCATATACATATATATAAAATGTACTGTATGTGACACCTGCAGGGCTGCCCGTATAGGGGGAGGAAGAGTATATAGTATCCTATATGTCACCATATATATAAATATATCTATATACATATATATAACATGTACTGTATGTGACATCAGCAGGGCTGCCCGTATAGGGGGAGGAAGACTATATAGTATCCTATATGTCACCATATATACATACATATATATAACATGTACTGTATGTGACACCTGCAGGGCTGCCCGTATAGGGGGAGGAAGAGTATAAAGTATCCTATATGTCACCATATATAACACATGTACTGTATGTGACACCTGCAGGGCTGCCCGTATAGGGGGATGAAGAGTATATAGTATCCTATATGTCACTATATATATATATATATATATATATATATATATACACATATATAACACATGTACTGTATGTGACACCTGCAGGGCTGCCCGTATAGGGGGAGGAAGAGTATATAGTATCCTATATGTCACCATATATATATATACATATATATATAACATGTACTGTATGTAACACCTGCAGGGCTGCCCATATAGGGGGAGGAAGAGTATATAGTATCCTATATGTCACCATATATATATATACATATATATATAACATGTACTGTATGTAACACCTGCAGGGCTGCCCGTATAGGGGGAGGAAGAGTATATAGTATCCTATATGTCACCATACATATATATAACATGTACTGTATGTGACACCTACAGGGCTGCCCGTATAGGGGGAGTAAGAGTATATAGTATCCTATATGTCACCATATATATATATACATATATATAACATGTACTGTATGTGACACCTGCAGGGCTGCCCGTATAGGGGGAGGAAGAGTATATAGTATCCTATATGTTACCATATATATATATATATATACTGTATGTAACACCTGCAGGGCTGCCAGTATGTGTGCACACAGAGGAGGAGGAAGAGTATATACAGTAGTATCCTATATGTCACCATATATATATGGCATGTACTATATGTGACACCTGCAGGGCTGCCAGTATGTGTGCACAGGGAGGCATGGAGAAGCAAGAGAGGTGCACATAAAATAGAGTTTTCATATAAAGACATCTGCAAGGAGTTTGTATGTTTTCCCACTGTTTGCGTGGGTTTCCTCCGGGTACTTTGGATTCCTCCAACACTCAAAAGACACTGATAGGAGGTTTATATTGTGAGCCCTATATGGGACAGCGCCCGACAATGTCTGTAAGGTGCTGTAGAATATGTTAGCACTATAGAAATAAGCAAAATAAATAAACTATATGTAAGACATTGACAGAATAGTATCACATATGTAATAATATATCTACAGTATGGTATCAGATATGTCATAATATACATCACATGTACAGGACAGTATCAGATATGTAATAATACATGTACAGGATAGTATCATATATGTAATAATATATATCACATATACAGAACAGTATCAGACATGTAATAATATACATCACATATACAGGACAGTATCAGACATGTAATAATATACATCACATATACAGGACAGTATCAGACATGTAATAATATACATCACATATACAGGACAGTATCAGACATGTAATAATATATATCACATATACAGGACAGTATCAGACATGTAATAATATATCACATATACACGATAGTATCAGATATGTAATAATACATGTACAGGATAGTATCAGATATGTAATAATATATATCACATATACAGGACAGTATCAGAGATGTAATAATATACATCACATATACAGGACAGTATCAGACATGTAATAATATACATCACATATACAGGACAGTATCAGACATGTAATAATATACATCACATGTACATGATAGTATCAGATATGTAATAATACATGTACAGGATAGTATCAGATATGTAATAATATATATCACATATACAGGACAGTATCAGACATGTAATAACATATATCACATATACAGTATCAGGGTACATTCACATCTGCGTCCGTCACTTTTTCCTTAGCCATTTTCATTTTAGAAACGACGGACACCCAGCGGACTCCATTATAGTCAAGGCGTCCAACGGGCTCTGTGTATAACTGCTGTTTTAGCGGTCCATCTCTCCATTGTTCAGGGCCCCCATGGGACCCGAAAAACAGAGAGGCGATGCTAGTGTAAACTTAGCGTCAGATATGTACTAATACATGTACAGGATAGTATCAGATATCTAATAATAAGTAACACATGTAGAAGATAGTATAAGATATCTAATAGTACAAATAACATGTACAGGAGATTATTAGATATGTAATACAGGATAGTATAATATACACTGTATAAAATATACATATAAAACACACATGCAGGGTAATATCCTATGTATAAATCAGGTGCAGTCCCCGCTGGTTGTTTTCTGTTTTCCTGGAGCAGTGACGTCACGTACACATATGTGACTTCTGCAGCCAATCACTGCTCTCATCGGTATTGTGCTATTGTATCACAGGTAATTGGTGCTGGAGTGCCAATAATTGTTAGTGTGACAACCAATATGGCCGTCTATTTATAAAGGTCACACCTGTGGTAGTACTTCAAATGTGCACCATAGCCTAATTTGGACCTTGCACAAGTTTTGTTGGCGTGATCTGTTGTATCTAATATGGGGGCCCATTCATATGTATATATATGTATAAAGTATATATATATATATATATATATATATTTGTACATTGCACAGGTGTTTAGTGTGACACACTGCAGAGCTGAGCTCTCAGCCTTTTTTGCACTGCAGCAGCAGAGCTTGACCAAGTGACGTGGTCCCTCAGTTGCTGCAGCGCAGACCAGCCTACGCATGCGTACTGCAGCCTGTCCTCTCAGGCTGTGGGCTGCCTCACTCCAGCTCAGTGACGTCACAATGCAGAGTGTGGGCGGAGTCGAAAAACAGCCGTGGGAAAACGCAGGCAGGGGAGCTCACGAGTAACCCTTTCACTGCTGGAGAAAAGCTAGTGGCTATTTATACTATTCTTCCTATAAATCCTGACTAGATCTTTCTGGTTATTCTGTGCACTGGTGTCCACGGTATTATATGCCCTTGCACTGTTTAACCCTAAGAATGGCTGCATTCTTTTAGTCAGATGTGGTCTGGTATAATGAAGCTTGGACTGCAGTGCAGTTTGCAGTGCAATAGCTCACCATACATAGCAGTCAGTGACAGGATGACTAGAGACTGTTCATGTTTTACTCAAGTTCAGTCATAATTTTATTTTTCACCACACAGATGTCGATGTAATATCATGTGACTGTCGGGATCATGATCATACAAAGTGTATTTGGAGCTAGAAAAGTAGACCATGGTTGCAATTCTTCAATATAGCGGGGGTGATATATTAAGGCTGGCGTTTCCTACGCCATTCTTAGGCCTTATTCACATGACATTACCATTTTTCACGGACCATTGTCCGTGCAAGTCCATGGATGCCACGTCTTCACATAGCAGTGAATTATGGCCATGCCACGGCCAGTTTTGAAACAGCCTTCACATGCCCATTATAGAACCCGTTTTTACAGACATAGATAGAGCATGTCAGTTGTTATGAAAAACGGGTACGGGTATCGTGCACCAGTGTTAATAAATGGCTAACCTGGTGCAGAGACTGAGAGATTTAGGAACAGGCTGCGGCCTCTTCACAAATCTGTCTGAGGTCCTGGCGCCAGAATGGATATCTACGCCAGTGTTCTGGCATGAGTTTTAGTAAATCAGCTGGGCCGAGGCGGAGACGCAGAATGTGGTGGACAAGGCACGGATCAGGACTTGAGGCACACTTTTGACGCAAGAAAGAGCCTTGGACCAAACGTGTGCCTCAATATCATTCCTGTATGCAAGAGGGAATGATAAATTCCCTCAAATGTGTTCTCATAACGGCCGTATGATGGACGTTACAAAAGCAGCATCACATGACCGGTTTTTTTTTGGCAGCATTTTTCATTGCATTTTCACAGAGTCTTCCTCTGCAGACTTTCTGCCCATATTATACCTATACGGAAAACACAAGCGTTTCTGCTGGTATACTTGACATGCTTCGATTTTCAAACTACTCACCTCTTAAATCCTCTGCCTATCCAGCGCAGACACCCTGGCGGTCCCCCAGTTTTTGCCTATAATGGGACGTCACTTTCCCACTGCAGTCAATAGCTGCCCTCATTGTTCACAGGCCGTACTACTGGCTCCATGGCCTCCATTGCTGAGCGGTGACAGTTGCGTATTGCATGTTCTCACCACATTGATAGGATAACAATAGGTTAAATGCAGATTAAACACTATGGGAAGGCCTTGCCTTGAGGTATCTCATTACAGCAGTCTCAGGCTCGGTGACCTTGTCCTTTTTGTCTGATTTTATAATACCAGTTCATTGTTATCTCCTTAAACAACCATTGTAAAAGCTGCAGTCAAAACATTTACTTTTAATTCCGTTTAACCCATTGCATGCAGTAAATGTGTTTCAGTAGGATCCATTGTGGAGAAACATTTCAATTAAAGGAGTGGTCCTAGGATAAGTAAACATAACTGCTTTTCCCCAAAAACTGTGCCATATCTGTTCATTGATGCACCTGGAATTGCAACTCAACTCCATTGAAATTGAAGACAACTGAGCTGCAATTCCAGACAGAGCCCATGGACAAGTGTGGTGGCGGCGCTGTTTCTTGGAGAAAGCAGATATGTTTTTCTTATCCTAGGACTACCCCGTTGAGGAGTTTTTCAGCTAAGATGGGTCACCTCTGTGGTCAGTAGTTGGCATATACTGGCATTCTGGCTAATCCCATCCACACATTGCAGAAATAAATAAATGGGACTTTAGCCTGAAAGGAGTTTAGATTGTGAGACCTATATGGGACAGTGACTGACCATGTCCATAAACTGCTATAGAACATGTTGGCGCTATGCAAGTAAACAAAATAAACAAATGCATACATGCCAAATACATGTGGTGACCTCACTGCTTTCCAAAAGGGTGGGCAAATCTCCTGGGGCTTGGCAGAATGCTCCCTCATCTCGGGGGTCTTTGTTACATGTCGCTTGGGCACTTTCATGGCAAAAAAAATAGATGTGCAGTCATGCCACATAAAATGGGTGTGACTGGCACATTTACTTTACATGTTATGCAACTAGAGGGCGTATGTCCATTGAAGCGTACCAGGTCGATTTAAAAAAAAGTATGCTTTTATGTTTTTAATCCATTGTGAACCTTTTTTTATTTTTTTAAAAATTTTTCATCAGGACAACCATTTAGCAGGCCGCAGCAAAAAAAGCGCAGGCTTTTCACTTTCTGCTTCAATTATACCTATAGGGAAACCACCGGCATTTCCATATGTACAATTGACATGCAGCGCTTTTCAAAACCGCAACGTTTTTTGAAATCGCAGTATGTCCGCTGTGTGTATTTTCCCGCAATGTGTGGATGGGATTTGCTAGAATCCCATCCACTTTGCAGGGACTGTAAAACACTGTGGTCTTTTCTGCGGCGTTTACACCACATGGGTCCGCGGCCTAAAGGTACATTCCAGGCAAAAGCTTATACTCTGTGTTAGGGCTACTGCCGGGCTCAGTGGGACTGAGTATTAGGCAGGGATGCAAGTACAAGCTCTTTGTGTCATTCACCGGCATAGAACAGTATCAGTTTTGCTAGGAGTGTTGTGTTCCTTTAATAGTATAGTATTCCCCTTTTCAGGAGTTTCATCTCTCACCATTGGGTAAAGACCAGATCATCACTTGTACTTACAGTCATTTTGTTGAAATGTCACTTTACAAGTCACAAGGTCCATGTCTGAGGTTAAAGGTCAAGTGAAATTAGAATTTTTCTTTAAACAACAAATATGTAGCGTAGACACTAGTCATTATATTGTCAAAGTATATTGTTGGACATATAACACTTGTCTCTTAAAGGGAGTCTGTCACCAGAACCCATCCCCGCAGCTAGATAGCTTAGGGTCACCTGAATCAAAAATTGTTTTTTTCTTGTTATTCGCTGCCTCTGTTGCTGAGATATTGTCTTTTTTGTCACTTGCCTCTTTGGAACAAGCCCTCGTTGCTCCTAATAGCTTATTAGCATATGGACAAAAACATCGGCAGTGGAGGCACCGAATGACAAGAGGGGAACATGGTTTGATTAAAGTGACCCTATTCTATCTATCCTGGTTAGTATAGTTCTGGTGATAGACTCCCTTTAACCTGGCTATACACATTGGATGAATGTTGGAATTGGCTGACTATCTAATATGTATAGGGGTGTCCTAACCATCCCCAATGGCAGATTTGGGGTTAAAGAAGAATTGGACAGTTGGATTTCAACATGTCCAATCCTTTCTAAGGCTAAGGCCCCACGTAGCGGGCCGCAGCTAAAAAGTGCTGCAGGAAAAAGTGCGGTGGCAACGCATGGCTTTTTTTTTTTCCCGCAGCACTTTCACCTAAAGTGAAACTCTGCGGATTTTCTGCTACCATTATACCTCTATAGGGAAAATGCCAGCGTTCCCGTAGGTATAATTGACATGCTGAGAATCCAAAACCGCAATGGTTTTGGAAATCACAGCATGTCCTCTGCGCGTATTTTTCCACAATGTGTGGATGGGATTCACTAGAATCCTATCCACTTTGCAGGGACTGTAAAACGTTGCGTTTTTTTCTGCAGCGTTTCCGCTGTGGCCAAACTGCAGCAATTAGGCCATGTGGGGCCCCGGCCTACAGGAGATGAGCCACTGCCAGGGAAGACTGGCAGAATTTTTCTCTACTCTCCCTATTGAGAACATTTGCCTGAGCCGAGCATGCATGTGTCTGGTGAACAGCTGTCAGATGAACAATTGAATGTGCCCACAACCTTGTAATGTGTATGTATGCAGCCGCTGCACTGGGACCATGGTTACGTGGGTCTGCTCAGATGTTTTTTACCTTTTGTTTCGGAAAATACAGATGTAGCAGAGTTAACCCAAACTTCTACTATTGGTTAAACTGCTACAGCGTGAAATATCACAGAAGACAACAAAAAACTTTCTTTTTTTTCTGTGATAACATATCACGCTGCAGCAGTTTAATCAATTGCAGAAGTTCGGGTTAACTCTGCTACATGTGTATAATGCTTTCCTGCTATATACCATTACTGTGCTGACTCATACTATACACTACTTTACTACAGTTTGGCTGGGATAATCTGGATTTGCTTTGGTGCACTTTAAATTCTAGATGATATTTCCTGCAACATCCAATGGGTGCCCACAAATCCCTGCATCTCAAGCAGATATTGCACTGGAGAATGTGTCGCCCTGGACAAGCGCTCAATCCAAGAAAGTGACAGGATGCATTCCTAATCTGGCCATTTATGCCTGCAGCTTAATTGGACGTGTGCAGCCATCTGGCATGTAAACCAAGTGACCTGGGGCGGTGGGCTTTACAAAGAAAAAGCCTGAAGGAGCTTATACACAGGCAAAATACTAGTCATAATGATTATTCCTTTTGACCAATTTTACGTTTTTATTACAATTATTAAAATTAGCACAACAATAAAGTCCCGTCTGTCTTCTCAGCTGCCAACTCTTCTTAAAGGGAGTGTGTCACCAGCCCCCAGCATATCAACCCAGCCCTGCAGATAGATAGGTTACAGTCACCTATATTGCCATTGCTTACCTTTTTGGAGCAATGGCATTACCCTCATTGCTCCAAAGAGCGCCTTTGCATGTGGACAAAAACAGTGATATCTCAGCAATGGAGGCAGCGATTCACAAGAGGAAAGCACTGTTTGATTCAGGTGACCTTAACCTATCTATCTGCAGGGCTGGCTTGATATACTGGGTGCCCGAGCAATCATTGCTGTTAGATGGGTGGTCCCTGTCTTTCTGATCCATCTTAGGACCACCTACCCGACAGTAAAGAGCATAACTGTGCTGAAACTAATAGAAGTGATTGCCCAGGAATGATGGGGGCTAGAGAGAAAAATTTCCAAGTGCACCAGAATCAGTGGCTCGGCACCTATTGAAGGATCCAAAGAGTTGAAATTGGTGGAGGTGGTGAAAGGTCCTCTTTAAAACTTTTGCCGCAATTCATGCCAGCTAATCTGCCAAGATTTTGTCTGGTGTGGCCAGGGGTGTACCTATAGGGCAAGAGTAAGCAACCTTCAGCACTCCAGCTATTGTAAAACTACAACTCCCAACATGCATGCTTGCTCTGCTGTTCTTGGAACGCTCATGGAAGTGAATGGATCATGTTGGGAGTTGTAGTTTCACAGCAGCTGGAGTGCCGAGGGTTGCTGACCCCTGCCATAGGGGGTGCAGAAGTAGCAATTGCTACCGGGTCCTGGACGCTGAGGGGGCTAAAGTCCTCTCTACTACACACCTGTATTATAGACATCACCTGGCCCCATTACAGATTTTGCACTGGGGTTTCTCGAGGGATTGGGGAATTTCTAAAAAAAAAAGAACACCATGAATTTTACGACTTTTTTCACAAGCCTTTTTTCAGTGTTTTTTCACACATTTTTGACATGTATTTTTGTGTCAGGCATTTTTTTTCCTTGTAAAAAAGCCTATGGGAAAACACCTGGAATATATGACATGCATATGTATGCTGCATTAAAAAAAACAAAACTCAATTCCCTATTGATTTACTGTAAAGATCTGGGGTTTTTTTTTAACTGAAAATAGCAAACAAACAGGAAAAACCTAGAACAAAGATAGGATTTTCCCAAGAAGCACTGAGGGGAATTTATCAACCTATTTACCCCAGCTTTCTGGTGTAAATGGTTGTTACTGTGCTGCATCTTTGGCGCACGGCTCTGTGTTGCACCAAATATAGGCCACATCCTCCGCGCTTTGCTCACCACTTTCTCCAAATGTTGGCAGAGTGGGGGAGACTGACATGTTTATTATATAGGAAATCTACCCCAGTCTTAAATAAATTCCCCCTATGTGTGAAACCATCCCAAGGCTAAGGCCATATATATAAAATCTCAAAAAGCTAAAAAAAAAAACACAGCGGAAAAGAAAAAAAAAGCGGAAACACATGACGAAAACGCACTGCTTTTCTCCATCTGTTTCACTGCTTTTCATTATTACCTCCCCCTATAAGTCTATGGGAAACTGCAGCGTTTCTGTACATAAAAATGAACACGCACGATTTTTTTTTTTAAGAAAACATCCATTTTTGAAAAAGTAACGTTTTTGCTGCAGTTTTATCCAAAATCTGTTGATAAGATTAAATCGAATCTCATTTACTTTGCTGGGATTGTAAAACACATTTTTTTCTGCTGTTTTTCCCCAACAACATTATGTTTGTGGCATCAACGTAGGGCTTAGTTCACATTTCTTGTTGGGATTTCTGTTCCATATGATGGAAACAAATGGATTAACTATAACGGGGTCTGTAATCACTCTGTTATTTCTGTGGACGGAGCCGCTGACGCAGATGTGAATGTAGCCTTGAGGCTAAATATAAAGAATTAGGAAATTGTCTGTGTAGTAAATCCCCGATGGAGAGCTATCCTTATAGTGATCAGCTGCTTGTGCATCCTTGTTTGAAGTCAGTGGGTGATCATGTAATACATGGTCGCGCCAAGTCCTCCAGAGAGTAGACCTCTCCTTCTGGATAATAGACGTGATCTTTGAACGGGGTGGCCCCCTCTGTCATGTCCATATGCCTAAATAGGGAGCATGGACGGTCAATGCTTGTAACCCATGTCAGCTCAGACTGTGTCCTTAGTATCTTTATCATGGTTGTGAACGCTGACTAATGCCCAAAATCCTGACTATGCATTTCCCCTCCTCTGGTGCTGTTTATGCACCATTTCACTACACTCAATGTGCCATGAATCGATTAGCATTTCTGAGGGTTGGTTAAGTGTCAGTACTTGACTACAGGACAGTCATTGTTATTGAAAGCATGCAAGGGGTTAAAGTGCCGCAAGCCACTCCAGCATGGGATTCTCCTCTGTTATGGTTATGCTTGTTTTTTATGACATGTGTATGTGTTTCTTTTTTACTATGCAAGATGCCTACAGCTATGGGAGGGTATAGCAGGCAGTAATAGGAGAAAGTGCTACTTTCAAAGACTTGCTGAGACATGGGATTTTTCCCTAGTGAGAGCACAGCGCTGTCTGGGCCCAAAGCAAATAACTAATCCATCTGCAGCTTCTGGGGAGAAGGGGTGGGACACGGACTAGGCCTAAGGTAATCTGATGGTTGTTTATTATAGATAGGAATCAACAATCCTCTTTAAAGAGGCGCTGTCACCTCTCCTGACGTGTCTGTTTTACTGAGTACTCGTAATCCCCATGAAATAACAATTCTGGAGCATGTTTTTAGAGAACGCAGCATTGGGCCGCTCCTCTGTTATTCCTCCTCGAAATTTATGACAATTGACAAGTGGGCGTCACCATTTTTTTTTGTCAAGGGGGTATGTTGTGCATAGTCTGACACCAGCAACATGGTCATGGGATGTACTCACAGGTGCACAGCTTGTTACAGTCACACCACAGTAACCTGACATCTGGCTGGTAGCGAGTTGCGCACCTGTGTGTCCATCACATGACTATGCACCATAAAGGGGGAGATAGCTGAGTGCTGTACTTCGGCCATCTCCAGCACTCCCAATCGAATGAATAGAGTGGTGTACACCCTGTCCGACAACCACTCCATTTTCCTGATCAGTGGGAGTCTGTAGGACCCTCACCGATCAGCAAGTTATCCCCCATCCTATGGAGGCACTGCCTTGGTTTAGATACTAGGGAAGTAAGCAAAAGGAAGGAAAGCCAAGCTGCTCTGAAAAATAATATTTTTAGATATATCCACAAACTTTCATAGAATTCTTGGGGAAAGTACCGAGCTGAAGTTTATATACTACTCTAAGGCAGTATTGTGTTAATGTTACTGCAGTGAGGAGGTTGGGTAATAGTATATTATGTATGTGGCTGTGATCATATAAATACAGTACACATACATTTTGTATTATAACTCAACGATTCACTTTAGATCTGTGTATATGGCGGTATATAGATGCAGCAAGGTGAGGACGTGTTTCTGTTATACAGTATGTTGCTATGAAAGCACAGCAGTAGCTCACAAGCTCACACACTCATTGTAAGCTGTAGGCCTAGGCGTCCAGGATACCAACAGCATCAAGATGCAACCATTGTTGTTTCCACTGTTCTGGCGCTTACCTTGTGTCATGACAAAAGGATTTTCTTGTATGTCTCAAACAGCCATGTACTACAACCCTCCAGTAACCACAGTAACTACATGTATATTGTATCTCAGTTAAGCTCATATAGTGAATAATAAGTGACCTACTATCTTAGGATTGGAATTTACTTCATGACATTGCAGTCGCTGCTTTCTGAGAACCATACGTTTTATTTAACTTTTTTTTTAAATTTGTTTTATTGCATTTAAGTTTTTTAAGTTTTGTAACTATTTATATTATAAATAAATGTTAAAATATGTTTTTGTCCAACTAGGGATTTTTTTTTATAGAGCACCAGTATGTGACAATACTATCTCATCTTATAGTGACCAGTATGTGATGATACTATCTGACCCTATAGTGCACCAGTATGTGATGATACTATCTGACCCGATAGTGCACCAGTATGTGATGATACTATCTGACCCTATAGTACACCAGTATGTGATGATACTATCTGACCTTATAGTGCACCAGTATGTGATGATACTATCTGACCTTATAGTGCACCATTATGTGATGATACTATCTGACCCTATAGTGCACCAGTATGTGATGATACTATCTGACCTTATAGTGCACCAGTATGTGACAATACTATCTGACCCTATAGTGCACCAGTATGTGATGATACTATCTGACCCTATAGTGCACCAGTATGTGATGATACTATCTGACCCTATAGTGCACCAGTATGTGATGATACTATCTGACCTTATAGTGCACCAGTATGTGACAATACTATCTGACCCTATAGTGCACCAGTATGTGATGATACTATCTGACCCTATAGTGCACCAGTAAGTGATGATACTATCTGACCCTATAGTGCACCAGTATGTGATGATACTATCTGACCTTATAGTGCACCAGTATGTGATGATACTATCTGACCCTATAGTGCACCAGTATGTGATGATACTATCTGACCCTATAGTGCACCAGTATGTGATGATACTATCTGACCTTATAGTGCACCAGTATGTGATGATACTATCTGACCCTATAGTGCACCAGTATGTGATGATACTATCTGACCCTATAGTGCACCAGTATGTGATGATACTATCTGACCCTATAGTGCACCAGTATGTGATGATACTATCTGACCCTATAGTACACCAGTATGTGATGATACTATCTGACCCTATAGTGCACCAGTAAGTGATGATACTATCTGACCTTATAGCGCACCAGTATGTGATGATACTATCTGACCCTATAGTGCACCAGTAAGTGATGATACTATCTGACCTTATAGTGCACCATTATGTGATGATACTATCTGACCTTATAGTGCACCAGTATGTGATGATACTATCTGACCCTATAGTACACCAGTATGTGATGATACTATCTGACCCGATAGTGCACCAGTATGTGATGATACTATCTGACCTTATAGTGCACCAGTATGTGATGATACTATCTGACCTTATAGTGCACCAGTATGTGATGATACTATCTGACCCTATAGTACACCAGTATGTGATGATACTATCTGACCCTATAGTGCACCAGTATGTGATGATACTATCTGACCCTATAGTGCACCAGTATGTGAAGATACTATCTGACACTATAGTGCACCAGTATGTGATGATACTATCTGACCCTATAGTGCACCAGTATGTGATGATACTATCTGACCCTATAGTGCACCAGTATGTGATGATACTATCTGACCCTATAGTGCACCAGTATGTGAAGATACTATCTGACCCTATAGTGCACCAGTATGTGATGATACTATCTGACCCTATAGTGCACCAGTATGTGATGATACTATCTGACCCTATAGTGCACCAGTATGTGATGATACTATCTGACCCTATAGTACACCAGTATGTGATGATACTATCTGACCTTATAGTGCACCATTATGTGATGATACTATCTGACCTTATAGTGCACCAGTATGTGATGATACTATCTGACCCTATAGTACACCAGTATGTGATGATACTATCTGACCTTATAGTGCACCAGTATGTGATGATACTATCTGACCCTATAGTGCACCAGTATGTGAAGATACTATCTGACACTATAGTGCACCAGTATGTGATGATACTATCTGACCCTATAGTGCACCAGTATGTGAAGATACTATCTGACACTATAGTGCACCAGTATGTGATGATACTATCTGACCCTATAGTACACCAGTATGTGATGATACTATCTGACCCGGTAGTGCACCAGTATGTGATGATACTATCTGACCTTATAGTGCACCAGTATGTGACAATACTATCTGACCCTATAGTGCACCAGTATGTGATGATACTATCTGACCCTATAGTGCACCAGTATGTGAAGATACTATCTGACACTATAGTGCACCAGTATGTGATGATACTATCTGACACTATAGTGCACCAGTATGTGATGATACTATCTGACCCTATAGTGCACCAGTATGTGATGATACTATCTGACCCTATAGTGCACCAGTATGTGATGATACTATCTGACCCTATAGTACACCAGTATGTGATGATACTATCTGACCTTATAGTGCACCATTATGTGATGATACTATCTGACCTTATAGTGCACCAGTATGTGATGATACTATCTGACCCTATAGTACACCAGTATGTGATGATACTATCTGACCTTATAGTGCACCAGTATGTGATGATACTATCTGACCCTATAGTGCACCAGTATGTGAAGATACTATCTGACACTATAGTGCACCAGTATGTGATGATACTATCTGACCCTATAGTGCACCAGTATGTGAAGATACTATCTGACACTATAGTGCACCAGTATGTGATGATACTATCTGACCCTATAGTACACCAGTATGTGATGATACTATCTGACCCGGTAGTGCACCAGTATGTGATGATACTATCTGACCTTATAGTGCACCAGTATGTGACAATACTATCTGACCCTATAGTGCACCAGTATGTGATGATACTATCTGACCTTATAGAGCACCAGTATGTGACAATACTATCTGACCCTATAGTGCACCAGTATGTGATGATACTATCTGACCCTATAGTGCACCAGTATGTGATGATACTATCTCATCTTATAGAGCACCAGTATGTGATGATACTATCTGACCCTATAGTGCACCAGTATGTGATGATACTATCTGACCCTATAGTGCACCAGTATGTGATGATACTATCTAACCCTATAGTGCACCAGTATGTGAAGATACTATCTGACCTTATAGCGCACCAGTATGTGAAGATACTATCTGACCCTATAGTGCACCAGTATGTGATGATACTATCTGACCTTATAGCGCACCAGTATGTGAAGATACTATCTGACCTTATAGTGCACCAGTATGTGATGATACTATCTGACCCTATAGTACACCAGTATGTGATGATACTATCTGACCCTATAGTGCACCAGTATGTGATGATACTATCTGACCCTATAGTGCACCAGTATGTGATGATACTATCTGACCCGATAGTGCACCAGTATGTGATGATACTATCTGACCCTATAGTACACCAGTATGTGATGATACTATCTGACCTTATAGCGCACCAGTATGTGATGATAATATCTGACACTATAGTGCACCAGTATGTGATGATACTATCTGACCCTATAGTACACCAGTATGTGATGATACTATCTGACCCTATAGTGCACCAGTATGTGATGATACTATCTGACCCTATAGTGCACCAGTATGTGATGATATTATCTGACCTTATAGCGCACCACTATGTGACAATACTATGTGACCTTATAGAGCACCACTATGTGACAATACTATGTGACCTTATAGCACACCACTATGTGACAATACTATGTGACCTTATAGCGCACCACTATGTGACAATACCATGTGACCTTATAGCGCACCACTATGTGACAATACTATGTAACCTTATAGCGCAACACTATGTGACAATACTATGTGACCTTATAGCGCACCACTATGTGACAATACTATGTGACCTTATAGCGCACCAGTATGTGACAATACTATGTGACCTTATAGCGCACCAGTATGTGACAATACTATGTGACCTTATAGCGCACCAGTATGTGACAATACTTTGTGACTGAATAATGCAACAGTATGTGACAATACTATGTGACCTTATGGTGCACCAGTATGTGATCTTAGGCTGTGTTCACACAGAGTTTTTTGGCAGCGGATTTTGACGTGGAATCTGCCTCAAAATCCGCCTGAAAAAACTCCTCCCATTCATTTCAATGGGAGTCAGTAGCATTTTTTTTCTCTAGCGGCATTTTTCCGCTAGCGGAAAAAAAAAGCAACATGACCTATCTTGCTGCGGATTCCGCCCGCGGTGTCCGCGGCTCGAGACGCGCTCCTGATTAGGCCCATTCAGCCGCAACGGAATGCTGATGCACTGCATCGGAATCTTGTCGTGGCTGACCACGGTGAAAACTCCGGGGGCGGAAAATTTTCCACCGTGTGAACACACCCTTATAGTAACTACAATATGTGAGCTTATAGTGCACCAGTATGTGTTTTTATAGTTTATAATATGGGACATTATATTGATCCAGTATGTCACTATACTGTGCGACCTTAAAGTGCACCAGTATGTGATCTTACAGTGACTATAATATGTGCCGTATGTCTTGTATGCTAAGTTTGTGGTGGCTGTGAATAGTGGTCTAACATATCTTCTCCCATCTCTGTCTGTATACATTGTATGGCAGAGAGGGGGCTTTACAAGGTAGCACTTAAACACATCAAATGAAAGAACTTAAAGAGCTATAAAAAAAAATGCCAGACGTCTTGTAGGTTATTTCCACCGCTGCTGCACTATTCAGTGAAAGTAGAGCACCCATACCATAACATAGTGGAGCCATTGTACTTGGGCAATGGTGCTTAGACTTGGCTGTGTCAACACAGGAGCAGCTAAGAGTTGTAAATGTTAATGTTGCCTTAGCTTTTCTTCATTTGTCTATTAGATCAGCACATATACATAAATTCTTTAATGAAAGGCATAAAGAGACTTGTAGTTTAACCATCTATTGTATTGTGTACACTTAGTTATGGTTAGGAGAAAGGGTAGGATGGGGAATATTATGTTGTGATTTGTTTCCTTTTGTCAGGACCTCAGTAGGGTTGTTAAGTCTTCCTATATATTCTATTTTAGAATCTATCTACCATTTGGCCCCTGTTCATGATATAGTCTTCCCATGTTTTTGTGGGTTTCCTCTGTGTTCTCCGCAGAGATGAAGCTCCTTGGCCCCAATGTAAAATCTGTAATCTGTAGTGATTGCCCCTGAAACCCCTGGAGCTATACCCCTGATTCTCCAGATTTCCACACTGTAAATACTGGGGGGAAAACGTTGCAGGTGGAACACATATTAAGTCATCCTCACACGTGGCCAAATACCCATTTGAAACAGTTGTCTTTCCTCCTATATACAGGCACTCTCGGGCAAGCAGTGCATGTGTATGGAAAAGGGGAAAGAGTCGCTGCCAGACATGTCTGGGGTGACTTATTTTCCTGTGAACAAAAGGATTTGGCATACTGCTGATCGGTTGGACCTCCATTATAATGCCCCAGACAACCCCACTGTAATATGAAGGTGTTGTTATTTAATGACTCTATACCAAAATATTACAAAATTGCTGGATAGCAGTTATCTAACATATACTCACAGGTACATAGTGTATATATGTTCAATGGACTTTGTTGTTATGCTTGTACACACAGGTCATGTCATCATAAAGACTAATAGGTTAGTTATTAAACAACCAAGACAAGTTATCTAGTCCAAAGTCAGATTCAGGTGGAGTTGTCTTCAGCTGGACTTCATAGGTCATTGATCTTGTCAGATCCTCTGACCAAACTCTATAGCACTTTCTAATGGGTTCCCCATCTTTGTATCCATAAGCCCCTGTATCATGGGCAGGGTAGCAAACTTAGTAGCTGCTATGGGGCCCAACAACTCAGGGGGCCTGTTGCCATTTAGGCATTAAATTTAGTGATGACTGTGGAAGGGGAAACTGAATAAGCCCCATTCTAAGTTTTACTATGAATTACCATGGTTATTCTTGCTGTGTGCACTATCCCTTCTCTGTGGAATTACTATGTGTATTATTCCTGTGTATGACATCACTGGGCACTACTGCTATGCTTTAATATAATTGTATGCATTATGTCAGCACTATGACCACTTTGTATAGTTTCTGTGCTGTGCAGTGGAACAACCCTGTCCTTTGACAAAACCATGTGTGTTATCTCTGTACTGTGACATCAGTGTGTTTATTGTCCCTAGAATATGACATCATTGTGTATTAAATCCCTATGCTGCTTATTATTCCTATACAATTATATCACTGTATTTATTATGCCTATACTGTGACATCACTGTATTTACCCCTGTACTGTGACATCACTGTGTGTATTATCCCTGTACTGTGACATCATTGTATTTATTATCGTTGTACTGTGACATCACTGTGTATATTGTCTCTGCACTGTGACATCACTGTGTTTATTGTCCCTAGAATATGACATCATTGTGTATATAATGCCTATGCTGTTTATTATTCCTATACAATTATATCACTGTATTTATTATCCCTGTACTATGACATCACTGTTTATTATTCCTGTACTGTGACATCAGTGCATTTATTATGCCTGTACTGTGACATCACTGTATTTACCCCTGTACTGAGAAATCACTGTGTGCATTATCCCTGTACTGTGACATGACTGTGTTTATGATCCCTGTCCTGTGACATCACTGTGTCTATTATCCTAGTCCTGTGACATCACTGTATTTATTATTCTGGTACTGTGACATCACTGTGTTTATTAACCCTGTCATGTGACATCACTTTGTACATTACTCCTGTACTGTGACATCACTGTTTTTATTATCCCTGTACTGTGATGTCACTGTGTGTATTATCTCTGTACTGTGATATGACTGTGTGCATTATCCTTGTATTGTGACATCACTGTATACATTGTTCCACTATTGTGACATCACATATTCTTGCCATAGTGACATCACTATGTGCATTATTTCTTTACTACAAGACCACTGTGTACATTATGCACTAGGAAGATCAAAATAATCATAAACTATTCATGTTCTGAACTAGCTACTGAATTTTGTTGTGTGGTCCTATGGCTACTTGTTTATGTCCCTGTTCTGGGCACATTGACATGCTGAGACCTGTAGCTCCACAACGCCAGCAAAGGTGACAATGGTGAATGGTGAGACCATCTCCTTTGTTTTTAGTTTCCCTTGTTCTAATATATAAGAGTGAAGGCTGTATCAGATAGAATCTATGTTCAGTAAATAAAAAGTGAATCTTTTTGAGGAAATAGTTGGAAACTTGTTAAAACAATAAATCTTTTGTCCTCAGACATGTAACAACTTGTCCTACTCTAGTGCAGTAGATGCCGTATTGCATGCTACTCATTGCGAATGCACAGAACTTGGAGAGATTGGACACATCAAGCCTGTCTGGGGTGTGAATGTGCTTAGTAGCCATACAACCACCTCACATGAAAGAGTTTTCCTAATATCAGGCCAAGAACACAATAGGAAATTCTGGAAAAGCCAGAGTAGCTCAGCAGCCTTATCTATCCAAAAGCCATCAACACCTCCTAGGAAGAGAGAGCTGGAGCGCTCAGTCTAAATGACTGGTGATAGCCCTTCTTTTGGAAGAGACTATGAAATGTGCACCTGACTGATAAGAATGGCAGGTCCGCTGTTTGCTGAGAATGTGCAGGAATAAAGCAGATGAGGAGAATAGATACATAGCCCAAAATAAATGGTGTATATATGGGCAGGGTAATAGCCCCAGCCCTGCCCCACCCTACCCATTAGCTCTATCAGCAGTAGTATTATTTATAGAATTGGTACCATTATTCATAATCTATTTTCTACATATACCAAAAATGGTTTGTTATTCTTTTCATGTTTCTTAAAGGGTTACTATTACTAAACAACCTAAAGGACACTAGGGGCAATGTCCCTCTATCAGTAGTAGTACCTATATCACCATATTAGTAGTATCCATGTCACTTATTAATAGTACCTATATCACTATATTAGTAGTGGATGGTGATGGATGATCTTATATGGACAGTATAATGTCCTACAGCCACCCTGACATGGCATACCCCTACATTATAATGTCCCCCTCCTGCTGCCTCCACAGTATAAACTCTCCAGTTGCCCCCACAGTTTAATGCATACCTCCCAATCGACCCGGATTCAGTGGGATGGTCCCGGATTCTGGGTGCTGTTCTGGTTGGCGGGAGGTATGTTCTGGCTTCAAATCATCTGCGTCTGGAGGACATAGATGTGTTAAATACAATGACGAAGCAGGAAACCTCCTGCTTCACTAAATCACTATATTAGTAGTACCCATATCACTTATTAGTAGCACCGATATCACTATATTAGTAATACCCATGTCACTTAGTAGTACTCATGTCACTATAATAGTATATACAGTATCACTATATCAGTACTTCCTATATACAGTGGGGAAAAAAAGTATTTAGTCAGCCACCAATTGTGCAAGTTCTCCCACTTAAAAAGATGAGGCCGGCCTGTAATTGTCATCATAGGTAGACCTCAACTATGAGAGACAAAATGAGAAAACATATCCAGAAAATCACATTGTCTGATTTTTAAAGAATTTATTTGCAAATTATGGTGGAAAATAAGTATTTGGTCAATAACAAAAGTTCATCTCAATACTTTGTTACATATCCTTTGTTGGCAATGACAGAGGTCAAACGTTTTCTGTAAGTCTTCACAAGGTTGGCACACACTGTTGTTGGTATGTTGGCCCATTCCTCCGTGCAGATCTCCTTAGAGCAGTCATGTTTTGGGGCTGTCGCTGGGCAACACGGACTTTCAACTCCCTCCAAAGGTTTTCTATGCGGTTGAGATCTGGAGACTGGCTAGGCCACTCCAGGACCTTGAAATGCTTCTTACGGAGCCACTCCTTCGTTGCCCTGGCGGTGTGCTTGGGATCATTGTCATGCTGAAAGACCCAGCCACGTTTCATCTTCAATGCCCTTGCTGATGGAAGGAGGTTTGCACTCAAAATCTCACGATACATGGCCCCATTCATTCTTTCATGTACACGGATCAGTCGTCCTGGTCCCTTTGCAGAGAAACAGCCCCAAAGCATGATGTTGCCACCCCCATGCTTCACAGTAGGTATGGTGTTCTTTGGATGTAACTCAGCATTCACTCTCCTCCAAACACGACGAGTTGTGTTTCTACCAAACAGTTCTACTTTGGTTTCATCTGACCATATGACATTCTCCCAATACTCTTCTGGAACATCCAAATGCTCTCTAGTAAGCTTCAGACGGGCCCGGATATGTACTGGCTTAAGCAGGGGGACACGTCTGGCACTGCAGGATCTGAGTCCCTGGCGGCGTAGTGTGTTACTGACGGTAGCCTTTGTTACGTTAGTCCCAGCTTTCTGCAGGTCATTCACTAGGTCCCCCCTTGGGGTTCTGGGATTTTTGCTCACCGTTCTTGTGATCATTTTGACCCCACGGGGTGAGATCTTGCATGGAGCCCCTGATCGAGGGAGATTCTCAGTGGTCTTGTATGGCTTCCATTTTCTAATTATTGCTCCCACAGTTGATTTCTTCACACCAAGCTGCTTGCCTATTGCAGATTCAGTCTTCCCAGCCTGGTGAAGGTCTATAATGTTGTTTCTGGTGTCCTTCCACAGCTCTTTGGTCTTCACCAAAGTGGAGTTTGGAGTGTGACTGTTTGAGGTTGTGGACAGGTGTCTTTTATACTGATAACAATGTCAAACAGGAGCCATTACTACAGGTAATGAGTGGAGGACAGAGGAGCCTCTTAAAGAAGTTACAGGTCTGTGAGAGCCACAAATCTTGCTTGTTTGTAGGTGACCAAATACTTATTTTCCACCATAATTTGCAAATAAATTCTTTAAAAATCAGACAATGTGATTTTCTGGATATGTTTTCTCATTTCGTCTCTCATAGTTGAGGTCTACCTATGATGACAATTACAGGCCTCTCTCATCTTTTTAAGTGGGAGAACTTGCACAATTGGTGCCTGACTAAATACTTTTTTCCCCACTGTACTGTAACTAGAACCATTATCAATATATTAGTAGTAACTTTGTCACTATAATAGGTACATACATGCAGTCTATTACTACAATTTCTCACAAATAAATATTCAGTCTGTAGTTATGATCTGATCCATGTATGCAATGGTGATGAATGAAAATTGGCCATGTATCTATAGCTGGAGACCGTAGTGCATTATAATGGAAAGGGCCACATCTGCAGCTCCCGCAGAGGTAGTCAGCCAGCTGTTTCAGACTAGTGAATAGGTCTGTCTTTTAATGCATGTCCAGATCTTGTGCAGCTCTATGCAGATTTGAGAAAGATGCAGAATAGGCGACCGGGCCATATGTAATGGGTACCCAGCCTCTTTGCTGTCAATGACTGTAAAGCGCTGCGGAATATGATGGCGCTATAAAAGCAAGCATAATAAATAAAATAATAAATAAATAAATAATATCCAGGCACCTAGTCTCCTACCAGCTACCTTTTACAACTGTATTTACTATTAATCCAATAACCAATAGAATAATACAATTATAGATTTATTGTTAAGTGTGGAAATAAATCCCTGTGTAACATTGTCTGCAGTTAGTCAGTGTGCTGACAGTGAATAAAGTGAATAACCTAGAAGACATTGTCCTGTACAAATAATGTAAGATGTGCATTATGTGGTTCAGTAGTCATCGGTTTAGCAGATTGCTGTTAACATGGATCCTTGTATCCTTTCTACCCTGATCCTCATCTCTCAGCACTTGTATATTCCCACTGTTATCCAGCCTGCTTCTGCTTTCTCCGTCTTCCCCTCTTTTGTTTGCCTCCTTTGTCATTATATGAGTGCCCTTTTGTCTTACAGTATGTCAATCTGCTCTTGCCTTGATTCTCTCAATCGTCATACCTCCTACCTTGCCACCCTGGGCTGTTCACAACCTTGGCAGCTGTGAATTGTCCATGAAGGAACCTCACCCAACATGTGATATTGGGTTCAATACATATGTAGTTTTCATGTGGCCTGCTTATCCATACACATTAGATAGCGTAGGCTGAGTATCTCATCCACAGACATGCATACTTAGCCAAGAATACACTAATGTCACTTTAGAAGATAACAGAGTTGAGATAGGAACCCTTGAGCTGGGTCTCAAGAATAATAATAATAATAATACATTTTATTTATATAGCGCCAACATATCCCGCAGCACTGTACAACTTGTAGGGTTCAATTACTGACAAAAAAGATACATTACAAAGAAATAGTCAATTCACACACTGGGACTGAGGGCCCTGCTCACAAGAGCTTACAATCTATGAGGTAGAGGGAGTGACACAGGAGGTAGCAGGGGCGGTAAGAATACATATATTCCTTAGGTGGCAGAGAAATGCTCACCCCTCTCTGCCTGCTTTCCACATGCCACATTAAGGTTCACGTTTGCGCCATTACCTCTGTTTTTTTGGAACAAAAAGAACGGAAAAACAGTCCATCTAATGCCAAACAGCAACGGATCCTAACTATAATGGAGTCCTTTGGATGTCCATTATTTTTTGACAGATGCTGCTGGACGAAAAAGTCGAGCTGGCAAAACTTTTTCATCTGTGATTTCTGCCAGACTCCGAGCTAGAGACTCCAATGTAGTTGTGAACATAGCCTTAAAGGGGTTATGTGGAGAGAGAATAGTTTACACAGTGCATTCACCACCCTGGCTGAATATCCATACCCATATAGATGAGAGTCCCACAGGACGCCGATTATTACATTTGCAGAGCACAGTGGGGGGCTAGCAGTCTTATTCTGGTGCTCACGCTCTGACACTTGGTCACATGACTGACCCACTCTACTCCAGGAGTAGAGCAGAGATGGTGATGTCAGAGAGAGCCAGGTGCCAGTAGAAGAAACTGAACCCTGAGACATCTGACACCCCTGTTGTGCTCTGCAAATCTAATAATCAGGGTGCCGGAGGACCCTCACCTGTATGAATATGGGTGCTTATCCAGAGTATTTGTTGTTGGGTACTCTAACTAGACCACCCTTTGGTTTCTGTATCCCCGTCTTTGTTTGTATTATTTATTCCTTGTATTCTTGCTTTCTTTCTTAATGTTTAGTCCTTCTTAGCACTTGACACCAGAGATAATTATATATTCCTCTATCTCTATGCACGTGCAGCTTAATTCACCTTGAATTAGTTCCAGGTTAATGCTTAAATGGAGCTTAAACATCTAAGGAATATGCCTGCCATTGAAATGCCGAGCTGTGCTTGCTGAAAGGAGAAAGGAAGCATTGGCTGGGTTCCAGTGGGATTCTGGGTAATACAGAAAATGAGGACAGCAAGGTGTGAATATTGGTGCAGAGGTCAGGTGACACTGCGCTATGCCAAGTTTACAGCAAACAGCTGAGATTCACATCTTTTGTCTGGAACATTATGTAATATAAGCAGAACAGGACTACGTTTCCTGCCTCTGTGTAAAAGCCCTGAGCTTGCTGATGTGTTGTGCCCTGGTTTATAGCACATTGTATCAATGTTTTAGGACACACATCTTTTGTTACATATTGTTAGAAAACAGGAAATGTATATTTGTAGCTACATTGTAGCAAAATTTTCCTAGGAGAATGAAAGTAGACTGCCTCTCATTTTATAGTCAACGTATTGGATTGTATGTTTTTCATTGTGATGCATGCCCTTATATTTTGTGGTCATTTAGCATAAGGTGCATCAACACACAATTCAGTCTATTGTTTCCCGTTATCAGTCTTTCCAAGTTAAGGAGAGATGTCATACTAAAAGTGTTGTTATGTAAGATGGAAACCGCAACGCATTGTCAGATCAGTCACAAGACAATTACTAGCGGCAAGCAACAGACCCCACTGACTTATAATAAGATCTGTCAGGTTTCATCATTTAGAGCTTTTAGCAGTTTTACCCTTCACATGCTAGATCTATTGTTTGCATTCTTCCCTGAGCTGCTGGGTAGACATAGCTATTATATAGTTATATACTGCACACGGTATGTGAAGGGGAATCTACTCCATAACTGTTTCTCTCACTCAGAAATAGCCCCAGGATCATGCAGGATATATGCAGAGAAGTACTGACACTATGTTCACACGTGCAATTGGGTTTCCATTCTTCGGGTCCGCTTGGGGACCCAGAAAACAGAAACTCACTCCCCTTAAAAAGCGGTTACTATAGACTATATTGGGGTCCGCCGGGCTTCCGCCCAGTCTCTGCCCGAAAAATGCGGAGAGAAAGGTCCTACTTGCAGGACTTTTCTCTCTGCATTTTTCAAATGTATTCAGGGACGGAAACCCCAAATGGAGAGCAGGCGCAGGTGTGACCCTAGCCATATATGTACTGATGCAAGTAAAGTGCTTTGGTTGTCACAGAAAGCTTCTATTCTATTCAGCATCTTTTTTTCTCTTATCTCCTGCACTTCCTGTTAACTCCTCCACCTTCCTACTTCTATATATATATGAGTCCTCTGACTTTAAAGGGTTTATCCAGCTTCCAAAAATTATCTGCAAATACATCCACAACAGTGCTAAATCCTCACTGCTCCCTGGTGCACCATTTTCTTGGCTTTGTTTTACTTGAGACTCCTTGTATCACTGTTATTTACATACATGTGCATTACACATGGATAAACTACATTTCCCATGATGCATCTGCCTGCTCTCCCCTCCAATTAAATCACAGGTAATAAATCACTCTCACATCGCATGATGCTGTGATGTTTTGTTTGGAAGCTCATTCCCCACTCCACCCCATGAGCAGCAAACACAGGGAGTGAGAGCAGGGAGATGCATCATGGGAAATTTAGTTTGTTCACAGATACACTGCATGTAAATAACTGTGATACAAGGAATCTCAAGTAAAATAAGGTCAAGAAAATAGTGCAGAAAGAGTATTTAGCACTGCTGTGGATGTATTTGCAGATAATTTTTGGAAGCTGGATAACCCCTTTAATAGAAAAATAGAGCAGTCATTTTCAGAGTGAATGTAGTTTAGCAGAAGAAGAAGGAGAAGGGGAACAGCATAATAAGAGGAGAAAGATATGTTAGAAAGTTTTTTTTATAATGTCCTATACTAGTCATTTATTCACTTTTCCTTGAAGCAACAATGCCTATTTAATACAATTTATCAGATTTATATTTATATTCACTCTCTAACTTAATTTCTGCTTTAGTAAATACTTGTGAACCCCATGAAATAACAATTCTGGATGATTCATGATTCAGGGAGTGTTCAGATGTAGGAATTTCACGCTGATTTGGGGACGGATTATGCCCCCAAAATTATCGGCAGATTCCACCTAGATTCTGCCACCTATTGAAAACAATTTAAAAAAAAGAAATAGGCATCCTGCTTGTTTTGTGTATTTTTTTGATCATATGTAAACCCTCAAAAGTACAGCACCATGGAATTAATATAATAATGTACAGCACCATGGACTTAATACAATAATGTACATAGCACCATGAAATTAATATAATAATGTACAGAACCATGGACTTAATACAATAATGTATAGAGCACCATGGAATTAATGCTCTAAAACTAAATAATAAAATAATAATAATAACAATAATAATAATAAAAATACAGTGCTCCATACAGTGGCCATACAAACTATTGTCACCTTGCCACTGCATGGTACTAGCTCAACTGTACTCAACTCTATTCCCTTTTTTTCTACAGATTCTGCCTCCTATTGAAAACAATTAAAAAAAAAAAAAAATAGGCATCCTGCTTGTTTTGTGTATTTTTTTATCATATGTAAACCCTCAAAAGTACAGCACCATGAAATTAATATAATAATGTACAGCACCATGGAATTAATGTTCTAAAAATAAATAATAATAATAATAATAATACAGTGCTCCATACAGTGGCCATACAAACTAATGTCACCTTGCCACTGCATGGTACCAGCTCTATTCCCCACTTTTTTTTTTCCACAGCAAAAGTCTAAAAGAGTACCAGATACCTGGTACACATTTGGTACTTCGTCACTCAACTCAATTCCAAAAGGCCAAATTACTGCAGTTTCATGCCACGTTGCAAGGACGACCATCTACCATATTTGGCAACATTGGTAAAAGACTTCTAGGAGAATGGTGTACTGTGTGTGGTACATTTTCTGAGGGAGGCCATGCCCACAATGACAAGGTCCTGCAACTTTTGGGACCTGTTGTATCACTTTTCGTGAAGACCCTTTCCATGACGTGACCAGCAGATAACATGCCAACATAACATGTCGAATGACAGAGAACCTAGTGGAATGCTTCTCTTTGGCTCTGGGAGATCACCCCTTTTTTTCTGGACCCTACTGGACATTCCAGGAGAGTTGGCAAGTATGCCACCGACTTTGAGAGGGTATGATATCTGCACTCCAAAACGACATACCTAGTACCGAAAATGTGCAGCTTGATAACTGTTGGCTCAGCCAAGCATGCATGTACTTAAGGATAAAGCCCCACGTAGCGAAAACGCAGTGTTTTTCCAGTGCGGAAAAAACACTGTATTTTAAAGTACCTGCAAAGTGAATGAGATTCTGGCTAATCCCATCCACGCATTGCAGAAAAAAAAAATCAGCTGCTGAAAAGCAGCGTTTTCAAAAATGTTTTTGAAAATCGCATGTTGTCAATTATACCTATATATCGTTTTTCCCTATAGGTATAATAATGGTAGAAAAACTCAACAAAAATGCAATGAAAAATGCTGCAGAAAAAAATTGTGACGCGTTTCTACAGCGGTTTTTATTGCAGCATTTTTTAGCTGCATTTCACTACGTGGGGCCTAAGCCTAAAAGGGAGAGGGGAACTAAAGGATCTCAGAGGAGAGAGTCAGGACACCCCTTACACTTTAGACTCCATTCATATCATGTTTTTTTTACATCCGTTTAGCAGAACTGTTTAATGGATATAAAAAAAAGATGCAAAAAATGGTTACAAATGGATGCCCATCTGTTTACATAGAGATCCATGTTTAAAAAAATGGATCCGTTTTTGTCCATTGTTTTGGATGGACACAAAAATGTAGTGTACCAAACTTTTGTGTCCATTCAGAAAAATGGATCAGTTTTTTTCAACATGGAATGCCATCCATTTGCCTCTGTTTTTTTGCATCCATTTTTTCGATCCATTAAACGGATCTGCTAAATGGATGTAAAAAATGTGATCTGAATGGAGCCTTAGATGATCAGCCTGCAGGATCAGCTGACATTCATCTAATGTGTATGACCAGGTTTAGTATAACTTACAGCTCTATCCTTGGTGCACAAAGACCTGTTTTGTGCCTATTTTTTCTCTAGAGCATTGTGTTATTACGCTTTCAGCTCTTCGATGTCTATTATATTTGATGCCAAGTCATCATATTTAAAGATTAGCCGGTCTAAATGCTCGGAGGAGACTAGTCATAAAAAGGGGATTTCTTTTAATAAGGCCATTAGCATAAAGTAAGTCCTGGCATTGTTATGCATATGCCATCAAGCTTTCTTTCTTCCTTAGATACTGAGGGACCCTGATATCTCTTATCAGGTAGTTCTAATGAGCTGTACATGCCAGATGGTTGAGGCTGGTCTAAAGACGAACACAAATGGTGTTTATGGTGGGCTTTAGATGCATGGCTACCAGTCACTAGTTAATGATAAAATGAGCCACAGGCACTAGTACATCTGTGTACATAATACAAGAAGGGGAAGCCTGTAACACCTGGTAGGTGAAGAATATGAGAAAATAATATACATACACATATACATAATTAATATCATAATTAGAGATGGGTGAACCTCTCAGGGTTTGTTTCCGGTTAGGGTGTCTTGGGTCCAAGATTTGTTTTGGGTCGAACAAATTTGGTACAAACCACACCTTAAAATGGCTTAAAACATAGTGTAGAACACTCTTATGGCTCCTAGGAACCTATCTATAAAACATAGTTTACAATACTCTTTGGGGTCCTAGGAACCTATCTATAAAACATAGTGTAGGGCACTGTCAGGGCACCTAGGAACCTATCTATAAAACATAGTGTAGAACACAGTCAGGACTCCTAGGAACGTATCTATAAAACATAGTATAGAACACTCTCAGGGCTCCTAGGAACCTCTCTATAAAACATAGTATAGAACACTGTCAGGGCTCCTAGGAACCTATCTATAAAACATAGTGTAGAACACTGTCATGTCTCCTAGGAACCTATCTATAAAACATAGTGTAGAACACTGTCAGGGCTCCTAGGAACCTATCTATAAAACATAGTGTAGAACACAGTCAGGACTCCTAGGAACCTATCTATAAAACATAGTGTAGGGCACTGTCAGGGATTCTAGGAACCTATCTATAAAACATAGTGTAGAACACTGTCATGTCTCCTAGGAACCTATCTATAAAACATAGTGTAGAACACTGTCAGGGCTCCTAGGAACCTATCTATAAAACATAGTGTAGAACACAGTCAGGACTCCTAGGAACCTATCTATAAAACATAGTGTAGAACACTGTCAGGGCTCCTAGGAACCTATCTATAAAACATAGTGTAGAACACTGTCATGTCTCCTAGGAACCTATCTATAAAACATAGTGTAGAACACTGTCAGGGCTCCTAGGAACCTATCTATAAAACATAGTGTAGAACACAGTCAGGACTCCTAGGAACGTATCTATAAAACATAGTATAGAACACTCTCAGGGCTCCTAGGAACCTCTCTATAAAACATAGTATAGAACACTGTCAGGGCTCCTAGGAACCTATCTATAAAACATAGTGTAGAACACTGTCAGGGCTCCGAGGAACCTATCTATAAAACATAGTGTAGGGCACTGTCAGGGATTCTAGGAACCTATCTATAAAACATAGTGTAGAACACTGTCAGGGCTCCTAGGAACCTATCTATAAAACATAGTGTGGAACATTGTCAGGGCTCCGAGGAACCTATCTATAAAACATAGTGTAGGGCACTGTCAGGGATTCTAGGAACCTATCTCTAAACATAGTGTAGAACACTGTCAGGGCTCCTAGGAACCTATCTATAAAACATAGTGTAGAACACAGTCAGGACTCCTAGGAACGTATCTATAAAACATAGTGTATAGCACTCTCAGGGCTCCTAGGAACCTCTCTATAAAACATAGTGTAGAACACTGTCAGGGCTCCTAGGAACCTATCTATAAAACATAGTGTAGAACACAGTCAGGACTCCTAGGAACGTATCTATAAAACATAGTGTATAGCACTCTCAGGGCTCCTAGGAACCTCTCTATAAAACATAGTGTAGAACACTGTCAGGGCTCCTAGGAACCTATCTATAAAACATAGTGTAGAACACTGTCAGGGCTCCTAGGAACCTATCTATAAAACATAGTGTAGAACACTGTCAGGGCTCCTAGGAACCTATCTATAAAACATAGCGTATAACACTGCCAGGACTCCTCGGAACCTATCTATAAAACATAGTGTAGAACACTGTCAGGGCTCCTAGGAACCTATCTATAAAACATAGTGTAGAACACAGTCAGGGCTCCTAGGAACCTATCTATAAAACATAGTGTAGAACACTGCCAGGACTCCTCGGAACCTATCTATCCAATTTCTAACTCTCTAAGGTAAACACAGCCACAGTTATGTCAATGTGAAAGTGACATTATTATACTCTGGGGTCTATACTCTTTTTGGGCTAGTGGACCTCAGCAGTAACCCCGGGTGCATGACAGACAGACAGAGGGTCAGACGCCACGAAGAGGCCCAAAAGAGGTAACGGAAGGTGAGTATGAATGTTTTTTTATTTTTGTCACCGATCCTGTGCCTTTACCTATTATACTCTGGGGTCTGAAGAGACACCAGAGTATAATGTTGCAGCCATTTTAGTTCACCCAAGACAAATCTCTATTCTAATCTCTAATCATAATATGACATGTTATTGGTTTGTCGTGCATATTAAACAAGTGAATGGGAATTGAATCTCCTAGGAACATTTATGCCCAATCATTGCCCAGTTGGACAAAAAAACGGTCAGTTAAAAAAAATGGACACGCTCTATCTTTGTCCATTTTGATGGACACATGGACCCAGTAGAAATCAATGGACTCATTTTTAACCAATGTAAAATGGATTGATGTCCAAGTTAAGTCCGTTAAAGATGGATCAGTGGGTTGGGTCAAAAAAGAAAGAGCAATTAAATTAATCTGTGTTTTAATGGTTCGTTAAAAACCAATGCAAAATGGATGACACTCGGCTATTAAAAATGGACCGGTCATGTCAATAAGGCCTAACAAACAGATCAGTTTGGTGAGCAGAGGTAAGAAGGAGAATTGAGGTTTACAGCCTCATTATGTAGACAATGATGGTTCCATTCACTGACAGCAAGCAGAGGTGCTGAAATGGCAAAGAATTTGAACACAAAAGAGTAGATAAAATGCACCAGAATTCTGGTGTACAGTCATGGCCAAAAGTTTTGAGAATGACACAAATATTATATTTTCACATGATCTGCTGCCCTCTGGTTTTTATGTGTGTTTGTCAGATGTTTTTATCACATACAGAAATATAATTGCATTCATATTATGAGTAACAGAAGCTTATATTGACAGTTAGAATGAGTTAATGCAGCAAGTCAATATTTGCAGTGTTGACCCTTCTTCTTCAGGACCTCTGCAATTCTCCCTGGCATGCTCTCAATCAACTTCTGGACCAAATCCTGACTGATAGCAGTCCATTCTTGCAGAATCAATGCTTTCATTTTGTCTGAATTTGTTGGTTTTTGTTTGTCCACCCGTCTCTTGATGATTGACCACAAGTTCTCAATGGGATTAAGATCTGGGGAGTTTCCAGGCCATGGACCCAAAATCTCTATGTTTTGTTCCCTGAGCCATTTAGTTATCACCTTTGCTTTATGGCAAGGTGCTCCATCATGCTGGAAAAGGCATTGTTGAGCGCCAAACTGCTCTTGGACGCTTGGGAGAAGTTGCTCTTGGAGGACATTCTGGTACCATTCTTTATTCATGGCTGTGTTTTTAGGCAAGACTGTGAGAGAGCCGATTCCCTTGGCTGAGAAGCAACCCCACACATGAATGGTTTCAGGATGCTTTACAGTTGGCATGAGACAAGACTGGTGGTAGCGCTCACCTCTTCTTCTCCGAATAAGCTGTTTTCCAGATGTTCCAAACAATCGAAAAGGGGATTCATCAGAGAAAATGACTTTACCCCAGTCCTCAGCAGTCCACTCCCTGTACCTTTTGCAGAATATCAGTCTGTCCCTGATGTTTTTTCTGGAGAGAAGTGGCTTCTTTGCTGCCCTCCTTGAGACCAGGCCTTGCTCCGAGAGTCTCCACCTCACAGTGCGTGCAGATGCACTCACACCTGCCTGCTGCCATTCCTCAGCAAGCTCTGCACTGCTGGTAGCCCGATCCCGCAGCTGAAACACTTTTAAGAGACGGTCCTGCCGCTTGCTGGTCTTTCTTGGGCGCCCTGGAGCCTTTTTGGCACCAATGGAACCTCTCTCCTTGAAGTTCTTGATGATGCGATAGATTGTTGACTGAGGTGCAATCTTTCTAGCTGCAATACTCTTCCCAGTTAGGCCATTTTTGTGCAGTGCAATGATGACTGCACGTGTTTCTTTAGAGATAACCATGGTTAACAGAAGAGAAACAATGATGGCAAGCACCAGCCTCCTTTTAAAGTGTCCAGTGGTGTCATTCTTACTTAATCATGACAGATTGATCTCCAGCCCTGTCCTCATCAACACCCACACCTGTGTTAATGGAGCAATCACTGAAATGATGTTAGGTGGTCCTTTTAAGGCAGGGCTGCAATGATGTTGAAATGTGTTTTGGGGGATAAAGTTCATTTTCTAGGCAAATATTGACTTTGCAAGTAATTGCTGTTAAGCTGATCACTCTTTATAACATTCTGGAGTATATGCAAATTGCCATTAGAAAAACTGAAGCAGTAGACTTTGTAAAAATTAATATTTGTATCATTCTCAAAACTTTTGGCCATGACTGTAGTTTGTGCCATAAAACTGATATACACACTTTATACCTCATTTTTTTTTTTTATCTGTTTTAGACATTTTCTAACAGTATATGCAGGACTTAATATGCTAACTTGTCAGCCAGAAATTGTGCCAAAATTTGTGGAAGTTGCTCGAAAATTTTGGCCATTACGCCAAATGTTTTTGCATTAAGTTCAACGCAAGTGCAGTTTAAGGCTACATTCAGACAAATGAAGTGAAAACGGATGTGAAAAATGTCCATTTTTCACAGCCATCATCCACCCAATGGACACCTGTTTTTACAGATCCCCCATACAGTACTGCTCCAAAGTTAAATTTGTATACATCGCTTACAATAAGATTTTAGATGAACTCTCCTAGGCCCAGCGATTTTGCAGGCGATTATTGGGAACAACTTCTTATATGAACATTTATTCCCAATAACCAGCCTGCCTATGGCTACATTCAGACGATCAAGGTGCAAAACGGCCGTGAAAAATGTCCAGTGTACAACACCTGTCCAAGTCCTTACCGCTCTATGTGGGGAATTTTGTTGTCGGATTCATACCCGGTCTGTTAGAATACAAGTTTGTGGCACGCTCCATTGGACACCATATCACGAAGCATTGCTTGTTGGAGAAAATATCCTTGTAATATGGTGCTATATGTAACCTCTATATGATGACACTTGGAGTGCCATGCGAACTGCAGGTGTGTATGCGGCTCTCCGCATAATTTATCTGGACAATGATGTAATTTCATGTCATTTTTGGGGTTAATCCAAGCTCCGTTCCTCCTATATATGTTACTTCTTTGCTCATGTAGTCTGGTTTTGGCTGTCCATTTTATCTCAGGTCAGAGACAAAAAGGAGACAACAATACTCTGAAGCAGGTCACACTTTTTTTGTGCAGATCTCTAGAGTTTCCCATACTATTGACTGTTTCGGCCATTGAAGTTTCACTTCATTTGTATGACAATTGCCCTGCCTTCTGCTGAGACCAGTGATGTCATCACCCCAAGTCTGACTTCTCTGGACCATTCTCTCTCTTTTTCACTTCCTATCTGTGAACCCAGCCTGACCTCACACTGTCTTCTTGCACCACATTGAAGCAGCAGCTATGCCAGTGTATTGTTAGGCAGACAATATATGGATCTCTCAGGGTTTCTTGGGAACAGATCTCCATTCAGGACAACCATTTCACTTAAAATTGTGTTTTTACCACTTTTTACTGATAATTAGGATACAAAATTAACCTTTTAAAGACCACAGGACTTGACAGTACATTTTACCCAAGATACAAGCGGCCGTGTGATATTTTGCATGTCTCTGGTCAGAAGTGTAACATGAAGATCCTGGGCCCCATTGCAAAATGGACACAACGTCATTGGGCTGTGATTAAATGGCACAGATGGCACATGGAGACATCCGTATGCCGCCCTTGTCTCCAAGGCCCCATTCACTGAGGTCAGTGAGCACAGGCAGCAAAATGTACAGGAATAGGACCGGTCCTTAGTTTGGCTCCCAGCTCATGTCCTCGTACACAGGCCCGTGAAAATATATGGTCATGTGTATGGAGACATGAAATGAACAGGCCAGAGTGTTAGCCATCAAAAATGGTCGTGTGCATGGAGCCTAATTGTATTGTTTTCAGAGGGTCAGTCCTGGATTTTGGGTGCTGTCCATCTGTCCTGGTTGGTGGGAGGTATATCCTGGCATCAACTCCTCTGCATCCAGATGATACAGATGAGCTGAATACAGTGGTGAAGTATGGATCTGTACTCTCTGTGCTTCACCATTCAGCCCCAGCATCTTGGGAGCAGTAGGTAGGTAGTACACTACATTGTGCTTGCTGCTCCCTGAAGTCACTCGCAACAAAGACAGGAAGGGATTGTGGGTGAAAGTGAGTATAAGCTTTTTTTTATGTTTGTTTGTTGCATTATACTGTGGGGGCACCAGAAAGGGGACATTATATATGGGGGAACAGGGGAGGGGTATTATACAATGGGGGCATATTCAGGGGGACAGTATAATGTGTAGCACCTGAAAGGGGACATTTAATGTGGGGGCATATTTATTGGGATATTATAATGTTTAGGAATGTTCTTTGGGATATTATAATGTGGGGGCATACTCAGGGGATATTATAATGTGGGGGCATACTCAGGTGGATATAATAATGTGGGGGCATACTCAGGGGGATATTATAATGTGGGGGCATACTCAGGGGGATATTATAATGTGCAGCATATTCAGGGGGATATTATAATGTGGGGGCATACTCAGTGGAATATTATAATGTGGGGGCCTACTCATGGGGATATTATAATGTAGGGGTATACACACGGGGATATTATAATGTAGGGGTATACACACGGGGATATTATAATGTGGGGGCATACTCAGGGGGATATTATAATGTGGGGGCATACTCAGGGGATATTATAATGTGGGGGCATACTCAGGTGGATATTATAATGTGGGGGCATACTCAGGGGGATATTATAATGTGGGGGCATACTCAGGGGGATATTATAATGTGCAGCATATTCAGGGGGATATTATAATGTGGGGGCATACTCAGTGGAATATTATAATGTGGGGGCCTACTCATGGGGATATTATAATGTAGGGGTATACACACGGGGATATTATAATGTAGGGGTATACACACGGGGATATTATAATGTGGGGGCATACTCAGGGGGATATTATAATGTGGGGGCATACTCAGGGGATATTATAATGTGGGGGCATACTCAGGTGGATATTATAATGTGGGGGCATACTCAGGGGGATATTATAATGTGGGGGCATACTCAGGGGGATATTATAATGTGCAGCATATTCAGGGGGATATTATAATGTGGGGGCATACTCAGTGGAATATTATAATGTGGGGGCCTACTCATGGGGATATTATAATGTAGGGGTATACACACGGGGATATTATAATGTGGGGGCATACTCAGGGGGATATTATAATGTGGGGGCATACTCAGTGGAATATTATAATGTTGGGGGCATACTCAGGGGGATATTATAATAATAAGGATTTTATTTCAAGGAAACATTATACTGTGTGGTGACCAGAGGGGGCATGATACAGTGTCAGGACCAGTTTAAGAGTGTTATACTGTGTGGAGGCACAAAGGGACATGGATGTGACTGGGCAAATCCATAGTGAAAGCAGGGAGGGCTGATGTGTGCAGCCAAAACGCACGTTGGGGTGGTGTCAGCCCAGTCCAGAGGTGTCAGCTTCATTTATGGGTATGTTTACCGCCATGGTTTTGAACTGTTTTCACGTATGTGGCTCATTGTGACTCCATAGGGGGTGTATATTAGTACGTATGAACAGATATAATACCCTATCTACTACTTTTACTGTTCAGTACATATGTTCCCAGAACATAGAAGGCATAATGATAACATTTAATAGTAAATCTGCATTACTTTATTGAGAGTTTGATACTTTGTATATATGCATTTACTTATGTATAGTAGTATGCTGTCCCAATGTATATATGTACTGTGGTCTGCTTCAGAACTAATGCCTCTGTAAGGGTCTCACACCCAATTTTTTGTATATTGTCCGTCTTGTCCGACATATTTGTATAACTGTTTTAACAAATAATATGTTTCTACTAATAAAAAGATATTTTTAAATATGTGGTGTACTTTGAGTGTTGTGGCCCACATCCCTCCTTTTTTTTCGGTTATTTGTGCAGTATTTGGTGGTGCGACACGCATATATTTAGGGTAGTTACCGTCTTGCTGAAGATTATGATATTTTTATTAGGTTTGTTTAACCTCGAAGTTCTACACATACAGTATGTAGTGTTATATTGTGGATAAAAATATGGTGAGTAGAGATGGGCGAACCTCCCAAGATTCATTTTGTTTCAGGTTCAGGTGACTCGTATCCCTGATTCATTGGAGGTGTAAAAAATAAAAAAATTATACTCACCTTACCTCAACTAGCAGCATCCAGCTCTCTCTCTCAGTCTCCTCGGTGACATCATGCATCTAGGGTCTCTGCTGAGGCCTGTGATTGGGCCTCAGCGGTGACATGGGCATGCCAAGTGTCATGACATCACCATGAGAGCGCTGTACACCGAGAGGAGGACCAAAAAGAGGTAACAGAAGGTGGGTATAAATGTTTTTCATTTTTTTCACCTCCCCTAGGCCTCCACCTATTATACTCTTAGACCCCAGAATAGAATAATTTATTTACCAATTATAGTTCATCTGAAACGAATCCTCAACTGTTTAGCTAAAAACCAAACAATTCGGGTTATTCGGGTCGAACCCGGCTCGTGACAAAGCGGTTCGCCATCTCTAATGGTGAGTGAGCAGCTCTGTGCCCAACATATAATCAAGGCTAATTTTTGGGGGAACCAACAGTCGGAACCCTGCTGATCTAAAATTGATGGCCCACCATCAACTTTTAGAAGGTGGATAACCCTTAAAGGAGATGCTTCTTGAAGAGGTAGTGGAAGATCTAACCTCCAGTGATCAGGTGTTATCACTAAATGGAGCAGTGTCTGGTCAGGATCCCTGCAATGCCCACTGCAGGAATAATTAGATGTAATGCAAAGGGCGATCAGATCCGCCACAGTGGGAACCCACCTATGGCGACCCTTGACATAACTTCTTTAAGTAATCAGAGGAAGAGTAACATTGATTGAAATACTAGGCTCCATTCTAACGTTCAATGGATGTTCTCCAAAATCGAGCAATGTTTTGGAAAGCGTTCAGGATTGCTGTTCTCACGTTGACGTGTCTGGAATGACAAGCCAATTAAGATGGTTTTGGAACAGAAATGTATTTAGACAGGGCATGTTAACAAAGCATTCATTTGTTATTACATAGCTCCCAACTGCTCCCAGTTCTACCAATGCAATAATTACAGTGGTGGAACATAGTGTTTTGGCACCCGTAACAAAGACCTGGTGCTGCTCCTGTCAGTCTAGGCTTAAACTCATAAGCACAGGCTATTTACATGCTGGATCTTGTTTTTATGGGGTGCTCCAATTTTAATTAAAAAAAAAAATCTGATTGTCTCTTAAATGTCATTTATGAGCAATTTATATGACCGGTGTCTCCACAAAAGTGCAACCATCGTCCTACCGTATTCTCTATTAAGAATGCTTGGGCCGAACATACGGATGTTATCTACCAACAATAATTTCCTACTTCCCACACTGAACCATCATCACCTTTTACCGGCAGGAGTTTCCATATAAATCTATTGCTGATGGTTTCCATAAGCGAAATTAAGTGTATACAATATGCATAAAATCAGAGCCTATCACATATCATGGGAAATTCATATTTGTTGTTTCCATTGTTTGGATCCACCATAGCAGCAAAAAAACCCCCTGAAAACTATGGCAGTACTGAGCCTGTCACATGAAGGACACCAAGGGCGCCCAAAGGACCAATAGAATCCATATTTCATCATAGTGTCTATCATTATATTGAACAAAATAGCACAGAATGCATTTTTGATGGGATCTGCAACAGAGGCTTCTAATGGAAACTTCCCTTTTTGTCAACTTTGAGCGAAATCTTTTAAGACATACTGGTGCCAAGGATACCCTACCTGAAGTTGGCCATACACATGACTTGAGCCAAAGTCAAGAATGGCTACCAAAAGGAATGGGAAATATATAGGAAGTCCTTATACTTCTCCCTTCTGCTCAATCCACTACTGGCTTTGGCTCAAAAAACTGCATCAAAATCTGCAACAAAAAAAATCTGCATTTCCACAACGTGGGGCTTCAGCCTTAAGGAGCCTTTACTCACCTCTCCTCATTCAGAACACATGCACACACAGTCATACCCTTTTACAACCCTTATCCATCAGTCTTCAGGTCTCAGCTAAATGGAATTTAGGCAAGGGGTCCTCCACTAGAGACCTCCTTATGTAAACATGAGTAATAAGAGCATCTAGAAAGAGCAGCTCCAGAAAAGGGTGTAGCTAAAGTCCTGTGGTGTCCAGAGCAAGAGCAGATTTGTTACCTGAGTCCCCCTATAAGCTCTACTACCACTACTACCCACATACTTCCCTGATAGATTGTAAGCTCTTGCTGGCAGGGTCCACTGTACCATCTAGTCACTATTGTACTTGTTTTTGTGTTTTTTGGCACCATTCACACGACCAAGTGTGCTTCCAATGTGGGGCTGAGTTTGCAGCGGAATGCACTCGGATGACACTGGGAGTGACATTTGAGTGAATTCCGTGATGCACTCACCTCTATGGGGGGTTCCTATCCATTCTGTTCCACGGACATAGATGATTACAGAGCAGGTCTTATCCTGCTCCATATCATCGCAACAGAGCGGATCCAGAAGCCCCCATACACGTGAGTGCATCATGGAATTTACGCAAATTTAATATATATAAACTCAATACTAATAAAATACTACCACTAGACATTGCCATGTAATCAAAAATGTATTTATCTTGCTTATTTAGCTTAATATTTACATATTCCACATCACTTTCCAGAAGTCATTTTTCACTGTCAGGCTCACATTCTAAATTTCCTATCAGTATGTCTTTGTAATGTGAAAGGAAACTGGAGTACCCGAAGGAAACCCACGCACACACATACTATACTCATTCTAAATAATACCTCTTAGCTCATATTTGCATGTTTTGTATGTATCTAGTATGGAATTGTTACTTGTTCCCTGCTTTACTCCATTATGTGTGTTGCATGATACTTGTCTTTACGCTCTGTAGGTTTTATTTATTGCATTGTATAGCACAATTATTTGTGGTCTTTTTATGATATCACTATTATTTCTTATGGTAAGTTCACACAGAGGCATTCTGTTCTGAATCTGCCTCCCATTGTAGTCAATGAGAGGCAGAGAACGAAGCTGGACGCTGAAAGAATAAGCAGCCTGCTCGACTTTGCCGCGGATTCCACTGTTGATTCTGCCACAGAACCCAGGGCACGAAACACTCCTCTGATTCATCTGAGCCTAATCAATGAATAGAAGCCATGGCGGAAAGCCGGGGACCAAAAAGTGGAGAGGAATTTGAGGCGGAAGTCCACCTCATATTGGTATTCACTTTCCACTGTGTGAATTTACACTTACAGGTAAGTAGGAATTACTACAGAAGCTGATGTGTAGTAGTGAAGGCATCTCTGGAAATCTTTTGGAAATGTTGGCTACTATGTATACACAGTTTCTTAATGTAAAGACCTTTTTAGACTTGGAATGATATAATGCATATATTATATGATTTTTCTTTTATTTTCCCCTTGCTTAGGTATGTATGAACATTGTCATTGTCACCAACTCCTCCAAATATCCTTTTATTGTGATCTTCAATAGACAATTACTGTTTGTGGGTAGTGTAATGTGAAAGGAGAGAATGCAGACACCTACCACCATACTATTCTTAGTAACTCTTCCTAATAACCATAAATTATAAAAGATTAAGGGCTTTCTCCTATTAAGCAGGTGCTTGTGTCAAGAAGCAATATTTCTTCATCCATGATCCATGCATTTTCCAGTTTTTTCAGTGTTTTCTATACTGAGTCCCTTCATGATTTTTTTTTCCTTAGTTACATTTAGTATTATATTATGACATTCTATTCCGGGAGGCCTCATAGATGGCAGTCATCGATAATATTCCTATCTTACTCAAAAGAAAGTCACAGAGGAATGCAATTCTGTTATATTATAAGTAAGACATTTCTCTAAGTGGTCGGACTTATAGCCTACTGGATAATGAATAGAATACAAGAACACTGATGAACCCCAGGGGACCCTCAGACATTATAATACACAGACATACTCTCCAAGTCCCGTTCTCATGGTGCTGCTTGCACGCTAGTGATATCTGTGGACGGGGCTCATTGCACTTCCTTGCCTCAGACAGCACTAGCGGAGATATGAATGGTGATAGCTCCACACTCCACCACTGTATTTGGGACCCACTGCTCAAAAGAGTAGGACAGCACTCTAAATCCAGGACTGTCCTGCTGTCCCTATGGATAAAGCGGTCCTGGCTCCAGTTGCCCCCCCAACAACCAGCTCATGCCCTGGTTGCCACCCTTTAGCTACACCCCTGTCTACGTGTTCCAAAAATCAGTAGATTTAGGATAAGCACCACCACTAAATGTCATGGCAAGGTCATAGTTTTCCCTGTAGACGTTTATATTTAACATAGTACACTTTATTGTTTGTTTTGGATCCGGTCAGTCTAGTTCCATCAGAAGAGTTGTCTTATCTCTTTCCATATACCCTATTAGAGCCTCAGGTTTTGCCTCTAGTGGGATCGGCTTGGCATGTATGGCCGGCTGCAACCTCTACTGGAAGGAACAGTAGACTACTTTATTATGTCTTGGACACCAGTTTCTTGGTGTATAAGGCATGAAAAGTTACAGTTTTAGTTGCATGTGCATGGAATTTTGCACAAAATTTCAGACTTTGCTCCCTGCTCAACACTGTTCAAAAGCGGACTTTCTGCTTCAATTATACCTATATGGAAAACGCCACTGTTTCCGTAGTTCTAATTGACATGCTGCGATTTCCAAAAACGCAACGTTTTTAGAAATTACAGCATGTCTGCTGTGGATAGTTTTCCGCAATGTATGAATGGGATTAGTCAGAATTCCATCCACTTTGCAGGGACTGTAAAAATCACGGTGTTTACGCCACATGGTGCCCCGGCCTAAAGGTGTTTTCTGGGACATTAAAATGGATTACATGCTTAAGATAGCTTATAAGTTTTGTGGCGGGGGTCCTTCATCTGGCATCCCTGTTGTTCAGCTGTTTAAAGAGGTCACAGCATCCTGAATAATACTGCGTCCTCTTCACTGCATACCAAGCACAGCGCCGTATACTGTATAGTGGCTGTGCTTAGTACTGCAGCTCAGGCACTTACTTTTATTTGAGACTGAACTCCAACATGGTCATGTGATCACTGAATATGACATCACTGGCCTGAGTGTGCTATGACCACTTCAAACAGCTGATGGGTGCCAGGTATTGGACCCCAACCAATCTACACATAGGTCATCAGGATCATAGCACTGGAAATCCTAACTTTCTTTCTTGTATCTTTATGACTGAAGAGCCTTTGTAGAGGTTGTGTTCCCATTTTGTTAATAAATCAAGCTAGTAAAGGATAAAAGTAATGGATGTTTCTTCACCACCCACTGTACATCAATAGACACAATGTGTTATTTGCTTCACTTTTATTAGCGTTACTGCAAAACTAAACAGATGTAAGAGCTGAAAGGTCGTAACTTCTCCCCCTATGGAAATTACAGTATGTATAAATCTTCTGATATATGTGAGGTATGGTCTTTACATGTGTCTGAGCAGTGCATGCAAGATAATTCTTACACTGGAAATACACACAATCCATGTGATAGGCCATGAATGTTTGATGGATAAAGGGGGGAAATAGAGGCCCTGTAATCTGACAGGTGAGACAGTCACATACAGATGGGGAGGGGGTCATGCATGTTCATGGAGGTTAGGGTCAGTTATCACTTACACAATTACTAAGATTATTAATTGTTTAGGTTTATTAATTTCTGAGAATGTTGGTGCACCTCATCTCAAATCTACAGCAGTTAGGAACTATTATAACTCATGCCAGTTTTCTGGGGTGAGTTATAGACAGTAAATCTGGTGGGCGTCCATGCCCCTCTATGTAAAATGCAGAAAAAAAAGCAGTGAGCAAAATGCAGGAGCTGAAATGTGCCATAGTGTGCCTAAAAAATGTGCCAAGTTGAGGCGAATTTTTGGCAAATTTCTAGGTAAATCTTGACCATGGTATCAAAAGCTGTAGTCATTGGCAGATACAGTTAGGTCCAGAAATATTTGGACAGTGATACAAGTGTTGGCATTTTAGCGTTTACCAAAACATATTCAAGATACAGTTATACAATCTATATGGGCCATAAAGTGCAGACTCTCAGCTTTAATTTGAGGGTATTCACAAACAAATTGAAGGAAGGGTTTAGGAATTACAGCTCTGTAATGTGTAGCTGCCTTTAGGTTTTTTTTTTACTGGTAGAGCAGGAAGACAAAGGTAGGCTTACAGCCAAAGGCTTCCTGCTGTACCACTACCCGACTTGTAGACCTAAAGCTGAGTGCCAGTACTTCTCTCCGACTCTTCCCAATTCTTTCTACCCTAGACTTCCCAGTTCAACACTGGATTTATATATCCCATCAGCTCAGGGGGAGTACTGTTTCTCATTGAAGAGAAACAGCAGTATATAGAGACATGTATTTCAGGGAATGTTCCATGGAAAGAAAAATATTCAAATTAACTCATACCAGCCATACCAGTCAAAGCTGTGTGTAAGGCATTTTTTTCAGCCAACCAGTAACTGTGTTTTTTGTTGCTGAGGGACAAGCACCCTGAAACAGCCATCTACAGATCAGTGTTTCTAGTGTATCTGTGTTACATTAGGTACCTGAGTTAGTGAGTTAGGTAGGTAGGACTAGTAGTCCGTGGGCTAGCTCGGGAAATAGGGAGGGGGTGTGAGAGGGGAGGGAGTGAGATGGGGATCGAGTGAAGAGCAATGCATCATGGTAGTTGTAGGCTAAGATAGCAGGAAGCTACCCACGTAAACAAATGCAGAGGATGCCAGGAGTTCCTAGAGAAACCCAGAAATCACTCAAAACACTACTAAAGGTATTTGGGTGCACCTATTAACCTATTAATAGCACTAACAGACCCTCTTTTTAAAAAAAAAAAATTTGTCTGGAAAACCCCTTTAACTGGGTTGGCTTTAAATGGAGTCTGTCACCAGAACCCAGCATATCGCCTGAGTGTTTTCCCCTTGTGAATCGGTGTTTCCATTACCAACATATCCCCATTATTTTCAATATGCAAATGAACACTTTGGAGCGATGAGGATGTTACCGCTTACTTGTTTGGAGCACTGACAACACTCTCATTGCTCCAAACAGCTCATTTACATATAGCAAAAAACAACTAAATCTTGGCAACAAAGGTGCTGATTCACAAGGTTAAAACACTGATTGATTCAGGTGACTCTAATCTATCTATATGCAGGGCTGGGTTGATATATAGGGTTCAGGTGACAGACTCCATTTAACTTAGGCTTTAACTGGCTTATGTGCTATAGACAATGCCTTTGCATATTCCTTAAATGTTCTATTAAGCCGGATCCCCCACCCACTTTACTGTATACCTTCATGATTTCATATGATGGTCTCTCTGGTTTTTGTATCTTTTATTATTACACGGCATAGACAATTATCTTTGACAGATAACAAGCAGCAGTACATACGCATTTGGCATCCTTAGTACTCTCATCCTACATCTGTTTTCTTTTATAGAGTTGCCTTCAATGGCTTTTGCTAGTAAATACATGAATAGATTATATTCTGAATGACTTGGCATGTGGGATGCTGCATTTATTGTTCCTCAGTATTTTCTTAGTTTTTTGCATACTGTACATATGTAAATCAGAGTCACAAAGTTACTTAACATTGTATGCAAAAGTAGAGTACTGTAAAAACGTTATAGGCATGGGTGGAATAATACTGAAAAGTAAGAATGTTTTCAGAAATAGAAGGGTCCTTATTTTTGTCAATTAACCAAAAGAAGCGAATGAAGAAAAGAGAAATCTAAATCACATCAATTTTTGAAGGAACTCGGCAGAGAGGTTTCCGCCATCTTGGAGAATTAAGCACAGATTCTTCTGTGGATGTAGGCTTGCTCCAATCCTTCTGTCTCTTCATGTCATCCCAGACAGACTGGATGATGGTGAGATCAGGACTAGATCTGTGGGGGCCATATCATCACTTCCAGGACTCCTCCTCCAAAGGGCAAAGGTCACACCAAATATTGATGGGATTTAAATTTCTCTTTACTTCATTCACTTCATTTTGGTAATTGACAAAAATTAACCCTTCTGTTATTGAAAACATTCTTACTTTGCAGCATTTTTCCCCTACCTGCCTTAAACATTTGCACAGCACTGTACATCAGGAGATTTCCCTGGAAAATTCCATGAACATTAAGCCATATGTGATGTAAACAGACTAGCTAGGACACATACTGTAAAACAATGGCTGCCAGTATTTTGTATACTAAGTCAGTTTTACAAGGTAACATATAGTAGCACTGGCCCAACCCCATCAGTAAGGACCTATTCACACTGTGTATGCAGTAATTTACATTCAGCAAAAGCATCTTAAAGGGATTGTTCATAAATTTCGGAAACCCTGGAGGAGGTCAGGGAAGGGGATATAAAAAAAAATGATACTCATCTGTTCCCAGCGCTCCGTTGTCCGCCTCTGCTGTCTGGTGCCTGTGCCAGCAGAAGTCCTCGCTGCACGTGACCGCAATTGGTCTCAGCGGCCTAAGCAAAGGAAGTGGTTACATATGTAAGTGACGTCACTGGTTCCTTTTCTGTAGCCAATCTGTGGTCTCAGCGGTCATGTCTGGAGACGTCTTCTGTCGGCACAGGTACTGGCACGCACTGAACCAGACAGCGGTGGTGGACAACAAAGTGTTGGGGAACGGTAAGTTTCATTTATTTTCCCCAAAATTCATGGACAACCCCTTTAAAGCTGAAGCCCCATGTTGTGAAAACGCAGCGTTTTTGCCATGCCGGAGACGACGCGGCACGCTACATTTTACTGTACCTGCAAAGTGGATGATATTCTGGCTAATGCCATCCACACATTGCAGAAAAAAAAATTGCAATGATAAAACTGGGATTTAAAAAACGCCCACTTTTTTTGAAAATTGCAACATGTCAATTATACCTGCGGAAATGATGGCATTTTTTCCATAGCTATAATAGGGGCAGAAAGTCCGCAGAGGAAAACTCTGCAAAAAATGCAATGAAAACCACTGCGGAAAAAAAAAGTCATGCATTTCTGCTGCGTTTTTTTCCCACAGCATTTTTTTTTTTGCTGCGTTTCGCTATGTTTGGCCTTAGTCTAAAGAGAACACTAATTTTTACTTACACTATTCACAATGGTGCCCAAAATCCAATTTCACTTAGACAAGACCAGCAAGAAGTAAATGTAGGAGCCTCAGAGAACACGCACATTTAACAGGTACATGTAAGTGTTTCCTGTCCTCTTCAGGTTCCAGGGCTTGGATACGCCTGCTAATTTAGCTACGTGTACACCTACACAGTAGTGTTCTTGGTGCATCCCAGTGATCTTATAGTTGCCAGGTCTTCACATAAATTTTTCGTCTTTGGAAGATGAAGATTTTACAGATAACTTATGTAGGGTTGACTGTGTCAAGCAAATGCTCATCCTCCTACTCTTACTATTTTGATCAAATTATTCACAAAAAATCCTTCCTGGTTTGTACCATAGTAGTAATGGTCTAAATATCCAGACATGGAAGAAGATGAGAACGTGTTGGATCTCCCTCAAAGGGGTCTGGACGCAGCTTATTATCCATGCATGCTCAGCCAAACCAAGTGTGTATATTTATAGGGGGATGTCAGGAGATAGTTGTCTGCCAACTGCCTTCTTATAAGTATAGTCATCTTTAGTATTTTTTACCATGACCATCTATAGTATATTACTGAACCCTACATTATAGTCCCATTGAATATAGGAGAGTCTACAGCTGCTGAGAACGGAGGCCTGTTTCACTCCGTGATATGCTCATGGGTATGTCACTTACAAACAGGTATATTTGAGAAGGCAACGGAAAAGCTCAGTACAAACATATCCATATTTGCTCTTAGCAAAATTTGGCAAAAACAGGTTCAGGAGCTGCACAAACCTGGAATGTATCATCAGAACCTACTTTTTTTTCACAAATAAAGCCTGAAATATATTTTTGTGATGATGGTATTGTTTTTCACACTGTTACTCAAACATATTATTACATTTATTATACTAAGATAATATACAAAACATCTATACCAGAAAACTAATAAGACTATATTATATTACTCAACATTGAAATTGCAACACCAAGAAGGACAAGCGGTAAGGCTCCATGTACATGACTGTGTGTTCCATTCAATGCTCCTTCGAGGGGGCGTCTGATGGTCCGTTACGATGAAAATAGAGCAGGTCACATCCTGCTCTGTGTCATCCAAACAGAACGCATCTTTAGCCCTCATAGAGGTACATCACAGAATGCACTCGGATGTCAATGTGTGGACTCAAGTGCATTCCTCTACAAACTCAGTCACACATTGGAAGCACACTTGGTCGTGTGCATGGGGCCTTAGGTTATATGACTACACATGAGGTCTATGGAGGGAGATGGGTAGTAGTGAGCAGGAAGTACAGGAGATAAGAGAAGAAAGACAAGCTTATACTGATGCTGGAGCTAAATAGGACTAGGAGCTTTATATCACAACCAAAGTACCTTCTGAGTAAGAGACTGTTATATAGCATATTCCCCTTTACTTAGTCTGTGCAGTGTATGGCAGCTAGTCTCCAGCCACCAGTTCAGGGAGGAAAGCAAACTATAGATAAAGCTTGCAAAAGGGGAAATTGTTAACAATTGAAAAATATAACTAATATATTGGCCAGATATAGTGTACGCTTTAAAAAAAACTTGGGCATCCAGGTCATCTAGGTATGAATGCCTCTTCTAGCTGTTACCTAATCCTGTGGCAACATAACTAGGTGAGATTGGTCCATAGAAATTTTAACAGTCATCTGCTACAACCCCCAAGACCAGTTCACTACCAACATATGATGGTGTATTATATATAAACAAGTCTTTTATAATACTTTTTATTTACTGTGAGATTTTCGGTAGACTCTCATTATGACTTTTTAAGATTAATGTTGACAACCCCTTGGACAGGTTGGATCGATAATTACCTAATTTAATTTAGTGCAAATGTTAAGCGGAAAGTCTATTGTAATGATTCTTCTGCCGCCTGATAAGCCAAGCGCTGGTAGGGTAGATACAATGATCCGTCCTGATCTAATCTTCTGATGTGACAAGACCGACTGTGTTCAAAACACAATCATGTTTATACTGCAACATGTCCCCATTTATAGTAAAAATAAGAAACAAAGGCTTGAGAGGGGATTTTGTTTTCTCTTGCAAGGGGAACAATGGGCTGAGTAGTAATGGGAAGCTGACGATTTTATCCATCTGCCATTTGTAGTGAGCGTGTGTTTATGTGTACACAGGTGCTCAACTTTCATGTGCGCTGCACACACCTCTCTTTCTACATTATGGTAGATGACATGTCAACCTGTATGTTTTTATATGGGTAATTTGTAATACATATAGACCTAGTCATACCCTTTTGGTCCATTATCACCCATTATTTATATAGTGTTGTCATTGTCAGCAGCACTTAAGGGAGAATAGGGTCATTCATACTGGTTATGTAACCTAATGTAGATGGTGGCCCAATTTTTCCTCTCCACAAGACCACCCTCTTATCTAGACCAGATTTCCTAGATACCATTTATTATGTAGTCTGGCCATTAGAGATGAGCGAATTTCTCAAAAGTTTGATTCGGCAGTTCGATTCGAAGTTCCAAAAAAATTTGCTTCGATCCGAATTACTTTGCAGCGAATAAACAGCAATTTCCTGCCTGCAGAGAGCTGGGGTGGGCGGCAAAATGGCGGAAGCCCTTGGATGCCACGGTCATGTCTCTCTCTCTCTCTCTCTCTGTCTCTCTCTCTTCAGCACGGACAAGTTTTATTCATGTGGAAGGCTCTGCTAACAAGCAAACACATGCCTACCCAATCACATCACTAGAGAACATCATGTGACCGTCTGATGTCAGAAAGGTCTTTACTAAATATTCGTTACCGCGAATCATCAGGAAATCCAGAATCGTGGCAAATCGAAGATTTCCTAAAATTCGGATCGAATTCCACTTCTGCAGAATCAATTCACTCATCTCTACTGGCCATCTTCTTTGAGAGAACCAACCCATAGAGGACAACTGTTTAGTAACATTTTTTAGAACATCCAGAACATTGTAATGCTCCATTTGTCATATCTATAAGCTTTCCCTCTAGGGGCACTTAGTTAGTCCTGACAGTAACATAGTAAGGTCTCCTTCAGACAGCTGTAACGCGCCACACTTTTAGGGCCTGACTGTGGGTCTAATGACCCAAACTTACAGCACCTTAGACCCCTTTGATGCTGCAATTTGGGTCATTAGACTTGTGGTCAGGACAGGAATTGTGATTATTAAGACCAGGATATCATGCACTGGTCTTAAAGGGGTTTTGCCATGAAGGATATTAATCCTCTATCCATGGAACAGTGAATAAATAGATGATCAGTGAAAGTCTGAGACCTCCACTGATCCTAAGAATGTCTATCGCCCAACCCATGCTCTCCATTCACTCAAGAACCTAAGGCTAATATCCTCTATTATCAGAACCTCCCACTCCCGTATTCAAGACTTCTCCCTAGCTGCACCACTTCTCTAGAATGCTCTACCCCGGACAATCATATTAACTCCCAACTGCTACAGCTTCAAGTGCAAACTAAAGACACATCTTTTCAGACAGGCCTATCACAATTCCTTATGTATACCCTTCTGCAGTTAGAATCCCTATATCGAACCCTCCTTTGTTCACGCTCCCGCATTACCTCATAGGATATGATGCTGTATTGGACTGTAACTTTATATGTCCAGGCACTACCTGCATAGTAAAGGACACGACTGGTGATGGCTCATACAGCTTTATATATATATGTAATGAAAGTAACCTCTATCACAAAAATGTCTGGACCACTGTAAAGCAATGCTACCGCCGATGCAGCCCCTTCTACCTCCTGTGTCACCCCCTCTGCCTCATAGATTGTAAGGTCTTGCGATCGGGGCCCTCAGTCCCATTGTGTGAATTGACTATTTCTCTGTAATGTATCGTTTTGTCTGTACTTGAACCCTACAAATTGTACAGTGCTGCGGAATATGTTGGCGCTATATAAATAAAATGTATTATTATTATTAAGAATGGATGGGGGTGTTACCACTATTGTGAATGTAGCCCGGCTGTATGCAAGCATGCCCACGCTGGACTGTATGCATCTGCGCACTCATTTTACTTCAGTGGGAGAAGAACTGGAGATAGGTGAGTGCTGTACTTCAGCTATCTCTGGCGCTCCCGTTGAAATGAAGTGTCCAGCAAGGGACACGTCTATATTCAGCTGGCAGTGACAGGCAGGCTGAATTCACAGAGGGGGCAAAAGACCCCGTTCTCAGGATTGTTGGGTGTCTCAACCATCTGACAGATATTCTCCAGCTCCAGGGATTGTACCCGGTTTATATAGATGGCCAGGTGGTCATTGAGTTGCCGCAGCTCTTGTCTCCTGTAGCCGGATGATGCAAATTGGAGAGAGCTGTGTGGAAGCTCCATGTGGTACATGCTTGGAGGTACCGAGCATCGAGGGGTGGAGATAGCCATGCATGTAATGTTGTCATACATATGTACTTTTGTCATCCGTTTTACCATCAGAAGTTTATGGGGATGTTGTTTTAACATGTTTTTTCTGCATTGAAACTGAAAGAAAAAAAATGTGGTGTGAACAGGCCCTTACTTTGAAGTATTGTCTCACATTTCTCACAAACATGATGTTATAAACATAGTAATAGAAATGCCAGAGCAATTTGCCCTGCATGTCTAGGACACGCTGGATAGTTGTGATTGCAGACAGAGCCAGCATACTGTAGCAGACTTTGACCGGGGGGACAGAACAGACTTATATAAGAAGTAATATTGTGCATTCTCTGGAGGGTGGGCTTGCAAAGAAGAGAAGGGTGCTCATGTGAATACAAAGCCCTGAGCGTACTTCTTGTAATTCATCTCAGTGTCTCTGCTGCTCAAGCTGGACTTTTCTTGACAGCATGCAGTAGATACCAAGTTAGGGTGAGTTCACACTTGCAACGGCACTCTGTCCGCCGCGAATCTGACCTAAATGTTGGAAAATGAATGGGGTTTTTAAAGCAATGCGCGGGTATGCGCTTACACCCTCTGCACCGTTTTTTTTCGTTGGACACAAAGTCCTGCATGTCAAGTGAATGGGTTTTTAAGCAAAGCGTCGCAAACCTTTCCCTATCCAGTCTCTATCCAGTTTTCCGACATTTAGGTCGGATTCGCGGCGTACGGAGTGCCGCTGCAAGTGTATACCCACCCTTAGAGGGAAGGGAGACACCTAATTGCCAACACTTTGAAGCTATTTTTTTTCTGCATAAAGATGTAATTTTCGGTAAATAAAGTGATTTAGACTTTTGAGATTGATCGCATTCGCTGTCATATAATCACAGGTTAGTTAATATCACAGTGAGAACGTGCAACCTGTATGACTGCACAGAGTGTATCATCTGATCAATAGGGTGCCATGGGTGGTCTAATACCTGAAGCTTGTGAAAGCTACAATTTTTTCCATCATTTACAGTTTTACAGAGATTAGTCAAAAACAGGTCAGAGGACAAAGCTGGAGACAAGTCAAGAATAGAGTCAAGAATTAGAGCCCCAAGGACTGAACTGGACCAGACTGGAGAATAATTAAAAGAAGCCATGGACCAGAGCCCGGAGGACTGGACTGGGGTGCAATCAGGTAGAGCCTTGGAACAGGCTAAAGTGGACCAAACTGGAATGTGATACCATGAGCAGAGGATGAAACAGAGTCACAGTCCAGGCCAGGAGTCAAAATAGCATGAAACCCAACCCATAGTCACCATATGTTGGTATTATTTAACCACTGTATGGTAGAATAAGAAAATGCACAATATTTTTTGCAGTGCATTATTACTTAGGCACTTGTATGAAAGCAAAAATTTGGCTAATGCACTGTATCTCACTGTATTAGGTACCATATTGTATGTAATGTTATAATGTTAAAGCGTAACTAAACTTTCGGACCACTTTTGATTTTCTAGCAGAATTTGTATCATTAATACATTTTGTAATATACTTTAATAACAAATTTTGGCTCCTTTTTGTGAAATCCTGCATTTCTTTATTCTTCCCCTTACTCCTCTATTTAGAGCTGTCCGACTTCTCATTGTGTATGGTGTACGGTCTTGTGTGTAATGTAGGGAAAATGAAGGGGGTGGGGGGATCACTTGAAACAGTTATATCTCGGGCACTAGAAAGCATAGAAAAATTATTTTGGTGTTGTATGAAAGAGAAGATTATCATCTCCAAGTTACTGTTCTAATTGTACTATATCCAGAATTATCACTATTAGAAAAAACTGTCAGGATTGGCATACTTATATGCAGCTGCTCCAAATTCTGACTGTATTTGCAACCAGTGATATCTCTGGAAATAGTACAGGTAGAACTACAACCTCATTTTGTCTCCGTTCTGTGAAATCCTGCATGTCTTTAGTCTTTCCCTTATTTTTCTATTGAGATCTGTGCCTGGCTACTCCAGTGTATGGATTCAGTATGGAATGCAGGGAAAATTAGGGTGGAGGAGGATCATCTCAATCAGTTATATCTCAGGAATTATAAAACATACAAACATGACACCAAAAGCAAGTGTAGCCCTATTTGGGGGGGGGGTATGAGTATTATCCCTCCCGCAACAGACTCTGGCGCTGACCTGTGTGTATAATGGGACCTGAAGCCTTCGCTGAAGGGAAGAGTGGGAACATATATGAAATATATCAGTGCCTCCACCCAGGATAGAGCCTCTGCATTACAGGGAGGATCTCTTCCTGGGACTTACCCATGAAGTACAGTTAGTAGCCTTAACAAGGATCACTGTACTAATCTCACAGTCTGAAGAATATATACAGATACCACATAAGGTTATAACAGTAGCTTTATAAGAATCAACAGGGTAATAATACATACATAAAATATACTCAGAACACAGCAATACTACAACAACCAGCAAGTCCTCAACCGTCTTAGGTTATATACCCGGGTATATATATAGATATATAGCAAGAGTCCAGTGCACAATACCTCCAGGCAACAGAAGAGATGCAGGGGCCCCTGTGGATGACTGTGGATCCTCGGATTCTTCCAGGAGATGACAGACAGCCGATCAGGAGATGATGATGATGATGGTGAGATTCTTCACAGGCAGCAAACAGGGCGACGGTGACGGCAGGAGATGCAGGCCTGACTACCCTAACACTGAGTCCTTAACCTGCCAGCTAAACTACTAGTGCCACCGGGCCTCTAACTAGCTAGTTGGCCTTCGGAAGCCTAACCTATCACTGCCCTGAACTGTATATATATATATGGATCCCTAACTACAGTTACTAGCTAGGTCCTGTGAGTATATAGGGGGTAACACATACCTAACTATATACTGTGAAGTAAAGAGGAACAAGTGGCTCTTAGACTCCCCCAGACATAACATGTCTGTCTCAGCAGCTCTGCTCACATCTCTCCCCCCACCAGCTCTGCCTCACATGTGTCTGACTCACTGTATTTACAAAACAAAACTTGCACTGAATGCCTGGGGTCTCTGAAGCCAAACTGCAGGGGCAAAGAAGCCAGATACATTATATACTAGTAGAAATGGCAGTTCCCTACACTCTCCCTCTGGTGAAATCTTTACGTCACGTCAAAGACATACAAAGTCATAGTATACAGTCAACCTTACCAATGACAATATCAATATGGTTGCTTTTGCATTTACAGAGTCACAACAGGTTAATAGGTATACATGCCAGCAGGAGCGAAAATTGGTAACATATTGACCAAAGTGGACACTGCACCCACCCAAGCATGGTATAAATGAGGCTGAGTAGTAAATCTGGGGTCCCCCAAACTATCATATGTCAGCATAGGTGGAGGGTGTCTAATTCTCTCTCCTCTCCGTACCTCTCTCTGAGGTAAACTAGCATGTCCAGGCCCTAAACTAGGGTTGTCTGCCATGGGAGGGGATGGTGCTGGTGGCGTAGGAGAGCTAGATCCCTGCTCATCTGTAGACACAGATCTAGGTACGAATTCTGGAGTTTGAGGGTTCATAGGTCTCCCTGAAGGAGAAGATACTGGTGATCTAGGAACTTCAGGAGCCACAGTCCAATCACTCTCAGGAGTTTCAGGAAGGTCAGGTGGAATATCGGCCAAGGATTGTGGAGAATCGCAGGCCGAGCCATCATTGGAGATATCCATACCATCAATCTGAGGTACAGGCAACAAATGATTTCTATGCCAAGTCCTGATCCTCCCATCCCGTCCTTTTATCTTGTAGACTGGTATTCCAGGCAACCGATCTACCACTGTAAAGAGTTCACTCCGCCATCGATCAGCCAGCTTATGTTTTGCAGATGCTCCCAAATTCCGTAGCAGAACATGGTCCCCAGGGTTCAATTCTCGGTATCTTACTCGAAGATCAAATCTCCTTTTATTTCCTTCATTCACTTTTGCCGCATTTTCCTCAGCCAGCTCATAAGCACTCTTAAGCGTTTCTTTCAAACGTGCCACATATCGGTAATGATCTCGATGACTGATACCATCGGTAGAGACTCCCAACAAGATGTCAATAGGTAGCCTAGGCTCTCTTCCAAACATCAGAAAGTATGGTGAATATCCTGTGCTCTCGTGCCTTGTACTATTATAGGCATGCACCATAGCCTCCACTTTTCGACTCCAGGATCGCTTATCCTCAATTCGTAAGGTACCAAGCATATCAAGTAAAGTCCTGTTAAATCTTTCAGGAAGGGCATCTCCCTCTGGATGGTAAGGCGTCGTCCGACTTTTGCGGATGTTCAACAACTGAAGTAACTCTTTGATCAGGTTACTCTCAAAATCCCGGCCTTGATCAGAATGCAACCGGTGTGGTAAGCCATAATGGATAAAATACTTTTCCCAAAGCACTCTTGCAACAGTGACTGCTTTTTGATCCTTAGTCGGAAAGGCTTGAGCATATCGTGTGAAGTGATCAGTCACCACCAATACATTTCCAAATCCTCTGGAGTCGTTGTCAATACAAAGGAAGTCTATGCAGACAAGATCCATGGGGCCCGAACTCTTCAAGTGTCCCATGAAGGCCGCTCGAACCGGGACAGTCTTCCTCTGCAAACATCTGCGACAGCACCTACACAGACGAGTCACGGTATCTCTCATTTTGGGCCAGTAGAATCGATCTTGTATTAGGCCATAAGTCTTCTCAGGTCCCAAATGACCATGATAATCATGCAGACTTTGGAAAATCATCTTCTGAAAGCAGCTTGGAATAACTAGTTGGCGCCTTCCAGGGTGATCATGATACAGCACCACACGATAAAGTAGGCCATTGTCTATTTCAAACTTCTCCCAATCTCGTAGAAGTTGACTGCATTCAGAGGGTAGGGATGTCTTTAACATTTCTCTGTCTTGAGAACTCACTGCTTGATAAAGAGGTCCAATTAAAGGATCAGTCTTTTGACTCCAGATCATTCGCTTTGAAGATATAGAACAACTCTCAAAGGATCCTAAAGCGGCAGGGTAGGCAAACATGTCTGGTACAGCTTCGGGACCTCCCCCAATAGAGTCAATAAGCCGAGTTTCAGAAAAGGCTACTCGGTCTTCAACTACAGCAGCCATGGCACACAAAGCTCCTACTCCAGGACTTGGCACTTCTTCCCATTCATCCACTACTTCCGGACTAGGTAATCCAGGCCGTCTTGATAGAGCATCTGCCCCAATGTTCTTAGGCCCCGATTTATACTTGAGTGTGAATTGGTAGTTGGATAAAGCCGCCAACCAGCGATGTCCTGTAGCATCGAGTTTAGCGGTTGACAAAACGTATGTCAGTGGATTGTTGTCTGTTCTTACTTCAAACGTGGCTCCGTATAAATAGTCATGTAATTTATCAACAATGGCCCACTTGAGCGCCAAAAACTCCAATTTATGTACTGGATAATTTTTCTCGCTGGGAGAAAGACTTCGACTTATGAAAGCTATGGGCCGTAACCCGGCCGGGTATTCTTGGTGCAGTACGCCACCTAATCCTTCAAAGCTGGCATCTACATGTAGCACATATGGCTTCTGTGCATCAGCATAAGCCAGAACGGGAGCTTCTGTCAATTTCTTCTTCAACAACTTAAATGCTTCTTCACAATCCGCAGTCCACCTATCGCCAAAAAGGCTTTTGGAAGACCCTTTCTTCTTTCCCGGATCTCCTGCATCACTCTTCAACAGGTCGAGGAGGGCTCGAGCAATTTTTGAATATCCTTCCACAAATCGTCGATAGAATCCACAAAACCCCAAGAAAGATTGCAACTCCGTAATATTTTGCGGTCGGGGCCAATTCACCACAGCTTCAATCTTACCAGGATCGGTAGCAACTCCTTCAGCAGAAACAATATGACCTACATAAGTGACCGAAGATCTACAAAATTTGCATTTGTCAGCCGACAACTTCAGCCCCTCTTCTTTTAAGCGTTGGAGTACTCTCATGAGTCGTTCTTCATGTTCTTCCAGCGTCTTTCCAAACACAATAATGTCGTCAAGATATACAAGGCATTCCCGGGGCACTAAATCACCTAACACTCTTTCCATCAACCTTTGGAACGTTGCTGGCGCACCTTTTGTACCTTGCGGCATACGAGTGAACTGAAAGAAACCCAAGGGGCATATGAAGGCTGTCTTTTCCTGATCCTCAGGTGCCATTGGGACTTGATAGTATCCCGATCTTAGGTCCAGCACTGTGAACCAACAGTTTCCATTCAGAGCTTCCAGAGCTTCTTCAATTCTCGGCAGTGTATACTGATCAGGTAAGGTTCTCCGGTTCAGAGTTCTGTAATCCACACATAGGCGAATTGCTCCAGATTTTTTTCTTACCACCACAATAGGTGAGGCATAGGGGCTCTTACTGTCCACAATGATCCCCTGACCTTTCATTTGCTGTAGAGTCTGTCTTAACTCATCAACATCCTTTGGAGCAACTCTCCGTGGTCGCTCCCGGAAGGGAGTAGAATCGGTCAATCGGAAAGTGTGTTGAGCACTTTTAGCACAACCTACATCCATATCATCCATGGAGAACACTTCCGATAATTCAGACAACGTCTGTGTCAGTCGCTGATTCCAGGCCTCTGGTAAATGTGGATCACTCAAGTCAAGATTGAGATTAGGGATTGCATCTCGGATTTGAATCCTGCACACTTCAGCGTATGGATTTACTCCAAGCACAGGGTAGCAGTGGGCCACATTCTGGTATGGTCCAATTACGATCGGATGCGGTGCACAGTTCCTCACTGTCACACAGGTAGATAACTCCACTTTATTTCTCCAGTCCTTTCTCTCTGGGATCACCATCCAGCCATTCTGGTTAATCATTTCTTCAGGGGTTTCCATAAGGACATAACTCCCCCCTTCAAGCAAATCGGGAGCAATGCTGGAGGCTACTCTCAGAACTCTCTCCCCGCCGGCAGGAACTTCCACGGTTCTCTCACCGATATGATATACCATTCCATGTCGATAGCCAGTAGACAGGGCATCACAGAGTTCTCTAAGATCAGAAGATATATTCACCGGCTGAGCTGCAGGGTTCCAATCTCTTCCAAGAAACTTCTGAAAAGCATAATGCACTGCGGGACAATTAGTGCCAAGTATCACAGGAGCTGCACAAGAATCCCCTGTATCAGGACAGACAAGATCCGTAATCTTCATGGGAGCGACACTCTGATCTTCTAATTCAGGGACAGCTATAACTACTTGTAGGCTGCCATCTACAGGATATGATCCTGAATTAAGCCCCCACAATTTCATTTGTCCCGTAGACTGAAGAGGTATATCCCTCAGATACTTTTGGTAGAACGAGCGATAAATCAGGGTCACTTGAGATCCTGTATCAAACAAGGCAGGAGCGGCATGACCATTGACAGTGACTTTGACAACGGACCTGGAGCCCGCGATAGCGCCTCTGGTCTTTACTCGGCCCGCCTTCCTTCGGTGTCTTTGATTCTGAATAGAGAAGACAGCACTGTGTCCCATTCCCTCACTGTCCTCCGTACACTGTCTGGCAGTATGGCCCGTCTGACCACATTTATAACAGGTTCTAGCATCCTTCCTCCATTGAGTGGCAGTGGGTGGAGTGGCGGACTGTCTAAGTTCTGACCGCTCCGCTGGTTTGTTCTTGTTTGAATTAGGAACAACATCTTCTTTAGAGATGCTTTTCGCTTTCTTAGGGGTACTAAAACTAATGTCAGCTTCTTGTTTCTTCACTAACTTCATTAAGTCAGGAAATGGAAGGACTCTATCAGATAGTAAGACCTTGAGTACTTGAGCAAGAGGATGATGAGGTTGTAACCCTCTCACCAACTGACTGGTTCTCATAGCGTCTACCTCTGAAGTAGATATAGCTGCGTGGTACACCAGACGTGAAAGAAGTAGCTGTAAACGGTTAATAAAAGTAGAGACATTTTCCCCTTCTTTTTGACGAACCATTCGGTAATCAGCAACCATCTGGGCAAGGTCATAGTATGGCTCAAAGTGATCAGACAGTACTTGTATATAGTCCAATGCACTCACTCCTTCATGAGAGTCTCTGTACAAGCGGATCAATTCTGCAGCAGGAGACCGCAAACTTTCACTGATACGCTGCCGCTTGCCTTCTTCAGAGCAAGACCATTCCTTCAGGCATTGGAGAGTATGTTCTTTCCATATCTCAAAGTTTTCCTCCCCTTGTGGTACTGGGACATTACCAGAGAATACTTTTAGTTTCTTGTAGTGAGTGGCCTGCAGGCCCTGAGCTAACATTTCAGTCAGCCTGGCTAAAGTGCTAATAGCACTGTCACTAGAGGAACTGCTAGCGACGGCCATACTGGGGGGGGTAACTGGCTGAGCGGGGTTCTTCCTTTACCTGAACCAGTGGAGGAACAGGAGGTCGGTAATCCCATGTAGTAGCTAGTGGGAGGTTCCCCTCTGAGCTATATCGCTTCTCCATATCAATGACTATTCCCACTTCTAAATCTCAGCAGTGCCTCCAAATGTAGCCCTATTTGGGGGGGGGTATGAGTATTATCCCTCCCGCAACAGACTCTGGCGCTGACCTGTGTGTATAATGGGACCTGAAGCCTTCGCTGAAGGGAAGAGTGGGAACATATATGAAATATATCAGTGCCTCCACCCAGGATAGAGCCTCTGTATTACAGGGAGGATCTCTTCCTGGGACTTACCCATGAAATACAGTTAGTAGCCTTAACAAGGATCACTGTACTAATCTCACAGTCTGAAGAATACATACAGATACCACATAAGGTTATAACAGTAGCTTTATAAGAATCAACAGGGTAATAATACATACATAAAATATACTCAGAACACAGCAATACTACAACAACCAGCAAGTCCTCAACCGTCTTAGGTTATATACCCGGGTATATATATAGATATATAGCAAGAGTCCAGTGCACAATACCTCCAGGCAACAGAAGAGATGCAGGGGCCCCTGTGGATGACTGTGGATCCTCGGATTCTTCCAGGAGATGACAGACAGCCGATCAGGAGATGATGATGATGATGGTGAGATTCTTCACAGGCAGCAAACAGGGCGACGGTGACGGCAGGAGATGCAGGCCTGACTACCCTAACACTGAGTCCTTAACCTGCCAGCTAAACTACTAGTGCCACCAGGCCTCTAACTAGCTAGTTGGCCTTCGGAAGCCTAACCTATCACTGCCCTGAACTGTATATATATATATGGATCCCTAACTACAGTTACTAGC